>CM029657.1:24140711-24740711 GCA_017311315.1 Dendrocalamus latiflorus
AGGAAAGCTGCTTTTTGTCCATATGAACGAAAATAACTACTAGTACCAATTGCAAGGTAGTAAAAAGTGAACTGTACGTGTTTGGCTCAGAGAGCAGCATGCTCGTGTTTCCAGAAGGTGCATGCATGATCTAATCCAAGTCTCCTGTTCAGCAGGCTTGCACCAAATTATTTTGATAATTTTAGTGATCAGGACAAACGACGATAACATTGGACCTGGCTAGACAACCAAGCTCAATACTTTCAACAGAATAGTTTTCTTACAGTAATTGATTAATCACGTGATGCCTTGCACATCACATTAATAGCATTGGTGTTAATCGAGCATGTTGCATATACAAAATCATTAATCGATCAAACATATATATTGGATATTTCAACATCAACATAAGAATGTTGCAGATGAAATAGTAACTAGTACAGACATACCTTTTAAAAAAAAACAGTCAGTTACCAGTAGACATTCTGATGCAACTTTAAAAAGAGGGTAGAGCATGTATCAGAACTTACAAATAGGGTTAAAGTGTGTACGACATGTCACGCCACTCTTGCGAAAATAGAGTAGCTTTGCTACCAAGTATAATAACAACGAAGCTTTTGTCCTAAATAAATTAGAATAAGTTAAGAATAAGACCCGCCAATCAAAACAGGCACATATAAACGAGTTTGCTTCTCTTTTTTACTTTTGTGTTCATTTGGTTAGCATGCATATATGTAAGCTCATCGATCTATGGATGGATACATATGATTTTGGTGACGTGTATCTTAAGTTGCAGCAGCATTCGAGCAGTGGACGCGCGTGTTTCAACTACTCAAAAATTTACGACGCGACACGTCCTGGCTGCTCAGCGCCGCCGGCGTTCGCCGTGGCGGCCGGCGGGAGGGACCACATTGTCACCAGCCTATCCGATCTCAACTTTGGATCGCTTTTCGATCGGACCGTCCAGTTAGGCACTGGCACTTTGTTGATCGCCCTGATCATGGTCGTGCAAGTTGCCCTAGATGAACAGAGAAAGAAGAACGGAGGGGGAAGAGACGCGGCCGTCGCCATGGCGCTTCTGATCCTTCTCCTCGTCATTCCCGCGCTTCCCAACGCTGCAATGGCGGCTCGGCAATTCCACGGCGGCGGCCATGATCAAGCTGCTGCGGGACCTATAGATGCTACATCGGGGCTGATGCCACAGAGCAAGGCAGCTGGTCACTCGGCGTGCACCTCCGACCCAAACACGCCAGATCCTCACCACTGCGTACACCCCAAAAACATTACTACGTAGGACCCTAGCTGTAAGAGTATGCATTGAGGATTAGTGGCAGCTCAAAAACATTACTACGTTGTACCCTGGCTGTAAGAGAATGATGTATGTTATCGTCTCAGTAAGATGATAATCTATTGGTTTGCTGCATCAAAGCACCCAGGATATATTTTTGTTAGGACAAGTATTATTCGGTTTGTATGGGGTCAACGTCAAGGAAGCCAAATCGAGAAGCTAGTTATTTTTTAAAATTTAATCTCCGAACATTATTTTCTAAATATAACTCTGGAGCTCGGCAGGTATGGACAGGTACTTGAACCTAGATCACAAGCCCACAACAATCAGATCTATGATTTGCCTCTGCCCCCTATTCTTCACTTGCACTCTGTTTCTCCTCTAATTTGGTAATATTTTCTAAGGTATTTAATAAAAGAAAATAATAAAATGTAAAAAAAATAAAAAAACACCACTATATCTCTATGATAATTGAAAAGGAAATGTAGAATCGTTGATTGTAATTAGAGAGGGTGAATAATTACAGCGTCTAGCGGAAACCGTTTTTCACAACCTCATTATTTTTCAGATATCCAACCTATGATTGTAGCAAAAATACAAGAACAAACAAGAAAAACTCACAGTAAAAAGAAAAGGCGGCTTTCAAATAGTGACCTGAGCACCACTGTTGGCCATCCAACCATTTTGCATGCAAACCAAGAGTCACTTTCAATTATATTCTCCTCTCTCCTTATGCTTGCTTTTCAGCAGGACATGCATGCAAAGCAGAAGCACGCAGACCAAAGAATAATGTCACAGCTGCTATGCTTCTTTACTGGACACATGTGCTGTTAGACTGCCTAAGTGCTGAGAGGCCAATGTGCCATGCGCTGCTTCAGTTGATCTCGCACGCGAAAAGCCAAGCCACGGGCACGACGTGGACTGAAGAAGAAAACGCGACGTGCAAACGAGAAGACACCGCGCGTAGTGAATTGCTGGTGCTCTGATGACCAAATAGGAAGCTCGCCGATGGAGGATGTGGACGATCCAGAAGACTCCCACGTCACGTACAGACCGTATTCGACGACGATGCTAGATGTGACCCGAGACGAAGAAAACCGAGATTTGTCGCCGCCGTATGTGACGAGACGAGACGCTAGTGCGGTAATTAACCGCTGGTGCGCACGCCAACTAAGGACGCCCTTGCCCGCTTCTCGTACACTGAACGAGACGGCAAGTCGAAAGCAACACGAAGAAAACGAAGAAAGCCCCCGATAAATCTCAATTCTTGGGAGGAACATTGTACTTAGCATCCGAAGCTCCATATTGGATTTCGCCTTCAACATATGCAAGAATAATTATCATTTTTCACCTGCATCTAAAAATTTTAATTACGAAACTTCAATTCAATTCGGCGATTCAAACTTTCGAATATCATTAAATAATCCATGCCTCCATATATCTGTGCATTATGTTCCCTTAACAAAAAGGAAAAAGATAACTAATGCAGGCATCAATTAACTTCCACGTTCCAGTGGTTCAGTGTACAATAAGCTAACGAAGAACTTCCCGATTGCACATTAGGTTCAAGTAATCTAGCCTACATTAGATTGTAGTAAAGACCAGGACAACTTCAGTAGAAAAAGAGGGCATCGATCAAAATCATTGTAACACCTACTCATTCTCTGGCCGAGAATGCTACTACATTGCATGCTTTTACCATTCCATCAACAACTAGAAGAATTTAAACCAACACTAATTTATTTATGTTGCTACGACCAGATACATCATAATTTTTTTAGCTTTTACTCTAGCATACTAGTAGTCTAAAATATACTGACAAAAGGTGGTACAATGAGTGTTGCTGGTTCGTGAAATTATTCATGTGCTACTCCTGCCCGCGCATGACGTCCACAACAGTAACCTAAAAAACAAACGAAGCAAGGGTGAGTCCAAAAACTCAGCAAATACAAAGCAAAACAGTAAATAACAGGTTCACAAATCAGTCCATAATCATCACAGTTTCATTCGCCATTTGTTTCCATTTAAACTCTTTAAGCTCTTATCAATCATTCATTATGCATATGCACATGAACTTCCCTCTTATCTCTTTAGCCTATATCAGTATAGCAGAGCGAGCACCCGTCGATGCTCACCCAGGCCCGCCCTGTTTCCATGCGGGAATCATAAGCTCGTTCTTTTTCATACGAAGACCACAATAACCCATCCTTTTTCATACGGGGACCTCAATCTCCACTCCAATGGAGAGTCCACACGAAGTGGACCTTTGTTATCACAACACTATCATGACACGCATGCAATGCAAGTTCTCCATTTATGCATATCAACATGACATGTCTCAACAATCATCATTCATCATTCATCTTCATACATCCAAAAATAATTAGCTTATCACAACATGGTAAGCAATACACCATCATTCATCTATTAGCAAACATTACCCGAATTTACTGCTTTACCATGCATTTGCCTGGTTAGTCTCGGGAACGATGCGTGGACGGCTCCGACCCGAGACCTCCACCTGTACAAACATCAATCCGACTTAACACATCATATCAAAACCAGTGCTTAAGCGAGCGACGACAACTCAACGGGCATAACCCGATTCCGGCGTAAGACACCCGGGGTTAAGGACCCGTCGCGCAGGTACCAAATCCTTTTTCTTTTCTTTTTCTCCTCTCCTCTTTTCTTTTCTTTCTTTTTTTTCTTCCTTTTCTTCTCTTCTTCTTCTCCTTTCTCTCTCTTTCTCTTTTTTTTCTTTCTTTTTCTTTTCTTTACCCGATTCGGCCGAACCGGCCTCATCCACTTCGCCATTTCTCTCTCTCTCTATTCTATTCAACCGAACAGCCTGCCCTCTCCTCACCCCGATCCAGATCTGGGGCGGCGCTCCCTGAGCCACCGGCGTCACCTCCCCAGACCTCTCCTTTCCTCCCGTAACTCTTCCTCTCCCCTGCTTCCCCAGGCGGTCTCGCTGCCCTGGGGCCATGTGCACACCGGCCCGGCTTGCCGTCAACCCACACACTGCCGACCACCTGGAGCCGCACGCCATCGGGGCTCTCTCCTCAGCCTCCGGCTCCAGACCACCGGCCCCTACGCAAGCACAGGCTAACACTCGGCCTCGCCCCCTATGGTGTCGTCGGTGCCCGAAGCTCGCCGTTTCGGGGCCAGGGGCTCGCAGGCTGTCGTTGCTCCTCTCCAGCTCGCCGGCCACAGCTTGCAACCGATCGGGAGTCTTGATGCCTTGTCTCTCCGTGGGCTCCCACTTAGGCTCACCGGCCTCGACACACAGTCGACCGGAAGCCCGGTGCCTCCTCCACGTCCGGCCACTACCCAGATCTACCAACCATCGGTTTGCTTTACTACTCCCATAACCCATACATTTTCTTCTAGTTGCTATTTTCATCTTGCTTTGCCCCTAGTCACACGCGGCAGGGAAAACCAATGGTGGCTGCCGTGACAGGACTTGGTGGAGTGCATGCGCCAGGGAGCATGCGCTGCCATCCAAGGGCGCACGGTGGTGCTACAGGCTCACCGCCGAAGCGTTTGAAGGGACAAGGGAAAAGGGGGTGGTAGCCTTACTTGGCTGAGGCTAGGAAGAAAGGGGCCTGCCAGAGGATGACGAGGTTTGTGGACGATGTCCTGTTGTGGAGATGATGGTTGCTGGAAGTCTTGTGCCTCTAGGTTGTCACCGTCCCCTTGCTCCTCTCTGTTGCCTTCTTCTCCTTCGTCTTCCCCTACACCTCTTGCCTCCTGTCCTCTGATTCCCTCTTCCTCACTGTCTTGGGTGGTGCTTGGCTGTGGCTTTTGCTTTGGCCGAGCAAAACATTAGTGTTGCCTCTTGCTTGGCTATGGTTGGCAGAGAAGGGCAATGAAAGTGAGGCTTGTCTACTTAAGAGGGCATGGCCATTACTCCCTCTGTCAAATGCCACTTTTGCCCTTCCCATTTAGCCTTGGTTGGATATGGGTAGCGGAGACCTTTGGTCCAAAGGCAGTCCTACACTGTTTGGGGCTTTTCTACTACGACAGGTAAGTCGGTAAAAGGTAATAATGAAATTTTCCTGCCGGATGATGATAACCCAAACGCAAGACGGTGCCAACCATCCCTAGACGGTCTGGGAACCTCTGCAAGTGCTATTTTCATTCGGCATTTTAAAAGCCGATGAGTTTGATGACAAAACTCTTCTTTATCTCTTTTTATTCTCCCTTGGATTATTTCCATTATTAGCATTACTTCTCTTTTGCAATTTAGTGGTATTACAATCATGCATCGCATGAGAAGGGTATAATATGTTGCTATCGGCCATGTTTTGTTGGGTTGTAGCTAGAGGTGCAATCAATATGGATAGATATCGTTTATTTTGTATCCTATTTTATATATTTTTCTCGGAGTTGAAGTCAAACACGAATAATGCTGGATACTCATGTCTCTACTCCGTATTTGCTCCACAATCCTTTGGACGGTCGGTCAGTCAAAAATTATCCGCTTCTTTTGCACCCCTACACAGGATATTAAATAGTAGGATACAATCAGAATGAACACAGAAAGACTAATCGCCGAGATGTCAAAGTAAGAGCACTCAATATTCCCAGTTGTTTAGATGTGGCAATGTCTATCTATTATCTTCTTCCTAAATGAACTCATAATATACTTATATCATTTGACATACAGATATTGACATATGAATATACATGAACGGATATCACTCATCCCATATCTTATTCTATATTTTTCCTCGGAGTTGGAGTCAAACACGGATAGTGTCGGATACCCATATACCCCTTCTATATTCATTCCATAAGCCTTCAGTCGATCGATCAGACGAAAATTATCCACTTCGTTTACAACCTTAGCTGCAGTTGATGGCTTTTGACTATGCTTTTCGAGACAGCAGTGGATGGCGGAGACGTCGACAGCTTTTATTTGCACTTTTGAAACAACAATGGATGGCACACACGATTTTTTGCTCGAGAAGTTGTTTGAATAATCCGCTTCAAAACTGTCCCGTTATGATGTTTGACTTTTCGATTTTTAGAGGAATCAAAACCCATGAAGAATACCCCATTACCTTGTGGACCAGGGGCAAGAGACGCAACGCAGGGGCGGTGAACAAGGGACCAGCATCATAGAAGCGGCGATGAGATCGGGCGAAACGTCAAGCGTTGCGTCGAAACCATGATTAGGTTTTGGTTGTTAACTTTGTCATAGCCAAACCAAATAGATAGGCTTGGTTGCGCTTGTGGTGCGTACCGCAGGTGGCGGCCATTCCGCAGAGCGTCCACGTATGGACGTGGTTCATGGCTGCGTCCAACTCACGTCCTTCCTAGTTTTCTAATTCTTCGCCCACCTTTCGCTTTTTTAATTCCAGAAATATTAATTATTATTAGTTAAAAAAATCGGTTATGTTGTTATGGAATTTTTTTTGACAACTTACTTTTGAGGTGGTTTAGATAACAAATTTTATAGATTGGTTTTTGAAAAACTTGTTTTTAGATCTATAAAAACTTTTTAATGTGAGTTTTACAAAAACAATTATTTTAGTTACTATTCGGTTAAGATATTGTTTAGTAAATACCTTGTTTCGTGAAAAATGATTTTCTTTATTCTTATAGATTGTTTTTGGAAAACACGTTGGGATGATTTTTTTTTCTTCATAGTTTTAAGAATTAGATTATGTTATTCACATTTATATCATAAACTAAGGAAATAAAATTTTCATCTGGGAGGAAAATAAACAAGGTTTTTGATAGTTGGCTTTTAAAGCCGATTTTAACAAGTAATAAATTTTGTAAAACCAGGGGTCCAACAACCTCTTAAGCCCTCAACATTCTTTATCATTCTACAACTAATTTTCGACATATAGTTGGTAAGGTCTAAAAATTAAAATCATCTGGTTCCACACATCTCTGTGTTGGCAGAAACCAAAATCTTCTACGGTTACTTATTCGGAAAGATTTTGCAACATACTTTTGGTAGTGGTTTGGATCACGCATTTTATAGATTGGTTTAAAATAACACTTGCTTTAATGTAAGTTTTATAAACATTGGTTTTTTTTCTTATTGATGGTTAAGATATTGTTTAATTAGTACCATGTTTAGTAAAATAGGATTCTATTTGTTCTTAAAATTTTCTTTTGAAAAACACGTCGGGCGGATTTATTTCTTTTTAGGGAACTAGGATTTAGTATCCAGATTTTATCCTAAAGGACCAAAACCATACATTTTCTTTATAGTTGACCTGTAAAGCCAATTTTAATAACTTATGAAATTTCTAAAACTAGAGGTCTTAACCCCTGTCAATATTGTGATATCATTTCTCCACCACCTAAATATTGAGTCGGTGAGTGACATTCTTCCGGTCACCTCTAGGGTGCTCTCGCTCATCAACGAGCGAGCATGCCGGGGCCGCGCTGCAGTACGGGATCGACAAGGACTTCTCGAACGGGTCGCGGCATGTCATCTTCTACGACATGGGATCAGGTAGCACCTACGCCGCGCTCGTGAACTACTCGGCTTACAACGCGAAGGAGTTCGGGAACGCAGTGCCTGTGAACCAGTTCCAGGTATACCTATGTCCCTTCAGGTCCTGTAGCTATATATTGAACTGTGCTTCTCCCATATGACTGCTTGTAAGGTCTTAAAAAAAGGTATGCTACTTTTGATTTCACGTGCCTATGAGATAGTGGATCTAAAAAATAATATGTATGAATGAGCTGCTATCTTGAAGAGATAACTGCACAATTTACTGCTAATGCTTTTAGCTAATTAATTAATTATCTGCAGGTTAAGGATGTTAGATGGAACTCCAAATTTGGAGGCCTTGAAATGGAAATGCGTCTGGTTAACTATTTTGCCGATCAAATTAATAAGCAGCTCGGTAATGGAGTTGACATCCGTTCAGTTTCCCAAGGCAATGGATAAGTTGAAGAAGCAAGTTAAACGCATCAAAGAAAGTGCAAATACCGCTGCTCTGATTTCAGTTGAATCTCTATACAACGACCTTGATTTCAGATGCATCCTTGCTCTATCTTACACAGTATACATGCATAACCTATGGTCATGAAATATGGATGACAATGTATAAATCTCAAGACAGATGAAAATGTACCAAACACTGTCAAATTTGCTGTCCAATCTAACATATTGACTTAAATCAATCCCCAACAAATGATTTTTTCAATGAAAATGCTTATTTCAGTCCAACAAGTTCTAGCCTAGAAACAAACATGCTATGTCTGGAGTGTTGTAAATATTGCGGTATAAGCATATTTGAATATTTAATTCCAGCCAACATAATATAAACTATATATTTCCAGCATAAGAATGACATTAATTTCATGAAAACATGGAATTCTAACATGTCATTCAACTCCACATATATATTCAAAGAATATAACATCATCAATGCTGAAAATAGCAATGTGCATAACAGTCCTAAGAACAATGAAACAACTAAATCTAGCATAAAACAAATTAATTGTTTCATTATTGCTCTCAGAACAGAGTTGCGCAAAATCAGAGATTTTGGCCTTCTCATGCAAATATCGTTCCTCATCATCAATAATCTGACAACTAGAGATTTGAGCTCACAAAGAATAAATTTCTACTATTACAAACTGAGCATAAACAGTAAGCAATAAGCTAGCAGGGTTCGGCTTATTAGTTCACAAGCAAATGAAATATCATGCAGTATCTAGTCTACCACTAATGTAACTGGCAGCAATCACAGATCAACAGAACAAAAGGGATCTGTTCTACACAAGGCTAGACAAGAGTTTTACTGCATAACAGATAAATTTCAATTGCGTGAAAACTGATCTCCTCAGCCGAAATA
The DNA here is from genome assembly GCA_017311315.1 of Dendrocalamus latiflorus. NCBI lineage: Eukaryota > Viridiplantae > Streptophyta > Magnoliopsida > Poales > Poaceae > Dendrocalamus > Dendrocalamus latiflorus. The sequence goes on from CM029657.1 coordinate 24,149,811, forward strand.
TGAGCAATTAACAGAATTAAAGTATACTACCCAGATGAGCTCAAATCTATCTCGGTTAATCAGATTATGTTCAGTCTACGATATTATCATCACAGAGCATAAGTGCCCACATTCAATCACAGCAGCCCACAGATAATTTGCCAAAATTACAGATCAAGAGTAACTGCTGTAAATTGCAAAGAGACAAATATACTCACAACACGGACAGTACTCTAAACTGTCCAGAAGACAATGAGCCGCAGGAGAAATCAATTAAACGGCAAGGCACGATGAATCGCTGTCCCAGAAAATCTATCAACCCGCTGTCGCAAGCGAGTGGATGATTCACGGAGATACAATGCCGCTCTTCACTTCTCAGCCGAAAACCAGAGGTGAAGTCGAGGTACAGAGATGCCGCACAAGACAACGAGTTGCGCACTGGCCAAGCGCGCGCACACACACACAGCAGGGAGCCGGCGTCACCTTCTCCTCTTCTCAGATGGAACTCCAAGGTCCCAAGTTCCCACACCCCAAATTAGGGATTGCGCAGGAGACCAAGGCTAAGCCTCCCTCGGAAATGGCCGAAGCCAATCCCCTTAGCACCACCAGAGATCAAAGAGGAGGAAGTAAGACTCAAGAGGGCAAGAACCAGATCGGAAAAATCATATGCCAAACCGTGCAGCCGAACGGGAATAAAAAGGGAGACGAGGTGAGCCGCCAGGGGGCACAAGCGGCCGGCTCCAAAGAACCCGGGCCTGCCCGCGCCTCCCCCGCCGCTTCTCCACTCGCCACCTTCTCCATTCACCGCCAAAATCGCCAGATCCAGAAGGATGCGAACCACCGATCCGACAAAATCGCCCGGGAGAAGAAATGGGCGCCGCCTGGAAGGCCAGTCGGGAGAGGAGACCGAGTCTCCCCCCTTTTCCTCTCTGCACATCCACCGGCCAGTGGGCTCCACCCTAAAGCAACCGGTGGCATTGAGCCAATTGGGAAATTCCCAATATGCCCTCTCACATACAACAGTCCCCACCAATTTACCAATTGGTAAAAGATGTCAAAGTCTTGTTTAATATACAGCTGTTCAACAATGGGTACCTTGCGGGTTTGAACCCAAAGTCTAGCGATAGGGACTACGACTCTGCACAGACAAAGGAGGACTACGCCTTGATCCAATGCCTTGGTGTGAGAATTTTCGCCCAAACCACATTTTGTACTGGGCAGCTTGCCCTTTCCCTCTCGGGTTGGGACGTTCCGGTCATGTCCCCGTATCTTTCACATGAGTGCTTAAGAAAGTATACCCTGATCTTTCTTCGATCGCGACCTCACGATCTCACTCACGTAGGTGAACTCTTCTAGGAATCCTGTAGGACGATTCCATAAGTCATATAGACCTAGAGTTCATTAAGAGCTAACGCTCAACCTTCCATACAGAAAGAGCACTGCAGCTAATGGGACCCGTTAGATGTGCTCTCTAATCTCACACAGTTTGTTGTCCTAGAGCCTAGTTCACGGGATCTTCGATCTCCTATGATAGGTTACTACCAATGTGAGCCTTTATACGGGTATAAGCCCCATTCCCAGTGACGCTGCTTGGATGACCTTTCGCGCCAATCCTTTAGTGAAAGGATCTGCCAAATTCCTTTCAGACTGGATGTATTCTACAGAAATAACACCCGTCTCTCTGGCATGCCTTACCGACTTAAGTCGGCGCTTTATATGTTTTGAGGACTTCATATTGTCCTTCCTACTCTTCGCCTTAACCAGAACGGTTTGGTTATCACAGTAGGTCAATATGGCTGGAATAGGTTTTTCCAGCACAGGTAGGTCAGAAAGGAGTTCACGAATCCATTCTGCCTCTACAGCCGCTGAATCAAGCGCTACCAATTCAGCCTCCATGGTGGACCGTGTAATAATAGTCTGTTTAGAAGACTTCCATGACACTGCCCCACCTGCTAGAGTGAATACATAACCACTCGTAGCCTTCATGTCATCCGAGTCACTGATCCAGTTGGAATCACTGAATCCTTCCAAGACTGCAGGATGACCAGAATAGTGTATTCCCAAATTAGGATTTCCCTTCAAGTATCTTAGTACTCTTTCTAGTGCTATCCAATGATCATCTCCTGGATTGGACGTATAACGACTCAATCTGCATACAGCATATGAGATGTCTGGCCTCGTCGCACTAGTTAGATACATCAGGGATCCTATGATTTGAGAATACTTAAGTTGATCCTTCCCATGTCCGGTGTTCTTATGTAGCTTTGCATTTGGATCATAGGGTGTAGCTGCTGGCTTACAGTCCATAAACTCAAATCTGGTTATGACTTTATCCACATAATGGGATTGCGAAATAGTAATCCCATTCTCACCCTTTATAAGCTTAATGTTTAAAATAACATCAGCTTCACCCAGATCTTTCATATCAAAATTCTGGGAAAGGAAAGACTTTGTGCTATTGATCACATCTATGTTGGTCCCAAATAGCAATATGTCATCTACGTAAAGACATAGAATGACACCTTCGCCCCCATTAAACCGATAGTAGACACATTTATCGGCTTCATTCACACAAAAGCCGACCGACGTCATCGTGCTATCGAATTTCTCATGCCATTGCTTAGGAGCTTGCTTTAGACCATACAATGATTTAATCAATCGACATACTTTTCTTTCTTGCCCCTCAACCACAAATCCTTCAGGCTGTTGCATATAAATCTCCTCATCCAACTCTCCGTTTAGGAAAGCGGTCTTTACATCCATTTGATGTACTAGGAGTTTGTATGCAGCAGCTAGTGCTAAAAGCACTCGAATTGTGGGTAAACGAGCCACAGGAGAGTATGTACCAAAATAGTCTTCACCTTCTTTTTGCGTGAAACCTTTAGCCACTAATCGGGCCTTGTACTTTTCAATAGTACCATCAGGTCTGCGCTTTCTTTTAAAGATCCATTTGCAACCTACTGGCTTACAACCAGGCGGGAGATCTGCAATTTCCCAAGTTCCGTTAGCAATGATGGAATCCATCTCGCTACGGACTGCCTCCTTCCAGTAATCCACATCCGGAGATGCGTATGCCTCTGAAAGGGTTCGTGGTTCATCATCCACGACATAAGTGACAAAGTCATCCCCAAGTGACTTCTCGGTCCTCTGTCTCTTACTCCTCCTCAACTCCAAATCTGGAGCGGTGTTATCCACACTAGGAGAAATAGAGAGATCATCTAGGCCGACATGTCCACTGACTTCATTCGGTCTCATAGGAAACACATGCTCAAAGAATGTCGCATCACGAGATTCCATCACTATATTAGTAGTGATGTCACTCACCTCGGATTTGACCACTAGAAATCTATAAGCCGTGCTATTAATAGCATATCCTAGAAAGACACAATCAACGGTCTTAGGACCAAGCTTCCTTTTCTTCGGCAACGGCACATGCACTTTTGCAAGGCATCCCCACGTTCGAAAATGGGATAAGTTGGGTTTTCTCCCCTTCCATCCTTCATATGGTGTTTCCTCCTGATTGCGAGGTGGAACCCTGTTCAGGACATAGTTAGCTGTGAGAACTGCCTCACCCCACCAATAGTCCGACATACCTGAACTCTGAAGCATGGCGTTAACCAAGTCACAAAGAGTTCGGTTCTTCCTTTCGGCTATTCCATTAGATTGGGGTGAGTAAGGTGGAGTAACTTCGTGAATTATTCCACTTTCTTCACAGAATTGGGAGAACTCATGTGAGACGTACTCACCGCCTCGGTCCGATCTTAACCGTTTGATTTTCTTTTCTAGTTGATTTTCAATTTCAGCTTTGTAGATTTTAAAGTATTCAAGTGCTTCATCTTTCGACTTAAGTAGGTAAATGTAACAATACTTAGTCGCATCATCTATGAGAGTTAAGAAGTATCTTTTGCCACCTTTAGTTAATATTCCATTCATTTCACAAAGATCAGAGTGGATTAGTTCAAGTGGAGAAGTGCTTCGCCCTTCAACGCTATGAAAAGGTTTTCGGGGCTGCTTAGCTTGCACACACACTTCGCACCTTGAACCCTTCTCATAACTGTAGTTTGGAATTAAACTCATCTTACTTAACCGCGTAATGGCTTCAAAATTAACATGACACAACCGTGAATGCCAAATATCATGAACTTTATTGCAATGGGAAACATTGTAAACGTTTACATTATTCAAATCAAGAATGGATAAGCGGAACATGCCTCCGCTATCATAGCCTTTGCCCACAAAATTACCAAACTTAGTCAAAATGACTTTATTTGATTCAAATACAAGCTTTATTCCTTGCCTACATAACATTGACCCGCTAAGAAGATTGCGCGTCATCGCAGGCACGTACAGCACGTCTCTTAGGATGAGTGTTTTGCCCGAAGTAAGCTTCAGGCAAACCTGTCCAATCCCACGTACTGTTGCAGCGGCTCCGTTGCCCATTAGGACGGATCCACCACCTTCACCCTGAAATGAAGAGAAACAAGATCGATCAGCACATATATGTCTAGTAGCACCTGTATCAATCCACCAATCAATAGATGGACTTGCCATAAAGGCCATAGGTACGTACTCATCTGAGCTGCTGCTAGCCAGCGCGACATTAACCTCAGCCTTGCGGCTCTTGTGCTGACCCGGAGATGGACCCTTGCCCTTCCGATTGCGGCAATGATTGGCCTTATGGCCAGCCTCACCGCAAACGAAGCAGACGATGTCCTCCTTCTTCTTCTTCATTTTCTTAGGCTGTAGCTTGACTTGGGGCTGACTCTTGAACTTGGGTTTCCCAGGTCCTCCACCATTCTTAAGTTGAACTTGATGAGCCTGAACTTGAGCCTTTCCCGAGCCGTCACCGGCTCTAGCACGCTCCTCGACATTAATAGCAGCTGACAGCTCATTGAGCGTCAAGCGCTCCTTTATATGCCTCCGTGCAGTCACAAAGTCACGCCACGAAGGCGGTAACTTAGCCAAAATGACATTTACTTGGAACCTCTCTGGCAGGGCACAGTCGTACTGACATAAGTCACGTACATGGAGCTGAAGCTCGTGGAGCTGCTCCATCACCGACCGGCCCTCAACCATCTTGTAGTTCAAGTAATTGGCTGTGACAAAGGACTCATTTCCATTATCTCCCTCGGAGTATTTCTCCTCGAGCTCATCCCAAAGTTGTTTGGCATTAGTGAAGTTGACATAGACGTCAAACAAGCGGTTAGACAGGATGGCCAGCAAACGGGCTAAGACTGCATTATTAGCATCTTCCCATTTCATCGTCTCAGGGATCTCCAGCGGAAACGCCGGTGGATTTGAGATGATCCAGAAGAGCTTAAGGTCAGTCAGCCAAAGCTTGGCCTTCGCCTGCCAGCGCTTGAAATTGGCTCCGTCAAACACTTCAGGTTTCACGACATCAGATGAGGAAGCCATTTCTTTCAAAGTAGATTTTCTGGATTGTTGTAAATATTGCGGTATAAGCATATTTGAATATTTAATTCCAGCCAACATAATATAAACTATATATTTCCAGCATAAGAATGACATTAATTTCATGAAAACATGGAATTCTAACATGTCATTCAACTCCACATATATATTCAAAGAATATAACATCATCAATGCTGAAAATAGCAATGTGCATAACAGTCCTAAGAACAATGAAACAACTAAATCTAGCATAAAACAAATTAATTGTTTCATTATTGCTCTCAGAACAGAGTTGCGCAAAATCAGAGATTTTGGCCTTCTCATGCAAATATCGTTCCTCATCATCAATAATCTGACAACTAGAGATTTGAGCTCACAAAGAATAAATTTCTACTATTACAAACTGAGCATAAACAGTAAGCAATAAGCTAGCAGGGTTCGGCTTATTAGTTCACAAGCAAATGAAATATCATGCAGTATCTAGTCTACCACTAATGTAACTGGCAGCAATCACAGATCAACAGAACAAAAGGGATCTGTTCTACACAAGGCTAGACAAGAGTTTTACTGCATAACAGATAAATTTCAATTGCGTGAAAACTGATCTCCTCAGCCGAAATATGAGCAATTAACAGAATTAAAGTATACTACCCAGATGAGCTCAAATCTATCTCGGTTAATCAGATTATGTTCAGTCTACGATATTATCATCACAGAGCATAAGTGCCCACATTCAATCACAGCAGCCCACAGATAATTTGCCAAAATTACAGATCAAGAGTAACTGCTGTAAATTGCAAAGAGACAAATATACTCACAACACGGACAGTACTCTAAACTGTCCAGAAGACAATGAGCCGCAGGAGAAATCAATTAAACGGCAAGGCACGATGAATCGCTGTCCCAGAAAATCTATCAACCCGCTGTCGCAAGCGAGTGGATGATTCACGGAGATACAATGCCGCTCTTCACTTCTCAGCCGAAAACCAGAGGTGAAGTCGAGGTACAGAGATGCCGCACAAGACAACGAGTTGCGCACTGGCCAAGCGCGCGCACACACACACAGCAGGGAGCCGGCGTCACCTTCTCCTCTTCTCAGATGGAACTCCAAGGTCCCAAGTTCCCACACCCCAAATTAGGGATTGCGCAGGAGACCAAGGCTAAGCCTCCCTCGGAAATGGCCGAAGCCAATCCCCTTAGCACCACCAGAGATCAAAGAGGAGGAAGTAAGACTCAAGAGGGCAAGAACCAGATCGGAAAAATCATATGCCAAACCGTGCAGCCGAACGGGAATAAAAAGGGAGACGAGGTGAGCCGCCAGGGGGCACAAGCGGCCGGCTCCAAAGAACCCGGGCCTGCCCGCGCCTCCCCCGCCGCTTCTCCACTCGCCACCTTCTCCATTCACCGCCAAAATCGCCAGATCCAGAAGGATGCGAACCACCGATCCAACAAAATCGCCCGGGAGAAGAAATGGGCGCCGCCTGGAAGGCCAGTCGGGAGAGGAGACCGAGTCTCCCCCCCTTTTCCTCTCTGCACATCCACCGGCCAGTGGGCTCCACCCTAAAGCAACCGGTGGCATTGAGCCAATTGGGAAATTCCCAATATGCCCTCTCACATACAACATGGAGTAGCATGGATGACAGACCCTGTTGGCTCTTTTGTCAAATGACTTGACCTGTGTAGGATTGAAGTTGATGTTTTTGTTACAATTGAAATTTTGACGTAATGCAATCTCATCCACACCGCATTGTTCTGCAATTAAGTTTTTGCCCAGCTCATGCTTTTAGCTTTTATTTGTTTCCTCAGTATTTTGTGAACTTTTAGTCTTAAATAATAAATAGTGATCAAGACAGCTTTGTGATTCTACCTGTTTAGTTAATGCATTCTGTTTGTTACAGGAGCACCATAACGTGTGATAAATTTGAAGAGCTTTGTGAAGATTTATGGGAGCAAGCTTAACTCCAGTCAAAGAAGTGCTCATACATTCTGGCATGAAGATTGATGATATCAATTCTCTAGAGCTAATAGGATGAGCTACTTGGGTACGAAAATTGTAGGTGATTAAATTTACTTATCATTTTAGTCTTCTACTTGACTTTGCATTGAGATAATCTAAACACTGCTTCTACTATTTCAACAGTTGCTGATCTATTTCATGCACATTTGAGACTACAGTCAGGCATAACATGTAGAAAGAGTTTAGATTAGGTGGTTGATTTTTTGGTTATGTTGGTGATGACACATGTGAAATGCAGACTAAGTATCTTGGAGATTACCTTGAAGGGGAAGTTATGCGCTATGTCGATGTAGCTATTCTCTACACACAAAGTAGTCTTCTTCCAATAACTGGTCGGCTGGTCCAAAATGATCTTTTTACTTCTACTGCCTTCCATATTTCCCGTGGTAGTACTCATTCAAATAATAATTGCTCCAAAATTATTTTCACTTTCCATTTTCTAAGAGTCTGGTGTTCCCGTCAGTAACTGATGTGGAACCTGCTACTTCCACGCATTTTATTCTTGAAGGAGTGTTTAGTATTTGATCATGAGGTATTAGCAAATGCAGCATTTTTATGGTCATCTTCGTTTCAGAAAAGTCGTGTGCATTTGCATTTGATCTTGTGTGAGACCTGGCATTTAAATAAACAGAATTTTTGTGTTTAACTGACCCATGTTCTAATTTTCACCACCACTTGGCTCATGAGAAACGGGTTGTCCATCAATCGACGGCCTTCCAATTTCTAAATAACACGAGTTTCCTTGCCTTCATCTAGTAGTTTTCTTTTCTTGACAGTGCTAAGTGATTTTTTTGGATGATGGTCACATGCAAATGGCAATTCGATGCGCCATTTGAAGTGCACTCAAAATATGCTTTGTTTGAAATGTATTGTTTAATTTTTGCCCCTCTGACCTCTGTAGGTGCCCCTCATCACATATTGAATGGTATAAATCTAGTGAGCTGCATTATCTGCACCATCAATCACATGCTACCACTCTTAAACCTGCATTTCTAATCGTACGATTTCTTTGGGTTAGCTACCTAGAATCAAGAAAGCTTGAGGCCTGAATTTTGTTTTTGCGCAATTCGTTCTAAAGAGTATTAGCTGATGTTTGCTGTTTTGGTACTGGTATACCCCTTTGTGTAACAACTCAATATGAACTGGAATGGAAATTGTTGAGATGAACTGGATTTTTCCAATAAACTAACCTCTCTCATGGACTAAACCACCTTTGTATGCCTGATTGTTGTTCCGTAGCAATGTACGGACATTCAACTAGTTACAACTAATTTTCAACATGGATGGTAAGGTTTTAAAATTCATATTATCTGCTCCCACACTGTTGTGGGGGTGCTTAACTTCTTAGGTCTCAGGATTGGCTAGTAAGCCTAATAATACTGTCTTATGTACAAAGAAACGTATAGTTTTATCTTTGTCTGTAATTATTAAATGGTATGAGAGATTTTTTATCGTGTCCTATTCATGTATATAAATCTTAAAGAAGGTAAGAGATGGCTAGATTCACTTATTTTCACTAATCAGCTCTCTTTTGTTAGTTTTCTAACTCTCTTAGTTCCATATCCTAAGAAAAAAGGGGTATCATGTACCACTGTTGTAGTTATACTAAACAGTTGACGCCGTTTGTGTGTGGTGGAAGAAGCTGCGCAAGGTGTCATCGGGATTCGGGAGCCATTGTTACGTGAGATCTTACTGGATTATAAGGCACACGCTAGTACCAGGCGACAGGGTAGCAAATATGAAGAATGAAGTCGAGGCTCTAGCTTGGCCTGTTCTTTTTTGTTGGAGCTTATGGCTTTTAGCTGCGGCTTGTGACTGTTAGGCTGTTTGTGTGAGAGATTATAAAGTAATAGTAATTCATGTACGGTTTTTACGGATATAAATAAATTCAATAAAGTATATACTATAATTAACAAGTAGATTCTATTTTGAAAAGATACTCCATTTAAAAGCTAGTTATTATAAAAAAAACCGAAAAGAATAGCACCTTATCCGTGTTGTACCCTCTCTCCTTGGGGAGCTCTGGCGAGCCGCGCGTGAAGGACTCTGGCGAGCTCATCCATCCCAAGAGCTCCCTGGCCTGAGTTGGCGCTTACGGCCCCCGCACGACGTCGAGCCTCCGTCCTCCGCGCCGAGCCTTCCGGAGCCTCCACGCTGGGCCTCCGGGCCAAGCAGCGTCGGTCTCCGGGCGTCGTCAAACGTCGGTCTCCGGGCGTCATCGACCGTCGAGCCTCCACGCCGAGCTTTCCGGAGCCTCCGCGCCGGGCCTCCGGGCGTCGTCGGACGCTGAGCCTCGCTGCAAACGTCTCCGGCCCGGCTTGCCGCTTCTGGCCTCCCCGCGCGACGTCGGGCGACCTCGACCACGCACTAGTTGATCAAGGGCCGAATAGCACATGCATGCCACCATGCACATAGCCACATAGTGGATGACTGCGTACACATGCAGGTACTCAAGGGCTGAACAGCACAGGCACGCCATCACGCACGTAGTGGATGAGTGCGTACTCATGCAGGCATGCGCGCATGGCTGGCGCATGTAAGCATCCATGCATGTCAGTGTACCAGTGCATGGGCGTTCCGCGTCCGTAGCCTCCGCGTCGAGCGTCGCCCCCGTCGTCTGCTGTCTCCTCACCGCTCGGCTCCGGCCACGCCTTCGCCTCGCCTTCGCCGGACCGGGCTATGTGCCACCACACACGGTTGCTGCTGCTGCACTATCCAAACATGCAGTTCAAGCAAGCCAAAAAGGGCGTCTTCATCAAGGCATTCTACTACATATGAACTTATCAAAAACCATTGCATCTCTTGGTCCGAGGTGTGCCCGGACGTTCGCCGGACTAATGGACTATAGGTGGTCGTCGGTCTTCACGGGTTAGTCTTCCTCGTCGTGCTCACCGGCTTCACCTTCAGCTGAGGTGCACGCGCCCGAGTCCGGGGCCGTGTCCCTGGCGTGCACGCTCGTCTTCGTGCTGGCGGTCATGGCGTGCACGCTCGTCTTCGTGCTGGCGGTCATGGCTTGCACGCTCGTCTTCGTGCCCTTGTGCTGCCGGTCATGGCTGCAGCGGCGTCCACGGCCGCCGCGGTCGACGGAGGTGAAGTGCAGTGGGTGCTTGCCATGTGGCAGCGACCAGTGGCGGAGGGAGGCGGGGGCCAGCAGGGGCCATGGCCCCACCCAATGTTTGGTGCAAAAAATTACTGCTGTGCATATGGCCCAAGCCCACGTACGTAGAGAGTAGTCGAACCGTTTCCTTGGCATACTTCTGTGCAAAAAATTTAGTTGGTTACTTTGTCTTCATAGTCATGGTTATGTCAAATGTTGATAATATTTTTCCTTGGCAGGTTGATTCGGCTTGTGCTAATTCTACCAGTTTCCACAGCAACGACAGAGCGTGCCTTTTCTGCAATGAAACTTGTTAAAACCAGGCTACGGAATAAGATGGAAGATGGGTTCCTAAGAGATTGCTTAATAACTTACATTGAAAAGGAGATTGCAATGGAGTTTACGACGGATGAACTTATTGATGACTTCGATGCAATTCAGACGCGTAGAGCAAAATTTAATTGAAACATGTTAGTTCCTTTAACCATTTATGCTTATCGTTATATTTTTCATCGCAAAATTGTCACAACATGCATAATTAATGATTTAATAGAGATTTTGGCGTTTCAATATATGATCGAATCCTATATACATATATATATATTGAAATTTATACTATACTATATGTATTTGCTTATCCGGCCCCCACTATATATAATTCCTGGCTCCGCCGGCCCCTGGCAGCGACAGTCCTGTCACCTGTGCTGTACCCGGCGCTGCCTCCGTGTGTCCAGTATTCGTGTGTTTTGAGTATGTATAGAAATCGAAGCAGTGAGTCAAACAAGAAGCTAGAATACTGTAGCAGCCTTAAATTTACCGTAAGAGTTCTAAACTTACTGTAGCCATCTTAAAGTTAATGTAGTGATCCGAAAGGAGATTGGACTGTAGCAGATATACTCATAAGTTGAATAGTAATCATGGTCGTAAGTCAGGCTTAGAAGTCTGAGTAACGATCTTAACTCGGATCAATGAGTTGATCGACTCGTGCGAATCAAAGTTAAATGTTTCGTTTTGAAAAAAATTTTAGAGGTGACTGAGACGAACGAAAGAACGAAATTTCGTTCTAGTGGCATGAAAATATGTCCTAGTTGTTAGATAGTGGAGTTAGGGTCCGTTTGGCACAGCTCTAGCTCCGAGATCTATGCTGGATCTGTAGTTTGTTGACTAAATTAAAGTGATTTAAATATTTTTATTTAATATATAATATAAATGAAATGAGTCATGTAAATACACTTAACATGCCTACAACTCTAGATCCAGGATTTCCTAGAGCTACAGATGACCAGCTCTAGGAAATCTACAGATTTCCTAGAGCTAGAGCTCTGCCAAACGGGGCCTTAGTGAGTACATGAAGTACAAGTCGTATGATCGTGTGTACGTGAGACTTATTTAAACTAGGTATTTCCTGTTAAATAGATTGAGAAGTGAGTGAATAACAAAAAAAAAAGAAGAAAAAACATGTGTCGCCATAAAAAAATATTTTCTGTATTTATTCCTTCTCCACTCGCGTGCTCTTAGGCCCCGCTTGGTTGGGCTAAAAAATAGTGGCTTATGGCTGAAATTGCACTGTAATTGGCTGAAATTACACTGTAGCTGAATGTGTCTTATTTGGTGTAATTAAATTTAAAAAATCAAAAATAGAAAAATATGTTAGCTTATCATAGACAAAGTAAACGAATACGGGAAAAAAGAACCCAAAAAAAACTAAAAAAAACCAAAAGTTCAGAAAAAGAAGAAATTTATGAATAGTGAAAAATAAGCCAGAAACTAGAAGCTGAAGCCGAAGCGAGCGGGGCCCTGATTATGCCAATAGCTGTGCCTCCGTGAACGACTCCGGGCCTGTTTTTTTGGCTGTGGATTGTGGCTTTTGAGCTGTTCATGCGAGAGATTACAGAGTAACAGAAACTCACATGTGGTTTTTACCGATATAAATGAAGTCGGTACAGTATGTACTACAATTAGCTAATAGATCCTATCTTAAAAAATATTCTGTTTAAAAGTTAGTTATTGTAAAAAAACCGAAAAGCAACTTTTAGAAGCCAAAAAGAACAGGGCCTCCACCTTCGCGTCGGACCCACGCCTGTTGCCTCCGCCTCACCTGCACACCTTCGGCTTTCGTCGGTCTTCGGCTGGCTTGCCCACGCTGAACTTCGCACGACCTTCACCTCGCCCGCGGGCCTTCTGCCTCCATCGGCCTTCGGCCCGCCTATGGGCCTGTTCTTTTTCTCTGAAGCTGGCAGCTTTTGGCTTTTGCTACAGTACCTAACTTTCAAAGGGAGTGTCGTAGGGGTGGCCCCCACCTAAACCCAGCAGGCCTGGTAGGAGGTTATAAGGCCCAGAATAGGCCATGTGTAATGACATAACTGCCCCAGAGGGGATAACCAGATGTAAGGGTATAACTGTAAAAGCACTCCTCATGTATATATATATATATATATATATATATATATATATATATATATATATATATATATGAATACAGGCCATGAGGAAGGGGCAGGCCATTATACTCATCTTCATCACTCTCCACTACCATCTCTCTCTCTGTTTAGCCCGTAGCCACAACAGTTGGCGTCGTCCGTGGGGAGGACAAGGACAAGCCTGAAGACCGAAGAAGAAGGATGGCACCGAAAAAAGCTTCGTCAGCGGCGGCGAAGGGAAAGAAGGCGGCCGGGCCGGAGCATCGTATGAGTACCAGGGCTTCGGCATCGGCAGCGGCAGGCGCGGTGGCCGAAGACGTCGACGTTCGCGCGGCGACGACTAACCCCGTCACCGGCGTTGCGGCGACGAACCCCGTGGGCGAAGACGTCGACGCTGGTGCGGCGACAGCCGACCCCGCCGCGGCCCTCGCCGGTAGCGCGGACCAGGCGGTTCGAGGTAGCCACGACGGAGCGACCGGCAGCTCGGGAGCTCACGACGCGGTCGTGCCCGCGCCGATCCGCCCGTTGGGAGTACCGGCGACCCCGCCCGCACAGGCGGTGGAAAGCGCCCTGCTGGCGGCCCTCAAAGTGATCCAGCAGGAGCTGGGGGACCTTCGCGGGGCTGTCCGAGGCATACAAGAGGCTCGGAGCCAACAGGCCGCGCCGGTGGTCGCGCCAGAGCCCACGCCGGAAAGGGCGGATAGCCGCGACGCCCCCACATCCAGCCGCGTCCCGCTGCGGCGCGTAGACCCGGAGTCCCCGCTTTAGGTGGGGCTGCAGCAGGCGGCATGGCCCGAAGACTTCAAGTTTCCTAGCGCCATCGACCCGTACAAAGGTGACATGGACCCTCGCGAGTTCGTGCGCGTGTACGAAACCGCGGCCGGGACGACACCACGAAGGCGAAGGGACTCCCCCTCGCGCTGCAAGGAGTGGCGCTCTCTTGGTTCTTTACCATAGAGCCGGGCTCCATCTACGCGTGGGAGCAGCTCCGCGATCGCCTTCACAACAACTTCCAAGGAAACTATGTCGAGCGAGTCGACGCGGACCAACTCTTCGCTGTGAAGCAAAAACCCTCGGAGAAGCTCCGGGACTACTTCAAGCGCTTCGCCAAGATTCGATGCCAAGTGAAAGACGTTAATGAAACCACCATCGTTAATGCAGCCATACAGGGCCTTCGTCCGGGCCCGATGGCCGAGTACAATGCGCGAAAGCCATTCAAGACGGTGGCGAAGCTCTTCGACAAAATGGAAGAATACGCCAGGGCAGAAGAAGACGCGCGGCGAAGGCAAGGTGACACTCCGACACCAACCATGCCGGAGCCTCGGCAAAGGCCGAAGATCCGCCGAAGGACGGTTCTTCGAAGGGAAAACGTAAGCAAGAGTCGTCCAGGGATACGCCCGACCGCAGGGACGCCTCGCACAAGGAGTCGTCCGATTGGCCCAAGCGAGGCCAGCAGAGGTCGAGGCGAAACCGGTACGTCCTCGACATTGAAGGCGGTTCCGACGAGGGCGTTCCCGCGGGCCGAGGCGGTCGGGGGCGCTGTGGCCGGGGGCGCGGCCGTGGTCGGGGCCGCAACGATAAAAGTCGTGGAGATTACGACGACCAGCACCAGGGACTGTGGTGCGTAGTCCACGGCCGCGGCAACCACGATACCCGCACCTGCACCTCCATCGCGGCACTCCGTGATAGCGTCGCTAGGGACAGGAACCCGGAGACGCGTCCGCCTGCGGTGGCCCACGTCCAATTCCCGTACGAGGCCCCCATGCAGGTACAGGCGCAAGGGATGCAACCCCAGGAAGGCACCTTACGGATCCAAGCTCACATACAGCAGCCTCGGGAGGGCCTCCTGTCGCAGCAGGCCCCGGAGGCAACCCACCGCAGGGTCATAAACGTCATATCCGGAGGCTCTGCGCTGGAATTCGCCTCAGCACGGCAGCAGAAGGCCTATGCGCGGAGACTACATCACGTGGCGGCATACCCAGCGCAAGCACCGCCGGACTGGGCGCAACACGAAGTCACATTCACACCCGACGACGCCCAAGGCGTGGACTTCCCTCATCAGGACCCCCTGGTCATCCGGGTCACTATCGCGGGATGCGACGTGGGGCGTGCCTTGGTGGACGGCGGTAGCTCCGCGAACATATTGTTTGCGGCGGCCTTCGACCAGATGGGGATCCCTCGAAGCCGCCTAGGGCCCTTAGGAATCCCACTGCAGGGCTTCGGGGGACAGCCCCTGCGGGCGCTGGGCCAAATAGGTCTTCAAGTCTCCTTCGGCCAAGATAACAATGTGCGGGCCGAAGATGCCACCTTCGACGTGGTCGACCTTCCGTACCCCTACAATGCCATATTAGGGCGCCCAATTCTCAACTCCTTCGGCGCGGTACCACATCACGGCTATCTATGCATGAAGATCCCAGGTCCCCGGACCATCATCACCGTCCGAGGCGACCAGGATATGGCCCGACGCATCGAGCCAGGTACCAGGTACCCGCGTCGCGAAGCCCAACGGCGCTCTTAGAGCTGTCGTCACAGCGCGGGGGTCCACGGAGCCATTCAGAGGCGCTTTGGCGGGCCCTGCAGATGCCTAGCGACTAGAGGCTTCGGCCGCACCAAGGACAAACGGTTAGTATATCCACCCCCTGTAATTGCTTACCCGCGCAAACGGGGATGTAATGAAGATCGCCGTTTGCCACCAATCTTTCTTCATCACGCGCAAGTACGCGGCGGACGCGCGCGCAGGCTTGGCCAGCGCGCGCGTTCCCACAGTATAAACAAAGACGCACGTTCGCGTGTGCACTCGCCGTAGCCAGGGGTACGGGTCTGAGTATAAATCGAAGTCGCACGTCCGCGTGTGCACTCGCCGTAGCCAAAGGTGACGGGCCTGAGTATAAACAAAGACGCACGTTCGCGTGTGCACTCGCCGTAGCCAGGGGTACGTGACTGAGTATAAATCGAAGTCGCACGTCCGCGTGTGCACTCGCCGTAGCCAAAGGTGACGGGTCTGAGTATAAACAAAGACGCACGTTCGCGTGTGCACTCGCCGTAGCCAGGGGTACGGGACTGAGTATAAATCGAAGTCGCACGTCCGCGTGTGCACTCGCCGTAGCCAAGGGTGACGGGCCTGAGTATAAACAAAAGACGCAACGAGGGGACGCCCTCGCGCGCACCAGTCTCCGGACTATAAAGAAAGTTGTAGCGTCGAGGCCGCCTCCGCACGCACCAGTCCACGGACTCTAAATAAGACGTAGCGTCGAGGTCCGCCTCCGCACGCGCGAGTCTCCGGACTATAAAGAAAGTCGTAGCGTCGAGGCCGCCTCCGCACGCACCAGTCCACGGACTCCAAATAAGACGTAGCGTCGAGGTCCGCCTCCGCACGCGCGAGTCTCTGGACTATAAAGAAAGTCGTAGCGTCGAGGGCGCCTTCGCACGCACCAGTCCACGGACTCTAAATAAGACGTAGCGTCGAGGTCCGCCTCCGCACGCGCGAGTCTCCGGACTATAAAGAAAGTCGTAGCGTCGAGGCCGCCTCCGCACGCACCAGTCCACGGACTCTAAATAAGACGTAGCGTCGAGGTCCGCCTCCGCACGCGCGAGTCTCCGGACTATAAAGAAAGTCGTAGCGTCGAGGCCGCCTCCGCACGCACCAGTCCACGGACTCTAAATAAGACGTAGCGTCGAGGTCCGCCTCCGCACGCGCGAGTCTCCGGACTATAAAGAAAGTCGTAGGTCCGCCCCCGCACACGCCAGTCTATGGACTATAAAAAGGCGAAGTGTCGAGGTCCGCCTCCGCACCCGCCCGTCTATGGACTGTAAAAAGGTGAGGCGCCAAGGACTGCCCCCGCAAGCGCCGTTCTAAGGAACCCTTGCGCGACTACTTCACCAACGGCGCGCATCGAGCGTGGAGATCCCGTCCCCGCGTAGCATTTGGCGTACCGGCGAACCCGCAGCGGCATCAACACACAACGCATATCTTAAGATGACAGAAAATCTGCATGTCGGAAAAATCACACAAGTACAAAGGTCCGGCAGCATCATTGCCGTTCTAAGCCGCTATCCCGCGGGCTCGTCCTTAACACGTGCTAAAGCTGGGGCCTCGCTCGAAGAAGGCCGGCTTGCCCAAAAGTTCAACGACTCCTCGGCCCTTTGCCAGCGTCGAAGGCGCCGCCGGGTCGCAAGGCCAGACGCAGTCGCCCCCAGCAAGGAAGCTGCCCGGGATGAAGGCAAGTAATCAGTTCGTAAAGCAAATACGCACTTCATTCATACAATTAAGGGGCAGACGTTACAACGCACGCCCACACCTAGCCACGTTTGCGCCGCACCTCTGAGCCTTCGGCATCTTCGGAGGCCTCAGCGACACCCTCGTCACGCCGCGGGACTTCGTCCAGAAATTGGCCGAGGCTCCCCCCACCGCGAAGGGACCTCCGAAGCTCGACCTCCGTGGCGGCTATCCCGGTGTAGTCCCAGATTCGCTCGTAAAAGAATTTGACGGGGCCACGAACGGCACGGACTTCACCGGACATCACTCCGGCCCCGCCGGGCATCTCCAGCTGAGAGTTCTCCAGCTCGGCGATGTGCGTGCAACCACGGTGCCGAAGGAGGGCGCACACCAGGCACGACGCCACATAGGCACAGTGGTCGCCAAAGTTCGTCGCAGCCCCGCGCGCAACGTCGGCGGCGTCATGAATCCAGCGAAGGGCCCGCAGCAACTCCTCCGGGCCGAAGGCGTGGTCCGGCACCCCAGCCACAAGCCTTTGGAGGTGGACCTCCAGCATTTGCAGGGCGTCCCACGCAACCAATGAGGCATCGCCAAGCGTCTGGTTACGCTCCGCTAGAGTCAAGGCAAACTCGCCTTTTTCCTTCTCTAGCAAGGCGACCTGTTCCAGGAGCCCGTCCCGCTCCACCGCAAACTTCTGTTGCGCAGCTTCCGCGGCCGACTCCCGCGCCGACGCAACAAGTCCCTCGGCGTGTGCCCTCGCCTCGGCGCATTCCGCCTCCAGCTGACGGATGCGGGCGTCCTGGGCAGAGCGGGTTCCAGAGGCTTCGCGTAGCTCCTCCTCGGCGGCCCGCAGCCTATCCTCGAGCGCCTTTCGGCCACGAGTATAGGCCGTTTGCAAGGCCTGCCCCAGCACAAGTGTCTGCAGAAGGGAAAGACTTAGCAAGCTCAGCCAGCACAGGAGTTGTCGCATGAGTACTTACCCTCACCCCAGACACCTCGAAGGCGTCTTCGAGGCGCCCCGCCCCGTAGGCCTGCAGCACTTGCGGGTCGACGCTGGTGGCCGCGTCATTCACAATCCCGCGCCACGCCCTCAGCGTCTCCGCGGGCGGCACGAAGTCCGCGGGGCTTGCGCGCGCGGTGGTTTTGTGTTCCGCCGAGTGCTCCCCCTCCGGAATGAGCAGCGCTGCAAACAAGGCGGCAGGTGAGCACCGCAAGGCATGAAAGAATACACTAGAGTAAGCTAAGCCACCCTACCTTCGGTAGCAGAAGGAGGGCCTCGGGGACTCGCCCCCTCATCCCCGGGCGGGGCGGCAGTGGCGTAAGCCCCCGTAGAAGCAAGGGTCCCGCCGCGGGCAGAAGCCTCCGCGTTCGGGGCAGGCAACGGCTGTCCCTGCGCGGCGGGCGGCGTGGCCAGGGGGCGGAAGGCGCATATGCCGCGGGGTCTCCGGCACTTGCACTGGAGTCCCACAAGCTCCTGACGCCCGTGGCCACGACGAACCCCCGCGGTGTCTGGTGGAGCTCCGGCCGCACACACGGCCGTTTAGCCGGGGCAGCCAGCAGCGATACCGCCCCCGCAGTCGCGGCTGGGGAAGCCCCTGCGGTTGCAGCGCCCGGGGGCGAAGGTTCCGCGGTGGCAATTGTCGCAGGAGGCACCTCGGTTTCTGCCGCTGTCGGTAAAGGCAGCATGGCTCCATGCGCCCCCGTGGAGGGCGCCTCCGGCACCACAGTGCCCACGGCCAAAGGATCCACCTCAGCATCGCCGGTCCGCACTGGCTCCGCCTCGGCGACTTCGGTGGGCGGCGAGACTTCCCCCCTCCGGCTGCTCGTGGCAAGCCCACCGTCCGGGGTGCTCGCCGAAGATACCTCGCCTTCGGCGTCTGTGCCACCCAAGCCTGAATCGGCATACCTCGCCGAGCCCAACTCCGCGTCCGCCGCGCCCTCGGGAGCGCTAGCAGCAGCAGTAGTAGCTGCCGCACCAAGCGCGGCAGGCGCCCCGCTGTGGCCCCTCATCCGAGACGGCGTCTTCTTCTTCTTCGCCGCACCGTCCTCTGGAGCGGCACGGTCCGGCACGGCAAGGCCCAGGGCCTCGTACACGCGGTTTATTCGCTCCAGCCCAGCCTCGGCGACAGCAGACGCGCGCTGCTCGTGCTCCCTGCCGGTGTACGGCCCTAGGAATACGCGCACGGCCTGCTCCGCCTCCTCCAAGCAAATCCCTGAAGCAAAGGAGATAGCATCAGCCTATAACGCATTTCGCGTGCACAAAAGGGAGACGCGGTCGAGGCTTACGAAGACTGGAGGGCGCCGGCAGCCGGCAGATCGATGGTGAAACATTGTCGTCTCGACGCTTCTCGGCGGCAAGACGCCAGTCGCGGGCAAGCGGCGCCACGCCGTACATCACGTACTCTTCGGCGAGGTCGCGCATGTTGAGGCGGGCGGCCGCGCCTACGAGCCGCTGGGCCCTTCGCCTGTCCTCATCATCGAGCGTCCGGTCGGGCGAGGGCTTGAACGCGATCGGTCGGCCGGTGCACTCAAGGCCGCTCCCGCTCTCCACGCGGTGGTAGAACCACCGCTTCATCCAGTAAGACTCCCACTTCCCGCGAGTTGAGTTCGCAAGGAAGAGCTTCTTGCACGACGGACGGAGAATAAAGGTGACGCTAACGAAGCTCGACAGCGTCCCGTCCTTCCGGTCCTTGGGCTGGCACCGTGCCTCGTGAAGGTAGGCGAACAGCGAGGCGCTGGGCCAACACGCCCCCGAGCGCAAGGCCCAGCTGTACACCGCGAGCCGAGCCACGGCGTTCGGAGTCAGTTGCGCCAGCTCCAGCCCGAAGGTCCGCAGCACGTCGCCCACGATAGCCGCCGCTGGGATGCGGAGCCCCGCGTCCAAAAAGGCAACGAACACGACCGCCTCCGACCTCTCGGGATGCGGTTCCGTCACGTTGGCGGTGGGCAATCGTACCACCTGGCGCTCGGACAACTTCCCCGCGCGCAGAAGCCCTTGGATCGTCTTCTCGGTCACGAGCGAGGGGCCTAGCTCGCCGGAGAACGTGCCTTCCTCCTCCGCCACCAACCACTCCTTGTCCACCGTCGCCGGGTCGCGCTCTTGGAGCGTGTATTTCACCTCCAACCGAGAAGACCGCCGGCGAATGCCGCAGACAGCACCCGCCGGACCACGCTTGCCATCAGACGCCATTGCTTCTCCGGGAAGGAGGCCAGCGGCAACAAATACTCCGCGAGTATGGAAGATGGCGCAAGCAAGAAGGGGGCGTACAACTGCGGGGGCGCGGTCGCGAGGGCTACTTTAAGCCACCTCGCCCCAGTACCGCAGTCATACAAACGCCCGTCCAGCGCGGTTCCCCATACCCAAAGCTGAAGGGCCACGTCCACAAGCGTCAAGGGACGTCACAGCACGACGCTCCCTAGCCGCTATTAAAGGCGCACTAAAGGGCCAGGGGATCACAACAGCATCGGCGCTGCGCCATTCATCGCCCGCCCCGTGTCCCCATTGCCTAGGGAAGAGGTGAGCGGCCGCGAGCACGCAACCGTCCACATCCCGCTGCCCACCAGCCATAAGCCGCCACGTGCCCCGTGCGCGCCAAGGCGGGCCGCACGGTACAGGAACCTTTACAGCGCAAGACCGCATCGCGAGATCCCAAGTCACCGCACGCGTGGCGATGTTCGCGACGCAAGGTCGCCAGCTCCGCTGCCACCCGTTCGAAGGGTAGGGGACGGAACGCACGCGTCTACTTCGGTTAGGCGCCAGCTCCGCTGCCACCCGTTCGAAGGGTAGGGGACGGAGCGCGCGCGTCTACTTCCGCTGGGCGCCAGCTCCGCTGCCACCCGTTCGAAGGGTAGGGGACGGAGCGCGCGCGTCTACTTAGGCTGGGCGCCAGCTCCGCTGCCACCCGTTCGGAGGGTAGGGGACGGAGCGCGCGCGACTACTTCGGCTCGGCGCCAGCTCCGCTTCCACCCGTTCGAAGGGTAGGGGACGGAGCGCGCGCGTCTACTTCCGCTGGGCGCCAGCTCCGCTGCCACCCGTTCGGAGGGTAAAAGACGGAGCGCGCGCGTCTACTTCGGCTCGGCGCCAGCTCCGCTGCCACCCGTTCGGAGGGTAGGGGACGGAGCGCGCGCGTCTACTTCGGCTAGGCGCCAGCTGCGCTGCCACCCGTTCGAAGGGTAGGGGACGGAGCGCGCGCGTCTACTTCGGCTGGGCGCCAGCTCCGCTGCCACCCGTTCGAAGGGTAGGGGACGGAGCGCGCGCGCCTACTTCCGCTGGGCGCCAGCTCCGCTGCCACCCGTTCGGACGGTAAAAGACGGAGCGCGCGCGTCTATTTCGGCTAGGCGCCAGCTCCGCTACCACCCGTTCGAAGGGTAGGAGACGGAGCGCGCGCGTCTACTTCAGCTGGGCGCCAGCTCCGCTGCCACCCGTTCGGAGGGTAGGGGACGGAGCGCACGCGCCTACTTCGGCTGGGCGCCAGCTCCGCTGACACCCGTTCGCAGGGTAGGGGACGGAGCGCGCGCGTCTACTTCGGCTTGGCGCCAGCTCCGCTGCCACCCGTTCGAAGGGTAGGGGACGGAGCGCGCGCGTCTACTTCGGCTAGGCGCCAGCTCCGCTGCCACCCGTTCGGAGGGTAAAAGACGGAGCGCGCGCGTCTACTTAGGCTCGGCGCCAGCTCCGCTGCCACCCGTTCGGAGGGTAGGGGACGGAGCGCGCGCGTCTACTTCGGCGCCACCCGTTCGCAGGGTAGGGGACGGAGCGCGCGCGTCTACTTCGGCTCGGCGCCAGCTCTGCTGCCACCCGTTCGAAGGGTAGGGGACGGAGCGCGCGCGTCTACTTCCGCTGGGCGCCAGCTCCGCTGCCACCCGTTCGGAGGGTAAAAGACGGAGCGCGCGCGTCTACTTCGGCTGGGCGCTAACTCCGCTGCCACCCGTTCGGAGGGTAGGGGACGGAGCGCGCGCGTCTACTTCGGCTGGGCGCTAGCTCCGCTGCCACCCGTTCGGAGGGTAGGGGACGGAGCGCGCGCGTCTACTTCGGCTGGGCGCCGCAAAGGCGGGGGTCTTGTCCCGCAAAATCTGCCTCGTTTTCCTTAACAGGCCACCTACAATCCACCAACATAAAAGGTAATGCCGGCGGGCTCCGTCAGGAACACCGACTGTAGGTAGGTCTGTTAAGAAAAACAGGGCAGACCTTGCTGTCGCCTGCGGAAGCGCGGTGCGGGGGCAGGGAGCGCGGCTGGCTGTCGATAACCGGCGCTGATCAAGCTCCCAAGAAAAATGGACCTCCTTCTGTGCATCAACATTCCCCAAGCCGCTCAGCGTCACCCAGGAATGTTGATGCACGGCAGGGGCCCATTTTAGGGGAGCAGCTTCTATCACAATATACGCAGGAGCAACGCCGCACCAGCGCCATATATATACCCCATCAGCAGGGGAGCCAACCGGCGGAAGGCCAATCGGCAGAAGTCCAACTGCCGGGAGTCCGTCGCCATATTAATGGTCACGACGCCTCAACGTCCGCACCGCGCCAAGCACGCTGCACCGCGCGGGCGGCCGGAAGCCCGAGCGTCGCAGCACGTCTCACTTAAGGCTCATGCGGCGGCTCAGGGGCCCGCTACGCTAACCTGTGCCAGTGCAACGCCCCCGGCGCGCGTCTACCTCGGCTAAGGCCACCTCCGCCGCCGCCCGTTCGAAAGGTGAGGGACGGAGCGCGCGCGTCTGCTTCGGCTACAGCGCAGCCCCGGGTCAAGTTTGGACAAGTTCACAGGCCGCGGGGATGGAGGGGGCCAAAGGACTCGGCAACATGGCTTCGGCCCCGTGAAGCCCTTTACCATGAGAGGCTCCTGTCGTAGGGGTGGCCCCCACCTAAACCCAGCAGGCCTGGTAGGAGGTTATAAGGGCCAGAATAGGCCATGTGTAATGACATAACTGCCCCAGAGGGGATAACCAGATGTAAGGGTATAACTGTAAAAACACTCCTCATGTATATATATATATATATATATATATATATATATATATATATATATATATATATATATATATATATATATATATATATATATATATATATATATATATATATATATATGAATACAGGCCATGGGGAAGGGGTAGGCCATTATACTCATCTTCATCACTCTTCACTACCATCTCTCTCTGTTTGGCCCGTAGCCACAACAGGGAGTATTTTCTCAAGATGGTGTCTACAAGTTAAACAATGTACACGTTAAAAGCCTAGCATCTGTATCATCCAAAATCACAAGTGAGTATCTCTCTCCGTAATATGTATCGTAAACAGCCAAAATTCAAAAATTTCAGCCAAAAACTATAAGCCACAGTCGTTACCAATCAGGCCCTATGTCGGACTCCGCGCAGCCTCCGCCTCATTCGTTCGCCTTCGGCCTATGCTCGCCCACGCCGGACTCCGCGCGGCCTGCACCTCGCCGCCACGCCTTCGGCCTTCGCCTCCGCGAGCCCGGTTCCAAGGCAACGGCCTTCGCGCCGTCTGCGGCAGCCGGCGCGCACGACCACGCATTGGCTCCGCCACCTCCGCGCCGGCTGCGGCCCCGGCGGCTCCGTCAAGACGGGCTCCGCGATGGCTGCGGCCTCCGCGTGCCCGGTCCCACGCTCGGTCTCCGCTTCCGCAGCATTTACGCCAGCTCCACGCGCCGGCCTCTGCTCGGGTTAAGCCAAATAGTAGCTCGTACGAGACTACGAGGCATGAACGGCCTCTAGCGTCTACAAACTTTCTAGCATGGCCACGCGCAGGTGAAAGTGTGAAACCAAATCGGGCACTGTTGGACCTATTCAATGCATTGTGGGCCCATTAAATGTCAGTGTGTTGGCAGTGCACTGTCCGCCCATGTGGTTGCTTTGACTTTTAGTTCTTCTTGGCAGACGCGCTCTGAATCCGTAGCACCTCGTGTAGTGTCGTCTCGTAAGTAGCGTCAGTAGTATTTAGAGCAAGTTTAATAAGGCTGACTGTGCTAACTATAAGGGAATCCATGTCAGCATAGTCCTATGTGGAGGGGAGAGAAAAGGAGAGAGAGAGAGCCAAGTCGACTCTCATGCAAGAGTCAGGCTATAGCACAGGAAAAGAGGCATTATCTATGCATGTACCCATAGAACTAATTGCTATACCCATGCATGTATTAAATTATCAATACCCATGTATGTATTAAATGATTGAGAGCTCTTGTGGAGACAACTTATAGCCAGCTTATTGTATGAGTTGACTGCATCATTATCTTTTGATGACATGAAAATGTATTAGAGGTAGCAGCTATCTGTACTATTAAACTTGCTCTTATATAGGATTAGTGTTTTAGATGAATAAAAAAGTAATAAAGAAAGAAAGAAAAGCGGTGTCTTATAAGATATTATTTAAGTATGTAATTTAATATAAAGACATTAATTAAGACATCTAGAGGGAAATAATATCTATCATATTAAAAATGTGTGTCATTTGCATTAAATGGTGCATTGGAAATAAATATTAAATTATAATATTGATTAATGACAGATATTGTGCATTGTAAGGATGATGTCTAACTTGATATCTATTTGAGGTGGTAATCTATAGATATTGCTATGTAGTGTCACTATTAGGAATGCCATTATAGTCATTTGAACTCCTTTTTATGCCTTTGTTATGGTTTGTTTTTGGTACAAATCGCATGATGGTCCAGCGTACTCTACGAAGTATAAAAAATCACATGGTGTAGCCTCAGCTCCGACGTATTCTGCGGAACATAAAGCGCTAAGAACCTCGTGTGTCCCGTGCTACACTACAGAATATAAACAAATCGCACAGTGCGACCTTTGCCCTGGCATACTCTGCGGAGTATAAAGCGCCAGAAACCTCGTGTGTCATGGGCACTCTATAGAAATATAAACAAATTGTCTGTGGAGTATAAATAAATCGCACGGTGCAGCCTCGCCTGGCATACTCTCCGGAGTATAAATAAACTGCACGGTATGGTCTCGGCCTCAGCGTACTCTACAGAGTATGAATAAATTGTATGGTGTAGCCTCAACCCTGGAGTACTTTACAAAGTATAAATAAATTGTGCGCGCGGCCTTGCGCCCCAGCCAACTCCGCAGAATATAAAGCGTCAAGACCCTCGAGCGTCCTGGGCAATCTTACGTAATCCAAACACAAAGGGTAACAATAAAGCGCACCGTGCAAACACGAAACAACACCTCTTTTGCCACTTGCTCAACTGTCGGGGTAGGAGGCCCTCTCACCCCTTAGACCTTAGGAAATCCCCATCATAACCTTTAATAATTACACAAAGATAAGGGTAAAATAGTGCATTCTTTTGCACATAAGACATAGTGCTATTAGGCTTGCCCTAAGATCCATTAGCCAATCCTGAGACCTAAGGGGTTGGAGACCCTGTAACACATACATCTCTTTGTGTTGGCAAAAGCCAAATCTTGCTTATTCAGAAAGATTCGACGAGTTGTAGACGAAAAAAGAGAGAATAATTAAAAATTAGTCTTTACAAATATTTCATAGCCAAATATACATAGGACCCCAATACTTCCCAAAAAACATACAGGCACAAATGCACGACACATCGATACTACACCTGGTCAAATGGGGTGGCTAACCGTGTCAGCCCATAGTATGATACTATTGGCCCAACCTAGACATGACAGGGCACAAACCAGTAAATAGGTCATACTGGTCTGACTCCAGCCGTGCTGTGCTTGGGTCGACACCTCAGCACGACAGGCTGCCCCAACACAGCACATATAGTACCATGCCGAGGCACGGCATAGCCTGCCCAGTCTAGCACAGCATGACGTTTACCTCCCAACCATCCCAGGAGGCCAGTGTTACTTAGAAGACTGCACTAACTCTCCTGTGGAAATATAATAAAATTACTTATAGTTGGTAGTAAAATTACTTGTGTTAGAGTTACTGCACTCTTCTGAGTGCGAATGGATGACTTCATAGTAAACTTGCTTGTGATTGACAATAAAAATACATATAATCAGTAGTAAAATTACTTGCGACTAACAGTAACTTACTTATGACTAACCACGATGCTCAACGGGCTATCGATGACCCATCGGGCTAAGTATGCCCGGATTGGCCCGTCCCGTCTCCATGTCGTACCTGGTTCAGAAGACAACACATAGATCAACATGGTATAACACGATAATTTATTCAGACCAACTGCAACTGACCTACTCGAGTTGTACCCTTTATGAATATGTGCCACGTCGTGCGGCCCATTTCACCTGGTCCGATCGATGTTCCATAGTACCCCTCTGTCTAAGTTTATAAGATGTATTTTCTCTTAGCATATAGACCAAAAATATAGTGAAAATGGTTAGATTACCTCTAATTATTATCTTTAAGCATTATATTCAATATATATGTGTATAGAATAACAAATAAAGCTGTATATTTAGGGTGTGTTTGGTTCATGGGACCATGGGGGATGGGATGGGGCGGTCCTCGTTCCAGAGCTGTTTGGTTCAGAGTCAGGTGGGATGGGGGATATCCCTCTAGGGAATATTCTGTGGATATGCTCTCAAATTGGGGATGATCCTATCCCCCAAAAATGAGGGGATGGTGAGGGATGAAGTGGGACGAGTGGCTGACAGGTAGGCCCCGTCCCTAAAAAATGGGTTGGATCCATCCCGTCCCACCATGACTCTGAACCAAACAGAAAACAGGGACCGTCCCGTCCCGTCCCTAAAAAATGGGTTGGATCCATCCCGTCCCACCATGACTCTGAACCAAACACACCCTTAGGGCATGTCCAATGGTGACTTATGAGCTAGCTCTAAACATATTATTTCATATTTTAATAGAAGAGAGAGAAAAGCTAGCTCTTGATCAAGAGCTAGTCTCATACACACATTCCAAGATTATATGAGGATGTCATGTGGGACTATTCATGTTATGAGCTATGTGCTAAAAGTTAATATCATTGGAGAAGTTATCTTAGAGCTAGTAATTAGCTCATACCATTGTACATGCCCTTAGTAGAAGTGTAAAGACGCGCGTGCGTGGCAGCGAACCGAGCGTGTGGCCCGGTTCGTTGGAAGCCTCACACCCTCCCCGTTCGCCAGCTTCTCTCCACTCCACCTCTCCCCTACTCCCCCCTCCCCCTTCGCCAACCGCAGCCGCCGCAGCCCTCTCCTCCTCCTCGTCGCCGGCACCCGTCTCCACAAGGTGAGTGCCTCGGCCCCTCCTCGCATGCTAGTTCGTCGAACCGCCCCGTCGCGTACGCGTGTTGGATTAGGATTCATAGTGTTTGGTTCCTTTTTTTTTTCTTTGGCCGGTTTTGTTTACGGTGCACTTTTTCGATCTGGATTTCTAGGGTTTGGTTCGGCCCCCCGATGGTGGGGGTGGAGCCGCCGGCGCCACCCGCGCCGGTGGAAGTGGAAGGCAAGAGAATGGAAGATGAAGGAGCTAGCAAGGCACACAGTGGGATCCAAGAGTCTCAAGTCGCCAGTGATGTTGTTCAAGATGATTTTGCAGACGCCAGGCATGGCAGTGCCCCTTCACGAAATGTTGTTACGAGAGCTTCACCTAGCCATGGTTTCGGCGAGCGGATGAATGGGAAGGGATCACCGCATGAAGGGAAGCGTGTAGCACAAGTGGTGGGGGATGGTAAGGTGAGAAGCGAATGCAAAGGAAGTTTGGGGGGGAAGGGTACTCTTGAGACTCCTATGAGAGGTCATGTTGATGTGAACACACAGGGCAAGAGATTGGAGGGTGACAAGATGAATAAGGCATTGCTAGATGACGCAGAGGCCTCTGGAGAGGGCAAGATGAGAAGCAAGACTTTGAGCACTCAAAGAGGCGTGGTATGTCCAACTAGTAGCATGAAGCAAGGCAAGGTTGCTCATAAGCTGAAGCCTGTTGGCATAGGCAAGGACACTCAGCATAGGTCAACTGAGGAGTCTATGTTTGGAAAACATGTTGCGACCAATCAAATTGAAGAAAATGATGATTTGGACCTTGTCACTAACAGGCTAATTGTACAAGCATTGATGTCTTCAGACAAATGCCCATGGACACAGGGAAGGAAATCTATTGCTAGTGTTTCTCAATCTTTTACTCCTAGGAACAAGCTGAAGAAAGAAGATGCTACTCCAAGGAAAGAATTGCCCTCAAAAGTTGGCCCTTCTAAATTGATCAGGCATGAGGCAATAGAAGACCATGAAGATCCTTACCCGGAAGATGATGGCAACTCTAAGGCGCTATATGGGCATGAGAGAAAGAACGAATTTTGTGTCACCCTTCCTCCTTGCGTTCCTTCTAGGGACCAAGGTGTAGATGACCGAAGCAAAGTCAGGAAGTTGCTCAAATTGTTCCATGGAATATGCCGGAGGCTTAGTCAAGTCGAGGAAAAAAATAGACATAGTGTTGGAAGGATTGACATTGAGGCTATTAATGTTGTAAAGAAATCACCTGTCTTTACTGAACTTGGGCCTATCATAGGCAATGTTCCTGGTGTTGAAGTCGGCGATGAATTTCACTTTAGAGTTGAGTTGTCGATTGTTGGACTCCATCATCCATACCAAGCGGATATTGACACTACCAAGGTGAATGGTGTTCCCATTGCAATAAGCATTGTTGCTTCTGGAGGCTATCCGGATGAACTGTTGAGCTCAGATGAATTAATATATACTAACTCTAGAGGAAAAGCCATCGGCAAGAGGGAGGTAGAAGATCAAAAGCTTGAGCATGGAAATTTTGCCTTGAAGAATTGCATTGAAATCAAGATTCCAGTCCGAGTGATTCATGAGTTCAAAGGTCCAAGTAGAGGTGAAGTCGGTCATTCTACAACCAAGCAAATCTCGACATTTACTTATGATGGGCTGTATATGGTGGTGGATTGTTGGCAAGAAGGCCCAAAGGACTCTATGGTCTTCAAGTACAAGTTGCAGAGGATCCCAGGTCAACCCGAATTAGCTTTACACATAGTCAAGGCGATAAGGAAGTCCAAAATTCGTGAGGGGCTTTGTTTGCCTGATATATCTCGAGGAAGCGAGAGGATTCCCATATGTGTGATCAACACAATCGATGACATGCAACCAGCACCATTTAAGTATATCGCCAAAGTCACATATCTGCGTTCATGTGCAAAAGAACCTCCAAAAGGCTGTGACTGCACGAATGGTTGCTTGGACTCTAATAGATGTGCTTGTGCAGTGAAAAATGGAGGAGAAATCCCATTCATTTTCAATGGTGCAATTGTTCATGCAAAGCCTCTCATATATGAGTGTGGCCCATCATGCAGGTAGGGTGTGCAAAAGCTTACCAAGTCGAAATAACATAACCTAATGAGACAGGAATAACCATTTTTATAGTTTTACTTTGTTTCATTTTTGAAATTACCAAATTATATTTATTAAATCTGGGAGTGTTTCTTATATGATGCTGAAATTTCTACGCAATGTCTTACTGAGGTTGACATGGTGGATTCGGATCCAGATATCAGTGAAAACACACAACAGCAAAAGGAGTCGGTGAAACACCCAGTTACACAACAGCAAAAGGAGTCAGTGACATGAGAAATTGGCTCATAAAACTAACTTATTCACCCGAAGTTGGTTTTGACAGCAAAAATATTAATTCACATTGGATAATTAGGTTAAACAGAAATTACAAAATTTGGTTCTAAAACCAAGTGAGCTAACGAAATACTCACCTCTACATGCAGGTGCCCTCCAACATGCCACAATAGGGTGAGCCAGCATGGTGTCAAAATTCCGCTTGAAATATTCAAGACAGGGAAGACAGGTTGGGGTGTAAGATCCCTCAGTTCTATCTCTTCAGGGAGTTTCGTATGTGAGTATGCAGGTGAGCTATTGCAAGATACGGAAGCTGAACAGAGGCAGAATGATGAGTACCTGTTCGATATTGGTCTGAACCATGATGATGATCGTTGGACGGGGCTTCCATCAATTATTCAAGGTTTAGGATCTTTGACCTCTGAGACAATGGATGGTGATGTAGGCTTTACAATAGATGCAGCAAACTGTGGTAATGTTGGAAGATTCATCAACCATAGCTGCTCGCCAAATCTGTATGCTCAGAACGTTCTCTGGGACCATGACGACAAGAGGATGCCGCACATTATGTTTTTTGCCGCCGAGAATATTCCGCCATTGCAGGAGCTGACTTACCATTATAATTATACAATAGGTCAAGTCCGTGACACAAACGGCGAGGAGAAGGTTAAACACTGCTTTTGTGGTTCGTCCGAGTGCTGTGGCAGGCTTTACTAAGGTATTGGTGACTGATGATAGTAATGCTTATATTTTGTAGAGCATATGAGATGCATTAGCTCACTCTCTTTTCTGTGTAGGAATTTGAACGAGTAATACGAAAGCATCCCGGCCTGTTGTACTGGGTTTAACATGAGGTTTGCATGCAGCTCTTTTGTGACTAATTTTGGCAGAACCAAGAATGCTGGTGCTACACATTCTCCTGCTGAAATCTTCACATGAATCAGGAGTGGAGGGTACGAATGCACAGATGTATAATGATGGGTGGTATTAGCTGGTTGTAGTTTTGCGTTGAACCTTTTTTAGATTCTGCATTGAACTAGCAGGACTGAAGATGGTGTCAACTGTGTCTATATGCACAATGTTGCCACCAGTATGGTTCTAATTTTTGTAAACAGTGGATGTATAATATGGCCGAAGTATCTGGATCGTCTGCAACAATGGAGAGGAGCTGTATTTGCTTCCTTCACTACATACCAGTGCTTGATAGACTACTGGATAAACTAGCCATTGGAATGCTTCTCTGCAGGGGCTGCAGCTGCCATATCATAGCCCTGTGGTAGAGATCACGATGTCGTAGCGATTGAGGCTGTATGATCAAAGCTCCATTTTCCGTCATTGAGAAGAGAGAGCTCCGTTCTCCTGCCATGCCATTTGCTCGTAGATACAGCATATGGTAAACTGTACGCTCCTCTGTGTTCCATGCGACCTTTGGTTTGGTGGGAATCAAACTCTGTGTTGCATTGGTTTTTTCAAGGTATTTATTTATTTCTACTGTTGATGAAACATTTAGGGGCGTTGCTAGCCATACTTTGCCAACAAAAATTGCCACATTTGCCTAAGTTGAGGTGCTCAAATTCTTTGTCACACCTTAGCAAACCTAAGGGAATCTTGTCACACTTTTTTGAGTCATTGACGCGGGGATCTAGTTTGCTGGAAGAGAATCTTGCCACAACTGTGACTGCAACCAAACAGCTCTCAAAGTTGGTCAAACTTGCCTAACCTTAGGTGTGGTAAACTGTGGCTGGCAACCAAACACCCCCTTATAAGTTGGTAAATATTTCCCTAACTAATTAAAGTGCAAGGTGCAACGCAACACATCAACCACAAACGAGCTCTTGGATAAATGAGTTAAGGAATATTGGTAGCTGGTTCTCTATAGTAAATAGTTTTTTTATAGTATTTAGTTTTCAAACAGAGTATCTCTCAAGCCGATGTCTACTAGTCGATTGTAGTACATACTGCAACGATTTTATTTATATCGGTTACAATCACATGTGATTGTCTTTCTCTATAAATGATTTTGTCTATATTAATTAAAATTATAAGCGAATGTCTTTCTTTATAAGTTGTTATTGTATATATCTTAAAAGCCTATTTAAACCAGCCTTTAGACTATTCAGGTTGGCCGAAACTTTGTGGTTATCTGGAACGAATGAATTTCACACAAAATTGTACAAACAATTTAATTCCTACGGGAGTAAGAAAAAAATCTGGCCAAATGGGACTCACACGGTAGTCGGTGCTGTTAAGCCACCGTATCTTCTTGGCTTCGTCATCCCCCGCCGAAGCTCCTCTGCTTTCTTCTAATGGCGCTGCACTTATCAGACTGGGATGAATACAGACGGATAATATTTTTACTATTTTTATTTTCATATTTTTATGTTGGATGTGGTTGTGAATATGGATACGAATAATATCGAATATAGATACGGAGCGAATACGAATCGAAACGAATAGGTCACAGATATTTATCGGAACGTAAAACCCCTTAAATTATACATCCAAAATCAATGGAAATAAATAAATAATTTATCTTGTCAAAACATTCATGAAATCTAAACAAACATAAGTATTTTCATCTACAATAAAAAATATACTCGATAGTCGATCGTTACATAACATAAGTACCAACAACGTGCCATTCATGAAGTACACACGATAGCAATTTGAACAAGTATAAGAACATAGCATAAGTACTAACACACCTACTATTCAGGCTTGGATGTTTCTTAATTTGCTCTAAGTACTTAAATGTCTCCCTTGTGTTTTCTTCTTTTTTTTTCCGTTTTGGTAGCAATCTCTTCATTAGAATGATTATTAATGGTTTTCTACAGTTCAAATGGAATTAACCAAAATATTTAGGTATTTAAATATATCATGGAGCGATCTAAACGATAGTACATGAATTTTAATATGTATGCGTATTAGCTTTAATCTACTGATGGTACTAAATTTATTATAAAAAACTTGAGCAATATTTATGAGTTGCTACTATTTTAAATATGATTAATTAAATTAATGGGATATTTGATCCTGCATCAAAATGATTTAAATGATATTACGTGAATTTAATTAATCATGTTTAACTTTTCTCTCTCTCCTCCCCTAATTCCTCCCCCTCTATCTCTTCCTCACATGGTCGAGCCTCCCCTGGCCATTCCTTCTTTTCCTCTAGCCTTATCCTCTTCCTCCTCTACGCAGTCCTCCTCCCCAAATCCTTGCTCTGGTCCGGCTAGCCCGGTCCCGGTCGCCTGCGCACCTCTCCTCGGCCGGCCACTCCAGGCCCGACCCCGGCCGTTGTCCTTGGGCTCCAGCTGTTGCTGCCTCTCGGCGCCACCTCCCTCTGCTACTCGCCCGGCTTCTCGGGCGTCGGGCTTCATGCTAACTGCGCGTGCGGTGGACTTAGTCCTCCTCTTCCCCAAATCATTCATGCTCCGGTCGGTCCTTGCCCCGGACCACGACCGGCACCTCCGTCCCACACGCCTTCGGCCACTCCCTGCTGCTGCGCTGAATGGATCCCAGCTTCTCTAGCCCAACCTTAGCCCCCAAGCCGCTGCCCCTCCAGCCCGGCTAGCACGGCCTCGGTCGCTTGCGTGCCTCCCCTCGGTTTCCTCCTGATTTTCCCATCGCCGACCACTCTAGGCTCGACCCCGACCGTCGCCCTTGGGCTCTGGCCGCCGCCGCCTCCCGGATGCTACCTCCCTCTGCTACTCACCCAGCTCCCCGACTGCCGGCGCCGACCCTCCGTCCGGACTCCATGCTGACTGCGCACGCGGTGGACTTGGTGGTGGTGAAGGGGCCAAGCCAGATACAAACTTCTTGTTGGGCCGGATATCTGCATTATGTCATCCTTGGATAGTCCGTATTCGTATTCGATGGTTAATGCGCTACCGTATTTATTTCTAAAAAAATAATATGTATTGGTTTCCGATCCGAAATTATCAAAAAAAATCCAAGTTAAAATATTCCGTATTAAAAAATTATCCAAAACGATTGAAAACTATCCGACTCATTGTCCGATCCATTTGCATCCCCGCTTACCACCCACCGCCCTCTCCCCAAAACCCCCTTCCCCTCCGCTCTCCTATCCACGAGGCCACGGCGCGACACGCATATCAGCAGCAGCGTCTCCTCCCGCCGCGCCTTCCCTATCCACCTCCTTGCCGGACAGGACGCCGGCGCTAGACGGCACAGGATAGAAGGCGGAAGAAGAAGAGGGCCCTGAAGCCCAGCTTCGAGGAGCAGGCCCTCGGTCGCTGGTCCACGAGGGCGCCCTCCCAGCGCGCCTCTTCCCCTGGCAGCAGCAGCCTCACCTAGTTCACCAAGAAAGCGAAGGTACGTACACACGATCAAGAACCCAGTAGAACCGGTAGCGCCACATTGCGGTCGTCGTGGAGTACTTCAACCACGACTCCTCGTATGTCGATGGCGGTGTCGGTGTCCGAGACGATGGAGGAGTGTACAAGGATGTTGTGGTCCACGGCGAAGCGGCCCATGACCACCGGGACGAAGGGTCGCGTTCCCAGCCGAGTTATCTTGTTGGGAGCCGGCCGGTCTCCGCGCCGTGGATGCACGCGGAAGAAGAGTCCACCAAGGACCGGTGGGTTTCGTGTCCGTTGGGTGGAGGCGAGGAAAGAGCGGCCATGAATTGTGTTTTTGATGATGAGCTGGAGTCAGTGGATGGAGATGGCGAATGGTGGACAATGGTGATAGAAGTATAAAGCGAAGCAGCGTAAGCACAATTGTTAACGCATTGTGGAATTCGATGGAGGAAAGTAGTCCAAATGTTGCCATTGAACGGTCTGAGACAGAAGATTTTGTCCAGAAGCTGGTCCTGTGCTCCTTCCATGGGAGAGGGAGGAGGAAGAGGAGGCGGCGTTTCACGGCAACAGGCCTGATAGGGAAGCGCAGCGACACAGAGCTGGCGGAGAGGACTGGCACGGTCTATGGAGCAGAGCCGTGCCGTGAAATTTGAAGGCCCTGTACAAAGCTCTAAGTGAGGCCTAAACCAAAGTACCAAATATAGCCAAAATAATGTATGTATTGCAGAGCAAATGCGATATATCAAGAATAGTACCTTTTGAACTCTTGGTTTGCATAATCTTTACTTGAATAACATCATTCTCTTAGTGTTCTTTGAAATAAAATCTTCAATAATATGCTCATAATTAATCTTCTCCAGCAATCCACTCTCAAGTGCTATCGTAGCCAAACTATTAAGTCTTTCTTGTGTCATTGTAGAACGCAATTATGACTTCAATAGCTTCAACTTAGAAAAGCTTCGCTCCGCTGATGCAACAGTCACAGGAATTGTCAATAAAATTCTATATGCAATAGCTGCATTGGGAAAACAATCATGCCGCTTTAGAAACTTAAGAATTTCAAGAGGACCCATATTTTCTTTTGGAATGAAATCTTGAAGAAACCTCAACTCTGTATATAGTTCATTGGCATCAATATCAGATTTTCCATCTCTTTTAAGGGCTGCTTCAAGATTGTCACAAGAAGATTTCAAGCTCTTATTATCCAATGACCGCAATGAGTCAGAAGTAAATAAGAAACTAAAATTCTTTTGGTAATCCTGATATTGTTCAAATCTCCTTGTAAGCGAGGAAATAGCTTGATCAACAATAGGTATAAAATAGTTGATTCTAAATGATTCCTTTGCAGACTGTGTGACAACATTTGTGTCATCTAGGTTCTCATCAAATTGTCTCTTTCTTTTAATTTCTTGCTTTTTACGAAATGTTGTGCTGATATCCAGCTCAAGTGCGATTCCTTTGACTGCCTCCAATGCTTCTAAGAAACCAGTTTCTCTATACCCTTTGAAGAAAGAAATTAGCCCTTGCACTTTCTCAATAGCAATATCAATAAGCATATCCTTTGCTTGCAAGTGTTTGCTTACTAAATTAACAGCATATAGTACCTCATACCAAATGACTATTGCCACTATAAATTCATATTCTCCAAGTTCATTATTTGCCAAACCTTTAGCCTCACTGCTTGTTTTTACATCATTATCAATATCAGATACCTGAAATTAAAAGAAAGAAAATATAAGTTAAATTTTGAGGACAACCAGAGGAAATGTATCGTTATTAATATGTCAATGTCAAATACCTGAAGTAGAGCCTCTCGAATGTCAGCGCATTGAAATCTGATAGCTTTAACACTTTCAACACGACTCTCCCATCGTGTAGCTGACACTGACTTGAGAATCAATCCCGTTATGTTATCTTTCAGAATCTGCCATTTCTTAGTGGAATTAGCAAAAGTTGTATAGATGAGTTGGATGATTCCAAAGAAGTCTTTAGCTTTACCACAAGTCTTGGCCATATCACAAAGTGTTAAATTAAGGCTATGGCAACCACAAGCAGAATAGAAAGCTCTAGGATTTACATCCAAAAGTCTCTTTTGCACCCCTTGATGTTTTCCTTTCATATTTGACCCATTATCATAACCTTGTCATCTCACATCATCTATATCAAGATCAAGACACTTTAGTTCATTCTCTAGCACATCAAAAAGTCCTTGTCCGATCGTATCATTTACATCTAAAAATCCTAGAAAGGATTCTTCTATGGAAATTGTTGTGGCTACAGACCAAACAGTAGAGAAGGGGACTAGTAGAAGAGGAATGGGAGCCAGATCTGTGGGAGAGGCGGTGAGAATGAGAGGATGTCCCCCCTTTGCCCCTCTTGGGGGTTTATATATATAAGTGGGATAGAATGGGAAATCCCCATTCTACCCCTTAGTACTTACAAGGGATGAGGGTACATTAGTATATTTACACTGGTATATTTCTCTACACTATTGTGCCTATTACATGTTGGACTAGTTGTACGGCCCAGTCACGGGGGGTTGGGTCACCCCCACAACAGAAATACTATCTGAAGATGAATCCACATATCTTATAATTAAAGACATTTGTTCTTGGTGGCTTGCATCAGGGGTACAATCAAGTACATCAGGGGTACAATCAAGTATGACAGAGAAATACTTTGCTCTCTTTATTTTCCTTACAATTTCAGACTTAATAGCAGAAGCTAGCAAGTGTATCAACTCATTCTGAATCTTTGGATCAAGATAATGAAGTAGAGTTTCTTCACTTGTAATACGACGAACATGCTCTTGGATAACTGGGTCAAATTTTGCCAACATCTCTGTCAAACCTAAGAAATTCCCATTGCTATCTTCATACAGTTTGCTGTTAGTACCACGAAATGCTAGATTATATATGCTTGGCAAGAAATTTAACAATGCAAACAATTCTGAATAAAACTTTTCTCCAATGGTCCTTTTCTTTCTCAAGTAGTCGCTGAGCAGTTTTGTCAATAGCTTGATCCTTTTGCAACCTACTACGCAACTCATACCAAGTGGTCATATTCAAAACATGATCTGCACTTGTCTCATGCTCTTTAAGCCTACTACCAAGATGTATCCAATCATTATACCCCTCATTTGCCAATTGACCCTTTCTATGCCCTTTTGTAAATAATTTACAACTGAAGCAAAATACTCTATCGAGTTCCTTAGAATAGACAAGCCAATCTCTATCGCAATGCTCTCCATTTGATAGAATTCTAGTATAGAATAGTGCATAAAACCTTCTAGAATATCTATCCTTGGGACCTTTCTGAATTGATAAGTCTCTTGTAGGGCCCTTTTTGTGCTAAACTGTCGATCTGTTTAGGATTAAGTGAATCCCAATATCTTGGATCAAATATATCAGGCTGAAAAGAATCACCAACATTCTCACTGTTATCACCATCATTATCAGTTTCAACATTTGTGTTATTAATAAGAACTTCATGAACTTCAACATTATTTTCCGTCCCTGTCTGACCATCTCAATGATCATTTTCAATATTACTATCAAGTGCAGGAGCTTGATCAAGTGCCTGATTACCGGAAGACACTTGTGATTCTTTTATAATAAATCTATCCATTGCTCCTTTCTGACATTGAGTTAACTCCTCAATTCTTTGTTTCTTCTTACATTTTTGGGAACTGGATTCATATTTTCTAAATCGATTTGCAGAAGACATGGCTTCAAAAGATAAAAAGAACAAAATTAAAATTGTACAAACAGTTCTAGACTTTCATACGAAGGATTTAATTAGTACAATTACAATACAATTAGAATTGAAAAAAAACGAATACCTGCACTGGACAACGACGAATCACGAATGGATTGCAGAATCCGAGAGGCGAGAATGGAGAATGGTTCGTTGCTGCCTTGCTTGCTGGTTGCTTGCTATTCGCTAGATGAATGGACATTGGACGAGCCGGCCGGCTGGCGCTCGGCGGAGTCGCAGAGACGAGACGAACACGAACTGACGAAGTCACGAATACAAGAGAGAATACGAAACGCCGTGGGGGCCTCGGGGCTTGGAGCCGAGAATACGAAGCGCCACGCACGCGAAGTCGCCGCGCGGAGACGTGCGCGCGGACTCGAGCTAGGCTCTGGCGCTCTGGCCTCACACGAATACATGGGCCTTCTCCGGCTGGGCTGATTGTTTGAGGCCCTGGAAATTGGGGGGCCCTGTACGGTCGCACGGGTTGCACGCCCATGGGCCCGGCCCTGCTATGGAGCTCCAAAGGCAGGAGGTAACCTAAGTGCAACCCCCCTTCTGTCACAGGTTCACTCCAGTGTTCTTGCCTCGCATAGTCGCATGTTCAGAACAAGGCAAAGTCCAGTGGTAAGGCAATGCATGCCCATGTGGTATGAGTTCTGCACTGCTACAGCACAGTGATAACACGCATCCCTCTAACTCAAGAGGTTGTAGATTTGTCTCACCTACGGCTTACCAACGCAGGCTGACATGCGACACCATTAGGGATATATGGGGTTGCAAGGAGGCTGCAACTTCAGTGGCATCATTTGCAGTTGCTGCCATACGTTATGTGTTTGCCCCGGTCACCTCCATGTACTTGCCAAGCATCCTACAGATTCAGGAAGGTCTCCTTTAATATGTCCACGCTGTCTTCCGCGAACTCGGGAAGAAGGTTGCAAATGAGTGTATAACTGTAGGGAGTCCAGACGACGTCTCATTAGCCATTGAATCCCGTCACAAGTAAGACATCACCATTTGATTCCCCTACAACAAAAACATAGTGTGTCCCACCTGTTTTTTTCTTGTGCAATCGGGCTTGTGGAGAGTCTTCTTCAATCTCGACCATGGGATTCGAATTTTTTCGTGAAATCCGTCGCGATGGCTTACCTGACCCGTAAAAATTGAGTTTCCACCACCAAATCATGTATTTACAATGCTTCTGCCTCGAATTGTTATAACAAAATCGTCAACAGATTCAATCAATACGATGGTACCCACACAGTGAGTAAACTCTAGCAACAACCATGGTGCTCACCTTTGTAGGAACTCTGCAGCTAAGAATGATTTGGGTAATGCTACGGTCTAGACATCCGACTCCAGACACTCAACTGCAATATTTTTCGGTTATGTTTGTAACATTTTTTTGTCCATGTTTGTAACAAAAACAGAAGAACGATGTGAATATTCCCACCCGTAACATTTTTTTGTCTATGTCTGAAACATTTGTCGGCCATATATGCAACAAAAAAGAAAGAACATGTGAGTATTCGCATGGTACGCTCCGTTGCAACATCCTTATATAATGTGTGTAAAAATTTTAATCATTGTATGCAACAAAAATGTGTGATACAAAACTTGATGTTGCATACACAAAATAAAAAAATATTGTAAGAAAAATACGGACGAAAAATGTTGCAAACATAGACAACAAATATTGTAAATATGGTCAAAAATATTACAGTCAAGCATCTGGAGCTAGCGTACAGATCGGACGTTCAGACGCTAGTATTTCCCGAGTGATTTTGTACAGGAATCTTGCAAAACTCGTGTGGTAAACAGAGTATAAAACACATTTTTAACTACAGTCTAAGCCCAAACCCAGACTATGTTAGGCTGGCCCTCCTCGCTTGCTCTCTCCTCTCCATTTCGAATTCTCCAATTCCCCACTCCACTGCGAGCTCTCCAATGGAGGCGGAGCCGCGGCGGTGGGCGGCGACGTACACGAAGCACGTGAAGCAGAAGCGCAAGGCCTACCACGACGGCGCCCTTCTCCTCCACCCCGCCTCCGGCCGCCTCGTCCTCCTTGACGACGCCGACGATACCGTCGACTCCAGGTTCCTCCGCGCCGGCGAGGCCGTCTCCGCCGGCGCCTCGATCGCGTTCCATTCCCACCTCGTCGACGTCGGCGAGCCCCAGACCCACTCCACCAGTTACTCCGCCTCGTCCGTAGCCGCCCCCGCCGCCGCTTCCAGAACCGCCCACCGCGGCGGCCCCGGGGCACGCCCGAACGCGGTGAACCCGCACCCACCCCGCGCGTTCGTGAACCCTCCGATGAGCTGCGGCGGCGGCGGCGGGAAGGCTGAAGCCACGGGTCCCGGCGGTGCGGAGGGGGCGGATTCGAGGTTCCAAGGTTT
The DNA here is from genome assembly GCA_017311315.1 of Dendrocalamus latiflorus. NCBI lineage: Eukaryota > Viridiplantae > Streptophyta > Magnoliopsida > Poales > Poaceae > Dendrocalamus > Dendrocalamus latiflorus. Next base: position 24,189,966 of record CM029657.1, read on the forward strand.
GCGAGCCACCTGTTCGACGTGTGTTTTGCGGATGTTTTAACGCTGAACAAATTGGCGTGTTTCTGAGGGTTGAATTGGATGCGCTTTTGATTATAGAGTGGAGCGCGCTGTACACTACCAACCTAACTGCGAAGGCGAAGAAGTATCACGATGGCGTCGTGAGGCTCGTGCAAGTTGGTTCGCGTGCGAAGCAGGTAAATAGCAATGTGCATTTGATAATTGTTTCCATGCGTGTTCTGAAGATTGGAGATGGCGAGGTTTCTAATGAATAAGGATAGGTTCATTAGCATGCGATCAGTTTATCTTAGGGTGCTGCAGCGGTAGGTTGGATGAAAATGTTGTGATGTTTTCTGTGAATTAAAATGTTTCAGATTGTTTTGCTGGACGAAGAGTGTGAAGTACTGGGCAGCAGGTACCTCAAGGTGGGGGAGTCTGTGGAAAGCGGGAAGAAATGCCATTTCCCTAACTATCTGATTGAGATCGGCGAGGCCAAAAATCAAAGCAAAGGTTGGTTTTATACATGCCCTAGTATAGTCATGACTTCTGTATCGAATCTGTGGGCCTGTGCCTTATGAGACCTCCCAACTCATTTTTACCAGTTATATAATACTGCCTAGAGAACCTTTTTCTTCGCTATCATTGAAAAGATGTATTTCTGCATTGATCAATATGCAGGTGTAGAGCCTAATTCTTCAGAGGAACCTGTGGTGCAAACAAGACCAAAGAGTGGGGAGAATACAAGTAACAAAATGGGATCGGGTGCAACAAGTAAATCTATGAAATTTACTGGTACCTGGACTTAAAGTTACACATCAGTTAGTTATACTTCCCTGCTTCCCCATGTCACAGTGAGAAACCTTGTTTGTCTCTGCAATCTGTAGATCCGGAGGAGAGTAAATCAGAAGTTTCTTCTAGTTCTAACAAGCCAGAGACTGGCAAGATTGAAGTGGCAGCTGCTGGCAACACAGAGAGCCTTATGGGTTCGAGAGACTCAGGTTTCAAAGGTTCATATGTTGCCTCTCTCTATATAATGGATGTTTGTGCTTTGTACACATAATGTATTATTATTATTATTATTATTATTATTATTATTATTATTATTATTATTATTATTATTATTATTATTATTATTATTAGATTTTGAGGCTTATATGAGACATGCATTCTTTGTAGAATGGAGTGCCTTATACACCACGCAACTAACTCAAAAAGCAAAGAAGTACCATGATGGTGTTATAAGGTTCATGCAAGTTGGTTCACACGCAAAGCAGGTTAGCAACCTACAATTGCTTTATCAGAGGATACTGTTAGATTATATATAATGAAATGCTGTGATAGTTGTCGAAAGGTGTTACGATCGTATAAACTGGATTTTCAGATTATTTTGCTGGATGAAGATGGTGAAGTGCTTGGCAGCAGATACCTCAAGTCAGGTGAATCTGTCGAAAGTGGGACGAAATGCCAGCTGCCTAATTATCTTATTGAAGTTTGTGAGCCCAGAAATCAAAAGAGTGGTTGGTTTTTTTCTTGCCCAATGATGGTCATTTTGTATCCAATCTGTCACTTATGAGACAATGCATTTGTGCAAATAGGTAGTTTATAGAAACCATATCTTTTATGTTCTCTAACATGCAAATATTTCTTATTAGTGCATTAATTGATATGCAGATGTAGAGCCTAAACGCTCTTCGGAGGATGCTTTGAGTCACACAGGACCAAAGAATGGAGAGAATACAAGTGACAAGATGGGTGGCAGAAGTAGATCCCCAAAGTTTGTTAGTCCATTAAAGTTCCATGGTATGTGATCGCGAAGTTACACGCCCATTAGTTGTATTTTTCTGCTTACCACAATATTTTATTGCAAAATTCATTTGTCTCCACAATTTGCAGGTCTTCAGAAGAGTAAATCAGGAAGCACTACTGGCTATAACAGGCCACAGGTTGGCCAATCAAAATGTACTAACGTTTGTGATCCACTAAAATTTCATGGTAATTGAGCTTAATGTTATCAGTTAGTTCTATTTCCTGCTGCCTATATATTTGTTTCCAGTATTTGCAGACCTTCAGAGGGGTCAATCAGACTGCACTGTTAGTTACAGAAGGACAGACCTTGGCAAACCAACATTTAGTAACATGGATGATCCGCATAAATTTCATGGTACTTGGGCTTAATTTTACACACCATTTCTATTTTCCAGCTGCTTATATATATTTTATGTAATGAGACTGCTGGTTGTTTCCAGATTTTGCAGATTTCCAGAGGGGTAAATCAGACTGCGCTGCTAGCTATAACTGGCCAGAAGCTGGCAAATCAAGTTCTAATAGAATGGATGATCCACTAGAATTTGATGGTACTTGGACTTGATGCTACATAATCACATCCACAGTTCTACTTCCTGCTGGTGTTTTTAATGCAGTAACACCCCATGCTTCTCCACAATTTGCAGATTTTCAGAATGGTAAATCAGGATGTTCCACTAGTTTTATCAGGAGAGAGGTTGGCAAATCAACTTTTGGTAACATGGATGATAATTTGCGGACTGGTTTGTACACCTTTACTTAACTGCTAGCATGAATATGTGTTGAATGGTTCCTTTCGTGTAAGCAAATCAGGAAGAACAATAGGTAAGTAGTTGTTATGCACCTATGGTGAATTTTAGATAGGCAGAGTGGTCAAGTGGGCTGCTCTCTGATTGGCAGAGTTACTGTTATGCCTAGGACTACCCAAGGATCATGGACAAGCACCTAAAATATGACGATCCAATCAGCTGTTGTTACATAAAGTTTGTAATGCTTATCACTTGATGTGTCAAATAGATAACTGGTTTGGTGCGTGTGCATTTTAGAAAACAAAATAAAAGATAGACTGCTCTACTAAAAACTTTTACAAATTACAAGTGGTGTTGTGCAATGCCAAGGTTAGTTGTGAACAATATGTTTGTTGACTTTGTTCTTCGAGACTAATATTCAGCTAAGGTGGATTCCTTGTGTAACTCCATATTACGAACTTCAAAGTAGCTTCCTATAGGTGCCGTTTAGCAGTTTAGGTTTCGGGATGTTCTTTATATACAAATATGGTTCATGCATGCACTGTGAAGCAACTGTTGCAGAGTTGTATTAGCTGATAAGGAAAATGGTTGTTCCTTATTTCTGTGAATTCCTGATTTAATTAATTCAGGTTTAATTCACTGGGTAGGTAATAGTTAATCTAGATACATGATGTTTTACATATTACAAGAAATATTTAATGTTTTCTATTTCTTTTTTTATTAAAATGGAACGGTCCTGCTGTTGTTGTTGGAACAGTCCTGCTATATGCCTCCATGACGCTCATTCTGCTTTACTTGTTCTTGCTTACTATCAGAATGTTAATTGGCAATCCCAACAGCATAATTTAAAAACAAATACTTAAAGAGTCCCTGCAGTATGCTCCTATAGTAATTATCTATAAAGTAGAATGCTCATTTTTCACAAGGTGATTGCTCGTGATCCTTGTTGCATTAGCAACTGGGGTGACTTGCACAACTACTCTTATTGATTTAGAATCATGTTCTTTATATTAATAACAATGTCATCTTAATCTTTAGCATCACAAATACTATCTATCATGAAGCCCCCATCGGAAATCAGATTTTTCCAAAGCATTCCAGCTGCACAAGCACGTTCATCATCATCTTCTGAGTCAAAGATAATGCTTGATGCGAGTCATAGCAAGAGAGCTTCTAACATGTCAGTGATCGATAATTCAAACAGAACTGTTAGTGGTAGTATGAACTCTGGATTGTGTCACTTTGCTGCCCAGCTTCGTACATCAGTGCAATCTTGCTTGAAGTTAGAAACTGTGGAGGCAAATAACTCAGTAAGCACTCATCGTCGGAATGAACCATCAAGGAATGATCATCAGACCATCATGTAAGTGTTTTTTTTATATCCTAGAACATAGCCTTCTGGACAGTAATCTAAGCTCCAACATGAGAAATAGAATAACAAATAAATATTTACTTTAATGATGCTTTTTAGGAGACCAGAAGCTTTTGAGGGTCTGGAATTGGCCATGTTAGATAACCTAACATTTGACATGTCCAATGCAAAAGATCATACTGGAAATTCTAACGGTACCGGAAGTTCCTTCAATTAATTTCTTTGATTTTGGAACCAACTTTTACATTTTTCAAAGCTTGTATGTGATTTGAGAGCAAGCGACAAATGTTGCTTATGTTGATCCATATTTGATAGGTTCTGCGCCAGGTATGAATGTTACTACCATCCCGGGCTTGCGAGAAGACAAAAGTGGAACTGCAGACCAGGTTTGCACCCAAAGCTTTGAGCTTTTCCCTGACGAGCTAAGTTTAACCTTTTGTGAATTTGAGAAAGCTACAGCTTCATTGAACACCTTGCTGGCTTATATTGACGGCCCACAGCTGCAGTTCCCATCACATCAGCTTGGACTGTGAAAGTACTAGTTTCTAGTGTTACATCGTAGTCGTACTATGTTAGTCATCTGATTACCTGTGCATTTGCAGCCCAGTGCAGAAGCGGTGGACGGGAAATGTGGCAGTGGCCCCTTTGTTCCAAGCAACCTGACATGTAGAGATCCCGAGATTCAGAGATTAATAGATGACTGCCCTTCGTTTGATCTTGGCTTCTAATGGAAGGTAGAGCTCTAGTTTATACTCCATAACACCATTAGATAACATATATATTCCGGGCTGTTTGCTTTACAGCTTCCACATAGTGAAGCATGTCTGAAGTTGACCCAATTTTGTCTTGGTTTGGAAATTGCCTCAGAAAAATCTCTTTATTTCAAGGCTAATTTGGATTAGCCTTAACAAAACTCAATTTTTGGGCATCTTTCATGTGGCACATTTTGGAGTCTTGAAGCAAGGTGAAAAAGAAAATTCTTGAAATATTATCCTAGCAGTAAACTTCAGTTTTCGTAAGGCATAGAAGATAGTTAATGCGAGGCAACTTTTGTCCATGACTTATAACCATATTTATTTATGTAACGAAAACGATGCTTTCACAGTAGCACATTAGAAGTTTCTGCTGCCCCTTTCTTCCCACTGGAAGCTGGTCATTGCAGCGCATGGTGGTGAAAAGGATTCACGTCCTAGTCTGTGGACCAGCAACTGCTGGATTCATGTGTGGTTAAGTTAAACCCCTGGCTACTTTGCCTGTATCTCGAGTAGAAGCAATAATGCATGTAGCTCACACGAGATCAATGTGCAGAAGAAAGTCTCGAAAAACGAAAATATCTTATGTGTAGAAACTGTTGGTTCCTGCGGTTTCCTTTGCTTGCGAAGTTTACCATCTCTGAAGATTGTATCTTAATGAGCTTTGCTTTGCATGCAGGGTGTCGTTAGGGTTCCTTGGCATTCAAAACTCGTTTAACTGCTCCTGGAGCATGAATGGTGTGAGGGTACACAGAGCTGTCGCAAAACAATGGGCCGGGCAAGCTAGGATTAATTCTTGATTGGTGGGCAGGATCAGGCAAAGCCAGCAGTTTTGTGAAGAAAGACGAGTTAGGCGGGTAAAGTGGTGATCTTGCGTGTGTTGGGTGGTCAAGACTGAACCGTACAGTTTTACTCTTTTTTTATTGCTGCTGGTTGGCAATGAGTGGTTGTTTTTGCGGTTGTTTGGCATCGGTATGTGGCCAGTGTTTTTTCGCTTGTGGTTTATAGATTTTTAAATAAATAAATAGAATAATTTTTTTCTTTGTTTTTTAAACGATTTATTTGTACCGTCTTTTCAAAACGATTTGTTGGTATTCGGTTCATTCGTATAAATATTTATATTAAGATAAAAATTATTAGTTATAGCTAAAAAGAATACATCTTATCAAAGATGGTTGCTGCAATATAAATATAGAATTAAATGCATGTAGGGAAGCCACGAACAAGTTCGTTCTTTTAATGCTTTAAGAGTCATAAACACTGACGTTGGAGCTAGTTGCTGGCTTTTCATACTTTAAGCTACGATTACATCCCGTCCCATCAATTAACACTGCCATGGCAAAAGGGTTCCGTAGAGGCTAAGATTCTATGACAGCCTCAACGATCTTTTAGGCTGGCTTGAAATGCAAGAATTTTATAGAAATTTTACACAAATTTTCTGATAAACAATTTAGTTTCTATAGAAATAGAAAAATTCTCGCATTTCGAATGGGTTTCGCTGGAAAAGATTGGTCATTGTGTAGCGATGAATGTTGGTATGCCACTGTACGTGAGATTGCCTGATAAGTGTTTGGAAAGTGTAATAAGTGAGAAATTTATTAGGTAGGTAGGTTCTTTTGGATTATGACTTATGCATTTTGGTTTAAAATTTTAAATTATGATTATTTGTAAGAGAGAATACAGAGAGAGATACTTACGTGTGATTTTAGCTGATATAGATAAATTTGATACAGTGTCTACTACAGTCGATTTATAGACCCTGTCCTAAAAAGACATATTATTTGAAATCTAGTTACTGTAATATAAAGTAAAAGCCATAAGTCTAAAGCCTACAAAAACTAGCCATAGTTAATTTTAAGCCATGCTCTAATTGACTTCTAGCTTCTATTTCTCGTCGGCTTTTTAAATTCGGTTTATTTACTTTTACTTTTTTATTTCTTTGTATTATCTGTGAAGATATAATGGTATTTTCTATTCATTTTTAATTAAATGACTCAGAAAAAACTAACAGCCGCTACAGTGCCATTTCAGCAAAAAAACAGAAACTTGAAGCCCGTTGAAGCACTACTTTAGATTATCAAATCCTGTTTAGAACATAAGAATTTCTTAGAAAGTATAAGAAATAGTACAACAATAACAAAACATTTTATTCTAAACAAGTTAGAGTATGTTAGAATAGGTTAGAAACGAAACCTCTTTAAGATCAAAGAAACAAGAGTCTAATAAAATTTTAGATTTTATTTCAAAAAAAAGATGCCTTTTTTTATGTTGCCGCGCATCTAACACAATTCTTCTCCTTTATCGTGGCTTACCAGCTAGTAGAAAACCACACTGGCCAAGTTAATTATAAGAAACAGTAATCGGAAAAAAATTCTACAGTCCACACGGTTGTCGGTCAGACATCATCAACGTTGTACACTTACAGCGCTGATTCCAGACATAGTCAACTAGTACAATTATCGAATTTTTTAAATAATTTATTTTTTATTAAAAAAATACAGAAATATATCCGCGTTTTAATTTTTTATAGAAATAACCTCCAATCGCTTAACCGTTAGGAGACTAGCCCCTGTCACCTAACGGCCGAGTGACATGCAGTCAGTAGGTAGACCGTTAGGCGACATGAATGCAGTCACCTAACGGTCGGGCGGCTGGACCCTATCGCCCAACCGTTGGGTGACTGGATCTCATGTCACCCAAGGGTACAACGACTGGTCGCCATATATAATCAATCGCTTGGCCGCGGCTGAGTGGCTGAGCGCAACCTCCGTCCGTCAACGCTGAGCGAAAAAAACAGAAAGAAGAGAAGGGGAAAGAAAGAAGAAGAGAGGAGAGGGAAGAAAAGGAGAGGAGGGGAGGAGGTTCCGCTACTTCTGCGAGGTAAAAATTTTGCTATGTTTTAGTCAATTTTTTGTATTAAGTAAATAGTTTACTGAGTGTAAATTAGCATTTGTAGAAAATTATGGTTGTAAAAAAGAATAGTATAATTTTGGTTAGATGAATTAATCCCATTAGGTAGGAAGGAATTAGTCCCGTTAGAGGAAAGGCCAGACAACACAGGAGGGAAAAAAAGAAAACGGAGGAGAAACATGCGTGTATTTAATTTATTTTGTTGTGAATATTTAATTGGAAGGATCCCGTGCCATGTTAGAGTAGTGAGAAAATTTTGGTTAGTCATATGAAAATGCAAAACATTAGTAGACAACATTTATGATTAATTAGGAATGAATTTAATGTCATAAGTACATTGAAAATTCATGCTTACCGTTAAAACTGGTATATTGGTATTTAAATCGCATACCTAATTACTTAATTAATTTTGTCAATGTCATGTAAATTCTCGCAACCTATTAGAAATTATCTACAGTAGGAGAGATCTCGAGTAGAAAGAGAAGAGCGGCGTCGATGTACGTGGGAGCAGATAGGAAGTTGATGCATACTGGGTAGGGGAAGGGAGCGGTGTTGGTGCGAATGAGGAGGGGTTATGCTATGAGGGAAAATTAACCGATATGAAGATGCCCGCACATTAATCGTGATCTCTGCCTTAGGGAATGAATGACGCCTTAACCATATTGTAGTGTAGTTATTCACTATAGGCGAATAGTCATAGAAATGTAAATTATACTACATCAGTAGTTCCATAATGTGCGACACGATTTGACTAGTTGCAACATTGAAAATATTTGCAGGTAAACAACAGCAATGTCGATACCCACTACATTGAAAGTGAATTACGGTATCGGCATCGTTCATGAAGGTTTGAATGGTGTTATCTTGCACAGTTTTGCGCAAGCAACTCTTGTACACCCGGATGGCGGAATGCTTGAATCGTAGATGCGATGTACTGGCTCAGCTGCAGCTTCTCCTTGGACCCTGAGGTGTACAGTGTCGTCATACAAGGGCTTTGGAGCTGGTTTCCCACGCATATTAGATGGGAGCTAAGAAGATTAATGCACACTGTTGTGTGGAAGGGCTTTGTCGAAGGCTTCCAGTACTGTGGATACGAGCGCATGCTGCTTGTGCAAGCATGCCCAAAAGAAGCTATACAAGGCCCTGCCGATGGCTATCATCCGGATGGTGGGAGCAGCTCGGGCGCCCGGCATGTTGGTCACGAGGAGGACTCGAAGGCCGGTGTTACATAGGCTGTGGAGGATGTTGCTTGTGATGAGGGCAATGCGGTAGATGCAGGAGAGGAAGATCGATCACCGCATGCTGAGCCTACAAGACAGGCTAATGAAGGGGAGCATATGGAGTACATAGTGTATCAAATGGAGAGCGATGACCGGATGGCCTAGGCTGAAGAGCAAGCTGTACAGGAGGACGACGAAGACAGTTCCGATGAGAACGAAGCTCCTATCCCCCCGAAATAGAATAGGTTTGACGCTGAGAGTGTTGCTGCGCATGACAAGCACGAATCACCACGGAAGTACCATGGCACAGTGGTTTAGTTGCACTCAAGGTTTGCTGACAAGGCATCGTTGTAGGTTACCATTAAGCTGTTGACCCTATCCATGCAGCGGACATTTCGGGTCATCAAATCTAACCAAGAGTAGTACACTGTGAAGTGCGAGCAGGCTGGTTGTTCTTGGCGAGTGCATACACGTAGACTGAAGTATGAGACTCAATGGATTATCTCGAAGGTGGAAATGCACTCGTGCATTTTCAGCAATGTTTTGTTGAGGCATCGTAACCTAACATCTGCCTTTATAGCCAATTTAATGTACGGAGAGATAGTGGAGAGGAAGGACATGAAGGCCACACACATTATGGTGGCTATCGAGAATAAATTCAAGTATAAGATTAGCTACATGAAGACGTGGCGTGCGAAGCAGAAGACTTTAGAAAAATGGTTCGAGTCTTTCAAGGTAGCGTATGACAACCTTCCTCATATGATTCAGGTGCTACAGGACAGAGACTCGGGCATGTACACCACTGCGAAGGACAAGCCATCTACAAGGCTACCAGATTTTGTGGTATTGCAGAGGGGGTTTAGGGTTATGGGTAACTTCATCACATTGGATATTGCATGAAGAACCTCAATTCCAGATGTTGACATGCTGAAGAGTGGGAAGGGTTATCAGCAAAGTCGTCATATTGCCAATGATATGGATGAAGCACAAGCCAGGGCGTTGGGTAGACGCTACAGGCGCTATAACTAGGAGGGCAACACAGCTAGATGATGCAAGGCACCTGCTGATGAGTAGGCACACCGGCATTGTTTGTAGTACCATTTGTTCGAGTGTGCAAAGTGGCTCCAAGATTACAAATCATTGTACACTATGATCTATACTTTGTTAGTTGCTACAGTTGATGTACGTATAGCCGTAGTAAATGTATCGCACGTTGCATGCACTGGTGTGTAACTGTTGTGGTACTATCCCCTTTTGAATACTATTGTAAGTATTATCCTGGTAGCCTAGCACTATTTTGTTTGTTTACAAGTTAAATTTACTTATACTTTACGTTCAATTTTTTTGTTCCGCGTAGATGCTAACTTGAAGTCATTTTGCAGGTATGGCTGTTGGGGGGCCTGGTAGGGACCGTCTGCCTGCGCTGGCTATAATTTTATTGTTTCTATAATACATACATTTCATACTTACTATGTGATGTTTGTAATACTGTTACATTCTTATTTATACTCCTTTTTATGATGTACGTTTGTTCAATGCATGTCGACGCCTCGAGCTCAGTGCACGTGACGCATCGCTGGAACAATCCACTCAATAAATGGTAACCGCAATGACGCGTACACCATTCAATGACATGCTTTAGAAGATTTAACATAACCACGAATAACAGGGAAGAGTGCTGTGGTATAACCTTCTTCGTACGTGCCGCTGGTAGAAGGTGCCTCACGCTACCCTATAGAGTGTTGCAAGGGGGCACCTCGGACGTGGCTGGCCATCGTTGTAGTAGTACACACATATGCAGCTAGGGTTCGCGTAGCAACATTTGGGATCATAGGAATTTACAACGTTGGGACACGGAGCGGTTGAGCTTGGGCATGCGTTATTGGGGTTGTCGTAACTATGCCTGGGAGTATCCCAACCAGCGTTGGGACACGGCCCACTACCGGTAGCCGGTAAAAACGGGTTACAATACATTCCCTTACTAGTTCTCTTGTATTGCACGCACTAAAAAGCCCTCTCCTCTTCCTGTAGTCTACGGATCCGCTATGCACCTATCGCAAATGGATCGACTGGGAGATCCACATGCATGATCAGTGAATTCTGGACTGCGAAGAGTGGGACGCCCAGACGACATGCGAGAGGATGGAGGAGCGGCGCTACAATGAAGAACGAAGCGAGCGTATCCAGTGGGAGACGCAAGCTCACCTGAAAGCGTGTAGGTGCAAGGAGCGGGAGGCTTGTGTGGAGGAACGCGAGAGAAAGTGCGAACTGGCGGCTAAGGCCAAGGCTGACAGCGAGGACTACAACGCCGAGCTGGGTTGCAAGGGCAAATGGCTATGTTCCACGCAGTAGTTCGACGCTCTTTGTCCATACGTCCCATATATTTCTAATTTCCTAAACCCTTATCGGATGAACGACCGTGTTGTTTTCCTCCGTGTATGAATTTCTAGTTGCATCATAATATCACTTACCTTTGTACTTACAAATCGTTGCTACCTCAATCATTCCCAAAAAAAATTATCAGAAAATTTATCTCACTACAATAACATATGACGATGGAAAAATGTTATTACGAATCTAACAGATTCCATACCATCCACAATCTATGAAAATCACAAACGGATCAACCGACATTGTTTGCCATTTCATTTTTTTTAAAAAAAAACTTATTGTCGTGGCTACGGGCCAAACAGGGAAGAAGGGGACTGGTAGGAGAGGAAGGAGAGTTAGATCTGTGGGAGAGGTTGGTGAGAATGAGAGGACCATCCCCCCTTTGCCCCTCCTGGGGGTTTATATATATAAGTGGGGTAGAATGGGAAATCCCCATTCTACCCCTTAGTATTTACAAAGGATGATGATACATTGGTATATTTACACTGTCATATTCCTCTACACTATTGGGCCTATTACATGTTGGACTAGTTGCACGGCCCAGTCACGGGGGGTTGGGCCACCCCTACAACACTTACAAACAAGATTTGATAAATGTTATCTACCTACAACAATTATCATTTACCCTCACACGCCGAGGCTACATGTCTCCTTAGGCCTTTTCCGCGAAAATGACACACGTCGCCAACCAGTTGATTAGCAGTCAGGGGCGAGGAGGAGGCAATTGGACAAAAATAGGTGGACTTCTAGTCGCCCAACGGTTGAGCGGTAGGAGGTACAATCGTCCAACTACTGGGCGATATAGTCTAGTCACCGGATTATTGGGCGACTGCATTTTGTCAACCAACGGTTGAACGTATAGGTGGCCAAATGGGCCAGGCTTAAACGGGCCGCACCACGGCCCGTTACTGTAGACCCGGCCCATTTAGGCACGGCACGGGATTTAAATGGGCCGGGCCGGCACGGCACGACGGACCGGGCCGTGCCTGGGCCGCCGGTGCGGCACGGCGGGCCGGCACGGCACGGCCCGTTTAGCAATTGGGCCGTGCCGGCCCGGCACGGCACGGCACGGCACGGCACGGCCCGGCGGCACGGCAGGCACGGCACGGCACGCCCGGCCCGGCACGGCCCGCCCCGGCCCGGCTAATTCAAAAACTAGCCGTTTTTGTGACCGTTGGGGGTAAAAAAATTCGAAAAAAATAGCAAAAAAATCGGGAAAAATCTGAAATTTTTTCTATAAATAGGGGGGCATCCGGCCTCCATTCTCCACACCTCAAACCTCACTCTTCTCTCTCGGTTTAGCTCTGAAAAATTCGAAAGTGTTTGCGCAAATTTGGTGAAAATTCGGGCAAAATTCCGAAAATTCAAAAATCTTCAAAGATTTTTGTGAGAGCTGCAAAGGAGGTAATAATGCTGTCTTATACTCTTATTTGGTATTATTTATTGGTTTAATTTTTTGCTAATCGTTCTTTATTATTTCAATTTGCAGTTGATTTAATGGAGAACTACGATTTTCAACTCTCCGAATACGGCCTCTCGGCGGAGGATATGCAATCGTTTCAACAAGCATATCCATCCGCGGAAGGTCCACATGTACAAACTGGAGATGCCGAAGAACCGACGGCCCCGGTGGCGCAGGGTCCAATCGATCCATCTTCTGCTGGCTCAACAAGTGCATCCACGACTCAAAGCACGGGTGCAAAAAGATCAAGAGCTAGTACATCTACAGTTTGGAATGATTTCGACAAGAAGTTCAGGACCGACGATGATGGGACTTCGGTGAGGTATGCTGTTTGTAAAATTTGTGGTAATGAATTGAGTGCAAAATCTTCAGGTGGGACGGGTCATCTGCAACGACATGCTGCAAGCTGCAAGAAAAGGCAAGGAATACAAATGCGCCAGACACAGCTGCAATATAACCCCGACGGCTCGGTACGTACGTGGGAGTACAACCCAGAGGTAGCTCGGGAATCTCTTTGTAGATTAATTGCTTCTCAAGATTTACCTTTAAATTTTGGTGAATCTGATGCTTTCCAAAAATATATTACGACTGCTCATAACCCTCGATTTACTACTGTATCTAGGCAAACAACAACTAGAGATTTAATTAAATATTATAACAATTGTCGTGATAAATTGAAAGAAATGTTTCATACATGTACATTCTCTATTGCTTTGACATCCGACATATGGAGTGGTAGGGCAAGAGAGGATTATATTAGCGTTGTTGCTCATTATGTTAATGATGACTGGATAATGGAAAAAAGAATTATAGGATTTAAATTAATTAATGTTTCACATAATGCTGAAAATATTGCAGATAGCATTATTAAAGTTATAGAAGATTTTGGTCTCACGGATAAGATTTTTTCTATAACTTTAGATAATGCAGCTGCAAATACTAAAGCTATGGAAATTCTTACTCCTTTGTTTAATAATTATGCACAGTCTTTCTTATTGCATCAACGTTGCGCTTGTCATATTATTAATCTTATTGTTAAATCCGGTTTAAAAAGATTAGATGCTTGTATTAATTCTTTTAGAGATGCAATTTCATTTATTAATTGTTCTAACCAACGAATAGCCGCATATAAGAGTTTTTGCGTAGCAATGAATGTTCGTCCTAGAAAATTTGGTTTAGACATGCCTGTTAGATGGAACTCTACTTATCTTATGCTTAAACATATATTGCCACATAAGAGCACTTTATCTGTTTTCCTTCACACCCAAAGTCATCAATCTCGTAGCTCCTCAAGTAGAACCCAAGTTAGAGACCCTGAACTTACTGAGGACGATTGGGATGTTGGTGAAAAAATATTTTCCTTTCTAGAAATTTTTCATAAAGCTACAGTTTGTCTTTCTGGAGTATACTACCCTACATCTCCCATGATTGTTCATAATATTGTTGAAATTGCCACTCACCTAAAGGCTTTTGAAAATGATCATATACTACGGGATGCTGTAGGTGCCATGAAATCTAAGTTTTTAAAATATTGGAGCGAAATTCCTATTTTATATGCATTTGCTTTTATTTTGGATCCTAGGGCCAAACTTCAAGGATTTATAAATGTTTTACAAGTTTTAAGTGAGGCTACCGGTTTAGACTATTGTTCATACTATACACAAGTTAAGGATAAATTATATGAGATATATAATAAATATGAAAATAAATTTGGATCTGTGCGTTTACAAAGACCCCCGGTAGTCCCTAGCACCTCTAGGGGGGCTATGCAATGGGGCAAGATTTTTGGTTCTTCGTCTAGTTCTCGTGCAGGTGCAGGTACACAGCAGGTGCGACAAAGCACTGGAGACCTATCAAGCTATCTCAACAGTGATAGCGTCAGCTTCGAGCAGGAGTTGAACATCCTCTCATGGTGGCAAACCCAGAAGGTATCATATCCAGTGCTATCCATATTAGCGCGGGATGTGTTGACTGTTCCTGTCTCTACAGTCTCCTCGGAGTCAGCATTCAGTCTTTCCGGAAGAATAATCGAGGAGCGACGAACAAGTCTCTCCAACGAGATGGTCGAAGTACTTATGACCGTCAAAGACTGGGAACAGGCTGAAGCAAGACTCCAACATACTGCAGATAATAAATATTTAGAAGAATCTTTTGAGAATTTGTATTTAGATAGCAATGAATAGGATTTTCAATATTTTTCTTTCATATGTGGTCAATAATGAGCTTTATAGGCTGTACTCTTTTTTCTTTACCAAGGTTTTCTCAAATTGAGTTTTTACTTGGTAAAGTTTTTAATGAGGCAGCCATCCCATGTAATTTAATAAATTAATAAAGCTCATTATGTCATTGCAAATATTTATTTTTATGATTAACAATGTCTACAATTTTCTATATTTTTTTCTGAATTTTCTACAATTTTTTTGAATTTTCTACATTTTTTCTTAATTTTCTACAATTTTTCTTAATTTTTTCTTTTTTTTCGGGCTAAACGGGCTAGCCGGGCCGGCACGGCCCGTTTAGCCTTAATCGTGCCCGGGCCGGCACGGCACGGCCTCGGGCCGTGCTTGGGCTCCCACCGCGGCCCGCGGGCCGGCACGGCACGGCCCGTTTAATACACGGGCCTTAACGGGCCGTGCCTAAACGGGCCGTGCCGTGCCGGCCCGGCACGGCCCACTGGCCACCTCTAGTTGAACGACTGCTGGCGTATCGCTCGGCCGTTGGGCTACAGGGTCCAGTCGTCTAACTGTTGTGTGACTGTAGGCTATTTCTGTAAACAATTGAAACGCGAATATATTTCTATATTTTTAAATAAAAAATAGATTATTTAGAAAAAATCTACAATTATCAGTGCAGCTGCTGCTTCCACCTTTCTCTCTCTCCTCCCTTTTTGTTTTTGAGGAAATGTTTTCCGTCGTTTTCGAGTGGCAGTGAGTCACACAGATACAGGTACACAACTACTGCATCTCTCATCCGTGGCGGCATCGGCAAGGGGACATCTGCCCCCACCGCCCTACACAGACGTCTCTCAGCCCTCACTTCACCGGTCCAAATTCAGAAAATTGGAGCCTAGGACAGTGAAATAAATGGATATGGATTCTCGTATTCTTGTCGAAAAGACCGAAGATTAGCCACGAGTTACGAGACCGCACGGATTCTTCACCCCCCCCCCCCCCCTCTTCCCCTTTCTTGGACAACCTCTCCATCGAAGAAACCAGAGCGCAAAAAATAAAAACGCGAGGAAATGAGATGAGGCAGGGAAAAAAAGATCTGGGGGAGGAAGAAGAGTAGCAAAGATCCAATCTTAGAAGGAATATGGCGCTGTCAGGAAAGGTAAGAAGCGCAGGCTGAAACGGCAGCTTGGCTTGGCCTGCTTGTCTTCCTCTGTTCACTTCGCTCCTCTTCTCCTCTTGTGCAGTAATAAAAGAGTGGACAAAGGAAAAGGAAGGGAAACACCGGCAATTAAATTAGATATCTTTTGTTTGATTGTTTCTTTGGACTAGCAGGATTACTCTTTGCTTTGCATTCACGTCAGTATCTTTTGTTCCTTTTCTTTTACTCCCTCTCTCCCCTCCACTCTTCTTCTCCGTTTCTTGGTCCCTCCGGGGCTCACTTCTTGACGCAGTCAGCGCGGGGAAGAAGCTGAAGCTGCAGGGGGTCAGATCGCGAGATAGTGGCGGTGGTGATACGAGATCATCGCCATCGTCGTCACCGCGCTGTTGGGATTCCCTTCTCCAAGAACTCGCCTTGATCTTGTAGGCTTGTCCCAGCTCCGGTCTTGCTGATCCTGGTGAGACGAATTGTCTTCACCTGAAAATTTCTTGTTATCTCAAGAACGGATCAACCGAAGGAGAGAGGAAGAGGAAGAATCTTTCTTCTGTCTTTGCGTCTTGCCGCGTGTGAGGATCTGACCAACCTGAGCATCTCGGTTTACATTACATGATTGTTCATGCGTGCTTATTTGCTCGAGTCAAGTTCGGAAGTTAGACGAATCCGAGCTGTTTCTGTGTAGCCTCTGATTTGGGCCAGATCCAATCGCTGCGATTCGTCTGCTGGCTCAAATCGGGGAGTTTGTCCACAAGCTGCACAGTCTTTTTTTTCCTCCCTTCGAAAGTACCC
The DNA here is from genome assembly GCA_017311315.1 of Dendrocalamus latiflorus. Taxonomy (NCBI): domain Eukaryota; kingdom Viridiplantae; phylum Streptophyta; class Magnoliopsida; order Poales; family Poaceae; genus Dendrocalamus; species Dendrocalamus latiflorus. Next base: position 24,206,738 of record CM029657.1, read on the forward strand.
CGCTCTAAAATTAGCAGTAATTGCTTTCTTGGCCATTATAATGTTGCTTGCTTCGCGGAAACAGCGTAGTGCTAGCATATATGAGCTTCTTATCTTCTTCTTATAGTGCTTGTCTGTGTTCCTTGTATCATCTAGATTCTTTTGACGCCGAGCGATTCTGGATGGGCAGTCGTAAGTTTGTCTAACAAAGATTTGACCATTTGTGGATGATGCATGTTACGCTGTGCACCCCAATCCAGAACAGTTTCTTGATCCTACTTTTGTTCAATTTATGCAACATCTATGGAGCTATGCTGATTAACAACTTTGTGATTGGCAGCTTCTTAGCATGTGAGAGTAATGGCGGCTGCTGAAGCGAGGGCTGCTTGGCAACGTGCTGCTAACCGCTGCTTGGTTCAGGAGGATGCAAAGAGAGCTCCAAAAGTGGCCTGCTGTCCGCCGTCTGTGCAACAGCATGACACAAACGGTGGAAGCCCTACAAACCCGCAAGATTGCCATATCCCTAATTTTGTGCCTTTAAACTGGAATCCGATGAACTCCAATCTGCCCACAGATACCCAGTTGTGGCTTCAGTTGCAGCCCAATTTCGGGTGCCAGAAGGCGCTTGCTAGTGAACATCTGAATTATATGTGTGGGGAAGTTGGTGGGAAGAATGTGGAGAGTTTTGCACCTGTGTCTAAGCTTGAGGACATCAGTCCTAAGAAGAGCGAGGATCCTTTTAAGCCTCCGTGGATCATTTCGACAGCTTTTATGAAGCAAACATCTGAAACAGGTTTTGAAGAGTCCAAGACTCTTTCTGGCTATTCTCAAATGACTCTCAAGTGCAGAGGAAATGCCAACAACTGTCTTTATGAAGATAAAGAGTTCATGGAGTTCAAAACTTTTGATCCTTTGTTTCCAAAGAAACCGCAGAAGGGAGACTATGAGATGCATGCACCTTGGGAAGAAAGCAAGAAGTCTCAGCCATGGTGGCAAGTAGCTGATGTTGATGGGTTGGCTTCCATCGCTGCTGAAAGTGCAATGCAGAACATCGAGAACAGCGATCTGCCAAGACCCACTCAAACAGTACGTGTTCATGGGGCAAAATTGAACAGCCATGAAAAGAAATACGATTATGGGCAGTCACCACTTTCTGCTGGTAAAGAGTCAAATCCTGAGCTATATGACACTATGCTGTGCAGCTATAACATTTCAAGCACCAATGGGACGAATTCATCTGATGGTGGAGGTTGGCAACAACATCAAATAAATGATGCGCAGGGGTACGTGTTTTCAGTTATTTTGTTTTACAAATATCGAAACTACAATGAGGTGTCCTCTTTTGTGGATTTTCACGGAATTAACACATACTTTTTATGTAGTTTTCCCCACTACAAGGGAAAAGTTTAGGATGACTCATCATTTACGAATATTACATACAAGACTAGTTAGGCCTAAAACAAATAACACTTGGTTAATTCCAGTTTGTATGTATGCAGCCACTCTCTTTTAGTCCTTTGGTGCGCTATCATGATCCAAATTCCAAAGTTCAATTCAGTTCTGCTTGTTCACAATGAAGGGTTGATACTTAAGTGTCATAATTCTATTTTACATGAATTTAATTGCGGAGTAATCTGTGCACCATATCATTAGTAATGATAGACATATGTTGCATGCCTCCATTTTGTGCTTTTCCCATCCCTGTATAAGGTTCTTCCTGGTTCCTGCCCGTGCATTGATGTCATCACATTTGAATGCAGGGGTACACAGGATTCTTATAGTTCAACCGATCATACACCAGGCAGCAAGCAAACATATCAGAATGCCTCAGAGAGGGCCCAGCTGCTGGACGCTCTCCGCCATTCACAAACACGTGCTAGGGAAGCCGAGGTGGCTGCCAAGAAGGCCTATGATGAGAAAGACCATGTCATCAAGCTATTGTTTCGTCAGGCCTCGCATCTCTTCGCGTACAAGCAGTGGCTGAAAATGCTGCAACTGGAGAACATATGCCTCCAGCTCCGGTTCAAGGAACACCAGATATCAACTATGTTCCCAGAACTTCCCTGGATGATGCTGAAGGAAAAGGCAGTGCCAGGGCAAGAGCGGAAAGACGGAACAAGGAAGAAAGGCAGGAGGCAGAACAAGGAAGGAGGCTTCCGCAACGCCGTCGTGTTTGCAGTTGGTGTAGGCATTGTTGGCGCTGGGTTGCTTCTTGGTTGGACTCTTGGGTGGCTGCTGCCCAAATTGTAAGCTTCGTCATCTCCGCTGCCGATGAAGGTGACTAGATAAGCACTAGTGTGCACTCGAACGAATAGGTGATAGATAGATATAAGCTCCAGATGTGTGCTTCATGAAGTAGGAGAATGAAAATGATCAAATTCTTAGAACCCATTCATTCAAGTCTGTCGATTTGGAAGCCTTGCTGATGATTTCTCCATGCCTTCATGTATTTATAGGAAGAATTTGCTGTACAAATTGCCAGAAACTGGGTACTCTGTAAGTTCCATGGGTTGTGTCTGGATATTGTACATATGGGTCAGTGGTGGTGGAACTTGAAATCTGTCGACTTCAACAATGTGTAAACAAGTACTGTAATCTGTATACTGTTATTTTCTTAATTGGATTACTCAGCTTGCTGTTTACAACTAGCAAAAACTCATCAGGTTCAAGGCTTGTGCAATGCCTGGATTACTCAGCCAGATCTGGACGAGTACTGTTCTTGTTCTTTATCACTAGTAGCACATTTGAGATAACTAGTTACATATACTTGCGAGTAGTGCTTCAATACCTTCCACTCTAAGAATAGTACTTAATCTTAAAATACACGAATGGGTAAGTAATCACTATCTTCTATTCAGTTCTGCTTTAAAAGTTGTGCAGATCACTTTGAGGAAAGTATCGAAACACCTCCTTAACAAGAATCATACTATTCTAACATATCGAGCTACTACGATCATATCAGCTTCTGCCAGCTCAGGTCTATCTTTATTTGCTTAGTTTCCATTGGCCCGCCATTATAACAATACCTACACATAAGTATGCTTCGTTGACATGAAAAATAATTAAGTTGGATATTGCTCTATAATGCAGTTTGACGATCATATATATTCACAGCTTTATGCAATTGGACAAATGTAGAAGCTGTAGTAGAAGAAACAAAAAAATGTTATAGACATAGTACAATGGCTAATGTTTCCTAGATGTGTAGCAAAATGGTTGCTCATAAAACATATCCTGTGATCATAGATTTTGATTCTTAATCTGACACCACCCTGCAAGAAGAATTAGCTGTCATTACATAATGCAAAATGGTAGAGAAAATATAGAGCAATACTTTACCAAACATGGAAAGATAATAAGCAACTAATAGCTTTCTTTTCCAGAGAAATATGATTTCCAATATATCATTAATTAGTTGAGATATTTTTTCTCTACAGACCGCTGAGATTCCAAACTTCCACCTCTAACCATCACTTGAATTCTTTCACACATGCCAACAAATTGTCTCTCCTTGAAAAAAGTACAATTTTTTTAGCGTTTTCTGGTTATATATTACAACACTCTAATATTCATGTGTAGATTGACAGTTTCTGTTTTGCCTTTTCTGGTAGAAAAATACCCATTGTTAATTAGCTTTAATGACCATTCTAAGTGTTGGGTTAATTATTGTATGACTAGTGGGCCACCCTCTCTTAATTAGGGCCACGTCCGACTGATAAGTGAGTCCCCATACCTTTTAAAAAATCTTTTTAAACTGGGTTTTAGAAGTAGAGTCATTGACACACAGCCCCAAGTTACTGTTTGTACAATAAAATGGTCTCACATGTCAGGTTCGGGCCCTTTTCTTTTAAAGAATAATAAAAATTTAATAAAAACATCGTGGGCCCCAGCTATCCTCTACACCCTTTTTCAATAGAAAATTAATTCAAAAACTTATTAAAAGGTGGGCCCCACTTGTCTAAGAGAGAATTTCTTTCTCCCTATTTATTTTTGGATTAATCTAAAATTAAATTTTGGAGAGTTCATTCTCGCACATCCTAGCTTCAATTTAATGAAACTCTTTTCTAAAATTTTTCTAAATTTAAGATCTATCTAATGGAACTAGTTTTGTTTAATTTGGAGTTCATTTAAATTTTCTATTGTATTTATTCGTTCTTACTTGTGTGTTATTCGTTTTTTATGCGACCGTCCGAGCCCCATATCGAGCAAACTTAGGAGTTCCTAGACCAACCTAATTTTGAGGTAGAAAAGTCAACACTTTGATCATATTGAACCTATATTTGTGCAATTTATGTTCATTAAATTATAAAATTGCATGCTTAATTTATGATGCAAATTTATGTCAATCTTAAAATAGATACATACTTACTTGATATCATAGTATCATTATGCCATCCCTTGACACTTGAATCACTTGATCATTGTCCCTCTTAATAATTAATGGTAACCTAATTTGTTATAAGTCGTACTTAAATGCCATGCTAGTCTTGCTTAAGTGCTAGGGCGATAAATTGTTCTAATCATCATCTTTTAAATATAAAACTTGTTTTGGCAGTCATTAGATGGAAATGATTGGTATGTTTAAGAAAACTTAGTTTACGCTTCTCAAAACCCTAAACTTGCTATTACTATATCTGAGCTGATCGTACGATGGTTAGTACGGATGTAGAATGAGAAGTTTTGAATTATGGCATGTACCACCTGGATAATTTAAGAATCTAATCCTATGATAACCTTCCAATGTAAAACAGTGGAACTACAAGTTTATAATGGTGCGACCTGACCAATTAATTTGTATCCACCAGTGTGAGTTACACCATTGAAGTAACGAGTCGTGCCACTGGTTTTAAGCCATCGTGGACATGGGTCGTGTCGCTGGTTTTAAGTCGCCGTGTGGTGTAAGAGGGAGTCTGGGTGTGGTGTACGTAACCACTCTCAAATGAAACCTTAGCGGGTGTAGCTTACACTGGAGGATGCATTTGTAATGACCTTGTGATGATCTTCTTGATTCACATGTATAAGAAAATATGTGAAATATAGCAAGTTAATTATCTCTTGTGGATAAAAGTGCATCTCTGTAGAGTATAAACTGTTCGAACAAAATCATGCCCACGGTCAAGGGCCGGCATGTGAACATGCTCGAGTTAGTTTCTACTTTCAAAAATCTTTATGGTTGAGATGAAAACTCGTCCGATGGATGTAATCTTGATTTTCGTTTTTCCTGGGTGGATGTAACACAGTGTTGCTAATTGGTGAACGTAGCCCTAGGAATCAAAATTAAACATATGGTGGATGAAACCTGCACCGATATAAATATAACTAAGTCGATATTTGCGTGCACCAATATTATCCAATTCTTTGGTTAGAATCGGTCGCACCCAGGTTTTCCTAATCGCTTGCCTGTGGTGTGACGTGCCTTCCCCTTTTTTGCTTATGCTATCGCTTCTGCTTTTGTGTAATGTAACCATTTGGCATGAATGACCCCATTGTAAACTTGACCCAACGCGATCTATTTGAACTTTTCTTATAATATTAATGTATGGTACGATTTTCATTCTACATGAAATGATTCAACTCTGTAAGCACTATCTACTGATCCAGTAAATAGTGCAGTGATTTCATATAGAATCTTGAATTGGCTAAATCCGGGTCCAAAAGATACTATACCATATACTTCTTTTTTCTAAAAAAAGAGGATTTGCCGTTCCAATCATCCGCATTTCAAGATTTTGCCACTTAGGACTTTGTAATCGAGGATTTCAATTTTCTTCTTTTTTGCAACTAAGCCGGCTTTTGTCTGTCACTGAGTTTGTGTCGCTTACATGCAAGCCCTTACCCCATCTGAGTGATGAGTAGTGGCAAAAACGAACATGATGGCATGGCTCAGTGGCATCATAAATCTCTCCCCCGAGGGTTTGCTACACTGTTCATGGAACACAATCGGGGATGCTCTTGATATATTTTGACCTTTGTTGTTCTCTTTTCCTACCCGAAATTTGCAACTGAGGGGTTTGGTCTTGCCTCACAATGACAATTGAGCTATTGTGTCACTCACACACTCATTCGATCTGTTTGGTACTGTAGTATTTTAGAAAACACATATGGACCTGATGCCATTGACTCCTTTAAAGAAACACAACAAATGCCTTTTGCAGGTAAGGTAGCAAGCGAATTAACATATTATAGAAGAGATGTATGCTTGGTATACAGCTTCTCAGCAATTCAAACACAACAGAGCAGTTCTACAATCATTCAACTTGTGGGAGCTGTATGTTGTTGAAATGTGGATGTAAATGATTATTCAGTTCAAACATAACAGAGCAGTCTTGTGAATGATTCAGTTAACAACATTCAGCAGGTATTCAGTCGCAGTCACACTTAATATACCTCTGCTCAACAACATACAGCAACGGTACTATGAAAAATTCAGCTCTTACAAGACTTTGGCTATACAAAAGACAAGCCGGTGGATATCTTGCAAAGCATCTATCCATCCACTCATCGCTCATGTTTTCACAGCCACAGTGCAGACAGAATCTCATCCATGCTCTTAATCTTCATTTACTGTCAGATCCCTTCTTCGGCCGGAAAGCTTCGACAATAGCTTCTATCTCTTCCTTGGCACGTTCAAACACATTTGGGCCTTTAACTTTCTCAATTGGTGTGTCCTCACTTATATCATTGCTTGTACCATGAGTTTCATTCTTGTGGGTCTTTATTTTATGCACTGCCACCTCACTGCCATCCTTAGAGTCCTCATGCAGTTCTGCAGGTATTCGGAGTGGTGCATCATAATCAAGGTAAGGTTTTCAATCAAGTGCTATTAGTAATACTAACAAACAAATCACCATGCATGAAAATCTTACAAAGAACCGGTAATTTAAGGAATTTAATTTTGTTGCCTATTTTGCCCAGTATATTCTAGAGAAGCAGTATTTCAAAATTTTATTCCTGAAAGAATTTCCAGAAAGTTTTATGATTTAACTGCAGTACATTTAAAGTTTGGGTGACATCAATCTTTAAGAAGTCAATAAACTCAAAAAGACTTCTCTCAAAAGCCACACATGTTAATATTCTTGGCCTCACATTTGTGGTCTCTTAGAAAACCCTTGTTACGCAATACCCTACACTTTCTCAACATAGCGAAAGAAATATGACAGAATCATAGCACATGATTAATGGTTCATCATTATAAACAAAGGAACGGAATGTGCAGGGAAAAAGTACAGCAAGCCAAAATTTCACATTTCTAAATGTTTTAACACATAATCACCGGATTTTATCAATAATCATGATACACATGTGTCAAGGATTGAAGAGCTGCCACTTGTGCAACTGTCTTGATTAGCTCTGTTTTGTTGGTCCTGTTGGTATGTAGCTAAGGCTGTGACTTAGGTGGAGTTCGTATAGTCATGATTCATGAACAATGTGAAGGGGCATAAGTATCCTAGAAGTCACACAGGTAACAGAGAGCTAAGATGTGAGTTGTCTCTGTGTCGATACTGTTCTTCCTTTCCTCTTATCCTATCTTCTTTTCTTCCCTTCCACTTTCTATTTTCAAATCCTACTGCTCTATCTGAGGATACATACCGGGGGTTCCGCAGCAATACTTCACACAAGTCACAAGTTAAATAGACGAAATACCACCAGTTAAAGTAAATTACCACCATTCTTTCCGCGGGGACTGGAATGGTGCTCCATCTTATCATGAACAGCTCCCACAAGGGCCTCCACCTCTTCCTTGGCTCGTTCAAGCAGATTGGGTCCCTTCACCTTGTCCACAGATGTTGTCTCAGTTATGTCGCCGCTTGTTCCGTGGGTCTCCTTGTTGTGAACGTCGTCCTTGTCCATGATGATCTTGATTCAGAGCGCAATTCTTCCTCGCACGCACCCACCCTACCTAAATACACAAGAACTTTCAGCACATACACAAGCACAAACAACGCAACACAAAACTAGGGATTTGCACTTAAAAGAGAAACCCTTGTACAATCCATTGGAGCAGAAGCAAGTGCCACTAAGAGGTTTAAGCATCTAGCTACCAAACCGAGAATACTCATCAGACCAGCAGCGTGTAGCTCCAGAAAACGCGCAAATTCGCATGGTTAGCACGTACCACTCCTTCGGTAGCATAAACGGGTCTCCATTACAGAAGGCAAGAAACGCTATTCGTTGACTCGCTGATCCAAACGTCTCTGAATGGAAGCAGGCGCGCTGGTAACAACGACCTAGCCCTACGAGCGCCCCACCCTACCCCCGGATCAGGAAGAAACACCAGGTGGAGCGCGGAGACGGCACGGGTTGATCTAAACGAGAGAGAGAGAGAGAGAGAGAGACGTGCCTGTGGCTGGCTGTCGTCGCCGGCGAGCCGGCGAAGTCGATCTCCTCCGGGAGCCTTGGAGGGGGAGAGATGCGGATGGGTTGGGAGAGGAGACGCTACGCGAGGAAGGAAAGGGAAAGAGAGCCTGAACAGAGAAGGTATATTCGTCGGCCCAGCCCAAAAGCCCAAGGAGCCCACTTAGCGCCGGTTACCATTGACACGTGCTACCTTCCCTCCGACATGTGGGCTCCTTCTGATGTTTACCCGCTTGTCAGTGACACCGGCACCAGTCGCGGAAAGCGTTGCAACTTCCGGACGGGAAATGCGGGGCCCACTTGCCAGCGTCGCCGTGCCGCTCCCTCCCGCTCCGCGACGAGCAGCCGCCGCCGGCGCCTCTTCCCTCCGCTGATGTCCGGCGCGGCCGCGGGCGCGATCGCCGCTCTCCTGCGCGCCCACCTCCTCCGTATGCCGCCCTTGCTCGACGTGGCGCGGTCCCTGCGCCCGCGCCTCCCTCTCATCCGCGCCCCTGCGGCCACGGCGCCGCTCTCCTCCTACCTCCACTCCGGTGCGTCGCGTGCGTGAAACTACTGATATTATATGGCCTATTGCTCGCGCCTCAGCTGTTCGACGTAATGCCTCCCCCCTCGTGTACCTTCCAGCGCGCTCCTTCTCCTCGTCCTGCGGCGCTCGCGCGTCTCCCGGCAGCGCGGTCTCGGCATTGGCGGCGGAGCGTGAGAAGCGGACGCAGTCGGAGCTCATCTTCCTTGGCACGGGCACCAGCGAGGTCATCCCGCGCGTCAGCTGCCTCACTCACCCCTCCAAGGCCTGCCCCATATGAGTACCCTCCGCCTCCATCTCCGTATCAATCACGAGATAAGCAAAACTTCTCACAATGCTCAATGTGATGCTGGTTGTTTGTTTGTCCCGCTCTGCATGCAGGTATGCACCAATGCGGCCGAGCCGGGGAACCGGAACAGGAGGCGCAACACCTCCATCCTCCTGCGCCACGCCACGCCGTCCGGCACCTCCAACATCCTCGTCGACGCTGGCAAGTACTATGTATCTTACAACTGGCTTCATTTCCATTCCATTCAAAGTAATGAGTTGTCATGTCCGGTTTTATTGTTTCCTCTGTCAGGTTCTTCTACCACTCCGCGCCCCAGTGGTTCCCTGCTTTTGGGTACTGAACTGCCCACATGTTCTGTTATTTGTTTACAAGAAACGTAGTCGTGCTAACCGTTTGCTGCTGATCTTCAGGTTGAGGACAATTGACGCTGTCATTATTACCCATTCTCATGCTGATGCGATTGGAGGTCTGCAATCTTTTCTAACCTTCACAAATCCGATGCATCCTTGTCACACACACTATAATCCAATTCTTGTCCCATTAATCGATGGTCCCTCCTTAGTATCTATCTGTTGCAAATGTTTTCCTAGAAGCAATTTTGTTTGTATTAATCAAGACAACAAGCCATCTTCTTTTTGGTCTTGTCCTTTCCAAAAAAGATTGTTTTCGTGATTGGACCAACAATATCCAGCCCTCAATCCCAATTTATGTGGCAAAACGTGATTATGAGGTTCGGGCACCTTGTAATGAGTTATGCTATATGTTTTTGTTTTCCCTACTGTTTCAGCCTCAGAAATTTGCGTGGAATACATGGAAAACTATCATGCCAAGTGAAATATCTATTAAAAGATGAGTGCCTTTTTCATTTTCCGTTTCAGATCTTAATAACTAGCTCAGTTTTCTTCCTTTCTTTCTTTTTTTCCATTTGCTGGTTTGTATCAGGTGATGAAGATGACACACTATTATTTGATTGACACAAGTGTGGTTGTACCTGGAGCTGCTGTTTCAGCATTGCAATTCAACGTCATAAAAGAGGAACCATTGACGGTTCATAATCTTGAGGTTTGTAATCTGAAATGATATCTATCAAAAGTAAGAAGTAGACATAATCTTACCATTAATAGTAACTAGCAATGTTCTATTTTACAAATTACAAAGGAGTATCTTTGTCTCAACTCAGTGGAATGCATTATGAGAATACTATATGTTGGCAGCTACATAAAAGGATAAATGCACTCTTATCTCCTTATTTTGGTCAACTATCATGATCACTTAATTACTTGATGGTGTGTTAGTATAGCCAATAGGGCAATTTGAAGATCTACACTTTTGAGTATATTGTATTTTAATGACGTCCCAAGTTAAAGTGGGGAACTTGCCAACCTGTGAATCTTAGTAAATCTGTCATAAACCTATTATTTATTCTTTAAGTTGCCCGTCCAAACGCACAAGTAATTTTGCTTTTCATTACATCAGTATGTGCTAAGTGTACTCTGGATTTATAACAGATTAAACTGTTTAGTTTATTTTGCCGATATTGTTTCTGTATTTTAGGTAATTCCCTGGCCTGTTTGGCATGGTCAGGGTTACCGTTCTCATGGTTTTCATTTGGTGACATATGCTACATAAGGTAGACTGAGTTCACCGAAAGGATAATGTATTTACAATGAATTGTATTGTTGGAAAGCATCTTTGTCTGAATTGCTTTGATCAACACAGTGATGTCAGTGATATACCTGAAGAAACCTACAAACTTCTGGAAAACTGTGAACTTCTTATATTGGTATTGATTGTTATAAACTTTTTCTTTTGCATATCTCTAATTATTAAATCATGAAATTATTGGATTCAGTGGAAAGATGTAAACTTCTTATGTTGTTGCTTGTTAGCTTTTCTTACTGACTTTTGTGCATCTCTCGTGAATGTTGACTACAAATTGGATTTATGTTAACTTTGTACAGGACACTCTTAGACCTGATTGTTGTTCTTCAACACACTTTGGATTACGAAGGGTTAGTTATAATACATCAGTTCTAGCTTCTTACTGTTTCATAGTATTCCATTATGATATATACTTCAACTGTACAGGCCGTTGAGGAAATTAGGAAATCAAACCAAAGAAAACACTTTTTACTGGTATGATCTGATTAATTAATCATTCTGATGCTTCTTTCATAACTTATATAGCAAATTTCTTCTTTTATAATAGCTTTCAGTTTCAACTCTATGTGTATTTCGGATTTTCACTGTGTATTTACAAAAAAAAAAAACACCCCACTCTTGAACAGACTGCACATTGCAACAGAAAAGCTTACATTAGTGCATTGTACAGCTGAGAATGATTACCTGTCTTTTCTATAAATTTGCATTATTTCATCTAAAAAGACAAAAATTGGCAAGGTAGTTAAGTTAACAAATCATCCAACTATTTCGATCTCTTTACTCTTTAGATAATTGTTTGATGACTTTGTGAGTGCCACACCAAGCATGTAGAGGACTAATAGGAGGTCCTACATGAAAAACTCTTAACACACATGGAGCTTGTTAATTGTTATACATTACTTTTTCAATATTTGATATTACCTCTCAAAACTTATCAAAGAAAAGAAGAAATTACCTCTTAACAAATTAGATCTAAATATTTCAGAACTTATGTCAAGAATCAAGAATTGCTCCATTTTCTCCCGAATTAAACATTAGAAACTCAGTCACACTCCTTTTTGTTTAGGAATGTGGAACTATGGAAGGCCTATATTGTTTAATTTGATCAAATTTCTCATGTCTCATCTTTCATTGTTTACGTCATGTTGCTATTGATATATTGGACTGAATTGTATTTTCAGGAATGATGCATTTAATGGACCATGAGAAAGTAAACGATGAACTTGCCAGGCTGATGGAAGCAGATGGGCTTGACATCCAGCTTAGCTACGATGGTCTCAGTATACCTGTAAGGCTTTAGAATTATTATTCTTCCAAACACACGCAATGTTTTATCTTTTTGGCACCACTAAATGGTGTTTACAGATTTCTGTAGTTTCAATTGAGTAAAATGATTACAAAATGTAATCTGTTGAACTCCTTGCTTCAAGCCTTTCCTTTCTTCCCCTTCAACAGAGGAAACTTATGTAGCAAATTTATGCCTTATCATTTCCCAATGGAATAAAATTTCAGCAGAGTGATTATTCTTGAATCATTGCTTTCTATCTTTTGGGATATGTTGCCCCCTTTAATGGATTTTGTTTTGTGGTATTGTAAAACGAACTCAAACCATTCATGTAAGATTAGGGGGGCATATAGGGAAGCAGCTCATTAGGGCTTGTTCCTCGAAATCCACTTAAAGAAGAAAAAAAAAGAAATAGGGGTCGATAAACCATTTAATCTGCAGTATCATATGAGACAAATGGTTATTGGGTACAGATGAAACTCCTAGCTTCTCTTTCTTTGGTGATTCACACTGGATCCCAGCAAAATAGTAATTTCTTTCTAGGTCACACATAATAAAAGGCTGGTGTCCAGGAATCAATTACACTCCACCTGCTTGTCCTAGTCTTCCCCTTAGGATCTTCACTCCAAAATATCTGAGCATGAAATATGACAAAAGCAATTCAGTCCAAAAGTTTGAGTTTATTTTTGTAAAAGAAAGAAGTTTTGTCCTGTGTTAAGTACCTGCCCATCATCATGACTGTGGCTTGAGGGTTGGTCCCAGGTGACCTAGAAAATGTTGAGCCATCAACTACACGGAGACCTGAAACTCCAAGCACCCGATGTTGTTGGTCAACCACCTTCCCTACATGACATCCACCATGATAGTGCCAGATGGTGATTACTGTGTCCCTGCAAAATTGCTCCAGGGATTCTGTGGTATTGGTATGCTTGGGTATCAGGTTAACATTAGCCTCTACGCTTCTGTTGAGCACCCTTTCCATGGGATATCCAGCAACATTAGCAGCCAATTCAGAGAATCGGTCTGTCTTCAGTATTCTTTCAATGGTCTTGATACCATAGACACAACGAGTGAGATCCTGTGGATGGCTGAAGTAGTTGAAAGTAACTGCCGGGTTGTTTCTGACATCAGTGTCTATAAGGGCAAGATGGCCCGTAGACAGTGGACCATCAATCTTCTCAAGGATAAAACCCCCTTGGAATACCTCCTTGGGTAGATTAAGTTTGGTATGTGCATACTTCCGGGCTGCTTCCAAGCTTCTTTGCTTCGGAGGAATTGTGGACAGCTGTCCAATCTGCATTGTAGGAATCCAATGGTAGTGCATTAGCCCAAGTAGGCCAAAAAGGGAATAAGCTCACATAAGCGTGACATATATATATATATATATATATATATATATATATATATATATATATATATATATATATATATATATATATATATATATATATATATATATATATATATATATATATATATATATATATATATATAAGAAAAATACACCTGGGTGTAATTACACCCACCTCTAATATACTACCTAAACAAACTTGCAATACTCTTTTATCACTTTAGTTATACTCGTATACTAATTATAAGATATTCCAATATAAACCACACGAAAAACTTGTAAGGAAGCTCATAGTTTTTAGCGTATTTCGTAAATACCTTTATATACGCATATAAAAAGGAGTATGTCAAAAAAATATACATACCATCTCTGAAAAATTGTTCATACTACATAAATAGTCTTAAATACTCGTATACTACATGTACATACCTTCCGTTACGCGAGATACTCTCTACATTGTGAGATACGATATAGGGTGTGTGTGTGTGTATCCAAGACAAGAAGTTCATTCTGACTCCTAGAACATAAAATCCCAAACATAAAATTATGATTTAAAACTTTGATAATGACTATTTCTTAAAAATCTATGATAACATGCATATGCATGCGTGTTGGTAATGAGTGAATGGCTCTAAGTTATGTTATTAGTGTTGCAAAACATGGGTTATTGTATATACTTTAGAATGTTTTCTCCATTAGAAGTCTGCATGCTTTACCTCAAAGCATCAGGTTTCATTATTGTTTTGTGACATTGGCTCCAAACTACCCATTTTAGAGTGTGCTGTTCTAAGTTTACTTGCCTACTTTCTGCTCAAAAAGCTTTGCACAATGCAATATGAAGCTCGTGGAGAAATTGCACTAGTACAAACTAGTATGCAAGTAAGATTGAGGCCAGACCTCAGCGGACATGATTCCGTGGTGGCAGTGGATGCTTTCTGTTGACTGGCCAAAACCACTGCTGGCCTCGATGAACACACCGGCTTCAGTTATTCCAACAGTCTCAATCAGTGACTGAAGAGGGGGGCTTTTCGTAGGTATGAAGATGGAGTTCATGGGGTTGTCAGCCATCCCTTTGCCCACATACTTGTTGTGGAGAACTACAGGAATCTTATGATTCTTAAGGTCATTCTTGGGTCCAATCCCACTGAGTAGTAGCAGCTGGGGGGTGCCAATTGCACCAGCAGAGACAATGATTTCACTATCTCGGTTGTTGTTGAGGAGTGCCTGGTGGATTCTCCCATTCTCATCAGTAAATTGGACTCCGACAGCCCTTGGCTTAAGTCGTCCTGCATCAGAAATTATGTTTATAAAAATGGTATGTGATGACTGTGTAGTATCTACTATTTCTATTATAGGCATTTCTGTAGACTATAAATCTACTGTTTTGGAAGAGGATACAACTCTAGGAGCTTAGCTACACATGGGTAATTACCGAGTTTCGAATTAAACAGTATCTTGTGCACACTAGCATGAAGCAGCACCCTTAGGTTGTTGGGATCTCCAGCTGCAAGTAAGTCGGCTGCTGTGTGGCGATAGCCACTCTCGTCAAAGATGGTACCACCAACCTTGGTCCCAGAAATATGGTTATAGCTGTATCCATTGAAAGGGGATACACCTGCTTGAAGCAGCCCATCCCGTAGTGCAGCTTGCCAAGGTGCGATCTTAGGCCACTGGACAATCTTCTCCTCTACCCAAGGGAAGGACTCATTCACCAGGTCTGTGTCCCAGCCTACCTCTTGCACGAAGCTGTTGGCCCAAGAACACAAAGTATGCGAGTTATAATAAGTTTACTGATAGGAACATCGACATGAAAGATATCTTTTTTTAATACAATAGCATGCTTATCAATTATTCATGTTTGCTAATTCAGTTTCATGACATGTTTCTGGTAACGTAATGTATCCAGTAAGTTCATTCTTAGTCCGAACTTGAAGTTGCTCTGAGCTGTACTGGAGTTTGGTTATTTAGCAGTCTTTGCCTAGCGAGCATAGAGTTACCATGGCATGGAAGAAGCATTGATAGCCCCATGTGATTTTGTTTTGTTGCCTATTTTCTATCTAGGCTGTCTCGGTAATATATAGCTGTATGACTGCAACAAGAAACACGAAACATTCTTATATGGTTTTAATTCCGTGAGAGAACCACAGCGCGTGTTACCGGCTGGCCAGTTACTTCTTTGCACTACCAAAGCTGAAGCTCTTTAATGCAGCTTGTTTTTCTTTTATCAAGTCACCCACTAGTGCACATTTGTATGCAAGTCTCATAAATCAAAATCATTGCCAATTCTACAACTGCACTGTAATAACCAAAAGTTAGAACTAATGCCAACCAAAATATAAGGTCCTAGGAGATCAACAAATCCGCTCAAGCACAGTATTGGGTATGTCCTAGAATGGTCTGTAGTTGTAATGCAGGAGATAATTCTGTGCAATTGCCTCTTTTGGCTGGGTACTTGCTTTAGGACATTTTTGAGCTACACTTAATACTTGTGTTTTGTTTTGTCTTTTTGTGAACTGCTGTAGAAAGAAACAAGTGGCTGTAGTCTGTAATCCTAATTGCTAGATGATTAATTTTAGGGGAATTGAATGCTATTGAGAACAGTGATTTGTGCAGGGATCTGCATTTAGTTGTTCTTGCTGGACATTTCAACAATCTGCTGATGCAGAGAGTGAGCAATAGCTAGCAGCATTACGTTGCTAGGATGGCAGCAGTCAAGCAGACCTCATGATTTATTTCCTCCTGGCGCTATCAGTATCCTGCATTTACCCTAGAACTGACATTACTGACGTGAAAGTGACAGTTCTTGTGCTGCACAGACTGAAAAATGACATAACATTTTACTTGGAATAAATTGATTTTGTCTTCAGGCTGTGCTGCTTAGTGCTTGCCTTCTTGTAGTAAAAACTATTAAAAAAATCATAAGTCCTGAAGAGATCAAGACGGGGGAGGGGAGGCTGAAAATCTCTCTCTCTCTTTCTCTCTCTCTCTCTCTCTCTCTCTCTCTGTCTCTGTGACTAATGCTGGACATTCTGCATTTTGGCAGTCAAAAAAGTGAAATTACTTGTGTAAAATCTGTTGGTTTGTCATGCACAGAGGGAACAATCCTAACCAGCAAACAACACTGATACGCGACATAAGACGCATACAATGCACTGCGTACCTTGAGCTGGCCCGGCTGTAGAAGCCGGCATTGATGCAGGTACCCCCGCCCAGCACCCTTGCCCTGGCATTGATGACGCCATCGGTGGAGATGAAGGTCTGAGACGGCGAGTCCGGCGCCATGTTGCTCAGGCCGATGTGGAAGTTCTCCAGGTATGAGATGTTGCGGTTGCCATAGGGAGACGCGCCTCTCTCCAGCAGGAGCACCTTGTACTTGATAGACAATGTCGCCGCCAGGGGGCACCCGGCGGTGCCCCCGCCGACGACAATGTAGTCGTATGCCTCAGGGCGCATCGTGGGGAAGCTGCTTGCCATCTGGAGGGGAGGGAGATTCCTTAGCGTGAATTGCTTCTTGCCTGCAAGTACAAGTGTTCCACGCTGTTGTCATTACCTGAAACTGCCCACTTTGCTCTGTTGTAAGTTTTCGAGCTATATCTTATCGCTGTCTATTGATAAAAGAATGTTCCAATCTAATTGAGCTTACTTCACTATTGTAGGGCCGAGAACAACGACTAGAGGGGGGTCTCATAGGAGCCAACATGATTGAATGTTTACTTCAAAACTTTTTCAAAGAAGAAAGCAAAATTCTTTACTCCATTAGCTATAAAGTTATGAATATCAGAGACAAATCATCCCACAAGGAAAGATTTAAGAAAAATTGAGCCAAACGAGACATTACCCTTCTGGCCGGTCAAACTGCCAACTAGGGGCCGGTCTGGTCTGATCTGACCACTACAAGTCTGATCTGACCGGTCTAGGCCGGATGATTGCAACAAGGCCGGTCTAACCACTCCCTCTAGGGCAGATCATATTTTTGCTGTATGATTGCAACAAGGCCGGTTTGACCACTCCCTCTAGGGTAGATCATATTTTTAGCACAAATTGCTGAAACTTTTGATCGACAACTCCAAAAAACCTAGAACTTGGTATGTAATTTCTCTAAGATATCAGAAATCTATTCTAATTATAGATCACGAAGATTAATGCCAAAGTTCTTACCTTTATCCAAAATAAGGAAGGTTACACCAAAATCAGGCAAAAGAGAAAAACTTAGATCTGCTCTTACCCGTGAGTCCTTGATGATTTAGATGACTTTAGATAGGTTCTCACATATCATAGCAAGCTACATCATAGCACGAACTCAAACCAAAACACCCACGAGACCAAAACCCCAAAAATACCCCTTTCTTGAGCAAAACCGAGCAATAAAAAAACTTGCAGATAATAAGTGACTAGATGGATGAGATCTGGTCTCCAAGAGACATCTTCATCACTTATACACCCTTGGTACAAAACAAGATCAAGAAGAGAAGAAGCACAAAAAATCAAGCCAAATCAAGAATTTATCACTTCAGCAAAGAAGAGAAAGACTTCGATAAATTTTAATCTCTATTGATACTTGAAGATGAATGTTTACGGCTACTCCCTAGCCACTTCATGAGCCTAAGGATGGCAACAAGCTCAAGACAATGAGTTATAACTCATTTCATAAAGGTTCTCTTCAAGAATCCTAACTTCTCTCAAAGGCTTAGACTAAATTCTTCCAAACCTTAACCCTAGCCACCTTTCACCCTCCTTATATATAAAGGCTCATAAGGAAAACCCTAACTAACATATTTAGTTGTGTTTTATCTACTTATATGGGGTAACTTATTAACTCAACACTATACGAGTTTTACACTTACACATGCATTCTTCTCAAAATGCATCACCTATTAACTTGTTAGTGAATTGACACTTAATCCACTTAGCATTTTCAGCACAACCATGATCTAAATCACTTAGGCCACCGCCTCGGTTTCGCACATTGTCACTTTTTCGATGTTAGGCAATTTACCAACAAGCCCCTCTACCGCTTTCCACAAAGTTTCCTGCTTCCTTTTCCTTGAAGCAACCCGTGCTTCATCTTCACCATGATCGTACCCAGCTTCCTTGACTATTTAGGACCTCAGCTCCTCCCTGAGCATAGTCCCTGTCAATCATGTTGTTGCCCATCATGTCCACTACCAGTAATTCCCATTTTGGTTTCTTATTTTCCTGGCTTGTAACAACTCCGCTAACCTTAGTCATTTTCGGCGGCACCTTGATTGCTGTGAATCCCAGCTTTCTAGTCTAGTCCCAATCCCTTCCACCTCACAATGTAGCTCTGAAGTCCCACAACGAACAACAACAAGCAAACTATCACATAGCACCGCATGACACAAAATCATCAATTGAACCAATCGATGAGTCAAGAGATCTTAACTCAGATCAAAGCATCTTTGCATTCTTTGATACGTAGCCCGTAGCCCAATAGCTAGCCGTCATGCCTTCACGCATTTGGTCTCCTCCGAACCTCACTTGGCGCACCACATACACCAATTCGTTTCTCAACGATCCTTGTCTTCTCTATGCTTTCGCTTAAGCCACGTAATTAAATTTGGACTTACATGTCCGCTCTGGACCTCAGCTCCCCCGCCTAGTCCCGGTCCAATGTCACCGACTGCTATGTCCTCCAAGCCATATGCACATCCAAAGGCCAAGTAACTATGACAAGCATAAGTTCCATGCACTTGGATCACGTTAGTCAAAACAATGCATCGTGCAACATATATGCACCTATACCACTGATCCTAACCCCCTAGGACCAAACCTTGAACCACAGAGTGCATACCCAGCATTAGGGATGGAAACGGATCGGATATGATTGAATAGTCTCAAATATGAATCCATACTTTTAAAATGAATACGAATACAAATTCGAATATTTTCAAATACAAATCGAATGTCATAGCAAATACGGATTTGAATTGAATATGTACTTAATTTGGTTGAATACGAATATCTTCCTACAAATTCTATAACAAATATCAGTAGAACAAATTTATGTAACATGATCGAATACGAATCTCAATCGGCATAGGAAACAGATCGAATACGAATCAAATAGTCTCAAATACGAATATGAATGTGCTCAAATAAGAATGCGAATATGAACATTCTCAAATACGGATACGAATATTATTGAATACGAATACAAACATTTTCGAATATAGATTTTGCTTACCACATCCGCGTTTTCTCGGATACGAATATAGGATAAAACGGATTATTCGTTACTGTTTTCCACCCTACCCAGCACACTGTCAAACAGCACCGGTCAGATTGCCAACACCCAACCAGTCTGAGCCCTCCATTCGTCCTTGGGAACAGAAGGCAGTTTGACAATGTGGTCACCATGGTTGATCAGACCGTCGGCATCTCGGCTGGTCTGATCGCTTCACAGCACCAGAAAACATTCTCGTTGGAAATTCGGTATTTCTCTATCTATTTTTAGCTCAGATCTCTATTTGAGGTAATACCAAGTGCAAAGACATCTTAAGACACATCTACATAAGTGTTTGGTGTCTAAATGTCAAAAGCTCATGGGGCGATCTAACTGCTTGCCCCATGGTGGTTAGACCGCCCCTGGCAAATTGCCTAAGGGGCAACCAGCCAGTCAACCGCCTTTGCAGACTGATCAAACCACCTATACCTAACGGTCAGACTGCCTTTAAAGATTGGTTAGACCGGCTAAGTAGACAACAGCACCAGAAATTGCAGGTCACAAAACCCAAATTCAAACTTCAACAATACTTACACAATAATATCAAATACTCATTACACACTGTGGGGTTACCGCCACATGATCTCATAACTATTCATCAGGGTCTGACCTCTTGTATTATAATACTACACAGGACGGGATAACAGGTACAATTTTTTAGCATTTTCTTTTGTTATTTCTTCCTGTCCTAATAATAGCTAAGAGTGAATAATAGATGGTCTGCCACTTCAGCATTCTCAAAACAGTAGTAGTAAAACTAAATAGGTGATAAACAATGACTGAAACAAAATGTCCGAAGATAGAATAAGTCCACTGAATAAGCAAGTGATTAGGAGAAAGAAGGAAAGCAAAAGTTGATAAATATAACTGCAGCATTGCTAAGCATTTGGAAGGGTGAAACAGTAGTGTTCGGAGGGAAACATAAATACTTAAGAAACATAGATAGGATAGAAATGGAAGAGTTGCGCACCTTGAGATAACCTGAAGAAGCAGAGGCATACTATGACCTTGAAGAAGAATACCACTCTCTTGCTCAAAGCCATTGAACCTGAGAAACACATGCCGAGCTAAACTCCTGCCCCTCCTTCTGAGGATCTTCCTTCCCTCCGAAAGAGTAGTGGCTCTACCCGTCTCCTTCCTCTGTTTTCTGATCTCCACCACTCAAGTTTTCTCACTGCATTTGAATCTGTTTATGTAGACAGCATTGGAGGATTCAAAGCAATAGAGTATTGTGTGTGCATTAAAGAGAGCTCACCAGCAGCAGTAAGTGCCATTCAGTGCAGAGGGAGAACTGCTCTGGTACTACTGGGATTTATGGACTCCATCAACCAACCAACCATAGCAAAGCTGCTCTGAAGATACCCACCACCCCTCATTTACAAGAATGACAGGCATTTCTCTCTTTCCTTTCTTTAATGTTTTTCTGTGCGTATGTTTTGTGCCAATTGGTTTAGCCAGCGTATTGGTATTGTTTTTTTCGTCTGTGCCCTTGATTTTTAAATGGATACAATCTTGCTCTGTAGATGCTGCCATATATGAATGCCAGTTGCAGAAACTGTATGGTGCTATTTTAAATACCAGTTGCGGAAAATGTATGCTGACATCTTACTGCCAGTGTAATGCAAACTAGTATTTTTTTTTCTTGCACGATTTTACTGTTGATATGGTGCATTTTATATGAAATCAAGAAGAGATGTTAAAGCCAACATGATATTGAATCGACCAATTGTATTACCTATCTTGTCCAATCTGGAGTATAGATATTTGTCTTACTATCGTTTAAATACAGATAATGTATTAATGGACGTAGCAAGAGAGTAAGTACTACTGATGCTATATTCTTCCTACAGTTAGGGTCTTAGGGAGTGCACTACATTGCTTAAGACTAGTCAGGATCAACATACAAGAGTACAATGCTGGTGATGAACCTTTCATGTGCATTGGGCAGTGCTCACTTGTGAGTTCTAGAAAATTCAATTAGACATCCACATAAACTTTTAACGGGAAAGCAAGTGAACAGTACTATGACCACACTGCAGCAACGCTTTCATTTCTTTCCCTGCATCCATGGAACTTATGAATTGAAATCTAATTAAAGTAGCACTCTACTACACCTATCTCAAGCTGTAAGCCTGTAACGTGTCAGTTTTCTTTTTCCGTTTCCCTTGCAACCATGGAACTTATGGGTTGCTTATGTGTCTGCAGATTTGAAGAAAGAAACCTCCTCCTCTCTGCTCTTAATGGAGGGAGAGCCAATAAAATCCTTGAAGAACAAGTAGGGTTTCACATTGTGACATCTGCATCATCATTTGACACCTACCAACCTAATCACATGCTGTCTTATCATGGGATTACAGGTAAATACATTATTTAATGACCGTCTCATCTGTTCCCAGGGGTGGGAAAAAGAATCTCGCTATCGGGGCTCATTGACTCAGTTCAAAATTACTCTAATTACACTTGCTAATGGATTAAATATTGAAATGAGCTGATTTCGAATAAAATTAGATTTCACTCTGGCTCGGCTCGTTCGCTCGATTCTAAAAATACTTGCAAACTATAAATAAAATGATGTTAAATTAAACTATATGAATTTCATAAAAAGCTCAATAAGATGAGGACTTGACTCAATATCCATCCTGCACACACCAAGTGCATGTATAAATAAGTAGAAACACATGTCAAGCAACCTAGCTGAGTTCTTGCTCGCCATGCAGTTTACATTGATGCTGCCGGGAAATTATGGGGTCAAGTCAAACCCAGAGGCTGAGGTCAAGGCTCTTCCCCTTGCTTATCTGTATCATCAAGATGCTCCATCCATCTACCCTGGAATTCCCATTCCAATACTGCTACTACAACGACGACGACATTGAAAGCGTAGAAGAAGCCTCATTGCGACAAACACAAGGTATAGTAGATTTCCCTTCCCTCCTTTAAAACACTGACCAACCAGTGCTTAAATACGCCGGTTAGGATTCCAAGACTGGCATGGAACTGAATCGGCTCAGGAAATGCAATAGGGACCTCAAGAAACTTCTAGTTTTCGCAAAGTCGCGAGTGCAGCACCTAGGTATGCCGTATGAACCCTCCCATCCGTTGGTCCAACCCAGGGTCGCGGCCGCAGGAATGCGAGAGCGCGCTGCTACATGTACGAACGATCCATTTTATGGAGATCGTCGCGAACAGTAGTGGCCCCTCAGGCCAGGCGCGATTCACTGCAGCATGAGCGACGACTACCAGGGCGGGCGGAACTCGAGACCAAATCTAGAAGACAAAGCTTGCTTAGGAGGACGCAGTTTCCTTCATGCCTGGCAATGGTGGGACTCCACTGAAGCTCTATGGCTTACGCCGGCGAGCCTGGGCAGGTGCCCACCCTGCCGAGGGCTGGCTCCGCCCCCCGACGATGACTGTTCGTGACGATTTCTTATAGAGGGGTTTGCTCGTACGCGAACAACTTGTAAATGTAAATAGAGCTGAGAACAGCTAGCTGTGTGATACCGATACGGTGTGCCCTTAAATGGGAGAAGCAGGAGACCACATGGGCGCAGGGTAGGCTGTTGCCCCAGCGCTGGCCGTCTGCTCCCCACGTTGTTGACTAGGGGTGAAAACGGATCGGATATTTCCCGACCGACCGACCGCCGAATCCGAGTCGGATCGAATTCGGATAGTCATATCGGATAATTATCGGATTCGGAGTCGGATTCGGATAGTTGTTTTCGGATACGGATTCGGATTCGGGAGCGGACTATCCGACGGATACGGATACTATCCGGATTTTTATCGGATAATACCCGGATATAGTTTTCGGATATCCGGCCCATCAGCCAAATCATCATTTTCAGCCCATCAGCCCATTAGCAAATCCAAATAAATTCCAACAAATCCAATAAATGCAAATAACACCAAAAAAATTCCAGAAAATGCACAAAAAATACTATAAATCTAGGAGAACTTAGGGAAATAACATAAACTATTTTTAGCTTTTAGAAAATAGTTAAAATAAATTTTTTTGCTCTTGGCTTAAAAATAAAATCTAAAAAATCCAAATAAATTTCAACAAATCCAATAAAATATGGGATATGATATGGAATGAGTAATATCCGACCGAATTCGATCCCTGTCACTCTGCTACCTGGATTATGTGCTAAAGCAGCTATTTCCATCAAGAAAAAAAGAAGATATGCTAAAAAAGGTTCAGCCATATGAATATATGATATATATCTCTCGGATCCTCATGTTTCATTCACTGGGATCGTTGGTAAGAATCCACCTTTGATTTAGTATTGAGTGTTGACTGCAGCTTTTTACTAGTGAAACTGTACCTTTTGGAACTGTAATCATCTGTATTATCCGCCTATACTATCTGTTTCCGAGCCGAATTCGTTATATATCCGTCCCGACGGTACCGTATTCGAAACTCCGAATATTCCGAATTCGTATTCGTATCCGGTCTTACCGTATTCGACTCCGAATCTGAAAAAAAAAATGGATTAGGATACGGTTTAAGCAATATCCGACCGAATCCGATCCGTTTACACCCCTATTGTTGACGCAACAACCGTGCTTGTGCTGTGATCCGAAGTGATTCCCTGAACCGAAGGCTATTGATGTAGGAAAAAATTGATATACGACACTATTTAGTGCATGTTTCAGAGATATACCACTCCTCACTTCTTCTTTGAAATATGCCACTATTATGGAGGGTTATAGTCTATTTCCTCCTAGTACGCCTACAGTATTTGCCCTTTGTATTTCCGTATGGTCGGACATGCCCTTGCCTCTAGCTGAATCAAACTTGGCTCGACCCAACCATCTGGTGGCACCCAATCCATTCCCTTCATGCACGAGCCCGATCCCATGGAATCCTAGGCGACATCGGCACCATGGAGGCGAGGTAGACTCGATGAGCACGATGACCCCCACGGCAAGAAGCAGTGCTCCTGATCAGCGGCCTTGCACCACCGTGGAGGTGAGGTAGAGCCGGTGACCTTCATGGCGAAGCCATGAACCTAGACAGAAGGAATCAATGCTCCTGCTCTCTACCGCCCTCCACCTTCCTTCTGTCCGTAGCTACCGCTGCACCCTCTATCCACCTCCCTCCCCTCCGCCAAGACCGTCGATTTGGTGGAGATGTACAGAGCTACATTTTTCAGATTTTTGGATAGCTACATTCCAAGAGCATTTTTCAGATTTTCGGATAGCTACAAATGGTTGCCGTTTTTCATGTGGGTGAATTAGATGTTGCGAAACATCAAATGATTGCTGGTTTGGTTGAACTGAAGAATGAAAAGAATGAAATGCGTGGTCTTCAGGCTGGGGAAAAAAGGAGGAGAAGAACAAGATGCCAGTGAACTTAGTGGGTATAGCTGCTTTCACTGAAGTTTTTGTTAGACCATGTGATGGTTGTGGATTTTGTTGATGATGAATAATTGACATTTGGTTTTATTAAAATTTGCATTTGTAAAAGTTATGATCGATGTGTTTTTGCAAAACTGGAATTTAGGTTTAACAGTCTGACCATGTTGTATTGGACGGTCTGACCGGCTAGCTTCGACCTCGCTTGGCGATCCACTGGTGTGAACGGCCTTGTATTGGCTGGTCTAATCGATTGGTCCCCGGTAAATCAACTATGGTTAGGTTTCAAGCATGGCTTTACGACCATGTTAAGTTGACTACTGTAGATTTTGACCACTGCAGATTATGACTACGGCAGACTTCGACTACATCTGACTTCAACCATGGCAAACTTCGACCATGCTAGACTTTGACCACGTCAGACTTCAACCACATCTGGTTTTTGACCACTACAGGCTTCGACCATATCCAGCTTCGAGCACATCTGACTTACCATGTCCGACTACGACCACGTCCGGCTTCGACCACAGTAGCCTTCGACTATGGTCTTTTCGACCATGACAGCCTTTGACTATGGTCTTTTTGACCACAGCAGAACGACCACGTCAGGTAATCGGTATATTTCGATCTTGACCAGCGAACTAGTCATAGCTATAGTACTTTTCAATAGTCGTAGCCTTTGGTGGTGGTACTCCATACTCGTCGACTTTACTAGTCTGCTCTCGATAGTTGAAGACTCTGTGATCGGTAGTCGTAGACTTTACTGGTCAATGATCATAGGCTTCGTGATCAGTAATCATAGACTTTGCGGTTGGATGTCAAAAACTTTGTGCTCGATTGTCATAGGCTTTACGGTCTGTACTTGTAGAGTTCATGATCAATACGAGTGCTTTAATTCTTACTGTCTTCGAGTACTTGTGTTTGGCCAGCGGTATGACTGGCTGGGGTAGATGGTCGTAGTATTCAATAGTCGGATGGACTCAGCCCTCGATACTCGTGGTTTTCGTAATTGTGGTTAGCGATCGGTTGTCGGAGATTTGTGGTTGGTGTGTTGGTACTGTAGTCTGTGCGGTACTTGGTAATCAATGGTGCAACTATTAGTTGGCGATAATGGACTTAGCGATTTGGTACTAGGTAGCCGTAGAGGTTGGTACTCGCAATCACGCACATGAAGACAGTGGCTCCGGGAGACTCCACTGCACACTCAAATCACTATACACACTCTTTTGCCGATCCCACTCGTCAGCCATTGCTGTTGTTGGATTTGAACAGACGTGATGCATCATTTCTCTTCTCCAAACTCACTCTAATCTCCTTCTTCAGTACATGCGTGACAATACGTACTCTCGTCGTTACTGCTCAAGATGCTTTCGGTCAAACTACGGCCGATGAATTTTATACTTGCTTTTGAAAACGACAATAGACGGTGAAGATACGAACGATATATACGGTTTTGAATTCAAAAAGTCATTTGAAAAATTCACTTTAAGAAGATATCTTATTTATTTCGACTTTCAAAGAAATCAAAAAGACAAAATCCCAAAAAAATAGGGCTTTCGTATAGTTAATGGCTGGATTCGGGAAGGTTGTGACTTCGGTTTTTTTCTTTTGCTACAGTAACTTATTTTTAAACGATGTGTCTTTTTGATATAGGGTCTAAAAATTAATTATAGTAAACATTGTACCGGGTTTAGTTATACCGGTCAAAATTATGTACGATTGTTTTTCTCTTTATACTATCTCTCATAAACAATCAAAATTCAAAAAACATAAGTCGCAACAAAAAAAACTACCCAATATACCCAGCACTAGTGAGATAAAACCGTGAATTACAAGGCACCGAAACGACGAACTTAGAGCCAGTTTACTGCTGTGCTACGGAATATAGCTAGTACAAGCTAGAAAAAAAATACTTATGTTCAATTATTATATAAACCCAAAAGTAGAAAAATATGATAAACAATTTTGAAAATACACCGCGATCCTAAACGGAGCCAGGTCGTAATGAACTCGGCTAGGCCAAACGAAATTGGGCTTAGATATAACGAGACTGGCCTGATAAATTAATCGCTCGGGGTTTAGAATTTGGCCCAGTAAGTAGTAGCAGATCGACAAGTGCCCAAAACCCAACTCTCCCATGGCCGGCGCCGCCGCGGATCCTCCTAGCCGGCGACGCCTGCGGCCACCTCCACCAGCTCTTCAAGCGCGTCATCTCGGTATCCACCGCGCCCCCACCTCCCGTCTCCGCTTCTTCCTCCCCATCTCGTCTTCTCACTGGGTGCTGTCTTGCGCGCGCAGGTGAACCACTCCCACTCGTCGGGCCGTTCCTGGCGGCCGCCTAGCCCGCCCAGGCGGCGCCTAGGCGCTAGGCGCCACCCTCCCGCCTTGTCCGTCTAGCCGATTTTTTCCGCTAGACGGCCGGCTAGCCCGCCTAGGCGGCGATTAGGCGCTAGGCGCCATCCTCCCGCCTTGTCCGTCTAGCCGATTTTTCCCGCCTAGACGGCCAGCTAGCCCGCCTAGACGGCGATTAGGCGCTAGGCGCCACCCTCCCGCCTTGTCCGTCTAGCCGATTTTTCCCGCCTAGGCGGCCGGCTAGCCCGCCTAGGCGGCGATTAGGCGCTAGGCGGCGGTCTGCCGCCCGACTAGCACCTAGCGCCTTGGTGAACACACCGCCGCTGCTCTGCGTGGGAAGTTCTTCTCCCCCGAGGTCGGCGACGGGGGACGTCGCGGACTACCTGGAGAGGCGCGCCGCCGTGCCCATCCCGACCTACTTCACCGGCGACTACGGCCCCACGGCGCTCCGCCTCCTCTCGAAGGCCACCGCCGACGTTCGAGGACTCGCGACCGGCGGCATCCAGATATGCCCTAACCTCTTCTGGCTCAGGGGGCAGCGCCCGCTTCACCGTCCACGGTCTCTCTCTCTCTCTCTCTCTCTCTCTCTCTCTCTCTCTCTCTCTCTCTCTCTCTCTCTCTCTCTCTCTACACTAATTTGTTTCAATAATCAAGGCGTCAATAGACTACTTTGGCCTTACCTAGATTGCTGCAGTGGTTGCCAATAAGCGTTACATCTCCCAGCCCTCGAATGTTAAATCTGTTCATTTGCCACATTCATTTTTGTGCATGATAAAACATTTTATGTGAGCTAATGCTCCAAGGTCTGTAAAGAACTTTTTACCACACACTTCAGCATTTCCAATTGATTGATGCCCCCTTTGGCTTAGGTTTATCTGTTGTCTACTTGTCGGGGGGAAAAAGGACCAGGAGGGCCTGGCTTCTACAGCCAAGATGATGTCGATGCCCTGCGGGCTCTTGCTGAAGAGGCAGGGATTGTCGATTTGTTCTTGACATATCCTTTTCTAGATTACATTATTCCTTTGGTTAGCTGCTACTCTGCTAGTGTAAATATCGAGCTGCTTTGGATTTATCATTAATTTTGAAAATATCAAGCTTGCATGCAGAGTTCCCTTGACGATAATGAGATGGTACTATCGAATGGCCAACTGGAGTGGTGAATGGGGCTGATACTTCTAATGTGCCACCTCAGGTCTTGGATCCTCATGGATATGATCCTGTTGTTGCTGAATTGGTTACTGAGATTAAGCCATGGTTTGGTTTCTGTATTCACAAAAGGGTTCAATTGTTGAGAAGGCCACCTGGAAGCATTAACACGGAATTTTTATATGTTGATTTGATATATTGAAGATTACTGTCGCACTAAGCCACCCAATTTGGTGGTTTAGTTGTTAGATAGTGGAAAGCAGAAAACCAACTGTACCAAATTTATGTCAAAGTTTGTTTCATGCATATATCATATTGCAGGTACTAAATGTGCATTTTATGCAAGGGAAACCATATGCGAATGATTCTGCTGCTCATGTTACCTGTTTTATTGGACTTGCTAATGTTGGAAACAAAGAGAAGCAGGTATACTTCCATTCAATCAAGTCAACTTACTTGTCCAAAAATAGTTTCTGCTTATATTTGTACTACTTTTCCTTGTTCCTTTTGTTATGAAGTTACAAAAATAAGATTCATGTTTTATTCTCAGTATACATGTTGAGGCACCTAGTTTTCAGTTATATTATCGTTTTCCAGAATAAAATATTGCTATGTAGATGTTCTGCTTCATTGATTTATTGCAATAACTTATTAAGTCATTAATTGGCTACTCCTTATTGCATATACAGAAATTTATTCATGCGATTTCTCCTAATCCAGCATCTATCATGTCCAGTGCTGATATTCATGCGAGACCTCCAAATACTACTTTATCACCATATATTGCTCCAGCAAAATCCGTTCCTGTTGAAGAAGCTCCAAAGCGTCCTGCTGAGAACACTGATGTGAAATATTGGCGTTATGATGTCAAGTGGCAAAGGCAAGGAGAAGCCGACGGGAGTCGATTGTGTTTCAAATTTACAGGTCCCGTCCCCAAGGGAGTAAATGCAACTTTAGGCATGGCGAGGAGGCAATGTAGCATTATAAGAGAAATGTCTGTTTTGATTTCCTGAACAGGGGAAAATGTGAGAGGGGCCCTGAGTGCAAGTTTGCTCAGTCTTTCTGAGGAGGCTGCTGTAAGGGATGCAAAACCTGGTAGGTGAGAAAAGTAGTCCAAATCTCTCTCTCTCTGTCTCTCTCTCTCTCTCTCGTACTTTAGTATATAAGAGTCATTTCATTCAATTGTGGGATTTATCCTATATTTTGGTCAACTATAGTGGGTGAAAATGTGCTGAGAGCTGCTGGTTCTGCTTGTCGAGTCCAGATGTTGAGTCACATCTTGTTTTTAGTATTGGAGATGGTTACTACTGTGTGCTTGCAAAGGGGCCACTTGTTCCGAATCATGTTCTATTGATACCAGTTGAACACTGCTCTAGTACACTAATGATGCCTTTGGAAGCAGAGGCAGAGCTTGGGAGATATACGAATGCTCTGATATGTTATTTCCATCTAATATTGGTGTTAAGACATTTGGAGGCTTATGTCTGTGCAGACTCTTTTGTTTTATATTTACACTGGATGGTAATCCACAATTTCTTTTGCAGGCTGTTCCAAGTTCCAACCATTGCCTTAGGCAGCTAGTGTTAAAAAGATATTTATTTAGCAGCCCAAAGACTGGGATTTGAATTTCTGTGGTGAATACAGGTGAGGCATTATGTAATTTGTTTTCTATGGTCATAGAAAAAAAAACTAATTTTTAGAAACAGATTGCTCTTCACACATCAATGATCCTTTATACTTGTGCAGCATTTGCCTATTTGGATGCCGATATATCATTACGACATTTGATGTTGCTTCTTCAAGAAAGCTTTCATGTTTTAAACAGAGCTAACATTGCTGTTAATTGCGAGTCAAGTCTTATTTTTATGTTATGGGTGACCAGTTGCCTGAAAGTAATGGATGGCAAACCATTATGCTGCTGAAATGATGATTTGGGGGGGGGGGGGGGGGGGTTTATTCTATTTGCACTGAGTTCCTCTTTGTTTTGACAGACGGTGATGCTACCCAAGGTAGAGAATTGTTATGATCGCAGTATGACAGCAAACAAAGCTTATTTTATGTGGAGCTCCCAGAAGGTTCACTACTCTTGCATATGGTCGACAGTAATGAGAAATTCCCTACACAATTTGGACGTGGGTATATGCTATATGATTATCGTCAGTTCACTTTTAGTTTCAGAAGACAACCTACTTGAAGAGGTAAAGAAAGCAATAATATTGCATATCTCAAGGCATACCTTGCCTCCAAGGCGATGGCCTAAATTCATGTTTCACCAATACACGTGGCTGGTCCCATAGTTACAGCTGACAAACTTCTCTTGTAATTCCCACAGGTGTTGGCGAGATTGTTAACCATGGCTGATCGTGCAGATTGGAGGAACTGTAAGCTTTCAAAGGACGAAGAGATCCAGATGGTGGATGATTTTAAACAAGCGTTCTCCGAGTTTGATCCTGCTGAATGACAACAAGCTCAAGCCGCCAATCTCTCAGAGCTTGATGCACGCAAAGATTTGAGACCGCAGCATGCTTCTTGATCATCAAGACTTGGCTATGTAAAATTGTGGCTGATCCAGAACTTAGTGCTAATTTGCATCTTTTTCCCGTAGTTGAACGTTGCAAGTACTTGGGTTAGTCATGTATGAGAAATGGACTTGCTACGAAGAGGTCCCGTGATGTAACAGTTTTCATTGATGAGGAAACTAGCCGATTGATGTATCTCTTATCTCCTAGTCTCGCTTCTTCCTTGTTCGATAGTACGAAAGCTCCGTTCGAAAGTGCTTCCAAAGTGACCAGACTTTTGCCTTTTGCTCTGTTGTAGGGGTGGCCCTCATCTAAGTCCATTAGGCCTGTTAGGTCTGAAATAGGACATGTGTAATGACATAAGAGCCCCCAAAGGAAATACTCATGTGCAAAGGTATAACTATACAAACACTCATATGAATATATATGTGGCATAGGCCACAGGAAAGAGGGCTCAAGCCATTCATTTGATTCAACTCTCCACTACCACACTCTCTCTGTGTTTGGTCTGTAACCACAACAGTTGGCGCCGTCCGTGGGGAGGACAAGAGCAAGCCTCCAGATCCAAAGGAGGATGGCACCAAAGAAAGCGTCACCGTTGGCAGCGAGGAAGAAGAAGGTGGAGGCGGCGAAGTCTCGCGCCAGCACAAGGGCTTCGGCTTTAGCAGCCGCAGGTACGAGCAGCGGTGTAGGCGCGACGACCAACCCCGCCACCGACGCGATGACCGACCCCACCAGAACCACCCCGACGACCACCCCCGGCGGTGGCAGCGCAGGCGCATCCATTTCTCCACCCAACGCGGAAGCGGTGAACGGCTCCAGAGTACTCCGCGACAACACGGCGGGTGACCTGGGAGCGCAGGCCGTCACCACCGCCGTACCGGTAGCGCCGCCAAGCGCACCGACGGCCCCAGCTGCGCCCGCAGCAGAATCAGCCCTGCTGGCGGCCCTTGGAGCGTTTCAACGGGAGCTAACAGACCTCCGTGGAGCTGTGCGGGACATGCAAGAGGCTCGGAGCCAACCTCCCTCCCCGGCGGTGGCGGCCGAACCCCCTGCGTCTAGCCGCGTCCCATCGTGGCGAATAGATCCGGAGTCCCCGCTCTCCGCGAGTCTGCAGCAGGCGGCTTGGCCCGCGGGCTTCGAGTTCCCGAACGTCATCGAGGCCTACGAGGGTGACTCCGACCCGCGAGGCTTCGTGCGCTTGTACGAGGCCGCCATCGAAGCCGCTGGCGGAGATGACACCACGAAAGCAAGAGGACTCCCCCTCGCGTTACAAGGCGTGGCGCTGTCCTGGTTCTTCTCCATCGCGCCACAATCCATCCATGCGTGGGAGCAGATCCGCGGTCAACTTTGCAGCAACTTCCAGGGAAACTACGTCGAGCGTGTCGATGCGGACGAGCTCTTCGCACTCAAGCAAAAACCTGACGAAAGGCTTCGGGATTACTTCAAGCGCTTCGCAAAAGTGCGTTGCCAGGTCAAGGACGCCAATGAAACGACCGTCATCAACGCAGCCATACAAGGTCTCCGCCCGGGACCACTCGCTGAGTACAGCGCGCGGAAACCGCTCAAGTCGGAGGCAGAGCTCTTCGACAAAGTGAAAGCGTATGCTCGAGCCGAAGAGGACGTGCGGAGGCGCCACGACAACGACTCCGACGCCAGGCGAGCGGAGGGCTTGTCACACAGAGGTAGCGCAAGAGACAACAACGGCGGGGCGCATCAAACCTCACCAGCCGACAGGCGTAAGCCCCGGCGCAACCAGCGACGACCCCAAAGGGCCCGCCACATCCTGGCCGCGCAGGGTACTCCCCGGGGAGCCGTCTTAGCCTCGCGTACCGCAGGAGGACGCCAAGCAGGCGGCGATGCCAAGCCGCGCGCGGAGCAGGAGATCCTCGAATACGGTAGATGGTGCGAGGTGCACGGCTACGGGAGCCACTTCACGCGGGCATGCACCGAAGTTGCGGCAGTACGGCAGGCGGCGGCCCATCCCTCCCGCGCTGGATCCCCCGGAGAGACCCAGTACCGCGGCATTAATGTCATCGGGGGAGGCTCTTCGTCAAGCGCTTCCTCGCCACAACTACCTCGGCGAGCATCCCCTTGTAGTATCACTTTCACGTCAGCCGATGTCCAGGGCGTAGAATTCCCCCATCAAAATCCCTTGGTCATCCGGGCCGACATAACGGGATGCGACGTCAGGCGTATTCTCGTGGACGGAGGGAGCTCCGCCAACATTTTATTCGCGGAGGCCCTCGATCATATCGGAATACCGCGGAGTCTATTAAAAGCCTCGGAAGCCCCACTCCAAGGCCTCGGAGGGCAACCTCTGAAGGCTCTGGGTCAGGTTTGCCTCCGAGTCTCCTTGTGCCAGGCCGATAACGCCAGGACCGAAGAAGTCGTCTTCGACGTCGTGGACGTCTCATATCCATACAACGCCATACTGGGCCGCCCCGCCATCAACTCCTTCGAGGCCGTCCCACACTTCGCATTTCTATGCATGAAGATTCCGGGGCGGCGGGGCGTTATCACCATCTTCGGCGATCAGGACATGGCTCAGAGCATCGAAACCGAAGCTGGACGTTTGCACCGCAAGGTGCACGCCTTCAACAAATCCCGGACGGACACAACACCATCCGCCCCAGGTTGGACGCCTAAGCCCTACCCGGAGGGCGGAGTGAAGAGGGTGCCGCTCCGCGCAGGACAGTTCGTATCTATAGGCGAAGACCTTCCTCCGCAAGTAGAGCAAGACTTGCTCCGAGTCCTCCAGGACAACATCGACGTCTTCGCATGGTCCCCGGAGGATATCCAAGGAGTGGACCGCGCCCTCATCGAGCATAATCTCGCGATCCGCCCCGACGCTAAACCCGTCAAGCAAAAACTTCGTCGTATGTCCGCAGACCGGCAACAAGCGACCAAGGTGGAGGTGGCGAAGCTCCTTCGAGCAGGGGTTATCCGCGAGGTCCAACACCCAGGCTGGCTTGCCAGCCTGGTGTTGGTTAAAAAGGCCAGTGGCGCCTGGCGCATGTGCATCGACATCACCGCCCTCAACAAGGCATGCCCGAAGGATAATTACCCTCTACCACGTATAGACCAGCTGGTCGACGCAACCGCCGGGTGCGAACTCATGAGCTTCCTGGACGCCTATTCCGGCTACCACCAGGTCTACATGGCCAAGGACGACGAGGAGAAAACCAGCTTCATTACACCGGTGGGAACATTATGCTTTGTGAGGATGCCCTTCGGCTTGAAGAACGCGGGCGCAACTTTCACCCGCCTCGTCGCACTAGCCCTGGCCGTCCAGCTAGGGAGAAATGTGGAGGCTTACGTGGACGACGTGGTAGTAAAAACCCGGCAGCTCGCTTCACACGGCCGGGATCTTCAGGAGACTTTTGACAACCTCCGAAGAGCGGGCATCAAGCTCAATCCAGACAAATGTGTCTTCGGCGTACAGGCGGGGCAAGCTACTGGGCTTCCTCGTATCCGGGCGAGGCATCCAGGCGAACCCCGACAAGGTTGACGCTATCCTGGGCATGGAACCCCCCAAGACGATGCGGGAGGTCCAGAGGCTGGCAGGACGCATGGCGGCCTTGAGCCGTTTCCTCTCTAAAGCTGCAGAGAGGGGCTTGCCATTTTTCAAGACCCTCCGCGGCTGCGACGGGTTTCATTGGGACGACGACTGCGCCAAGGCCTTTGACGACCTCAAGAAGCACCTCGCAACCCTCCCCACTCTGGTGGCCCCGGCACCAGAGGCTCCCCTCCTACTCTACCTCGCTGCCTCGGCAACGGCGGTCAGCGCCGTTCTCGTCCTGGAAGAGGGCGCGCTTCAGCGGCCGGTGTATTTCGTCTCTGAAGCCCTTCAGGGCGCCAAGACGCGATATACTGAGCTCGAGAAGCTTGCTTCGTTCCCTCTGGCAGAGATGCTCCACAACAAGGAGTCCACGGGGCGAATTGGGAAATGGGCGGCAGAGCTGGCCCCGTTCTCCCTAACATACGCCTCTCGGACGGCGATCAAGTCCCAAGTTCTGGCAAACTTCCTCGCGGAATGGACCCCCCAGCTCAGCCCACCCTCCAACCCAAAGACCCGGTGTGGACACTTAATACCGACGGAGCGTACGGTATTACGGGCGCAGGGGTGGGCGCCGTTATCATCACCCCAGAGGGGCAGCACCTTTCTTACTCGGCGCGCCTAGTGTTTCCGGCTACGAACAACACGGCGAATACGAGGCGCTACTCTTCGGCCTCGGGAAGCTCAAAGCGATGGGAGCAAGGCGAGTCCTCGTCCGCACTGACTCCCGGCTAGTGGCGGGCCATGTGGACAAGTCATATCAAGCCAAGGACCCGGAGCTAGCCAAGTATCTAGCAGCCGTACGAGCGAAGGAACGGCACTTTTTGGGTGTCATGGTGAAGGACATCCCTCGAGCGGATAACGAGCAAGCTGACGTCCTGGCCAAGGCCGCCAGTCAGCAGCTCCCAATTCCCGAAGGGGCGTTTTACGAGACCCTGCCGGCGGCGGCCATAGCACAAGATAATCGGGACGCGACCCTCGTCCACCAGATCGCCCAGCAGGGCGACTGGCGGGAGCCCCTCCTCGCCTTTTTGCAAGGCATTGCGGAACCGGATTTCTCGAGACTCGGCCGCCAAGGGCAGCCGACCAAGTCGGCTTCGCCCATAACTGTCGGGGGCGCGAGGTAGGGCACGCCCGACCCCGGCCAGGTCGAAGCCCTCGGCCTACTCGGCGTCTTCGGCCTCGAAGCCGCGCCCGCCCAGGGTGCGGGCGACGGGCCTTGCGCAAGCACGACCTCGGCCCCGTCGAAGCCTTCGGACTTCCCAGCACCTTCGGCCTCGAGGCTGCGCGAGCTTCGGGACCCGAAGAGACGTGCGAACTGTCTAAGTCATCAAAGCATCACAGGCCGATGGGACGGAGGGGGCCAAAGGACTCAGCGGTATGGCTTCAGCCCGTGAAGCCCTTTACCATGAGAGACTCCTGTTGTAGGGGGTGGCCCCCACCTAAGCCCATTAGGCCTGTTAGGTCCGAAATAGGACATGTGTAATGACATAAGAGCCCCTAAGGGAAATACTCATGTGCAAGGGTATAACTGTACAAACACTCATATGAATATATATGTGGCATAGGCCACAGGAAAGAGGGCTTAAGCCATTCATTTGACTCAACTCTCCACAACCACACACTCTCTCTGTTTGGTCTGTAACCACAACAGGCTCCAATAGTGCTATAGCACCAGTTAGTTTTCTATATGTATTCCATTCAAGAAAAAAAATAGGAAAAACAATTAAAAAACACCGTTATATATTATATCTTCATGGGTAATGTAAAGAAAAAAGAAAAAACACTGTTATATGTTAAAAAAGTCAAAGTGTTTTAAATGACTTTTTAGCTTCGGAAGATCAGAAGTTGTTACTGTTTGGAACCGGCTGAAGAGGCAATGTGCTCGATGGATCGAATGTTGTATAGAAAAGATCGAACGGATAGGATGAACGATCCCATCCGTGTAAAAATTTCCTGCATTTACGGTAGCTCTGCCCAAGAATCGAGTCGGAGATCGATGCTGCGTTGATCTGTACGTTGATGGTACGTAGAATCCAATCTGACACATGCATCGTATCGATCGTGTACCACTTTCAACCTCGCAAGGAACTGGAGCTGCAACGGCGACAACAGCTATGAAATCCTCGAACGACATTACGAAAAACGAAACCGAAGTTGCCCCTTGCAGCCACGAGTTTCTCGGACACGCACGACCAATTCCCACTTCACCCATGCACGCATCAAGTCGTCCTCGTCGTCTTCTCCTCCTCCTCCTCACGTAGAGACTTGGAGAGAGAGATGGCTGGATCGGGTTCGTTCAGCTACGTGTGACAACGAGCTTCTTTTAATAGCCACTAATCGCGCGGAGAGAGAGAGAGAGAAGGCGAGCCCCCTCCTTCTCCTCCTCTCCTATTCCTACGACGACGCCGAGGCCGAGGCCCCCGACCTCGCCGGCCACCACGCACAATGACCACCACCTCCTCCTCCTCCTCCTCCGTCTCCACCGCCGCCGCCGCCGCCACCTCCAAGCCACCACACCTCCTCCACATCACCACCACGAGCAACACCCACCCGGCCTCGCCTTCCTCCTCCATCACCCAGTCCTCCTCCCGCTCCCCGCGCGTCGGCGTCGGCACCGGCGGCGGCGGCGGAGGGCAGAACCAGGCGTGCGCGGCGTGCAAGTACCAGCGGCGCAAGTGCAGCCCGGGCTGCCCGCTCGCGCGCTACTTCCCTGCCGACCAGCAGCGCCGCTTCCTCAACGCGCACCGCCTCTTCGGCGTCAGCAACATCCAGAAGACGCTCCGCCGCACCGACCCGGAGCTCCGCCCGGACGCCATGCACGCCCTCGTCTTCCAGGCCGAGGCCCGCGCGCTCGACCCCGTCGGGGGATGCTTCCGCATCGTCCTCGAGCTCGAGGCCCAGCTCCACGCCGCAAACGACGAGCTCGACAGCGTCCTCCGCTACCTCGCGCTCTGCCGCCAGCAGGCCGCCACCCTCGTGGACCCGCTCGCCGACCCGGAGATGCCCCTCGCCGCCAGCGCAGCACCAGACCAGGACGACGTCGTCGTGGACGCACTCTACGCCGATCAAGAAACAGCCGACCAGGCCGCGGTCGTCCAGGCCTGCGGCGTACAAGACCATTTTGTCCTCAAGGACGAGGAGCAACCGCCGCCGCACCAGCTCTACGACTACTTCTACTACGACGGGACGGCCGGCCACGAGTCGAGCAGCCACGCCTGGAGCAACGTTGACGATGTGCAGCAGCGTTACGGAAATGGTGACTCCGGCCTCAAGGCCGGGTCGCCGGTGGCTCTCTCTGAGCAGCTCGCGCAGCACTGCCAGATCGAGGCACCATTCGTGGACATGTTCGACGTGAAGCAGGAGCTGCCGGCGACGATGGAACACGACGGCCATGCCGACGTCGATCAACAGGAGGAGAAGGTGGTAGCAGTGGCGAAGAACGTCGACGTAGATCACAAGGCGCCGCAGATGGCGGAGTCGTCGGCAGCGGCTGCGCATTGCCAGTTGGAGCTAGGGTTCTCTTCTTTCTAATGCATGGTAGATCCATCCATCCATGACCATGCAAAGGTTGGAACGGCGCTTGAACAAATTACTTAATTTTTTGATTTTGATTAATTAGGATAAGAAATGTTTATTGCATTTCTTTTTTTTTTTCAGAGTTAGTTAATTCAGCTACCTAATAATCATTAGATCAAACACATAGCCTAGTTTTTTTTTTATCATTGATCTCCCTCAGGATTCATCAGTCTGTGAAGAAAGAGGTTTATATATATTGTGGATAAAAGTTTTGGGACTTGTTACAATAAAAGGTTACTGATCGAGAAGTGTTTTCCCCCCATGACATGAGTTATATTTTGCAGGAGTTTATCTTAAAAGAAAAGTGCAAGTAATCAATAGCAAAAGG
The DNA here is from genome assembly GCA_017311315.1 of Dendrocalamus latiflorus. Classification (NCBI taxonomy): domain Eukaryota; kingdom Viridiplantae; phylum Streptophyta; class Magnoliopsida; order Poales; family Poaceae; genus Dendrocalamus; species Dendrocalamus latiflorus. The sequence goes on from CM029657.1 coordinate 24,245,264, forward strand.
TAGTGCAAGTGTAGTGCATAGTGCAGATCCAGTTTTCTTCTTATATATATGTTTATCTTGTTCCTTCTATGTAAATTAATTGACACATTTTTTAGTATTAATTTGTATGCTACAGAATGACTCAGAGTTAAACATATGGTTGTATACTATATTACTATGCTCTTTCCAAAAGAAAATAACTCTAGTTCATTTGGACGTTAACAGCGCTAACAACTCAAAACAGAAGCCAGCTATAGCTAACTAGACAACTATAATTTTTTTTTAAAAGAAGTAATAGAAAATAGAATGCACTTCCGTAATATATGAAGAGTAGTTATGAATTATTATAACATGATGTTACAGCCTTCACAACTGCTCCCAAGACCTTACGACCATGTTCTGACCACTACAATCACCTCTTGTAGCCGTACGACCACGTTGTAGTGGCTACGACCACCTCCTGTGTTGCTACAACCGCTCTGTTGGTTCTCCGATCACACAGACAGTCGTTAAATTACGACCACACTGTGATTTCTCCGACCACGTAGTCATAAACTTCAACTGAATTTACTACCACGTTCATCGCTTCTCTGCGCTGCACTCTCTTCGACCACGCCTGATCACCGTAGTTGTAGCTCCTTACGACCACGCAGTGATTCTGTCGACCACTGTGGTCGTAACGCCTTACGACCACGCCTTCTCTCTGTGTTCGTAACGACTTACGACCACGTCTTCCTCTGTGGTCATAACGACTTACGACCACGTCTTCCTGCTATGTGACCGTGGTCGTAACTCATTTACGACCACGTCTGCTGCTACTATGCACGCCACCACTCGATTGCCGTGGTCGTAACTCCTTTACGACCACGCTTGCGATCTCCTGCTCACCGTGATCGTAAGTCGTTTGCGACCACGTCTGGGAACACAACACAAAGAACTCGATAGATTTCCTAGAGCCAAATCGCTCTTCTCTTCTTTATTTCTTTCTCTTGATCACATAGACTGCTTTCTCTTACCTCTCGATCACACCAATCTCCTTGGCCTCTCTCGCCCCTCTGGCCTTTCTCGCCCTACTCTCTCGGTTACATGGCTCTGCCTTTTATACTCTACTCTACGACTCCGACTCGGTTACGACCACTACTATTACTCGAACTCAGCTACGGTTATGAAACAGACTCGAACTTGACTACGACTATGGAGCGGAGTCGTATACGAACATGATCCGAACTCGTATACGATCACGACCTGGACTCGTGTACGACCACGGCCAAACTCGTACACGACTCCGACCACTCGTACACGGCTAGGACTACGAACACGACTGGGAAAATAAGATTACAACTTTAACACGTGAAATTGATAATACTAAATTCAATGTGAAATACACCTTTTAGTAAATAATATATAATTTTCATGATGCATAACAATATGTTATATGATAGAAATTAGTGATCAAAATGATATCCTAGCTAGAGATCTCGGTAATGTCCAAAATGACCTATAGTATTTGAAATCGAAAGGAATATAACGTAGCTACACAACTATGCAAACGTAAACTAAACTTATGTATACTATGCTTCCCCGAAAATAAAAACAATTAAAATAATTTTATTTGAAACTTCACAGCACTGACAGCTCGAAAGAGAACATACATAATCAAGTAAATCGTATCTGACACACAAAAATATTAATGGAAGCCACAAAAGGTTCCTTCGTATATCTTGGAAGAACTCTCATCGGAATAAAGAACCACTAAAAAACTTTTGCATTTCAACGAAATAAATTGTGCATTTGGTGTTACAGGCCAATCCAGCTAGCTTCTCGCAAGTCGCAACACGAAATTTTACTAGCATGTTCCTCTTTCATAGTTTCATGATATGGATCCATCCAAAACACAACTGAATAACTAATGGTATAGTGTAAACAAGATAATTAAATTCTTGAGCAACACATATTTTGCTAATTATCACTACTACAGAAAGCCTCATAGTAGACGCCTCATCACAGACGGTTTTGTGAAACCGTCTCTGATGAACACTATTACAGACGGTTGTAATTAGGAGGCCGTCTGTGGTATTTGTGGCGGGAAAATGGATTATCACAGGCGGTTATTACCGAAGTATCACAGACGGTCTGTATTAAAAACCGTCTATGATAATCCCAGATTATCACAGACGGTTTTTAATATAAAACCGTCTGTGATAAGCTAGTTATCACAGACGATTTTTAATCAAAAACCGTCTGTGATAATTCACAGGCGGTTTTTAGTTAAAAACCGTCTGTGATAATGGCTAAGGCATTTATTGCGCTGCTCAGACCGCATCTGTCTTCATTTCGATCCAGATCTATCCACTGCTGCGCACTTTTTCACTCGGGAGGAAGCTAGGCGATTTCAGGCCAGTTAATTTGGTGGGAAGAGGCAGAGATTGAGCTTTGAATATTCAGTCTTTCCTGGTTGCTCTAGATATGGTTAGTAATGTAATTTATTTTTTCTTTAATTGCATTACAATTTAGGTCTAAGTAATCCATTAGTGGTTATTGAAGATGGTTAATTTGCAAAATTGTTGGTTATATAATAGCTGTTGTGTTTGTAATATGAATTGAGCTAGCAAATTAAGTCTCAATATAATAAATGTGGCCCGTATATATGTAGTTATAATTAGTTAATCTAGATTTTAATACTAAGGTGTTATATATGTACGTAACGTAGGACCGAAGCTGGATGTATGCCGCGAGCCGTGTGAGTGAAGAGTACATTAATGGCGTTTCTGCTTTTATAAGAGCCGCCGAGGAGGATATGTTGAATAAGGGGGTGGAATATATGTGCTGTCCATGCACTGGCTGCGAGAATTTGAAGATGTTTAAGAACCGAGGGCAAATTGTAGCGCACTTGATTCGGAGGGGTTTCAAAAAAGATTATACGTGTTGGACCAGTCATGGCGAAGTGAATGATCATATGCCGCCGGATGACATCGTCGGTGAAGTGAATGATATGCCCCCGGATGACATCGCCGGCGAAGTGAATGATATGCCCCCGGATGACATCGCCGGTGAAGTGAATGACATGCCGCCGGTTGATGTCGATTGTGGCTCGGATTCGGATAGGTTGCACGATGATAATCTGAATCAGATGCTTCGCGATGTAGAAGAGAACTATGATGAGAGAGAGTATGTTAAATTCCGTGGCTTGATGGAGGACTCAGAGAAACCTTTGTACACGAGCTGCAAGTACACGAGGTTGTCGGCCGTGCTTGAACTGTTGAAATTGAAGGCAAGCAACGGTTGGTCCGACAAGAGTTTCACGGCGCTGCTAGGTCTTTTAGCGGACATGCTTCCGGAGGGAAATGAGTTGCCTAAAACCACGTATAAAGCCAAGAAGGTTCTTTGTCCGTTGGGAATGGAAGTAGAAAGAATACATGCATGCCCGAACGACTGTATCCTCTACCGTAAAGAGTATGCAAACATGCATGTATGTCCGGTGTGCAACGCATCCCGATACAAACGTAACAATCAATCAGATGATGGCGAGGGAACAGAGGCGAAGAAAGGACCTCCTGCTAAGGTGGCATAGTATTTTCCTATAATTCCCCGTTTGAAAAGGTTTTTTGCAAATCCAAAGGAGGCAAAACTGCTGCGTTGGCACTCGGAGGAGCGCAAGAAGGATGGAATGATAAGACACCTTGCTGATTCCGCGCAGTGGAGAAACATCGATAGGAGTTTTGCAGAGTTCGGTGCAGAACCAAGGAATATAAGGTTTGGACTGAGTACAGATGGAATGAATCCTTTCAGTAGCATGAGCAGCCGACACAGCACATGGCCCGTGACTCTCTGCATCTATAACTTTCCTCCTTGGTTGTGTATGAAGCGAAAGTACATTTTGCCGTCGATACTTATTCAAGGGCCAAAACAACCTGGGAATGATATCGATGTGTTCCTAGCACCGTTGGTGGAAGATCTAAAAGTACTGTGGAACGAAGGGGTACAGGTATGGGATGCATACAAACGAGAGAACTTCACTCTGCGCTCCTTATTGTTCTGCACCATAAATGATTATCCTGCCCTTGGTAACCTATCAGGCCATAGTACAAAAGGTGCCAAAGCTTGTACTCACTGTTTAGATGGTACCGAGAGTGTGTGGCTGAGACACTCACGCAAAACCGTCTACATGCGTCACCGCCGGTTCCTTCGGAGGGCTCACCCATACCGCAAGATGAAGTAACAATTTGACGGAGAGAAGGAAGACGGTTCAGCTCCAAGGCATTTAAGGGGACACGAGGTTTATGATATGGTTAAGGATTTAGATGTTGTCCTCGGAAAGGGACGTAAATTGAGGGCTCATGAGAAGAACACCTGGAAGAAGAGATCAATATTTTGGGACTTACCTTATTGGGAGTACCTAGATGTTCGGCACTGCATCGACGTCATGCACGTAGCAAAGAATGTGTGTGACAGCTTGATTGGTCTCTTACTGAACATCCGTGATAAAACAAAGGACGGCGTCAACGCACGGCTTGACTTGGCTGACATGGACATCAGGCCTGAGTTAGCACCGACACACACTGATAATGGACGAACGTACCTTCCCCCTGCGTGTTACACTCTGTCCAAGGCTGAGAAAACAGAACTGTGCCAGTGCTTGCATGGTGTCAAAGTTCTGTCTGGTTACTCCGGCAATGTGAGAAACTTGTTTCGATGCAAGATTTGAAGTTAAATGGCATGAAGTCTCATGATTGTCATGTGCTGATGACACAGATGCTCTCTATTGCAATTAGAAATATTTTGCCGATCAAAGTCCGAGAGACAATCATGAGGCTATGTTATTTCTTTAACACAATTGCTCAGAAGGTCATCGATCCCGAATGACTAGATGCTCTGCAAGACGAGGTGGTGATGACTCTATGTCACCTTGAAATGTATTTCCCTCCTTCGTTTTTCGATATCATGGTCCATCTCATTGTTCACGTTGTGTGGGAGATAAAAATGTGCGGGCCCGTATTCCTACGTAGCATGTACCCATTTGAGAGGTTCATGGGAATTCTCAAGTCCTACGTACGGAATCGTTCTCGGCCGGAGGGCAGCATCGTCGAAGGTTATGCAAGCGAAGAGGTCATTGAGTTTTGTGTCGATTATATGGCTCAGATTCAACCGATAGGTGTCCCTCAATCTCGTCATGAGGGGAGGCTGAAGGGTCTCGGAACTATCGGAAGGAAAGCAATCACTCCAGATATGGACACGTATACTCAAGCCCATTTCACGGTGTTGCAACACATGACTGAAGTGGCCCCTTATGTGGACCAGCACAAGGATGTGCTTCGGCAACAGAATCCGGAGCGGCCGGATGTTTGGATCATGAGGCAACACAACCGTCGGTTCAACCAATGGTTGAAGGAGCAAATCGCTAGGAGCTCGCCGAGTGAGACGCTGACATGGTTGGCAAAAGGGCCGACATTTACAGTTGTGACATGGCAAGGATATGACATAAATGGGTACACATTCTATACGTAGTCTCAGGATGTCAAGAGCACTAACCAGAACAGCGGTGTCCGCATAGATGCATTCAGTACTGATGGGTCGAGAACTCGTACTATGGCTTCATAGAAGAGATTTGGGAGCTCGACTATGTGGTTTTTCAAAATCCCCTTATTTCGCTGCCGTTGGGTGCATCTCCCACAGGTGAAGGTGACAAGTACGGTGTCACGACCGTGGACCTCCAACGTGTCGGGTACAAAGACGAACCATTCGTACTCGCCAATCAAGTTTTTCAAGTTTTCTATGTAATCGACCCGGCAAATAAGAAACGCCATGTAGTTCTTCATGAAAAAGGAGAATTGTTGGAGTGGAGAATGTAGTGGACGAGGAGGAATACAATCAATTTGACGAGTTACCTCCTTTTGGAAATGGCATAAGGGTCGACGATCAACAACGTGACGAAACTAGTTACGTACGCATTGATCATGATGAAGGGCTAATTTTTAAAGGAAATATGTGAAAATTTTGAGATGTATATGTGAAAATGTGTGATGTAGTCAATTTTGAGATGTATATGTGAAAATGTGTGATGTAGTCAATTTGAGATGTATATGTGAAAATGTGTGATGTAGTCAATTTTGAGATGTATATGTGAAAATGTGTGATGTAGTCAATTTTGAGATGTATATGTGAAAATGTGTGATGTAGTCAATTTTCAGATGTGTATGTGAAAATGTGTGACAAAAATGAATGCAGATTGATAAAATGTGTAAATGAATGCAGCTGGTAGGTAGTTGATCATGAATGCAGATGGTTGGCTGTTGATCATGAATGACTACAGTTGGGCATAGTCTTATCACAGACGGTTCTAAACTTAGAACCGTCTGTGATATGAATATCACAGACGGTTCTAAGTTTAGAACCGTCTGTGATAAGCCTACTATCTCAGATGGTTCTAAACGTAGAACCATCTGAGATAGTATTCTTATTACAGACGGTTCTAAGTTTAGAAACCGTCTGTGATATTCATATCCCAGACGGTTCTAAGTTAGAACCGTCTGTAATTAATCCGCTATATATACCCGTGTCTCAGGGTTTTCCGTGTATTATGCAGTTATTCTAATATCTAAATCCGATCTGCCTCCCCCGAGCCCTCGCCGCCGCCTCCCTCGAGCCCTCGCCGGCCGCCTCACTCGAGCCCTCCCCGGCCGCCTCACTCGAGCCCGTCGTCGCCGCCGCCTCCCCGAGCCCGTCGTCGCCTCCTCCTCCTCCTCCGTCGTCACCGGCCGCCTCCCGAGCCCGTCGTCGCCGCCGCCTCCCCGAGCCCGGGGCCTCCTCCTCCTGCGTCGCCGCCGCCTCCTCCTCCTCCTCCGTCGTCGCGGCCGCCTCCCCGAGCCCGTCGTCGCCGCCGCCTCCCCGAGCTCGGGGCCTCCTCCTCCTGCGTCGCCGCCGCCTCCTCCTCCTCCTTCGTCGTCGTCGCCTCCTCCTCCTCCTCCGTCGTCGCCGCCTCCTCCTCCGTCACCAAAACCCTAAGGTCATCAAATCCCTCCCCGAGCTTCATGCTTACTGTTAGGGTTTTAGGGTTGATGCTTGATTACTTCATACTGAGTGTTAGGGTTGATGCTTGATACTTCATACTGATGCCTGTGGGATTTACAGTTGCTCGATGATGATAAATTCATATACTGAGATTGGTTCATTCGGTCTTTGAGCTCTATAGCTGTTATATACAATCTTCCATATACTGAGATTGCCTGTGGGATTTACAGTTGCTCGATGATGATAAATTCATATACTGAGATTGGTTCATTCGGTCCTTTGAGCTCAATAGCTGTTATATACAATCTTCCATATACTGAGATTGCCTGTGGGATTTACAGTTGCTCGATGATGATAAATTCATATACTGAGATGGTTCATTCGGTCTTTGAGCTCTAATAGCTGTTATATACAATCTTCCATATACTGAGATTGCCTGTGGGATTTACAGTTATGGCATATTATTAAATTGAGCTCTAATAGATTGGTTCATTCGGTCTTTGAGCTCTAATAGCTGTTATCTGTTATATACAATCTTCCATATATTCCTGTCTGATATATGCATGCTGAATATATCTTGATCTTGAGATTGTAGAGTTTTGTATCTAGAGCTCAAAGACTGAATTCATTATTTGGCATAACCAATCAAGGAAGAGTATATGATTTAGTAGCGGGACGGCCAAGATTAATCTTGTGCAACCCTACAATTTGAGAGCACATATTCATGTTGAGACTGTTATTGATTCTATTATTTGGTTTATAGTATTAGCACTAAAGTAGGTGCTAAGATAGGCACATCACCCCTCTCTATGTCCATATCACCCCCTCCCTTCTCCCCCTCCCCTCTACTCCTCTCTTCCAATTCAATATGATTACATTCTCATCTTATCTTAATAGACCCACAAAATGAGCAACATGTCACCCGCGCATTCTTCAGCATCATCGCCGGAGGGCGTCCGCTCAACATCAAGACGCCAAGGAAGAGGGATATCAAAGAAGCCTCAGAGCCGACAGACATCACAGCGGTAACGCGCAGCTGGGGTCCCTATCCCTCCTAAGCAAGCGGTAAACGCATTCCAAACCATGGTCGGAATAGTTGCACGACAACGAATTGAGATCACATACAATTCATGGAAGAACGTGCCTGACACTCGGAAACGTGAGCTGTGGACCGAAATTTTGGTATCGTTCGAGTTCCCAAAGAAACACGTACACGCTGTGGAACGAACAAACTACAAGCGGCGTGCAAAGCATGGAAGAAACTTCAAGAGCACGCTTGTCAAGAAATACGTGGAGACGGACGAAACGCCTTTGACTACATAACCCATTCCTGGAACCACAATGGGAAGAGTTCAAGGCGATGAAAACGACCGAAGAGTTCAAAAGTACAAGTTGGCGCACAAGGCCCTCCAGGGCAAAAAACACGCACCCCACAGACTTGGCACAGGCTGGGTATGCGGGTAAAATCCCGCAATGGAGGTTGGAGGATGAGCTGGCAGCTGCAGAGGACATCGCCCCGCCGTTTTCCAATATCCCGGATGACCGCGCTCGAAATTGGCTTAGAGCAAGGTCATCTACAATGACATCGGGGGAAGTCTCCTTTCGAAACCCTGCAGACCAGCAAGTGTCCCAGCGCCTGGTAAGATATCGATCGAACTACGTAGCTTGTAATTACTCCACAACTTCGTACGAATTGAAATGACATGTCGTGCTCTTGCAGGAAGAGCTGAGTTTTCAATCTACGGAGGGATCATTCCAGGGAACAAGGGAGAATGATATGCTCTCCGTGGCCCTGGGAAACAAGGAGCACCCGGGCCGTACGAGAGGCCTTGGGCTTTACGTTCCATGGAAACATGGTTTCCAAGATGACTCTGACATGTATCGGCGCAGGAAGAGAAACAAAGGCGAGCGTGACGCACAACTACGAGAAGAGATCAAGGCATCTCTTAAAGAGGAGCTACTGGGTTCGATGGCTGATATAATCAGAGATGAGGTGCGGAAACAGACAGAAAGTCAGCAGGCCGCCACCGCCGCTGCTGCGCTAGCTAGCCCGCACAACCGTCCGAGTAGCTGCGCGTCCAATCCGACGCAAATCCAGTCCAAATTTCCTGTGGACGACATCCAGGTAATAATTATTACCTCTCGAATGCTTGCTCCATTGGTAGGCCTATTCGAGTAGCTAATTTTGTATCGTTATGTAGGAGCCTACGAATTGCAAGCTCCAAGTGAGATATGGCTCCGTTCCCTTGTACGCTGCTTGGGGCCAGGCATATTCGTCTGGTATCGGGGCCATGGTGCACGGTCAAGCTTTAGCGCCAGGCTTCGCAAAAGTTAATGTGGATGGTGTGCATGTCAATTTTGAGGTGGTCCCGCTACCGAAGCCCCCCAACGACGAGATCATGACTCTAGGACAGGCCATCGGAACATTCATCCAGTGGCCCAAAAGCGACATCTCCCTGGAGTCTTCTTCACCGGTGGCAGGACCAGAGCAACATGCACTGGTTCCATCTCCATTACAACACCAGTCGGTTCCACCACCGGATACTGCACCGGTGCTATCTCCACTGGTCATACTCTCGCCAGAGCAACTTGCACTGGTGCCATCTCCATTACAAGACCAGTCGGTTCCACCACCGGATACTGCACCGGTGCTATCTCCACGGGTCCTATTCTCGCCAGAGCAACTTGCACCGCTGCTGCCGACTGCCGTTAAGTCGGCCTATAGCCGAAGCAGCAAGGGCAAAGCAAAGAAGACCAATGATGATATTTCGTACCTACCTTTGGCCCGCAAATTCGTGCTTGGTCAGCCGTTGCTCGAGGAAAAATACCTCGAAAAGCTACCATATAGTTGCACGCAATTGCACATGTGGTATATGCAGCAGTCCAATAAGCTAGAGGGAGAACGGACTCAAGTATCACTGTCAAATTCACGTCGAAGATTTACACCACAGTTTCAAGAGTGTATGTTCGTGGTCGCCTTTGAGGATTTATTCGATCTGTTCACGTTCAACGCTCTTGACGTCTCAATCCTTCGATGCTGGACGCTGTAAGTGTGTACAATCACAGTCTCCGTTAATGTCATACCGATAAATGCCATATCTAATTTTTTGCTTTCGTGTGTATATATATAGACACATGCTGATTAAAGCTAGATCATCCAACTTATCAGTTGGTTTCTTGACCCACAATTGGTCGCCAAGCAAACCATTGACCAGGATACACCCCTCGTCGAGAGGTACATTGCAGCAGGACTGCTGGGTTGCGTCAAGAAGGATTATGTACTTATGCCCTTCCTTCAAAACTTTCATTGGATTTTAGTAGTAATTGTACCAAAATGGAACAAGGTATTTTACCTTGATTCCCTAAGTAAGAATAAAATGGACTTCACAGTTCTCAGCCAAGTAATCGATAGGTAAGCACATATTCCCCATACATATCTACATTGTACTTTCTTTCCTTCCGAATGATTAAGGTTAACTTTTTCGAATTACGTAGGGCGTTTGCCACCTACATTGAAAAGGGAGGTGACTCGAAGCGCGGGGCCAAAGGCTTGCTGACACATGTTCGAGATTTTAAGGTATTCGCTATTTCACATTAATTAATCCTATGCAACAGTTGGTACTAATGCCTCTTGAACTAACACATTCCATTTTTTGCAGTGTCACCAGCAGGAGCCGGGCAACACATGTGGATACTACGTTTGCCAACATATGGAACTACTCCTCGATTCCTCGAGGCTCACCAATCGCAAGGTTTGTCACTCTTCTCATAATTACTTCATACTTAACACGTTACATATATACGCACATTGATATTCCTATCGACAGGCTGCGTCCATCCCGTCAACTGCATTGAAACAGCCTGTTCTTGGAGGGATTCGAGGAGAGTTGGCGTACTTTTTGCTGACTCAAGTCATAACGCCAGGAGGACGGTTCCACTGCGCACCATGATTTCTTATTGATCTTATCACTAAGTGCAAATGCAGTGCACATCTTTTGTAAATGAGATGTGTTAATGGACATTTCATTTCAATTCAATTAATCGATTTGCGAAATGGATGCATGCTTTATGTTTGTGAAATGAAGTGCGATGTCAATGGATGTTTTGTATGTGTGTGAATTATCTGAAGGAAATGAGATGATGTTTTTTGTCTGTGATTATCTGCTTGTTTCAGAGGGCATGGCTAGCATTTCCTGAGGCTAGCTATAAACAGAAATAGATTCTGCTGGGGTGGAGGAGTATCACAGACGTTTTTCATTAAAAACCGTCTGTGATTATGCGATATCACAGACGGTTTTTCATTAAAAACCGTCTGTGATTATGCGATATCACAGACGGTTTTTAATAAAAACCGTCTGTGATATCGGATAATCACAGACGGTTTTTAATAAAAAACCGTCTGTGATATCGCATAATCACAGACGGTTCAAAACCGTCTGTGATAACTTGGATTATCACTGACCCATAATTTCAGACGGTTCAGAAAACCGTCTGTGATGACGTTTCTGAACCGTCTGTAATGTGGATTTCTGTAGTAGTGTATAATCCTTAATCAGTATATATGGAGGCATATGCTATATATATGTGTGTACGATCGACATCAGTAAATTGAAAGTTTTAAAGAGAGAGATAAATATGCTATAACAAAACAATAACTGACCAACATATTGTGCAACAGTTTTTTTTTTAAAAAAGAAACTGAAATGTATAGAAATGTCTAGAACAAGTAATCTGGACTTACTTATCCTTAGGCTCGATCACATTCAAATGTTAAAAGTGCATAAAGCTATATTTTTTGGGTTTGTTACCATCTCAAAAAAAAAGAGAGAAAAGAAAAGTAAGAATAAAGCTACTGATATAAAAATGTGAACTCAACTAGTTATATAGGAAAGTATTATAAGTTTAGATCGACCGATGGAATAAACTAAGAGAGTTTTTTTCCTTAAAAAAGAGTGTTTGCTACGTACAACCAAATTTACCTCTGCCCCCAAACTGTATGTAGTTTTTGACATTCGATGGCCTACAATGCAAAAATTCATCTTCTGTAACTATATATATTAGTAAAACTATAAAAGTTATATTACTTATTTGTGCAGCAACATTTGCCACAAGAAATTTTTTCATTTGATTTTTCATTTAAAGTACTTTAACAATATTAATTATAGTTTTTTGGAATCAAAGAAACATGTTATTATTGACATCAACTGTCAGTCTATCTACTGTGAGAAGTCAGTAGAATTACTTATAAAGAACGATGTAGTCATAGTTATTTTCCTTTTTCTCTTGTTTTTTTGTGACATATTGTAGCTATCTAAAATTAGCTTGACGACTTTAGTCATACCGCTTAATGCCTACCACCTCGAACCACAAATAAACATGGACATTAACACAATATGCAAAACACAACCTTGATCATCAATTTCTATTTTTAGAAATTAAGATCCTCTTATTTATATTAATATGTCACTACTGCAAAAAAAGGTCATTCTGGACATCTCATCATAGACGGTTTAATACAAACAGTCAGTGATAAAGTTATCATAGACGGTTTTACAAGATAGACCGTCTAAGTTCACTGCGATGGAAAGACCCGTCTATGATGACCTACTTATCACAAATTGTTTTATTCCGACGTTCAGAACAAAAATCATTTGTGATATTTGTACTTATCACAGATGGTTTCTGTTCATAATAAAAAACCGTCTGTAATGACCTACTTATCATAGAAAATTTGTTATCTAGAACCGTCTGTGATAATATTTTAACTTGCCCACTCTTGTTGAATTTGAATTTCTCGCTCATCTCACTAGATTTGCTATTTAAAATAGAATGCTTAGTTCTCCACTCCTCTTCTCCTCATCTCTTTTCTCACTTCCCCTCCTTCACTTCTCCTTATCAAATTTTTCCTTAAAAATAGAAGCCTCAGTTAGGGTGTGTTTGGTTGCTGGGATGGGGTGGGATGGAATGAGATGGTTCCTTTGACCAAGCCTATCCATGTGTTTGGTTTGAGAGATGGGGTGGGATGGAATGGTCCAAAGTGGGATGAGCCTGTGCAGATTTAGAGAATATTCTTCTTAGATGCTGGACCATGTGGTTCCACTTTTTTTATGGAACCATCTCATCCCATCCCCATCCCATCCCATCCTATTCCATCCCAGCAACCAAACACACCTTAGTTCTTCTCCTCTTATCTCTTCTCACTTTTCCTCCTCCCTTTCCCTACCTCTTATTCAATCCCATCTATCCGATTTTGCTATAACTTGGATGTCCAAAAATTTGGCTAAATCTGAATTTTTATCGTGGCTTGGATGCAAATTCGGCATCAAAGTCATGTAAAATTACCCACTTTTTTAGTTCTGGTACAGCTATCACATATATATTTTTTATTAAGAACTGTTGTGATAACTGATTATTATAGACAGTTCTAGTTTTAACTGTTTGTGATAACGGACAATCACATATGGTTCTAGTTTCAAACCATCTGTGATAATGAATTTCGAACCATCTATGATACAGTTTTCATGGCCGATTCAAAAACCGTCTGTAATAACTCTTATTATCACCGGTCCATTAAGTCAAACGGTTCAAGTAACTGTCTGTGATAAATTTTTATGTGCTAGTGTGTTATGTATACAGTACATAAGTATCCAACTTTCATCAAAAAATTTAGATGAACAAACCGTAGTTATAGAAACGTAACATAGTTATAATATAGGGATGGTTATGGTGCATGTGGACGCAATTTATGCACTTTACACATATTTTTGTCACCACCCACTAATTATCCTACAAGTGGGAGTGGTGGGTAGCGGAAAATGTTGGGGAGGAAAAAGCTTCAAAATTTTTTTAAAAAAAACTAAATGTTGTACGTACTGTAGAAACCCTCTTATAACATTATGTAAGTATTTTTGTACGCACGGAGAAGCTACTACCTGCGATCGAGACAAAGGAAGAGGAAAAATGAGAGCTCGTCAGGGCGTCATCGAGGCACGTATGTACAAGAATGTTCCTAGCTAATGAATGCAGTGTTTTTTTATTAGAAATTTTCTTATTTGCCATGCAAAGTTATTGATTTCCCTGATATAACATTAAAAAGTTTCTCTTTCCTCCAATGCTAATAGATGAAATTTCATTGCCTTTTTGTGCTACTTCCGTCGACACCTCCTTAGTTCCATTAGTGCCGTGAATCTTATTAGTTTTTTTAGAAATGACCAAACTACCTTGCATGTTATCTTCTTCCCTCTCCACCATCATCTATCTCTTTCTCCATGGCTGGGTTGCTAATTCGGTCGACGGCGAGCCTCCGATAGCCTTCTCTGGCGTAGTCCCATCGAACCACTGGGGAGACCGATCGGTGGAGGCATGGATCTGGAGACGCTGGCGTCTACCTGGAGGGAGGTGGAGACAACGATGGCCAGGACGAGTGACGAGTCTAGAATGAAAAATGAGGGTGGGATAAAAGAAATAAGGGTGGCGAATCTTTTATGGTATATATGCGATGTGCCGGATTGGCAATAATTTCATTCGGATTAAATTCTAGTCGAGACTTCTTTGGTAGAGTTGTGCTCTCATCAGTTGGGGGAGTACTACTTGAATTGCTTGTGAAGTAATTACACAAAGTTCGTTTCTCCATTATTATAAACCTACAAATTAATTGCTAATTGAGTATATACAATAATACAACACTATATTTTAATAAATTGCTAATCAACTAATTGAGAAATAAGATAATGAGTTTAAGTTGCAAACCTACTGATCATCCAATCCGTTCGGCAGCCAGCAGCAGCTTCACAGCCTTCACTCTTCAGTGCTTCACCCCTTCACGGCTTCACTTAAGAGTTAAGAGCCTTCGAGACTTCGACCGTCTTCCACGGTTCGACCCCAGGTCCCCACCCCCCAGCGCTGCAGCGCAGCCGCAGAGGCGCAGAGCATCCATCCTCGCCTCGGGCCTCCAATCTCCAGGCTCCAGCCTCCCGGCGAGTCGGCGACCCGGCCCTCCCCGCTTCCGGTCTCCCCTTCTCAGTCCGCGGTGGCGCAACCCTGCCCTCGGCTCAGCGCCTCAGCGGTCAGCCGTTAGCACTCAGCGCCTCCCCGTGCCCCCGCCTCCCCGGCTTAGGGCCTCAGGCCTCCCCACCTCGGTGCCTCCCCGGCCCGCCTCCGGCTCCGGCCTCCCCGCGCGGCCGCACCTCCAGATCTCGTCGTCGTCAGACGTCGGCACCTCAGTCCCCACTCCTCACTGCCTTCGTGCGACCGTGTCTAGTTCAGTTGATTGGGGATTTGGGGGAACGGGAAAGGGAATCTGGGAATGGATTAGGGATTTCAGATTTGGAGACCGGTGGGGATGTGGGCGGTGGGCCGATGGGCGGACCACGGATGTGACTTGGGCCTGGCTTCGCTGCAGTTTGCCGGTGTTCTTCTTGTTTGCCAGCTTCTTCTTCAGTTTTCTTCGGCCAGTAGCGCTAGCCGCCGGGGGAGCTAGGAGCCCAGGAAGGCAGGAAAGGGGGTCGGTCAACCGGTGGAGGGTAGGCTTCAGCCTGACGAAGCCTACCCGGTGGATTCGGCACTGGCCAGGACTAGAGGGAGGCGGCAGCGTTCAGAGAAGAGGGGCTATGCCGCGCCGGAGGCTGGTAGAGACCAGGGTTCTCAATTTCGTCTAAAATTTCGCATTTTGGATGAAATTTCATCCCTTTCGTCCTCCAGTGAAATGTCTTCTATTCGGTTAAAATTCGGCCAAATTTGGTACTATTTAAAATTTGGTCAAATTTTATTCAGATTTTGGTTAAATTTCATCCGAAATTTGAATTTTTTCATCCGAAATTTGAAATTTTTCATCCGAAATTTGAACAAAATAAATAAAATTTCGCTCTTTCGGTTGTTTCGCCTGTTTCCCCCCAAAAGATTAAACCCTGGTGGAGACAGCGGTGGTAGAGGCTGCGGCGTCTGTAGACGAGGGGCAGCGCTAGGCCATAGGGAGGTGGAGATGGTGGTAGCATCGACCCAGAGGGAGACCGGGCGACACTATCTGGCGGGGCGGGGTGTACGGTGACAAGGGCGCCATGGAGGGGGTGGCAGGGCGGGGTGCGCCATGAAGGGGGAACAAGTAGGGTATTTTGATTTTTTTTCGCCCAACTTAACATTCAACTCACATACAAGGAATGGTAAAGAAAAATGAGCAAATGTCGCTGGAGGAAGAGCATTTTTCGATGATAGACTACAGAGACCGGAAACTTTGTATGCAAATAAAGAATTTTCTCTCTTTATTGTGTTGACCCGTGCGTCGTCCCGATGAGCCGACCACGAGGGAAGTCCCGAGTCCGGGACGTCGCGTGTCGACCAACAGCGCGATGATGTACAGGTCACAGAAGCGTAGAAAAGACAGCACTCCGGAGACTTGGAATTAATAATCGGAGCAGTTGGAAGACAGCGACTCTATTATAAAATAAGTTATATTAAATATCCCATTATAAATAAGCTATAATGAATATCTCATTATAAACGATTATGAGGTATCTTTTATGCTGTTATTATCACAAATGATTTTACATGAGTGATTGTTTACTACGGTTTATGTTCACAAACCGCAGTAATGTCACTCCTGTAAAAACCGTTTATGATAATAATCGTCTGTGAAAGTTCATAGACAATTATTAATACTAACCGTCTGTCATATTTGCACATATTATAGATGTTTATTAATATTGAAGGACCGAAATGGCGACAGAGGGGGGTGAATGTCGCTCGCTTAAAATCGCCCCCGAGAAAACGAACACTGATTTTTCAAAAGATGCAAAACAACGCAACTCACAGAAAACTTAAAAATAATTCTGCTGAAATTTGGAACGCATGTGGCACCAAAAAATTCAGCATAAATCAGAGATCATCCAGTAAAAATTTCAACTGAAAATATCGCTGTTTGATCTGCATGCAAAAATGAGGAAAATCAACACAAAGAAAAAAAAACATGCACAAAAGATGAAGAAGGGACACTACTGCATGCTTGCTTGCCATTCAGCCAACAGGAGCAGTTCGTGAGAGTTTTTGGCCGAAAGACAGAGCTGCAGTAAGAAAAACTTCAGAGGAAGCTCAAATCCAAGAGAAAGAGAAAGGAACTTCTTTTCTTTTCAGACAAAAACACCAAGAGCATAATCTAAATATAATGGGGGCTCCAAACAACACAAGAAATCAACAAAAACACAGAAATTTCAGATTCGAGCCAAGAACTGAAAAAGTACAGATGCTTCACCAAAATCCAAATTACTCCCCAACCATTGATCCTTTGGCCATGAAACTTTGAGGATAGCTACTTAATAGCCTTAGGATTAAACTTGCCAAGTTTCATGCCATCTCGTGGAGGAAAACGAGATTTGATCAAAACCTTAGAAAAGGAAGACTTGAACAGAGCAACTCCAAAACTGAAATCTAAGGATTAAACTCAGTTTGCTCTTGGGATTAAGTAGCCAAATGGCTTTTGAGCATCACCCATGTCATAGCAATCCATTTTGGCACTCTCCAGCAAGCAAGAAACCAAAACAACGAAAATCAAGAAATTGCTCAAAAGGGAAGAACGAAGAACAGAGGCTACGAACTGAACAGAAACTTCAGATTTCTCATTTCTTGATCAAAAGGAAAACAGACGAGTCCCGATACCCCGACTTGATACAAAGGAAAGATTACAAACTCTCCACTCAATCCATTTCCTCACTCTCCCAACTCAAGAACACACCCATGCTTGCTTGGAGGGAGGAAGAACTCACTACCTAGAAACCATCGTAGGTGGTACAGAGGGAACACAACTCTGCCTACTCCACCCACTAAAGCCTAAAGCCAAAACAAACTCTCAAAGCCTCTTTTGACTCTAGCAAACCCTAATTCTCCTCAAATGCTCAAGTGGGCATGCAACCCTCTCCACCTATTTATAGCCTACGGCTAACGGGTCTCCGCCCCGTTACGCCCGCTATTTCCAACGGAGCCCGCTCCCGCTTGTGCAGTCTTGCGAAATTCCCGATTCGCCCCTCTGCACCTTCCGGGAAGCTTCCGCGCTCCTTGTCTCACACGCCTCGCAACCACCTCGACTCCACGTCGTCTTCGACACATCCCGACCGTTCTGACCTCAGCGCCACCTGCGCCTAGTCCGGTCCACCGTGTCTCGCCACGACTCCACTCGACGTCCTGCAGCCACACAGACAAGAAAACACGTCAAATAGCACCGCTCGATACATGAAAGCATAATCAACATCATACTTACCATGACGAAGTCCAAACCTGTCAAATCAAAGAATCAGCGTCCTAGTCTCATATGACCAAGTTTGACACAGTCCGACCGAGCCCGTTGCACCACGCAACGACTAGGTCCGAACCACCCAAACCAAACTCGACTTACCCAAACTAATGTCAATTACTCATCACGCACATGTGGTCATCTCCACATGGTTCAACAATCCCCCTTGATGAGTATATTGACAAACCAGAAAAAGCACAAAGTTGAGTTTGAGTTTGAAGAATCCAACATGGTCCAAAGAAGGAAATGAAGCTAATGACCATGTCGACAGAAGGAACACTAGAGCAACAACTGAAAGAGCAAATTGATCTCCAAAGCTCTAAACTGTTCCCAACAGACTTTTTCTTCTCTATTCTCCCCCTTTTGGCAATAAACACATCAAGATGCAATAGAGAGAATATGACATGTCAATGGATGAATATGGCTGAAGTTTGTTTATTTTAAGCATTTGAGCCATGAGAATTATCCATAATGACCATAATGAGATACACCAAGCCATAACTCTATAAAAGCTATCTAGATCATGACTGACATGTATAAGCTAGCTAGAACACATAGATGACAATCTGAAATATAGTACATTAAGTGAGAATGTCAAGTCATCAAGAGTAAAGTCTAACTAGAGATATCCAAGGATGATGCCGGCCATGTCAAGTAAGCTAAGCGGAACCAAGAAGCTAATATTGAGACCAACTAGAGTGCTATGCTCAAGAATGAAACATTGGCGCAAGTACTTGGTTTTTTGTAGCTTAAGCAAATTGAGCACAAACATTTTTTTAAAGCTCATGGTCGTTTCTAACCCAATTTTGTTTATGTGCTAGATCTCAAGCCTTATGCGACTACTCCAAGCAATAAGCTTAAGAAGATAGTCTAGGTCATCCAAAACTCCCCTGAGTTCATGCCTAGTGCAATGGCAAGCCGTCTCATGAGAAAGAATTGGTGAAATCAGTTTTTTCGCACAAAAGAGATTTTTTTTTGTGCTAGATCTCAAGCCTTATGCGACTACTCCAAGCGAGAAGCTTAAGAAGATAGTCTAGGTCATCCAAAACTCCCCCTGAGTTCATGCCTAGTGCAATGGCAAGCCGTCTCATAGAAAGAATTGGTGAAATCAGTTTTTTCGCACAAAAGAGATCTTTTTTTTTAACACATTGTACTACTCATGCTACATCAAGAGACTAAAATAGCTCAATCTAAGGCTCAATAAAAGATTCAACGCTCAGCTAAGTAGTTGACATGGCATGAATCATAAAGAGATAGCTCAGAAAGACTAAACTCAAATGCTAGCATGACAAGTTTTACTTCAAGTTGGCAATTTTAATTAACTTATCATGGTAAAAGCTAGTCTACACATATGAAGTCATGATCAATCTAGCATATAAGCAAATCATGGCAAGGTGTAAAGCATTGAAACATGTCATAACAGGATAATAATCAAGGCTCAATGTAGTTATATTACAATGCGAAATGCAAATGCAGAAATCCAGCTCCCCCTCAACATGAGATGCAACTTTTAGTTCAAGTTGAGTTAAGTCAATTAAGCTCTAGAAGCTCCCTAATGAACTTCCCCTGAACCAAAGCAATACGAATCGAGAAGCTGGCAAAGAAAACAGCAAACGGGTAGTCCTTAAAGCATAGATAAGATATTGAGACAACTATGGCTCAGACTGACTCTCATCTAGCCCATATGACTCCCAGGACTATTAGCTGACCGTAAAACACACGCTAGAGAGCAAACACGTACCCTGTCTACCCGAGGGTGGCCCGACCCTCGCTAGAACCTACAAGAAGTGAGTGAGCTCAATCTAGTGAGATAAGAAAACAGTTAATAAGAAGCAACCTGGAAGCACAAGATAAGAGCAGAAGTCTAAGCAACTAGACAAGAGAAGCACTCTAATCTATGCTAGGAGGACTAATCCCAATGCACCCAAAATGCAATGCAACAACAAGGAGTAAGAGCATAATTAATATAGTAAAGCAGTAAAGCCTAAAGCTCCCCTCACTACAGTCCATAAGGACAAACCACCCCAAGCTCTCCCCGCAGAGCTGAAAACCTCGAACTATCCAATGGCTTGGTGAAGATGTCAACCAACTGGTGGTCACTCTCCACAAACTGGAGCACTATATCGCCCTTCTCTACATGGTCTCTAAGGAAATGGAAGCGAATGTCAATGTGCTTGGTCCGGGAGTGCTGTACTGGGTTCCTAGCAATGTTAATCGCAGAAGTGTTATCACAAAAGAGTGGAACACTGTCGATAACTAACCCAAAGTCTCGCAGGGTCGAGACCATCCAAAGCACCTGGCTGCAGCAACTGGCGGCAGCTACGTACTCGGCCTCTGCGGTGGACTGTGCAACACCGGATTGCTTCCTTGAAGACCAGGAAACAAGAGAAGTGCCAATAAATTGGCAGGTGCCAGAAGTGCTCTTCCTATCTATCCTACAGCCAGCGAAGTCTGCATCCGAGAAAGCTCTCAAGGAAAGACAGGATGATGAAGAGTACCAGATACCATAGTCAATGGTAGCTCGCAGGTACCGAAAGATGCGCTTCACCGCCTGGCGGTGAGAAACGCGAGGAGAAGCCTGAAAACGAGCGCACAGACACACAGAAAAATGTATGTCAGGTCTCGAGGCAGTGAGGTATAAGAGGGAGCCAATCATGCTGCGATACTCCTTCTGATCAACTGGCTCGCCATCCTCATCTGGGTCAAGATAGGCTGTAGAAGCCATGGGAGTCGACACAGGCTTACCATCACTCATGTCGAAGCGTCTCAGGAGGTCACGAGTGTACTTGCCTTGATGCAAGAAAGTACCCTCCCGAGTCTGCTTGATTTGGAAGCCAAGAAAGAATGTCAACTCACCCATCATGCTCATCTCAAACTCGGTGCTCATGACATCCGAGAACTGTGAAACCAGAGCATGGGAAGAGCCGCCAAAGATGATGTCATCGACATAGATTTGGACGAGCAGAAGGTCATTGCCATGACGGCGGATGAACAAGGTCTTGTCTACTTTACCCATTTCAAACCCATGACTCAACAAGTAGGACTTAAGCCTCTCATACCATGCTCTGGGGGCCTGCTTAAGTCCATACAACGCTTTCGAAAGCTTGAAGACATGGTGTGGGTATTTAGGGTTCTCGAAACCTGGAGGCTGTCTGACATAAACTTCTTCCTCAATGACTCCATTAAGGAAGGCACTCTTGACGTCCATCTGGTAGAGCTTGAAACCCTTAGAAGCTGCAAAGGCAAGCAGGATTCTAATGGCCTCAAGTCGAGCTACAGGGGCAAAGGTCTCCTCGAAATCTAGACCCTCACCTGGGAGAACCCCTGAGCTACTAGTCTAGCCTTGTTCCGAATAACCACTCCATCCTCGCTTTGCTTGTTCTTGAACACCCACTTAGTCCCAATAATATTGTGACCTCGCGGGGGCTCGACAATGCGACCAGACCTTGTTCCTCTCGAAATTTTCTAACTCCTCATGCATGGCATTGACCCAAGGACTCATCGGAAAGAGCATGAGAAATATCCTTGGGCTCAAAGGAGGCAATGAAAGCAGAATGGAGACAGAATTGAGATAAGCCAGATTTTGAGCGGGTAACACGCTCGAACAGGTCTCCAATCATCTGCTCAGAAGGATGTCTTTTCTGGATATGTCGGGGAGGTCCAGGATGAGATGAAGAAGTGGCCTCTACCTCGTGAGCTGACGAGATAGGAACAGAGCCACTAGCTCCAGAGGAAGCAGAAGGCATGGGCTGATCACCTGGAGGTGCGGTGGAAGACGGCACCTCAAGGGGTGGATAAGGGACTGGATCGGGTAGACAATCCTCATCTCCATCGTCCTCGTCATCCACGAAGATGGTCTCGGACTACTCTAAAGAATCTGAGATATCAGGCCTAGTCCCCGGACTGGCCTCGTCAAAGGTCACCTCACAGGTCTCTACCATTTTGCTAGACTCGCAGTTCCAGACCCTATAAGCCCGCGAAGAAGGCGAGTAACCTAGAAAGATCCCATCATAAGAACGTGACTCGAACTTATCTAGGTTCCCGGACTTCAGAATAAAGCACTTGCAACCAAACACACGAAAACGAGAGACGCTGGGCTTTCGCCCGTATCTCAACTCATAAGAAGTGCGGTGCAAGTGTGCCCGAAGAAAAACTCGATTCGAAACATGGCACGCGGTCGCAATAGCCTCAGCCCAAAACTTCCTAGGTGTAGAGTACTCATCGAGCATCGTCCTGGCCATCTCGACCAAGGTACGGTTCTTCCTCTCCACGACGCCATTTTGCTGTGGGACGTGCGGAGAAGAGAACTGGTGCTCTACACCTGTCTCACCACAGAAACTCTCAAAGTAGGAATTCTTGAACTCCGTGCCATTGTCACTGCGGATCGCTCGTAAGGCACCTGGGAGCTCAACAGAAAGCCTACTGAAAAGACCTCGGAAATGTGAAAACGTCTCATCCTTCGAGGCTAAGAAAAACACCCAAGAATACCTCGAGAAGTCATCGACCACAACAAGAACATACCACTTCCCTCCTGCTGACTGCACTCGAGCTGGTCCAACTGTGTCCATGTGGAGCAGCTGTCCCGGTGCATCGGTCATAATAACTGTGACCGGAGGGTGAGAAGCGGCAACCATCTTGCCGTGCCGGCATGGAGAGCAAACAAGATCTTTGACCATCTTGAGTTTAGGCAGACCACGAATGAGATCGTGGCCGCTAACTCGGGTCAAATGGTCAAATCCAATATGACCAAGTCTCCTATACCAGAAAGAGAGGTCGCGGGACTCAGAAGCAACTAAACACCTGAGAGGATCACCAGAAGACTCAGAAAAATCAGCACGAAAGATCCTCCCATAACGAGAAATCCCGCAAACCAGACTACCCGAAGAATCAAGAATTTACAAGCATTTTTCTTAAAGCTCACCTCGAAACCGTCATCGGTAAGCTGAGAAACTGAAAGCAAATTGTACTGCAGCTTACTAACCAAGGCTACATCTTTCAAAATGAAAGAATCATTAATGCGCACAGTACCTTTGGCGATGACGCGTCCAGATGAAGCATCTCCGAAGGTGATCGTCTCATCACCTGGAGCACGGGCAATGGTAGAAAACCAACGGGAGTCTCCGGTCATATGACGAGAACAACTGGAGTCTACAAGCCAAACCTTTCCCTTCCCTGCCCGGCGAACCTGAGTCAAACAGAGAGTAAAGTCTCAGTACTGGGATAAATCAAGAGTGATTTTGGCACCCAATACTGAACAACACGTCGAGCAGATGAAGTAGTCAAGCACGACTGACCTCTATCTACCCTACGCTCTCCATGACTCAAAGAAGCAGAAGGTCTGTGAGCAGACCTGAAGCTGTTGCGGGGTCCGACTGCTACGGGAGAGCGAGTCGGAACACCGGCAACACGCTGAACACGCCGCGGGTAACTGTCTCGACGGGGGAAACGAGATGTACCCTCAGGACGGCGGAAGTCATGACCAGGAGCAGCATGAGGACGAAAAACAGAAGACTCAGAAAAACCAAGTCCTCGATGCTGCCCAAACCCATCAACAGCAGTAAACCTAGACCTCGTGCTGGTCCTAGGTGCACTCAGGATCTGGGGCTGACCCTGAATACGCCTAGGAGACTCAACACGGTCTCTACGCGCGATCTTGGCGCGCCTGAAGCATCGATCAACCGTGTGTCCATCCTTCTGACAGAAGGTGCAGTGATACTTCATCCTCTGAGAGGTAGAAGTAGCACGGTCAGGCTTCGCCTTCTGAGAGGCCGAAGCAGCAGGTGCAATCACCTTGCTGTCAGAAATCCCCTAGACATAGCCCGCTGACTTAAATTGGACTTTCTCGGTCCTGGGCTCAGTCTCGATCACACCTGGTGCTATGGGTCTGAGCACAGCAGGTGGATGCTTCCTCATATCCTCATAATAGTCATATCCTAGACCCTGATTAAATCTGCAAATCTTGGACTGGTCTAGAATAAGATTAAGCTTCTTCTTGCCGCCTACAAATCTCTCGAGAGTGTTCATAAGGTACTGACACTCCCGAAAGAGAGAGGTGCAAGAAGAGCAGGGAGAAGAGGGAACAGCAGGAGGTAAGGGAGCAGAAGAAGAACCAACAGTAGAGGAAGGAATGGCTTGTGCACGCACAGCCGACTCTGAGGGGACAGTCCTACTACTAGCAGGTTGGTTCGCGTCTCTAGGCGTCTCACCCTTACCCTGGGGCTTCTCCCCCACACCATCAATCACATCACAACCAGATTGTGGCTTCTCTAGTAAGTCCTTAGTTAGCTTCACACATTTGTCATTCAAAGCAACGAGTTCAAGTTTTAGTTTATCACAACTAATGCATGGTGAACTAACAGGATCCTTAGTCGCATACTGAGCCATTTTCTTGTTGTTGTCAATCAGTTCTTGAAACTGTTTTGAGACAGCTTCAAGTTCAGCAGTTAACTTGGGACAGTTCAAACATGAATCAATAGGCTCAAGTAAAGAAGCATGCAACTCAGCAATTTTGTGATTTGCCCGTTTTAGGTTCATCTTTAAATTATTGCAATTTTCACAAGAATCGGGCAGATCAAGGAGCATGGCATAAGGTCCTCTAGCAGCAATGTCCTTAACCTCACATGAGGTGGGAGAAGTAGTCTCATCAGTAGTAAGTAGGGTAACAGCCATCCTACTCAACTCTAACTCAGCAAGCAGACTAACATTCTCCACCTTAACAATATCAAGCTCGGAGGACACACTATCATGAGAGGTCCTTAATTTCTCCATGTCATCAAGCAAGGCACAGCATGTATCACAGTCGTCACGGGAGGGAGCAGATGTAAGTGAAGTAATCTCCCGTGACAGTCTATCTACTTTCTTCTCTAACTCAGTACACCTAGACCTAGCTCTAGCATGAAATCCACCTAGCTTAAGAAAAGCATCATTTAGCTGGTCATAAGAAGGGAGTACCTCATCCGAGTCGGAGTACAGCTCGCTGTCGCTGAGTTCGCCCTCGAGGGCCATGAAGCACATGCCGGAGAAGTCGTTGCCGCCATCCTTGGGCTCTTGGTCACCCGTCCCGTCGTCGTCGCTCCATCCCTCCACCTCGCTGAGGTCGAGGTCGTCGAAGGCGGTGAGGACGCGGTGGAAGAGCTTCTTGGCCTTCCCGAAGTTGCGGAACTTCTTCTTTCCCGGCGTCGGAGCTGGAGGCTTCTTGTTGCGGTTCTTGTCGGTGTAGTCGATCTTGCTCGAACCGCCGTAGTCGTTCTTGCCCTTCTCCAGCTTAGGGCAGTTTGCCCGAATGTGGTTGGGGCCACCACACTCGAAGCAAATCACGGGTCCTCCTCTCTTTCTGTCTCTCCTACCCTTGTAGGCATGTAAAAACCTTCGGGCTAGGAGGGCCAGCTGATCATCCGCAAGCTGCTCTAACTGATCATCAGTTATGTCACAGAGAGCAGCGAGGGAAAAACCGCAAGAAGAATCAGAAGAGAGACCAGAAGCAGAACTGGGATCGGTGACCAAAGCCATCGACTGTGACTTCGACCGACGAGAGACAACGTCAATCTCGTGAGTCTTGAGGCGTGAGTACAGCGCGTCAAGAGTCAGGGTCGAGAGGTCTGTCGTGTCTTTGATGGTGGTCACTTTCATCTCCCACACGCGCAGATCGAGTGCCGCGAGCATCTGACGAGCGTTGTCCGAGTCGGGGTATGTGAGACCGACCGCTCGGAGGTTGCTCAAGATTTTGTGAAATCGCGAAAAGCACTCGTCCAGGGACTCACCAGCAAGCATCTCGAATTTGTTGTATTCGCGCTTGAACTGGTCCTGTCGAACCGTCTTGATCTGGGTGGTGCCCTCATGGTATGCGTCGAGGGTCACCCAGATGTCGTAGGCGGACGACAGGTGAGATATACGGTCAAACTCGCTACGACTCAACCCCTGGATGATGATGTTCCTTGCCTTTGCATTCGCCTCAACATCAGCCATGTTCCCGGCATTGATGTTCTCATCGGCAGGAACAACGAATCGTACCTTGACCTTCCGCCAGATGGCATACCCCTGGGCCTGGATGTATGTCTCCATTCGGCTCTTCCAGAAGGGGTAATCGATGCCATCGAACACGGGCGGCTTGGTCGAGTACTTGTCCGTCGCTATGGCTCTTGAGACCGGTTAAGATCTATGAATTAGAGCTAACCGGCTCTGATACCAATTGAAGGACCGAAATGGCGACAGAGGGGGGTGAATGTCGCTCGCTTAAAATCGCCCCCGAGAAAACGAACACTGATTTTTCAAAAGATGCAAAACAACGCAACTCACAGAAAACTTAAAAATAATTCTGCTGAAATTTGGAACGCATGTGGCACCAAAAAATTCAGCATAAATCAGAGATCATCCAGTAAAAATTTCAACTGAAAATATCGCTGTTTGATCTGCATGCAAAAATGAGGAAAATCAACACAAAGAAAAAAAAAACATGCACAAAAGATGAAGAAGGGACACTACTGCATGCTTGCTTGCCATTCAGCCAACAGGAGCAGTTCGTGAGAGTTTTTGGCCGAAAGACAGAGCTGCAGTAAGAAAAACTTCAGAGGAAGCTCAAATCCAAGAGAAAGAGAAAGGAACTTCTTTTCTTTTCAGACAAAAACACCAAGAGCATAATCTAAATATAATGGGGGCTCCAAACAACACAAGAAATCAACAAAAACACAGAAATTTCAGATTCGAGCCAAGAACTGAAAAAGTACAGATGCTTCACCAAAATCCAAATTACTCCCCAACCATTGATCCTTTGGCCATGAAACTTTGAGGATAGCTACTTAATAGCCTTAGGATTAAACTTGCCAAGTTTCATGCCATCTCGTGGAGGAAAACGAGATTTGATCAAAACCCTAGAAAAGGAAGACTTGAACAGAGCAACTCCAAAACTGAAATCTAAGGATTAAACTCAGTTTGCTCTTGGGATTAAGTAGCCAAATGGCTTTTGAGCATCACCCATGTCATAGCAATCCATTTTGGCACTCTCCAGCAAGCAAGAAACCAAAACAACGAAAATCAAGAAATTGCTCAAAAGGGAAGAACGAAGAACAGAGGCTACGAACTGAACAGAAACTTCAGATTTCTCATTTCTTGATCAAAAGGAAAACAGACGAGTCCCGATACCCCGACTTGATACAAAGGAAAGATTACAAACTCTCCACTCAATCCATTTCCTCACTCTCCCAACTCAAGAACACACCCATGCTTGCTTGGAGGGAGGAAGAACTCACTACCTAGAAACCATCGTAGGTGGTACAGAGGGAACACAACTCTGCCTACTCCACCCACTAAAGCCTAAAGCCAAAACAAACTCTCAAAGCCTCTTTTGACTCTAGCAAACCCTAATTCTCCTCAAATGCTCAAGTGGGCATGCAACCCTCTCCACCTATTTATAGCCTACGGCTAACGGGTCTCCGCCCCGTTACGCCCGCTATTTCCAACGGAGCCCGCTCCCGCTTGTGCAGTCTTGCGAAATTCCCGATTCGCCCCTCTGCACCTTCCGGGAAGCTTCCGCGCTCCTTGTCTCGCACGCCTCGCAACCACCTCGACTCCACGTCGTCTTCGACACATCCCGACCGTTCTGACCTCAGCGCCACCTGCGCCTAGTCCGGTCCACCGTGTCTCGCCACGACTCCACTCGACGTCCTGCAGCCACACAGACAAGAAAACACGTCAAATAGCACCGCTCGATACATGAAAGCATAATCAACATCATACTTACCATGACGAAGTCCAAACCTGTCAAATCAAAGAATCAGCGTCCTAATCCCATATGACCAAGTTTGACCACAGTCCGACCGAGCCCGTTGCACCACGCAACGACTAGGTCCGAACCACCCAAACCAAACTCGACTTACCCAAACTAATGTCAATTACTCATCACGCACATGTGGTCATCTCCACATGGTTCAACAAATATTAACCATCTGGGATAGTTCACATACGGTTATTAATATGAACCGTCTGTGATAATTACACATTACATACTAATTACATATTACAGACGGTTTAAGGTTGGATGTGTCTGGGATACATCACATTATTAATTAATACCTAGCCAGACTGGCCTCGATAGATATATCTTCATTGCGCTGCATTGAAGGATGCGGCCGGTTTTGGAGAGTTTGGTGAAAGGATTTCGCTTGTAAATCTAGCTGCTTGTAAATCGATTTGTTCTAGCTTAGTGATTAGAGATTAGTATTTGCTTCTACTTTATATGCCTTGTAATAAAGAGAGATGATAGGTAGATTTAGATCTAGTTTAATTGGTTGTTTACTACAAATTAATAATAGGTCAGTACTCCTAGTTTACTTCAACATATTAATTCTTGCTTGATATATATTGCTTCATGAATAGTTTGTGATGTGGTTATGGAACTGTCTGTGATGTGCTTCATATCACATATGGTTCTATTATGGAACCATGTGCAACAAAAAATTGATAAGTAAACTCACTTACTCTATATATATAACTCTATTGTAGTCTTCCCTTTATTTGTAATGGCTGAGGCTAACTTTTTGGAATCACGTAGGTCGTACAACGTTTATGTTGCCCAGAGAGGGAGACACAAGGAATCCAACACCACACTGCGACACAGGACGAAATTTCCGATGCCCACTACGACACAACAATTCTATATCACACTTCGTAATAATACCTCTAGAATTGACAATACATACATACATACATACATACATACATACATACATACATACATACATACATACATACATACATACATATATATATATATATATATATATATATATATATATATATATATATATATATATATATATATATATATATATATATATATATATATATATAATTCTATTTTTACAGTGCCACCAGCAGTTATAGGGCAACGTATGTAGATTCTACGTTTGCAGACATATAAAGAAAATTATGGAAACTAAGATGAAAAATCTAGAGATTTGCCACTTATCAATATTTATTTCTTGATTATTAATTTATATATCTGTATATATCCTTTCTTGATTTGGCCTTCCCTTCTTCAGCTAGATTTGTCACTGTATAGTATCAGAATTACGAATTTCTCGAGGCATATCTCAATTTAGAGACTTGAGAGCAGAAGAAAGGATGGATTCTTTTAGGCTGATGGCTTATAGTTTATGGTTTAATATTTGAATTCTGCCTATTTATGAGAGGTAGTACGCACAAGAAAATAGTCGCATGTGATTTTGGCTTATACAACTGAATTCAGTATACTTTTTACTATAATTTTTCTGTTGACCCTACTTTGAAAAAACGTATTGCTTAAAAGATAGTTACTGTAAAGAGTATAAGTATAAACCAACTAAAAGTCGAAAAGAATTCAGCCAAAATATGGATACCGTCATTTTCAGAAAGCTAATTTAGATACTTGCAGAGATGTTTTCCAATGGAATTCAAACGGTGTCACTGCATGTTTCACTGAGAGGACGGTGGGTTTTTATAGAATTTTTTTACGAATAATCCATTTTTATTTGAAATTATAGAAATATACCTGCAACAAATTTTTTTACAAAAATAGGCTCCAGTCGCTCAATGGGTAGGCGACTGAGTCTTATCGCCCAACTAGGAACCGACACATTTCCTATCGCTTTACCATGGAGTGGCTAGATCAAGTCGCCCATCCATTGGGCGACTTTCATGCAGTCGCCCATCCGTTGGGCGACTTTCATGCAGTCGCCCAATGGGGAAGCGACTGCAAGTGCTCCCCCGTCAATGTTTTCAATTTTGTCAATTTTGTAATTTGAAACTGGTAAAAAATCTTGTAAAGTTGTTATAAAAGTTTATGTTCATTGTATGTTGTAGGTGCCGAAATAATTTTGGAAATTTTTTTAACGAACGATTGACCGTAAAACGATTAATACATACGATGGTAAATGATATTTTGATGTTAATGAGTAGGTAAAGAGGAGTATAAGCACGGCACAGTACTAAAAAGTTGACATCGTTACAAAAACATAAGCAGTACATGAAACAATGGTATACAATCAGGCGTCACCCTGCCCTGCCCCGTCTCCACGCCCGTGTCCTCCCATACGGCCCCGCTTGGCCGTCCTCCGCTGTAACAGGTTACGACGCTTCGAGAACGTAAAACGATCAGGAGCGTGTCGCACCCGCCTCTGAGCTGGTGGAGTCAGCTGCACCTCAGGCTGTGTGCCCTCCGGTGCACCGGGGAGGGCACTGCCGGAGAGAACCTCTGGTGCTGTGTCAGGAGGTGCAGACCCAGACTGCTGCCTGACCCACTCAGAGAAGTACTGATCCACATCGTCCAGGCTCGCGGTGGGGCCGTGCCGGAACTCGGACTGGAAATGAACTGCAAAAGTAATATCGTTAGTTTCAAATGCCAAACATTATGATAAAATGGAGATTGTACGATACGTACCCTCAGCGAAGGTCATCGCGCCTGGAGAAGGGGCATATGTCGAGTGCACCCCCTGTGTGGGTAAACCAGGGATGTACGGAGGACGCGAGAATAGCTGGCCTGGCGGTGTACGAGCCCATCCCCAGGCAGATGCTCCAGCCTCGTCCGGGTGAGGTGCCAGAGGACATGCCTACGTAGAGCCTCCAGATTACTGCCACGCCAGTCGGGGCAGCACCAGTGGCTGAGCCGTCCGTGTGCTGGGCGTGGGCGTGGATGCCGCTGGTAGCCTCGTGCAGAACAGTAGGTGCACGACACGTGTACCCCACTCCTTGAAACGACAGTACGCGCTGATGTGCTCCTCGTGGCCCACCTCGGCACCTGCGGCGAGCCTGTGTAGCATACTCTTGGCCTCCGTGACGATGGAAAGACCCACGTCAGATTGAAAGAAAAGACATAAAATGGTTAATTATCCAAGGTAGCGTTGCCAGTAATGAATGCTCGAAAATACGTGTAACGTACCGCGATGTGCGTATCTCGCGCCAGGTGCGCGGGATACGTGTCTGTCGGAGCGGGGAGGTGTGCGGGGGCGGGTCCACCACATGTACGAGCCTCGTACGTGTCCGCGTCTGGTACCACCGCAGGTACTCCGTGTACTCTGTGCTGTCGTAGGGGCGGTCCTCGTCAACCACGTCGTCAAGGGCACCGTCCCACTGAGCAACCCACCCCTGCATCTTCACCGTCCACTCCGTGCCGCGTTTCACTCCCTTTCTATTGTGCCTGCTTGTAGGACCACTTCGTTAGTAATTTCCAATAAAGGAGCAAGTATGTACAAATTTATAAGACACGGGCACTCACGCATGCACAGGAGGCGGCACTGTAGGTCCGACAGGTACCGGCACAGCCTGGAAGAGACCAAACTGTGCATCACTCGCTGCGGCGAGTAGTCCTCCACGAAGATGTCGTAGACGAGCTTCCGGCGCGTCAGCAAGAAAGACCACATCACGCCAGCACAGACTCGACAATCCATTGGGAGCACGGTCCTCCACTGCTGCCTATGAGTACGGCTCCCAGCGCACGTCGTCGGCTGTGAGGCGGTCGATCTGCTCAACAAAGGGCAGATACACCCGCGTGACCTGGACATGTGCGAATTGCACCTGCAAGGACGAATAGATGTTACGTACGACCGTCGTTAGTATAAAGGAAATAACTAATTGACATATGACTTACCCGTCGACGACACCAAATAGAACCCATCGTCGGCCGGTCGACGTCTCCCCCCTGATACATGTCGGGCCCGTATGGACTCATGTCGTCTAGCAATGGTCGTCCGAGGCTGAAGCGCTCGAACGACCACAGCTGCAGTAGTAGGGGACAACCCGCGAGGATCGAGTTCGCCTTGGTCCTTGAGCACGCACTGCACAGGTCGCGGTAGGTCGCGGCAAGTACGGTCGATCCCCAGCTGACCTGGGGGGCTTGCCGTCCGGTGGGTCTGTTTCACCGGGAAGATGTAGTACTGACCCACGGCACCCGGTGGAAGGACCCCATCGAATCTGGCGAGTAGGTCATCGCGCCACTCGACCGGGGCCTCTGGTAGGAAGGCAGCGCCTCCCGCGATCGGAAGGCCAAGAAGCAAGGACACATCCTGCAGGGTCGGCGTCATCTCCCCGAATGAGAGGTAGAAAGTGTGCGTCTCGAGCCGCCAACGGTCCACCAAAGCCGTCAGTAGGAAGCATCGTGATCGCTCCCCGAACTCGTCCCCGCCTGCGGCCAAGGCGGGTCCATCCTCCTCCGTGGCCTGCACCATCCGGGCAACAGGGAGTAGCCCGGCATCCCGTAGCCTGCAAACAAAGTAAAGGTAAGCACATAACGGTCTTACGACGGCACTAAAACGATTGCGTAGTGCAAACCTGGCTGTCCAACGGGCGTCGAGTCTCCAGGCCACGCGAGGTGTGTGCGTCCGAGCCATTGCCACCTCAGCCGGCTCGTCCGCGCTCCCCGGTGGCGGCACACGACGGGAAGCGCGATGCGCGCTGTCCACGTGCTCGTCCAACAGGGAATACTGCCAGTCATGCGCCATACCTGCATGTAGATTTCATACGCATGTTACTTTTGTAAAATTACATGTAGCTAGATCTAACAAATATTTAACTTTTTCTAGCTAGATCTACACTACGGTTGCTTTCTATACTACAAATTGTACTAAAATTTCTATACTAAAATTGCTATACTAGCAAATTGCTGTACTAAATTTTCTATACTAAAATTTCTGTACTAAAATTTTCTATACTAAAATTTTCTATACTCAATTTTCTATACTAAAAATTGTACTAAAATGTCTATACTAAAATTGTTATACTAGAAAATTCTATACAAAATTTTTTATACTAAAAATTGTACTAAAATTTCTATGCTAAAATTTTCTATACTAAATTTTCTATACTAAAAATTGTACTAAAATTTCTATACTAAAATTGCTATACTACAAAATTCTATACTAAATTTTCTATACTAAAAATTGTACTAAAATTTGTATACTAAAATTTTCTATACTAAATTTTCTATACTAAAATGGTACTAAAATTTCTACACTAAAATTGTTATACTACAAAATTCTATATTAAATTTTCTATACTAAAAATTGTACTAAAATTTCTATACTAAAATTTTATATACTCAAATTTTCTATACTAAAATTGTACTAAAATTTCTACACTAAAAAATCCTTTAATAAAAATTTCCATACTAAATTTTACTACCTCTAACATTTTATACAAATATACTACAAATGTGATGTATTACAAAAACTTTCGAAAAAATATCTAAATCTGAAGATCCCGCGCTCTCCTCTTTTTCCCCTCCTCTTCTTCTCCTCCTCTTCTCTCCTTTCCCTTCTTCTCCTCTACTCTCTCGCGTCGCCGAACGAATGCGCGAAAAATGAACAGCGGCGGCCGCGGCCGGGGGCTTGCCGCTGGGTTTTAACCCGTTGCTATCGCCCAGCCGTTGGGCGACAGAAATCGTAGTTGCCCAACAGTAAAGCGACTGCATGTCAGTCGCTCAACGGTTGGGCGAGAGCAATAACTCGCCCAACCATTACCAAACTGCTCAGGTGTTGCGCGGTGGTTGTGCGATTACCTCTAGTCGCCTAATGGGGGGGGGGGGCGACTGGAGTCTATTTTTGTAAAATTTTTTGTTGCGGGTATATTTCTGTAATTTCGAATAAAAATGGATTATTCGTAAAAAAAATTCGATTTTATATAGATGATCTTCCATAAAATCGTTACTAAATGGCCCTTACACCCTTGCTAGCATGCACCGAAAGCCCTGGGCGGACGGGGCTAGTGTTAATTGACGACTATTCGCCCGTTTGATTTAGCGCTTTTGACTTCTATTTCTCTATAAATTACAATAAATAAGATAGTTTTTTTAAGTCACTTTTTAAAACAATTTTTGAATCTAAAATCAATCACCGCTATTTCAAAAAACAAAGGTAAAAATGATCTGCCATAATTAAAAACATCAACTGCAGTAAAAATAACACACCAAATTCTCAATACTGTACATTTTGGCTGCGCCGTTAAGCGCTACTAGCTAGCTGCGAAAATTTGACTGAATCGATCTCACACTGTTCAACACATAGATGCATGGGTGTTTCTTGGGACTTTGATGGCAACTACAAGATCGAAAATGGATGGAGGTGACACGTTGGTGCTACTTGACGGCCAAGTCTAGCTCCGAGTAACGTACAAGCAACATAATGCATTCGTCCCTGTCATTCCATTCGACATGCAGCTACACCAGGTCAGCACAAGGAAATGAGCTATCTACCAAGACTTGGTCCGGAATAGCGCGAGTTTAGTGCGGACTAAGCCTGCTCCATTCAGTTTATAGCTGTGATTTTAGTTTATGATTTTTGACTGAAATTATATTATAACGATATTAGATTTTTTGAATTATTTAATTCAAATAAAAAAATTAGAAAAAAATATTAAAAAAACACCGTACGAACAATACAAAGAGAAAAAAGATAGCAAAAGCAAAACAACCAAATTTAAGAAGTTGATATGTTCATTTTGGCTTATGGTTTATGGAAATCGGAAGTCAGAAGCCTAAGCCACTTGAAGCGAGGTATTAGCTCAATTCTTTTCAATTTTGCCTTGTGGCTTATGTTTTTTTAATAAACAAATAGAATAATTTTTCCGTCACTATTTTAAAGTAATTTATTAATTTATTAATATTTTAATTTATTTATATAAATATTGATAGAATAAAAACTATAAATCGCAGTCAAAAACATGGTATCCATTATCCTGCAAGCGGCTCCAATTTTCTATGGTATACACCGCAGTTGACTTGACTAGCCATCGTAGACAAACCTAGAAGCGTACGAAAGCATCGTTAAGCTGCAGGAAAGAACAAATCAAGAATTGAATATATGCACTAATAGGATGGACAGACAGATCACAGCCGTCAGCTACTTAGTAAACCTCGGTCATTCTAAACAATCGTGTTGATCCGATTAATTAAGGACCCAGTTGCAGCGATGGAGAGTCTACTTACTGCTAAGCAAGATGCCGCTTTGGCCGCTAAATTTTACCATCATACTTTCAAACAAAAAATTATAAAGGTACAATATTGTGAATGTTTTTTATGCAAAATTTACCCGTGCTGTGCTTTTATATATCAAACCATACATTCTAGATAATATTTTTGGTTAAGATTAACACGGTTATACTACGCGCATTTTAGGGCATCACCCCTGTGGCCAGAGTGAGTAGTTCAGAAGATGCTCATCAATTCTAGTGAAAATTTTCTTTTTTTTAAAAAAAATGTTTCAATTGTTCTCATGAAAGAGATCATCAGCTAACAAAATAAGAAAAAAGGCAAATAATCTAAAAACAGTATGCTGCATATCATAAGCCACCGCAATGCTAAAAATGATGGGAAGTACTTAGAATGTAAGCCACCGCAGTATAAATGAAACCTAGGTGCATATAAAAGTGGTTAGCAAACGATTAATTACCGGAGAGGAAACCACCCACGCGAAGCTAGCTTAGCTGCAATACCCTGCCCCACCGACTTTTTGCTTTTGATTTTTAGTTTCTAGCTCTTTAATTTTACTTTTTTTAGCATTTTGGACTTTTTTTTAATCTTTTTTCTCTCTTATTTCTTTATATTATCTATGATAATATTTTAAATTTAATTGTGTTACAAAGCTAACAATAACTATAATACATTTTCATACATTACTGTGAAAAAAAGTCAAAAACTTACCTTATAAGCACTACTTCGCGATTTCACAATAAAAATCACTAGTCCACGCTTGACCGTTCCCTTCGCGATTTGCATGATGCGCCGAGAAATGGACAGTTTCTTCTTAATTTAATCTCACTTTTCCACAATAAAAATGAGTTAATTACGCCCTATATATACTCCCCATCTGTGCCGCCTCCATGGCCACAGCATTCTCCAAGAAGCGGAGTCCCTCGAACCCCTGAGCCTGCCGCTCGAGAAGCGAAGCGAAGCAGAGCAAGGCAAGAAGCAAGCAAGCGCGCGCGTGGCAGAGAGGCAGCCAAGGAGAAGCAGCCGGCTGTTCGGTCGATGGCGGGGGCGGAGTGGTGGTGGTGGCCGCTGCCGGCGTGGCTGGGCTCCGGTGCGGCGTGGTTAGTCGTTTTGAGCATCGTCGTGGGCGCCATCGCCGTCCTGTCGTCGCGGGCGCGGCCGTCGTCGTCGTCGTCTCCCCGCCTCGGAGGGATCTCGCGCAGCGCCTCGTCGGCGGTGCTGCAGCGCCTCCGGTCATTCTCAATATTCTCCTTCCCGTCCGCGTGCTTCTACACCGCGCCGGACACGGCCGCCACCACCTTCCAAGAAACAGAGGAGCCAGGGACGGCGAGGAAGAAGCCGTCGCGGCCGAGCGCGCTCGCACCACCAGCCGCAGCAGAGCCAGCTCCGGAGGCAGAGGAGGAGGAGGACGACGACGAGCCGGAGGAGGATGCGAACTCGATGAGCATGGAGGAGGCGTACGCGCTGGTCCTGGCGGGACGGCAGCGGCCAGCGCCGACGGAGGAGGAAGTGAGCAGGTCGGAGGTGGACGCCAAGGCGGAGGAGTTCATCCGGGGGTTCAAGGATGACCAGAGGCAGCAGCGCCTCAACTCCATCTTCAACTACACCCAGATGCTCAAGAACCGCGCGCTCGCCACCGGCCGCCGGCAAATTCAGCTTTGATTCATGTGTTCATTTGTTCAGAGGTCAGAGCAGACCAATTCATTTTTTAGCTGCCCTTGTGCATGTGTTATTGCATATAGTCCGATGTATATATACTTTTGTATAGCTTAGCAGATGACTTCTTGTGCATTTTTTTGCTTGTATACACTTTAATGTTCTATTGTACACACATTTCTTTTTTTTTTCTTCCCGAAAGAGGTTAGTATAATCACATGTGTGATTTTTGCCACCCGGTAAATTCTGTGTATTTTGAAAGAAAAGCTAGTATACTATTGTACAACTAACATTAGCATATCAAGGGGAAGTAATGACCAACCATTTGAATCTGGTTCTTTTTGGGGCTAAAATTTGATATATTCATGGTAGCACCACTCTAGATGATTCATCTATTATAGGGTCTATTCTTTTGTGGCTACGGCTTATAACTTTTGGTTACGGCTTGTGGCTTTTGGCTGTTCATGTGAGAGATTACAGAGTAACTGAAATTCACGTGCGGCTTTTGCCGACATAAATGAAATCGGTACAGTACGTGTTACAATTAACTAGTAGACCCCATCTTGAAAAGACAATTTGTTTAAAAACTAGTTACTGTAGAAAAGTCAAAAGCTGAAACTAAAAGCCATAAAAGAACAGCCCATATACTAAAAGTTCATGACAAGCTTTTAACAATTACTAAGAAAAAAGGAAAAAAATATAAATTCTAAAAAAAACATCCAGTCCGTAATTCTGTGAACCCTAATTATGCCATCCATTTGATGGTATTAAGAAAAGAAAGAAACATAAATAATTCTGAAAAATGTCTAGCTTTTAATCTGATGGACTCTAATTGCGATTGTCGTTGGATCACTTGGATATCTTTACTTGGAAATAACTAGGATCTTCCCTTTGACTTAATACTTTGTATTAAGTTGCGTGCACTAATCAGTTTATCCAAACACTTAAATTAATGAGGAAATGTGGACAAGGACAACTAGACAATGTATTTCAATACCCCCCATCTAGTCACCATTAGGCCTAAGATATGGACTAGAAGCGAGCTATAATTATTATTTTTAAATATTGCGTTAGCTAAGCCTTAAACTCAAGACATTTTAGTTCTGATACTATATTGAGTTGTGTTCACTAACTAATTTACCTAAAAGTTTAAACTGATGAGAAAAATAATAATATACTTCAACACTTTTGTTTTTTAAAAATACGTGTATATTAATTGTAGTATCTAGCCACACACGTAATTGCGGTGACAATTCAGCTAGTTTGTAGAATTTATGGGACTTGAACCCAGAAAAATAACTTCTTAGTAACCATGCTAACTAAAATAGAAAATACCATTTTCTCTTTTCTTAGACGAAAATATCATTTCTCTGAAACCAGAAAACGGTATTCTTTCTCCCCGAAAGGGGGGAAAAAAAGAAAACAAAAATGGTATACCTTGTTTGATTCTTCCCCATATTGCCGACACGAGAGCGAGCGATGAATTTCAGACACATCTAACACTGTTGCACGCAAAAATACCAATTTTGGCCCCCTCAGCGAAAAAATTCCAAAACTGGCCCCCCGCCCGACCGCGAGACTGCACCGTCGCGACACCCAGACCGCACGACCGCACTGTGCATGGCGCTGACCGCATGACCGAGTGACCGAGCGCACGTCTCGTCTGCCACACCACTTCTCACAGTGAGTGCGCGGTAGCAAACTAGTAAGAGCCAAACCAAATAGACTGGACAATGAAGAGAAAACAAGAATCAAGGAGTTCTGCCATTACAGTGTGATGAGAATGGGAGGCATCAGAGAAAGATGGTCATCGTGGCTTTTTTTGAAGCTCATTTGCGAAAAAGCCTACCATGCGCTCGGTCGTGCGGTCGGCGCCATGCACAGTGCGGTCTGGTACCGCACGACCCAGCTACAGTGCGATCGTGCGGTCCTGGACCGCACAACCGGCCAGGTGTCGCAACGGTGCAGTCCCATGGTCGGGCGGGGGTCAGTTTTGGAATTTTTTCGCTGAGGGGGCCAAAATTGGAATTTTTGCGTTCAACAGTGCTAGATGTGTCCAAAATTCGCGAGCGATGTCATGTCACGTCTGTCTGCTAGCTTTCAGCCGAGGGCCATCTAAGCGCAGTCGTATTATTTTGGTGCCGCTTAGTTGGGTTAAAATAAATTAATTTATGATCAAAATTGTACTGTAACTGGTTGAAATTACACTATAGCTGATGATGGTCTATTTGGTATAAATAAAATTAAAAAATTTAAAAATGAAAAAAACATGTTAGCCCATCACGAACAATTCAAACGAATACGAGAGAAAAGAACTGACAAAAAACTTAAAAACGCTAAAGAGTTAGAAAAAAATGAAATTTAGAAATAATAAAAAAATAAGCAAAAAACTTAAGCCGAAATGAGCGGGGCCAATCAATCAGCAAACCCTAGTCCAGTAGAAAAGCGTCCACTTTTTTTACCGTGTTAGATGATTTTTAGCTATCGTTGATAGCTTTTATGATGTGTTTTTCTAGATGACAGTAAATTATGAAGACATTGATACGTATAATGCATATAATTTTATCTTAAAAAGTTATTTAGAGAACCTATTTTTTTAATTTTTGAAGAAGTCAAAACCAAAAACCCAAAGCCTAATTTAGGTCAGTTACATTTCACCAGGCCCATGGCCCCATAACCCCTAACTCTTATTCAACTCCCCTACATCCACAGCGTCAGGCTCCAGTGACCTTACGTCGAACACATCGTGGGCGCCATGAAATCCTCCTCTCTCATGTCGAGCACCTGACACCCACCGCCCGTCAAGAAGCATTCACGGCATGATGCTATCCCGCGCCCGGTGCGTCCACCCCGCCCTCCGCCGCCTCCTCCGCCCAACCCCTGCACTTTCACCTCTTTCTCCCCCGCCTCCCCACCCCACCTTCCAAACCCCTAAACCCTTCCCTCTCTTCCGCCGCCACCTCTCGTCCCCGCCACCGGCGCCGCCGCCGCCGAATACGTCGCCACCTCCGGTGCCGGTCTCTTCTGACCTCCCAGCCGTCAACACCAATGGCGTCTGCCCGGGTTGCGGCATCGCCATGCAGTCCGCCGACCCGTCCCTCCCGGGCTTCTTCTCCCTCCCATCCCCCAAGTCCCCCGATTACCGCGCGCGCCTCTCCCCGGTCACCGCCGACGACACCGGCATATCAGCCTCCCTCAAGTCCGGGCACCTCCGGGAAGGCCAAGAGACCTCGCGGGGGGACGAGGCTGCTGCCGCGGCGGTGGCGGAGGCCAAGAAGGAGAGCAAGGTGGTGGTGTGCGCGCGGTGCCACTCGCTGCGCCACTACGGCCGCGTCAAGCGCCTCGACGCGGAGCCCCTTCTCCCGGACTTCGACTTTGTCGCCGCCATCGGCCCGCGCCTCGCGTCGCCGTCGGGGGCCAGGTCGCTTGTGCTGCTCCTCGCGGACGCGTCGGACTTCGACGGCTCCTTCCCGCGCGCCGTGGCGCGCCTGGTCGCGGCGGCCGGCGAGGCCCACCGCGCCGACTGGAAGCGCGGGGCGCCGGCCAACCTCCCGCGCGCGCTGCTCGTGGTCACCAAGCTCGACCTGCTTCCGACGGAGTCGCTGTCCCCCGACGACGTGCACGCGTGGGCGCACGCCCGCGCTCGCGCCAGCGCCGGCGCAGACCTGCGGCTCGCTGGGGTGCACCTCGTCAGTGCCGCGCGCGGGTGGGGCGTGCGCGGCCTGCTCAACCACGTGCGCGACCTTGCCGGTGCGCGCGGCAACGTCTGGGCCGTCGGCGCGCGGAACGTGGGGAAGTCGACGCTGCTCAATGCCATTGCTCGGTGCTCTGGAGTAGAGGGCGGGGCAATCTTGACGGAGGCGCCGGTTCCAGGAACAACCCTCGGGATGATCCGTGTGGACGGCGTTCTTGGAGCACAGGCGAAGCTGTTCGACACACCAGGCCTGCTTCATGGGCACCAGCTGACGTCGAGACTGACACGCGAGGAGCAGAAGCTGGTTCAAGTGAGCAAGGAGATGCGGCCAAGGACATACAGAATAAAGGTCTCATTTTTTTTCCCATCTTATGCACCCTTGATCTATAATGTTCGTGATTATGAGCAATAGGCATAATTGCTGCTCATTTCCTCAAGCCCTTGGCCAATGATGTTTCTTGTGAACAACTCTAGCTTGTTCTAGTTATGTGCGACAGAACTGAATCTGCTTTTGGTTCAGCAATTGTGATTATGTGAGGGCCCGTAGGGAAGATTGGAAGGTAAATAGTTGTTTTTTCAAGTGAAAAGAAATTGTGGAACTGAAGTCGGCAAATGCTGATAATAAGCTGGACTGGGAAGTTGACACCTGTTGTCTGGACTGGGAAGTTGATACCTGATGTACTTATGAAGTTTCAGTTCTTAGACTTGTGATTGCATATCATGGCTGGTCCAATCTTGAATAAGTTAAAGAGGCCCTTTCGTTAAGGATCACTAGTGAGACAGGATTCTTCACCGTGCTGTTTTGGCATGTCCCATGTTAAACTGTCTTATATGTACTTTGTTTCACAATTTTTACAGGCAGGGCAGTCTATACATATCGGAGGACTGGTGCGCCTGGACAT
Organism: Dendrocalamus latiflorus; assembly: GCA_017311315.1. NCBI lineage: Eukaryota > Viridiplantae > Streptophyta > Magnoliopsida > Poales > Poaceae > Dendrocalamus > Dendrocalamus latiflorus. Next base: position 24,286,732 of record CM029657.1, read on the forward strand.
TGAAGAGTTAACTGTAGGATCAATCTATGTTACAGTATGGGCATCACCACTTGTTCCACTTCACATGGGGAAGACGGAAAATGCAGCAGCGATGATAAAAGATCACTTTGGCTTGCAACTGCAGGTATCCTTCCTATCTGAATGGAGTACTTTTGTTTCTTTTTCTCCTGATTTGTGTTATTTTCTTCACATTATGAAACAAGCTGCCGGTTGATTTGGTAACTGCAGCCTCCTATAGGCCAGGAACGGGTGAAAGAGCTTGGTAAATGGGTGAGGAAACATTTCAAAGTTTCTGGGAATAGTTGGGATGCAAATTCTATGGATATAGCCATTGCCGGTCTTGGTTGGTTTGGAATCGGGCTGAAAGGTGAGGCAGTGCTAGGACTATGGACATACGATGGCGTTGATGTTGTCTCCAGGAGCTCCCTCGTCCATGAGAGGGCATCCATTTTTGAGGAAGCCGGATTCACAGTTTCAAAGATTGTCTCTCAGGCAGATAGCAAGACAAATAAGCTGAAGAGCACTAAGAAAACAAACAGGAAGGAGAGCAAAGCCAGTCCATCTCCCTCTGCAGCACCAGAGGAGGAGAACAAGGTCAGTTCATCTTCCTCTGCAGCACCAGAGGAGGAGAACAAGGCCAGTTCATCTCCCTCTGCAGCACCAGAACCTTCAGAACCTGCTGCGGCATAGATGCTTGAGTGTTTATCATACCATTCTGTGACAGTTTTTCATAGGTGACTGTGTGTTCTACAATATTTGCATTTGGCCATATAAGCTGTCAGTTGAGGTTTGAAGCATACATAGGCATGGAGTGTGCAATGTATACTTGTTCAGAGGGGGGCTGGTGTTCGCAGAAGGTTTTTGTTGGAGCATGGGTGTTTTATAGTCTTGTCGTGGTCTGGTAATAATGAACTAAATAGCTGTCAAATGAACCTTTGCTAGTTTGCTTGGTCCGTAAGTCCAATTTGGACAGTTAGCCAGCCAAGTCAGGAAAACTCCCTTGTAAGATGTTCTCTGAAATTCTTTTAAAATCTACATATTTCACAACTTGTTTTACTACGTCAAAATGCAGATCCTGAGATAGTCAGCTTTACATTTGAGTCGTGTGACAAAAGTTTTACATCTCATAATTTATAATTTATTATCTTGTAAAGTTGTAATCTCTGAATTTTGAGATAGACGCTATGGATTTGGCAGCTTGTTTCTCTTGCAAAGATTGCCTGATACTATAAATTCAGTGGGCATCCTTCACAGAATCACAGCTCGTTTTGCTACAGAACTTCTTACTAAATTCTGTTGGATTCTGAGATAAGTCCTTGAACCCTGTACTGCTTCAGCTTGCCTTCTTGCTAGACTGATTATATGGTTTGCGTTTACATTTTCACTGATTCTGTCTTCGTTTCTTAAAATTACTGCATTGCCATGTACTTCTGGCACTGAAAGTCCGAAAGACAACAGAATGCATGCATTTTTTTCAATCGAAGAAGCTTGAAGAAATGTGCATGTGTACAATGTTCTCATAGAAGCGCAAACAGGGTGGGTGTCAATGAACAAGCTTTCCTTCTGGTTGACAGATGAACAGCAGGGGAACATCTCTGAATGTAATGAATGGGAACAGTATCTGAAATTGTGAACAATATTTCCTTCTGGTTGAGGCATTGTGACTCATCAGTCTGCACTAAAAGTTACATTACTTGCATGACACGGAGAAATCCCCTGCAAAATAAGCAGCTACCCCAATTATATGCATCTGCAATATATTGGCACATGCATCTATATCTGAAGTAGATCTCTGCTTGCTTTATTAAGTGCTTATCTTTATAACATTCACCTGGTTTTGTTTCTGCTTATCTATCTACTATTCAACTTGTGCGCTGAAGATGCTACAGTAATACATATACGATGTATTGCATAAAACATAACAAGGAAAAAAAGAGGATCTTAGATGCAAGATTTGTTTGGCAAGTAGAAGCCTAAACCTAAGCCTACTGTTTTCAACCCAAATATTGATGCCAGATGCCAGCTTTGACATAAAGTACGAACTTTTGGATTAATTTAACGGAAGCAAAGCACCATTATAGCCATGTTATATTAATGCCGGTTGTTAACAGCTATGCTTTCCCCGGGATTAGCTTTTGATTTTTTGAGGGGAGGCTTCTAAATAAAAACTACTTTTAATTTGCTCGAGTTGGCCACTGATGTCAATTAAGAGCCAACACTGTTAGAACCCCATTCACAATGGTGGACTACTTGATGCTGAGGCAAATCAAATATCAACAACAAATTAGCATCACCACACCATCTTTCTTTGATTTGAGGTTGGAAATTATGCTAGGGAGCTATTGGCACGGTGTTTCTAGAGGAATTTGCCTCACTGAGATCGTTAAACATCAATGTTTCCCTCGCAAATTATTTGTGCCATTCCGTTGAGAACCATATGTCCATGAAGTAACAGAGGCGACATACAATGGGGACCTAGTTGACATAACTAAGCATTTTTTTTATGGAAGCTAAGCAAGTTCGAAGGCCTACGTAACTACTCAAATCGAGGTTTAATTAGTGATACAATCTGATAAATTTGAGGCAATTTATTTGAAACTAGATGTCGAAAGTGGTTAGGTTACCTGTGCCTTAAGCTCACCCCTTTTCCTTTTGGGGCTTAAGCGTTTATACCCTCCTTTTCAAGCGAAATGATGATTTTATCCTCATTTTTTAAACTTTGTGATTTTACCCCTGTGTTTTTGAACTGAAGGGAGAGTCTGCCCATATTCCGTTAAAGGCAGTTAACGGTGTTAACTTTTGCACGAATAGACAAGTTTGCCCATGTGATTTTACCCCTGTTTTGTTAGATAACTTTGTGATTTTACCCCTATTTCGAAATTGAAGTTTTGACATATTTGGTATGGATGTTGTCAACAGAATTAGACACAAATTTATGCATTCGTTTTATTAATATAAATCTGGACAAAATTTGTCAAATTTTGCAAAATTTCGACAGCATTTATGCCAAAATTCAGAGAAACACAATTTTTTATCACACAACTTTCATGTAAACATGAAGAGATTACAGATAACCAAGAGATATCATGCCATACATGTACATGTCATATTAATGTCTAGATGACATACCAACATATCCATATGACATTGCAACATATAGGTCCGCATGACATGTCAAACAAAAGTAGCAACTAGCATTGGGTTTTTAGATCTCTATTGGCAAACATCACATTCAACCATTAAGACCTAACAAACTAGCAAGTCTCCCAGTAGTTCCTCCTCTCCTTCCCCTTCCTGAACCTCTTCCCCTTCCCCTTCCTGTAGCAGCACCACTTCCACGTCATATGGAGAGAGTTCTACGTGTCAACAACCTCGGTTGGCAAAGTTCTACGTTGCCACCACGACTTTGGACCACCATCCGGCAAGCTAAAAAACGATCGAACTCTAACAACAAGTTTCAATTCTCTGTGATTTGGCCTACAAATCACAGCAGCGAATATACAAGTTAACAAATCTAGACACCGCTGTTATTTCGCACTATACCATCCATCTCAAAGGTTGAAGAAAATACCTAGGCTCCATGGTGGCTGTCGTGCAGAATCCGGAGTAGCCCACACCCGCTGGTGGCCTAGAGGTAGCCGCGCCTAGAGGACGGTAGCCGCGGCTGGGGGTCGGCCGCGCGCCTGGAGGACGGCCGCGCGCCTAGAGGACGGCCGCAACTCGGTGCTGCGCCGCGCTTGGGGGACGCCGCCGGCCGCGAGCCCGCCTGGGTGCCGCCTGGAGGCCGCCGCCAGCCACGAGCCCGCCTGGGTGCCGCCGCCGGCCGCAAGCCCGCCTGGGTGCCGCGCCGCTCCTGGAGGCCGCCGCCGGCTGCGAGCCCGCCTGGGTGCCGCCTGGAGACCGCTGCCGGCCACGAGCCCGCCTGGGTGCCGCCGCTGGCCGCGAGCCCGCCTGGGTGCCGCCGGCCACGAGCCCGCCTGGGTGCCGCCGCCGGCCGCGAGCCCGCCTGGGTGCCGCCTGGAGGACGCCGCGCCTGGGGGGGAGGCCGCCTCCGGCCGCGAGCCCGCCTGGGAGCCGCCGCCCGCCTCTGCAGCTCTGAACAGGGAAACCCTAGCCCAAACCCGAAGACCGACCGACAGACCGACGAGCTGGGCGTGGGTGGGATAAGGATAAGTGAGGGTATTCTTGTCTTTTCGCGTGGGCATATTTTGTTTTCTTTTTTTTAACCATTTAATCCTCCAGTCTTAACGGTCTCACAAAACAGGGGTAAACGGAGTCTTCATTTCAAAATCGCGAGGGCAAAATCACAAAGTTAAAAAAGTAGGGGTAAAATCACATTTGCAGTCGAGAACAGGGGCAGAAACACCAAATTCCCTTTCCTTTTTTAGTAAGGATAAAGTGTCACTCAACTTAAGCAACCAATTGTTGGTCCTGTTTCTCATGTGCTTTTAGTTTCTCTAAAACTTAAAATAAATAGATTAGTTTTTTGAACTAGCTTTTTTAAACAGCTTTCTAAATCTAAAATCATATGTAATATCTATCTCATCGTCTCCAACATCAACTGCCGTCTCAAAAAAAAAAATACAAGCTATCACCACAGCCCAAATAAACAGGACCATTATCATTGGGCCATGGGCAAGACGGACTTTTTGTCGAGTGCGCGGCCAACACGCCGCAGTAGTGATCTTCCAACCAACATCTACACCTAATGACCTTTGTCCCCTGATCTCCATCGCCAATCATCCAAGCCACTCACGCACGACGTGCATCGATTCTTTCCAAAAGAACGGCTCCGTTTTTCGGTCAATCTCCCATCGATCTTTAACGTTCGAGCTCACGTCGATCGCCAGATGATCGTGCGTGCGTGATGCGTGTACGTGAACTTGAAGACAACGGTGTGTATGTACTGTGGTACTCTGGCTGACTTGGGTGCTCGCGTAATCATGCCTGTTTCTCATTCAGATTTTGATCGTCTCCAAGCTAGCTTTGAAGACAACGGTGTGAATGGACTAGCCACCGGTCGGCGAGACTCATAGCCTCTTCATATTTGCTTATTAACCAATAAGAACGCGTCAACTTTTATAAATTGTTTCTACCAACTACTACTATTCATCAGCCACTATTTTTTATTTTTATATATTGTAATATAATTTGTATTTTATTATATCACAATTCCGTAAGTTGTATGACAGTCTGAATATTATAGTGCCTTTCATTACATCGTCTTTATTACATAATGCATTACTATTCATCAGCCGCTTCTATCAGCCACTACTATTCATCAATCGCAGCCAAAAGTTATCACTAAAAACCAATATAAATAAACCTCCATGATGGTGCTGTGTTCCGCTTGTGGGAGTTGGGAACCATGCATGTATTCTGGCCTCATTAATCTATTTCTCCAATATATGGTTGGTTGGTATACTTACGTTGTTAGAGTTTATAATCTTGTTTACAGTTTAGAAGTCGCAGCTATGTACGAGTTGGTGGTCGAAGTCGTGTTCGAGTCTGTTCCGCGTGGTCGTAGTCGAGTACGACTTTGTATCAGAGTCAGAAGTCATAGTCGTATTCGAGTTCGAGTCTGCCTCATAATCATAGTCGAGTCCACCCCGTAGTCGTAGAGCGGAGTATAAAAGCAGAGCAATGTAGTCGAGAGGACATAGCACCGAGTTGACAAGATATAGTCGAGAGGAGGTGACGAGCAGAGGGACGACCCGTGTGGTCACAGGTGATCGGCGTAACTGCAGAGCAGAGAGGCGGCCGGTGTGGTCAGAGGCGGTCAGCGTGATCGCAGAAGAGAGAGGCGACTGGTGTGGTCGGTGGCGATTGGTGTGATCGCAGAAGAGAGAGACAACCAGTGTGGTCGGAGGTGATCGGAGTGATCGCAGAAGAGAGAGGCGACCAGTGTGGTCGGAGGCGATCAGTGTGATTGCAGTGATGGCAATCGGTGTGATCGTAGCGATTGGTGTAATCGAGAGAAAGAAATAAAGAAAATGAGTGGTTTGGCTCCAGGGAAAAGTATCGAGTTTGATTGTGTGTTCTCAGACGTGGTTGTAAACGACTTACGACCATGGCAAGTAGAGAATCGCAGACATGGTCATAAATGAGTTATGACCACGGCAATTGAGTGAAGGCGTTCGTAGAGCAGCAGACGCGATCGTAAACGGAGTTACAACCACGATGAAGAATAGAGTGGAGGTGTCCGTAGGTGCTGAAGACGTGGTCGTAAAGGAGTTACGATCACGGTCACACAACAGAAAGATGTGGTCGTAAAGCATTACGACCACAGCGGTCAACAGAATCACTGCGTTGTCGTAAAGAGCTACAACTACGGTGATCGATCATGGTCGAAGGAAGTGCAGCGCAGAGGCAGTAAACGTGGTCGTATCTTTAGCTGCCATAACGTGGTCGGAGTGACCAGAGGACCGGAGTGGTCGAAGATCCGACAGAGTGGTCGGAGAGTAGCGGGGAGTGATCGGAGTGGTCACAATGTAGTCGTAACGACTGTCAGCGTGGTCAGAGAACCAGTAGAGCGATCGTAACGACTCAGGAGGTGGTCGTAGCCTCTTCAACGTAGTCGTACGGCTGCAAGAGATGATCGTAGTGACCAGAAGATGGTTATAGAGATTCTGGACACAGTCGGTAGGGCTGTAACATACGTGCTATTCACACTCGCACGCATGTTTGCTTGGTTTCTCTCTCATGCACTTGATGGTTTTGGTGCTTGCGTCGCACCTCTACGTGCTGTTCTCTCCTGAGCCATCATGAGCTGACCATATTAACGTATATGTATATATGCTTTAATTTGATCGTCTAAAATAAATAAATAAATGCTTTTTATGGAATTAATTAATGGCACAATAACTTTGCAAGCCTGTTCTTTTGATTTGGTCTCTTTGCAGGCAGGGAGAGTTGAGTAGAAGACGCACCTTAACGTGCAGGCCGAGTACGTACATGTAACAGTCCATGAGATAATCAACCCACATAAGTTGGTAAGCAGCATGGTTCACATGTACAAACAAATAATTGCAAACGTTCGCCAGGGAATATACATGGGAGTACATGCATGCATGGATCTAATTTGGTCTATGCAGAAAGGAATTTGAACTAAACAGGACTGTACTATATAAATTACACTAATGCTTTGATAAATGCAACTTTGGACATCCATTACACATACCTGTTCAATTCCTTATCTACTAAGTTTCCGCTGCACAGACTATGAAGCAGGGAAAGGAGGAAGAAATATTCGATTTAGGCGTGCAAAGCTAGCTTGGAGAAATGTGGAATCTTGAGCAAATATAATATGCACATATGGAGGACCCAGCAACTAATTTAGGTCAAACTAACTCGAAGGCAAAAAGGCTACCTAGTTCATTAGCTAAGGACATGCATGATTATTTATGTATTCTTCGGCCAATATCTGATGCCGTTGTCGTCTTGATTTGCCGGTCTGCCGGTACAGCTTTCGTGCCAAAGCTAAGAATCTTTTGAAGTTGAGTGATAGCACCATGCACCGATCATGCATCCTGTTCTTTTTTAGTTTTTGACTTCTACTTAACTTTTAAATAGAGTATCTTTTTAAGATAGAGTCTACTAGTTAATTTTAGTACATACTGTACCGACTTCATTTATATCGGTAAAAACGCACATAGGTTTCTGTTACTCTATAATCTCTAGCACGAACATCTTAAAAGTTATAAGCCACAGCTAAAAGCCATAAATCTTAACTAAAAAGAACATGCCCTATATATGCTCCTGTGTCAATGGAGAAAGTAACACACCTCACCTGACACACCCCTGCATTTTTTTTGACAGATTTCCGCGTTCTCCCCCCTTGCTACAGTATCTTCCAATGATCAACTAAGTGTATTTTTCGCAAATTTTGTACGTATATTAAGTTGGGGGTGTTGGTGCAAATTAAATCCGTATCCTTCTTGTTAGTAAAACACGCATATGCTTCTTTATGTAGATGTCTGCCATGCCGGAGACTAGCCATTGATTCGAGGTTCCATTGGCCGCTTTGTTGATTTGTTCAATTTCTGTCATCCAACAATAATATGGACTTCCTTTTTCAGAAGGATCTATTCGTTTTTTCAGATATGAAGGATCAATTCTTCACAAAGTTCTAATATTCACATGGAGCACGAATTAGTGCTAAGAGCTAGCTTGATCCTCCCAATCAACAGATATGACCTCGTTTCATTTGTATAAGAGCTCTATGACTGTGGGTAGTATACTTGTATACAATATTTCATCTAAACAAATTAAGGGTAAATGTCAAGGGCTAGTTACTATATTTTTTTTCACACATATATGGTTACCACTTAAACAATTTAAATACATGTTAAACAAATCCCATATTTCCTTTAGGAAAAACAAAATATGATCTACATAAAATTCGTAAGCAGACAGCTGTGCACTAAGAGATCAATGCCCTCTTCTTGTATGACTAGTTAGAGACCCGTGCGTTACAATGGACTCATAAAAATGGTGAGACGGAACTTAGTGCCTAACCAATTTCACACATCAAACATTGGAGAGCAAGCGACAGAGAGAGAAGGGTGGCCATAATGCGCGAGGAGATGGGGAAGTGGAGGGGGTGGGCAGTTGTATCATGCAAGAGAGGAGGAGGAGAGAGTCGAATGGTCCAGATCAAATCGGATGGCTGTAGAGAGGGAAGAGGAGAACGCACCGACGATCACCAACTCCTCTTTATATAATAGTAGAGATAACTGACCATATGTTCAATTCCACTAGAAGTTAAGGCAATTGTTGCGGAAGGGAAGCTCGTGACCTCTAATGATCATCTAATTTGAATTCAGGTCCCCGTATATCAATCTTTTTTTTAGAGTCCCCACAATATCAATTGGTCTCACTTAATCTGCTACTGATAGCATTATTTCAATAACTAAGATAATCTAGCTTGTTGCAACCGTTATGAAATAGATATTATATTTAAGTTCGCATCACATAGATCCTAGGCTGCTTTATGTAATTGCACATAATTGATAAATGCATATACTTTCAATAATTATATAATTTAGGGATACCTTATCAAATTGTGATGGATGGGTGTCCATAGAAAAAAGGATCAAGGCATAATATTTCCCCAAAGAAAGTGGAAACAAAATTGAATAAAAAGAGGACCAGCCGGTTGAGGTTTAAAGAGGTTAGGCAGCACCTTCGAAGTGAAGAAATACCATGCTTCATATGAGTAGCTAGCCTTTTTTTTTCTTCATATTTCCAGTTTACTTTTCAAAACAGTCTCAATAAAAAAGTTTACTTTTCAATAAAAGCTAAGAGTGTAGCTTTCACTACCTTGAAAGATGAATTTTGTCTATAACTTTCGGTTCATACATTACAATAATGTAGTGTGCAAAACACCCAAGTTTGACACAGGAGTTTTTTTTTAAAAAAACAACACACCTCTTTATTAATATGACAAAAACAAATATACTTGCAAAAAAAATACAAAAAATAATACTCTATCGCCAAATAAATTAGCAACAACAACTCTCTCATTGAATAAAATGACGACAGACTTACGAGGTACCTTCTATTGCCATTTTAATTAGTGACAGAACCTGTCACCGAATCATTTGGCTAGAGAGGTTTATGCTAAATCATTTGATGGTAGACGCCTGTCGACCGAACTAATCTATCAGTGAAATCAATTAGCAACAAAAGTTTGTTGTCTAAACAACACTCTGTCGCCAAATGGTTTGGTGACAAGACTTCTGTCATCGAATGAATTGATGATATACTGGCGGGGAAGCTCATGTCGCCAATTGACGACAGGTCCTATTGCCAAATAAATTGGTGACAGGAGTTGTCATGTCAGCTTATCATCAATTCATTTGGTAGCAGACTTGTCATCAAATGAATTAGTGATAGAGTATTATTCTTGCAATTTTTTAGAGGGCATTTGTTTTAATCATATTAATAAAATAATAGGTTATTTTAAAAAATGTTCAACACATACGCATTCCGCACCACTAAGATCTTACCGCATATGCATCGCAATGTGGTTTTACTTTTTTCCCCTTAGTCATGCCAATATAGTACTGCCTTTTTCTTTGCTCCAGAAAAAGAAATAAACATGGTTCTTATAATCATAAGCAGATAGTACTAAATATGCACGATTCTTATAGTCATATAAAGATAGTGATAGTTTGGTGCAAAGTAGTCCCTCAGCTAATATATTTTTTCAAAGTTTTCTTCAAAGGATACACGAAAACACCTCAACTTTTTCATATAAAATTTCAAAGTGGCAAACACTCGAAAATCACGAAATATCATATATACAGTGAAAGTTCTTCAATCAGGCTGACAAAAAAATATACATCCTGACATACAAGATGAAGAGTACATCTGTCTGAAATGTTGTGCATATAATGAAATCTATCACTAATCAACCAGCTGTTCTGGCTGCATGAAACATGTGTAGACCAACAAGCATTTTCTTCTACAAAGCTTTCAGTGAATCGAGGGACACATGGAAGGCAGAGAGAGGCCTAATCACACAATTTGTTTTTTAGACCTGTAAAGCGGGGCGATCCCCATACTTTTTAGCTTTTAAGTAGATTTTGGCTTTTAATTTGTTTCAACAATTACTTTTTATTAGATAATAATATATAATAAAAAACTACAGCCTAAAAAAATAGGCAAAAAGCCACAGCTCAGCTAACACCATATGGCAGTTTGCAGCCTCTCATTGGCATGCTCCTTGTCCACCTGTCCCGTAGTTGACCTCCACTACCTTTCTTCTTGCTGGTAGCTTTTTTAAATAATTCATTTTTATTTGAAAAAACAGCAATATACCTGCGATTTGTTTTTTTGTTTTTTTTTGCAAAAGTAGCTCCTGTCGCCGAACCGTTGGGCGACTGAAACCTGTCATCCAATGGCCGAGCGACAGGAAAGCCATAGGCATACCGTTGGATGACAGGAATCTAGTTGCCCAATAGTCGGGCGACAGGTGCTGTCGCCCAACCGCTAGGCGATAGCAGATCCTGTTGCTGAATTGTTGGGCGACTGGAGCCTTTTTTAATTAAATATTTTTAAAAATATTTTAAAGTTAATCCCTCGCGAACTATCCATAACTTAAAAACAGAGAATCTATCTGTGAACCATATATGACACCATCGTTTTAACTGAGCGTAAATACATATATGGACTGATAATCTTTGACACTTCAGTATATATATCCATCATAAACACCCCACACAATATTTCTAGACATTGTCCCAGAAGTGATACATACTGTATCCTGGAAAAAATGACTAATATGTGGACTATGTGGTACAACATGAGGCACAAGGATAGACATATGGTAGACAGTACGCTCATGTTGTTGGATACCTTGCTACACGAAGAATTGAATGCAAAAAGTTGAAGAGATTTGATATTGCAAATTAAAATAGTCTTTATAATAAAGTTGGGAATAACATAGCGCACATGGTTTGGTTATATGCATAAGAAACAGCATCATGCACGATATAACAAATCGAAGTACTCCTACGATACATGTGCGCCTTTTTGGAATGGAAATAAATTAGACCTTCAGGGGACTAGTTCGGAACGACCCGACCTACTACATGTACTGGGACCATTTTTCCTTCCTTGTGAGCTCGACGTTGAACTCCTTGGCAGCCTTTTTGGACTTGGACGCTATTTCTCTCTTTTTCTCATGCTATCTCTTACGAGCCTCGCACTCCCTGCACATGCATGCGTCGAGATGAGCTTTCATCTCCCGACGTATATGCTCCATTTTCTCGTCATTGCGGCGCTCCTCCTCCCGGGTCTCGCAGACCCTTTTGACATTCCACTCCTCAAAGTCGAGAGTCTGCTGGTCATGTAGGTGGATCTCTAAGTCGATCCACTTATGATAGCCACATAGCAGTTTCGAGGACTAGGGTAGACAGGAGAGGTTGTTAGTGCGTACTTTCAAAGAGAAATAATATGGGAGCACACTGTAAGTGGTCCTTACCGGCTGGCGATAGCTGCTCGTGTCCCAACGACGGTCAGGAGCGTCACAGGAGTAGTTCAAGCAATCCTCGTAACGTATGCCCAGGTTGAGCCACTGCTTAAACTTGAAGAACTTGCATGAATCCCTGCACCAACAGAGGGGCGATGTCTCCCCCTAGGGTAGGTGTTGCGGCGATTGCTCGGTTGGAACGTTTGGGACGGGGTTGCAGCTACGGGGGGCGTCATTGCGGGGAGGTGCCCTCCTGGTATGCTCTGCATGTTACGCTATGTCAGAAATCACGTTGCGTCCCCTGGCAGGCTATAAAATGCATGCCCCACTCTTCAAAATTTGGACCACTCGACCCTCCCAATCGTAGGAAGAAGAACCTTCTCCGTCCTACAGTAACATACCATGCCAAATGGCGAGGGGCCAGTCGAACCGGGGTCGCCTAAGCAAGACCTTCCCCTTGAAAGGAGGAAGGACTTCGGCTCTAACTACCGCTTGATACCAAATAAGCATGCTCAACCAGTATAATTGCAATGCATACATAGGAAGGACGTAGTTGTGCAGGTCATAGACGGCCATTTTGATGGCAGACGACATTTCTTCCAATGCCCATACTCTGGGGTATAAGTAGCAAATAGTTTATTTTCTGTTACTGATAATAGAGATTGCATGTTAACCCTCTTTGTAGCAGTTAGCAAAATGCAAATTTGTCCGTTGGATCAATCCTTCCCATAAATGCCATGTTGTGATGTACATAGATACGTTGTAAGACCGAATCCAAGAGTTGGAGGAGCGGATTGACAATCTTAATGAGCAAAATGAGGACCTTCGCCAATAGATGCAACGCAAGAGGGCAACAAGGAGGTCATGAACATAGAAAATTCATATGATCCCACATGCTGTTGCGCAAATCCTAGTTGCATATGTGCGTACCACTACAACGATAGCCAGCCACGTCCGAGGTGCCCTCCTCAAGAACACTCTACATGGGTAGCGCGAGGCATCTTCTACCATTAGGTACGATGGGAGAAGCTTGTACTACGGTAGCCTCCCCTGTTGTATATAGTCATGTTCAATCCCCGAAAGCATGTAATTAAATAGTGGACACGTTATTGTAGTTGCCATTTATTGAGTGGACTATTGCATTACTATATCCCGTGCATTAAGGTATAGCCGTCGATATGCGTTGAACAAACATACATTGTATGAAGGAGTAAAAATAAGAACACAACAACATTATAGATATCACACAATAAATAAATAAAAATTAAATATAACAAAGTAAACAAAAGTAAAGCCAGCGCAGGGAGACAGCCCCTACTACGCCTCCCTAACAGCACCCCCAACATCCCCTCCCACGTCTGCATGGCCCGCTCCACCTCTGCGACCTCCCGTGCGGCCTTGCATGGGCCTTCTCCTCTGAGCTGGGTGTTGGGGCCTCGGCCCCGACGGGGAAACACGGTTAGGTGCCCTGGTTTGACAAGGTTCGAAAGTCGGAGGGGTGGACAGTACTGCCGGCTATGTGGGTACTGGCACACCGATGAGTTGTGACCTGGAGAGAACCTTAGGGGGTGTGGGCTGAGCTGTCGGGTCATGCTTCACAAGGAACTCGTGCATGTCTGCATCGCTTGGGGAGGCCCCTAATATGTCAGAGGGCGGGAGGCCCCTAATATGTTAGAGGGCGTAAGACCTACAGTGCAAATATTATTAGTTAATGAAATAAGCCGATGGTAGCAAACAAACGGAGATGTGATGTACCCTCAGTTAGCGCCATGGCATGCAAAAAGACGTCCGGAGCATAGTACAGCAGGTTGTACATGCCCTATGATGGTGGCGGTGTACGGGACCATTCCCAAGCAGATCCTCTGGCCTCATTAGGCTGCGGTGGTGTCAGACATGGCTTGGCCCAGCCTCCTGCCTCGTCTGGTTGTGCTGCACATGGCCACGCTGATGCTCCCGCCTGTTGTGTTGTCGGACGAGATGACGCTAGTGGACGTACCGACTGTCGGCCAGGGGTCCACATGTCAACCTCCGAGAGCCTAGTGCATGACAACAGGGCAAAACTACGTGCGGCCTAAGCTGCTACACGACAGAAAGCCTGGGCCACCTCCTCATGTGTGAGCACCGTACCGCCAGTCATCCTCTAAAACAAGGAGTGGGAGTCCCTCTCAATCTCAGCACCGATGCCCACCTGCAACGAAAACAAGACAAGGTGAAATTTGTAAGGGGGTTGGCGGAAGAGAGGTTTTCAAAATACAAAGTAACGTACCATGCGGTGCACATCCTGCGCAAAGTGCGTAGGATACATGTCAGTTGATGCTGGGACGCATGGTGCTGGGAACGGGTCGGCAGCAAGTACTAGCTTGGTACGTGTCTGAGAAGAGTACCATCGAAGGTACTCCTCATACGCGCTGTGGTCGTAGGGGCTATCCTCCTGCACACAATCCTGTAGCATGCCCTCCCACTGCCCTACCCACGTATCCATCTTCCTCCCCTAGTCTGTGCCGCACTTGACTCCCTTCCTACTGTGCTTGCAAGATGTAGCATATAGTTAGAAGTCCTGGGTATAAGACGGCTCGTAAAAGAGGGACATCTGTGCTGATTACTCACGCATGCACATTGTTGAGTACAAGCTGCATGATTGGTATTGGAACAACTTGCTGTAGGCTAAAATGGTGCATCACCTAAGGCGACACGTACTCCTCAATGAAGACAACGAACACAAGTGCCCTACGGGCTAGCCAGTAGTCTTGGTCGCGCTAGCACAGTGTGGACGGGCTGTGAGGAACACTGGCCTGTAACTCTTAAGGGGAGTATGGCTCCCAGTGCACGTTGTCTGCCATGAGATGTTCGAACTATTCCACGAACGGCTCAAACGCCCGTGTCACCTGCAAGGAACATAAGCTGTTAGGTACGTCAATCGGTTATACGAAGAAATTGTTCGCAAGACAGCAGAGTATGTGCCCGTCGTCAGAACCAGAGGGAGACCATAGTCGACCGATCCACCTCATCCACGTGGTACATCTCGTGGCCGTAGGGAGCGCTGTCATCCAACAGGGGCTGTCTAAGGCTGAAACGCTCAACGATCACAGCTGTAGTAGCAGCGGACACCCCGTGAGGACGGAGTTTGGTCTTGACATGTAGCACGCATCGCACAAGCCATGATAGGTGGCAACAGGTGCGGTTGAACCCTAGCTAATTCGGAGGGCATCCCTGTCGGTGATGGCCCTAGCATACGCGACGAGCCGCACGTTAACAATATCGTCGTGGCTGCTGGTGAATAGCACCCAACCAAATAGCCACTATAGGTAGGCCTCAAGGTGGCGTGACACCTGGTGCTCATCGGTGTTCGAGTCTATCCGCTCGACCTGAGTACAAGCAAAAAGTTAGTAAGACCGTAGTATGGAAAGGAGAGTGCAGCGGTCCCAACAAGAAGGGCGTCGAACACGTACCTGGAACTATGACAGCCTGTTGTAACATTCTGATATTTAGAGTCTTGTTGAAGCTTTTAAAATAAAAATAACCATTTGGAATTTTTTGGAATTAACTAAAGCTTAAAATGAATTTTTATTAATTAAAAGGGATATAACATGACTAAATTAAACATTAATATTTGCTAAAAATATTTTATTTGTGTTTCTTGTGCTTTAAGGGATTTTTTTGGGAATTTTCTTGGTTTTTTGAATTTAATTACTATTTTCTAGAGCTCACTTGATTTTATTTGAGATTCTGAAAAGGGAAAATCCTTTAAAATCCTTAAACCCTTTTGGGCCGAGCCCATCACTGTTCATCATCCTACTTAACCTCAGCTGTCAGATCCTCACGGAGCCACGTGTTGGCCATCCAAGCCATGCCTAGCTCTAGCTGCCGGATATGGCCATGAACACATGTCGATCATATGAGGGTCTCTGCATTGTGCATCTATGCCATCTACCACCGACTGTCCAATCACCTCGGTGCCATGTGTTGTTGATCTGAGAGCCTCAGCACTGTTCGTTGTCTTTGACATGGACACCGCCGTCGTCCCTGAGCCAGACTCCTCAGCGTCCATGCTTAAATAGCCACCGCTGCCCTCGTTCTTAGTGTCCCAAGCCACCTGCTGTTCTCGTCGAGCCTTGTGTTGTCACCTCATCAAGTTCATCATCCTTGCTGGAGCTCGCCGTCACCGCCGTCCTCCTCTGCTCCGGCTGTCATCCGTCGCTCGACTAGACCATCGCCGCCGCCATCTGCCCTACCGCCAGTGAACCTTGCCCCATCGTTCCACCCTCGCCGCCCCTCGGTTGCCTCGCCTCGCCTTCTACCTCGGCCAGCACCCGCCGTCCTCGGTCGTCGTGCAGCTCGGCAGCCGAAGCGTCAACACTTTATCTCCACCGACCAAACAGCGTGCGCTGCGTGTCCTCGTCCCAAGCCGTCTGATCATCTATCTTGCCGTTCGATTAGATCTGAGCCGAACATCTAATCTAACAGTCCAGATCAAGCTGCGTGGTCGACCCCCAACTGTTGGATCTACAGTATTGTCACCAAGCTGAGTCAACTGCCAGCTCAGGCAACCACGTCAGCCCTAGCCACCACGTCACCCGAGCCGATGCCAGTGCACTGTTCTGTGAGCCGAGTCCACTGTAGACTAGTCTTTCCACACACCGAGTCCACAGTATAGTATAATTTCCTAATTTTCAGTATTTTATTTATATTAGATTTTTCAAGAGCTTGTTCTCCTCCGTCCTAGCTCCGATTGACCCGATTCTTTTTCCTAAATTCATATAAAATTGAGCTATATCTTTTGGTCCTAGTTTTAAAGTTTTTACAGTTCATTTGTTTTTTATTTGATTTTATTTAGGCCTTGTTTCATTTTTTTCTCTCGTTAGATTGCGTCTTCGAAGGAGCTGAAGCAAGACTTGAAGATCAAGAGTTATTAACTGAGCAAGACCAAGGCAAATCATGTCTTTTGATCATGTTGAACCTAGTTTTTCAAATCTATTATGTATTATTTTGTTTTAAATTATCATGCATTGCTATTTTATATTATAAAAGTTTTGTATTGGTAGTTAATGACCTATTTGATTAATCCTCCTTGATAATTTGAATGCCATGTTCCATTGTCACCATAGGATGGGTATTTATCAAGTGATGCAATATTAGTTATCACATGGGTTATACGTTTAGTATGTTTAGCTATGCTTATAGTTATGTTGGGTTTATCATCACATGTGGTTAATTAAATAAATTTTGACTTAATGAGATACGAAAATATGGTGGTTAGCCACAGTTATAAAATTTGAGTGCCATGGCATGGGTAGTATCATTAGTGTTGGTTATACAAAATTGGTTTTCACTTGGGAGAGTGATCATGCAGTAAAGGGGAAAGTGTGGATTCACTTCAAGGGATGTGGATGTCTTGCCTGGGTAATGTCTAAGGACTTAACTTTGTGTGCTATTGATCTGACCCTTACTGTGCAACCACATGTCTAGTATGGGATAGACATGACTGATTAATTTGTGATGTTTCAATTTTAGTTTTGCCATTGAGATGTCAATGGGTGTCGGTTAGATATTTCCATAGGGTGCAAGAGGGGGTGTGATACGAAATCTTAGCATGGTGGAACTAGATTAAGATTAAGCATTGTAAAGGTTTTGTTGTGAACTTCTTAGTCGGCACGCCTGAGGAAGTGTGTTATACTAGTGACACTACAAGAAGAACATATCATGTGGTTAAAGTTGTGCAATCTCTGCAGAATGTAAAACTATTTGAATAGTCACGTCCTCAGTTATGGACAATGCTCGATGATTTCACACAAAGGGTAGAATTTTTATAAAAACTTAGTTGGGTTAAGTTGGAAAGTGAATGGTTGGCTCACTGGTAGTTCATTACGTGAATGGTAGTTCACAGGTGATTCATTGGAGTAAATGGTCAGTTCACTTATGGTTACTCTCAATTTATTTGATTATTTACTTATTACTAATTTTCAAATAACCTCTTAGCCATCCTTTGGTAATCCTTGCATACTATATTACATTTTTTTTGTTACAAACGACTTGCTGAGTACTCTATGTACTCACGGTTATATCCATATTTGCTTGGTTGAAGAAGAATAACCATATCAGCCAGAGGTATGTGAAGGAGAGTACTTCGATGACTTCGCGGATTATGACTTTGCTCCCCAGTCGATTGCCTGTGGGCATATCGAATGGCTACTACGCTTATTTTTTTTTGTTTTTCGCTGCAAGTTTCTTAAGCTTTTTAGACTATTATCTGTAAGCTTGGTCATAAGGTCGCAACTCTGATGATTAATAATATTTGTGTCTTTTTTTAGTAAATCATGATATTGTCGATATTTCATCTATGTTTATATTGTGTGCACTAGCGTGATCCTGGACTAGTGCAGAATACACAGGAGAGTCCGGATTTACACATTCGGGTCTCGACACCTGTGCCTCTGGGATGATGTAGTACTCGGCCGTGGGCGCATGCGGAAGGACGCCTTCAGCCTAGGCTATCTGGTCATTGCTCTCCATTTGACACACTATGTACTCACTATGCTCTCCTTTATCATCCTGTCCTATAGGCTCAACATGTGGTGATCAATCTTCCTTTCCTGCATCTACCATGTTGACCTCGTCAAGAGCAACATCCTCTGTGCCCTTCATAACACCAACCTCCGAAGCCCTTGTATAATGACGCTGCACACCTCAAGGTCCAAGGAGAAGCTGCAGGTGAGTCAGTGCATCACATTTGCGATTCTTGCATTCTCGTCGTCTGGGTGTACTAGAGTGGCTTGTGGAAAACTACTCAAGTTAATACCGTATGGACCTTCATGAACAGTGCCAACACCGTAATGCACTTTCAATGTAGTGGGTACCAACATGACTGTTGTCTGCCTGCAAATATTCTCAATATTACAACTAGTTAGATTGCATCACACGGTATGCACGTACCTCTGTACTATAATTTACCTTTGTACAACTGTTTGCCTATCATGAACAACTATACTACTGCATGGTTAAGGCGTCATTTATTCCCTAAGGCAGAGGCCATTATTAACATGTGGGCATGTTCATATCGGTTAATTTTCCCTCATAGCGTAACCCCTCGTCATTCGCACTGACATCGCTCTTGTTCCTCGACCCTACTATGTATCAACTGCCCATCTGCTCCCACACACACTGACGCCGCTCTTCTCTCTCTGCTCGAGCTCTCTCCTACTGTATATAATTCTTAATAGGTTGCGAGAATTTACATGACATTGACAAAATTAATTAAGTAGTTAAGTATACGACATACTGATTTAAATGCCAATATACCAGTTTTAACGATAAGTATGAATTTAATGTACTTACGACATTAAATTCATTCCTAAATAATAAAAAATATTGTCTAATAATGTTTTGCATTTTTACATGACTAACCAAAATTTTCCTACTACTCTAATAGGCCACGTGATCCTTCTAGTTAAATTTTCGCTACGACATAAATTAAATACACGCGTGTTTCTCCTCCCTTCTTGTTCTTTCCTACTGTCTTCCGTCTAGTATGTTCCTCTAACAGGACTAGTTCCTTCCTATCTAATAGGATTAATTCATCTAACTAAAGTTATACTATTCTTTTCTACAACTACATTTTTATACGAATGTTAATTTCACACTAAGCAAACTATTTACTTAATGCAAAAATTGACTGAACCACAGCAAAATTTTTACCTCGCAAAAGTGGCGGAACCTCCTCTCCTCCTTCGTCTCCCTCTCCTCTCATCTTCTCTCTTTTTCTTCCCTCTCCTCTCTTCTTCTTTCTTTCCCTTCTCTTCTCTGTGCTCGGTGTTGGTGGATGGAAGCGGCAGCTCGACCACTCGAGAGGCCGATTATATATCCTATGCAGTCGTTGTACCATTAGGTGACAGCAAAGTCGAGTCGCCTAATGGTTCGGCGACAAGATCCAGTTGCCTGACCGTTGGGCAATTACATTTATGTCGCCCAATGGTCCACCTATTGCCTTCGTGTTGCCCAGCCATTGGGCGATAGGATCCAATCGCTCAACGGTTGGGTGACTCGAGGCTATTTCTGTAAAAAATTAAAATGTGGGTATATTTTTGTATTTTTGAATAAAAATGGATTATTTAAAAAATCGCTTACTTAGACCTTGTTCAAAAATGTTGTGGCTTTTGGTTTTTTATTATAGCTTTTGTCTTTTGGTTGATTGCGGGAGACATTAAGGGAGTAAGGGATATTTATGTTGAGAAATCACTCTGTTTAAATTGGTTTCTACAGTGGCTCCTATAATGACTTATAGAAACCATTTTAAGAAACTACTCGATTCAAAAACCAGTTTCTAAAAGTCAAAAACTAGAAGCTCTTTGGAACAAAGCCTTACACCTCAAGGACAAAAACACTTCAGCACCATCATTCACACCAGCACACAGCAAATGCATGACCATGTTTTCAGTTGTGCAAATTCATGTCCAGGCTGGAGTGTGTCCTTTAGAAACTGAAACCAGTTGTGGGGGTGGGGGGGGGGGGGGGCAATGCAATCATGGGGAACACACCATTGCGCAATACTCGTAGTATTTACCGGAGAATATATCCCCGCGTCCTCACAATTGAACTTCATATAGCAAATCCTCACGGCACTGTGCCGAGTTCACAATTTGGGTTTCGGATGCGGCAATTTACACCTTTGAGCGGCGCTAGTACTTCATTTCTTCAATTACAAAAATAAATTTTATTTTTTTAAATTCAGAAAGACAATAAAAAAGTCATGCAGAAATTAATTAGGAGAGCATTTATATAACTTTTAGCTATGACTGATGGCTTTTAGCTGAAAATAAATAGTAGTAGCTGAAAGAAGTGGTTTTTAGGAGGGAGCGAGTGGTGCAAAATGTAAGGGAGAGATACGTACGCGAGACGGAAGTGAGAGGCATGAGGTACGTAATGTATATATAACCTTCTAACTTATCTTTGGAGAGAAATAAGAGCGAGATAAGGTAAAAAGTCCCTTCGAAAAACAAGTAAAGAGGTGCCCAACCCAAGGAACGCAAGTACATCAACCTTTTCTCCTTGTTGCCCTCCTCTGTTCCCTTTTGTTTAGCACTGTGGATAAACTTTACTAGCAATAGGCGGTTTCCGGCCTCAGCTAGCTTTACATGTGGGGGTGGCTCCCCTGGCTTTTACAAGTCTATAAATGGAGTCGGTTGGGATGAAGAATTCAGCAAAAGGTGCAGTGCATGCAGGTGCAGGGGCAAGGTATCCTAGGAAACTTCTTGCAGGCATCAACAACACACACACACGGCTAGCTGTACAACAAACAAATTCTCACTGGCTACAAGGAAGCAGCAGCTTAGCTAGCTACTGCCTTGCAACAGCTACAGATACAAGAGGCCTATATATACACCCCCTCTTGTGTAGTCTAGTGTTCAAGCTCATTCCAATCATCTCCTGCTCGATCTCTGCCTGCTTGGTTTGTTTTGTTGCAGTGCATGCTGTGAGTGTGACAGGCCGGCCGTTTCAAGAAAAGAACAAGTTTAGGTGCAGAGTTGTTCTGTTCCTTTCTTGCCTTTTCTTCTTTCAGAGAACAAATCGGGAGTACTAGAAAGCTAAACACTTCTGTTCAGTTGAGACAATGGAAGGCACACTGGACTATTTGTCTGAGCTTCTTGGAGGCAGCAGACGCCGGAGGTACAAGAAGAGGAAGCAGTTCCAGACGGTGGAGCTCAAGGTCAGGATGGACTGCGACGGCTGCGAGCTCAAAGTCAGAAACGCACTCTCCAGCATGAAAGGTACGTACTAACATCAGATTTTTTACTCTCTCTCTCTCTCTCCTCTTTCAAGAATTCAAAGAATCATAGCTAAAATGCAGGCTAGTTAATCAATCATCGTGGCATAATTAACATTTTGGTTCTTGACTCTTGCAGGAGTGCAGTCGGTGGAGATCAACCGGAAGCAGTACAAGGTGACGGTGCAGGGGTTCGTGGAGCCGCACAAGGTGGTGAAGCGGGTGCAGGCGACGGGCAAGAAGGCCGAGATCTGGCCCTACGTCCCCTACAACCTCGTCGCGCACCCCTACGCCGCAACGGTCTACGACAAGAAGGCGCCGTCGGGGTACGTGCGCAAGGTCGACGCCGTCATGCCGGTGGCCAGCTATGGCGGAGCCTCGGCGCAGGAGGAGCGGCTCACCACCATGTTCAGCGACGACAACCCCAACGCGTGCTCCATCATGTGATGACTTGATCAATCAGCTTAATGAAAGAGATGTGAAAGAGAAAGAGTATGGGAGGAGTTAGAGCATCTCCAAGAGATACTCTATATGGCTCTTAATATTTAAATTTTAGAGTTGAAAGGTAAAAAGTAGCTCCAACAGATTCCCAAATAGACTCCCAAAAATAGAACACACCCAAAAAATGGGCTCTCGCTCTCTACTTATAGAGGATGATCTAGGCTCCCAATACTGTTTTTCTGGTTTAGGGTATCTGTTGGAGGGAATGATTATTTTGAGACCTTATATCGTGATTAGGATCTGTAAAAAGAGATTTAGGGTGTGAATTTATTGGGCATCTCTTGGAGATGCTCTTAGTGATATGCCTTAAAAGACAATCATCAAAATAACTATATCATTTTTATGTTTATGATCTTTATCCTAAATAAATGTCATTAAGTTTCTTAAATGAATTATCGTTTATAAATGTTAACAGGTATGTGACTTGTTGATGAAATTATTTATTTGTTATATGACATTATTATAAAAGGATCCCTGGTCGGATATCACTGGTCAGAAGACCAGTGACTTACAGACAGCACATGTATTGATTGATGACAATATTTTACAAGTCATAGATATGTGGATATCAAATTAATAATATGAACACATATTAAAGAACATAGTGTTAGATTGACCCACCTTGAGACACTGTTGAGATTATTATGTTTTATGTATTATCAGTTGGTCATAAGCAATGATGATATATAATCCTTGTATCTGAGATTGGCATATTTTTTTACATATGTAATAATGCACTTAGAGGTTGCTAAATGCTACTTTATAATTGGTTAGTTATAAATGTAGCTTTCGGGTATACTATAAAATATACGGAGGAAAGTAATTGATCGAACATAGGATTTGCCCCTCCTACATAATAAGAAAGATATCAATAGGCCTCTCGATGTGGTCGGATAAAGAAAGTGTATGGACATGTCACGAGTAGTCGAAGAGTCGACCACACAAAGTTATCCATCACTAGATCGAGAAACGATTGAATAGTCCATAAATTATACGTTTCTCCCCTGGAGTTCGATCGAATATCCTGAGGCAAAAGGAGAATACGTAAACAGGTCAATAGGTTCAACCAGACGCGAACTAGTAGTATAAGTATACTGACTGATCGTGATCTGGTTAAACATATTACAAACTCCAACGAACTGGTTGTATGGGAATAAAAACTGATCGTGACCATATACGATCTGGTAATAAGGAGTTATGAGCTGATCGTGACTAAGACCTATTACAAATCATATTGCATAAGGTTCCAGATTAATTGATCTTTATGTATATTTGGGGGTTGATATGTCCTGCTAGGGACCACTACCGACTGGTGATCGAAAATGTGTTTCTAAGTTACAACCAAGCATACATGAACCTACAAGGTCACAAACTTAATGAGGTGAAACAATAAGGATCTGAATGATAAACTCTAAGTGGGATACGATCTCTAATCGTATTGGATGAGGATTGATAGGAGGCTATATATTGAAAGAGGCGTGGGCCTGAGGATATGACAAAAAACCGAGGATCAGAGGAGATCCTAAGATACACCCATCGAAACCTTAGTCGCCATCTCTCAAAACTTTTGCCGTACGTGCTGGTGCTAGTATACCAGCGCACAGTGTTCTATCTCTAGATGTGTGAACTTTAGTAGAGGCACTGCTACATCTGCGGCGCTGATCGGGATGATATCGAGGAGATGGTTGGTTTGTGAAGATCGACTGCTGCTCATAGACGATCGATTACTTCCACTACACCGAAGTGCGCTATATTAAACCAAGCTGTTTCAACTCTTCTTCCGCTGTATTGTGTGCTAGTGATAACAATCTATAATTTCTTACTTGTATGATTTTCTAATTTACATGGTATAATTTTTTATTTATACTAGTGTAGTTTATCCGTATCTCAACATGAATTTTTCCTCTTGCATGTGCAGTGGAATCTTGGTCTACCGTAGTACCAGTAGTATACGATTACATTCATGGAGTTTGTGTGCTAGCTGTTATCAGACATGTTATATATAAAATATATGTTATGTGTTTATACTTGATGGTGCACCTGGATGACTTCTGACACATGATTTGTTCGCCACAAAATACATGCTTTGTTACACACTGAATAGGCTGACGAGTACTCGAAGAGGGCAAAGACGACAGATGTTATACGGACGTGGTGATAGTATGCTAGACAGTAGTTGCATTATCTAGTACTGGTTGGCCTTGCCACAGATTACTAGGTAAAGTTAGACTATTATTTTGTTGTTTCCTAGTTAAGGGTATCTGTACCAGCGCTAAAGAATGATACTGTTGTAGGGGTGGCCTTCACCTAAGTCCAGTAGACCTGTTAGAAGGATGTAAGGTCCGAAATAGGACATATGTAATGACATGAGTGCCCCTGAGGGGAATACTCGCTTGTAAGGGTATAACTGTACAAGCGCTCACCATTTGGATATATATATGTGGCACAGGCCACGGGGAGGGACCAGAAGCCATTCACTTACTCAACTCTCCACTACCACACTCTTTCTCTGTTTGATCTGTAACCACAACAGACACAATCACGAAGGTGCTAATTTTGCTTTCCCTCAAACGTTTATATTAGTACCTCGTCTTTTCTAAAGAGAACCTACTAGGAAATAAAATATCGATGGCTGGATTCTGTTGAACTTTATATTTATGATTTTTTTGTTTTAACTATAGTAACTACCTTTTAAATTGCACGTATTTAAGATAAGATTTACAAGTCGATTGTAGTAGACACTATACTGATTGCAGCTATATTGGTCAAAATCATATACGACTGTCTCTCTTTTCGTACTCTCTTGTAAACAGTTAAAATTCAAAAGTCATAAGTCAAAAACCATAAACTACATCCCAAAAAAACTCACCCTCATCTTTTTTTCTTCCACCCTACTTTCTCTCCCTTCCTATTTCATTTACATGGGATGACACTACCAGTTTTTTGGGCTTGGTAACAAGCAAGTCTTGGTACCAATCCTTCCAATGTGTTGGCTTAATTCCTTTAAATTCGCAGAGTTTTTATTCCAAAAGTAGCGTAAACTAGGCTTTAGAAACATTTCCTTTGTAGAAAAGGAATACGAACTTGGAGGCCCATTTTGTACTCCTTGCGCATGCCAATGAGATTGCGCGTTCAACACTGCTCTGGAAGTACCTAGACTTCCTTAAGATCTTAATTGTTCCGTACGTACATGCTTTAGTGCGCCAATACATGTGCAACAATGTCAAAGAATTTTGAGTTGGAACTTTTCTTTCTTTCTTTCTCCCCTTCTTTTTGGGGAAGAATTTTGGTGTCGACATTAAGGTCATGTATGATCCACTCCACAAAGCAAAAACCGTTCCAGAAACTTCCATGGAATAATTAAAGCACCACATGCCCATTCGATTAGAAGTGAGAATTGATACTTTATTTATAGGACTAATTAACGCAAATAATTACTCCCGTTGTTGCTTAAATTATTTTTGCTAACATATAATTAGGAAAAGTAATGATCAAATGTTTGTATTGTGGACTATGTTGATGTCCAAAATGAGAAGTAAAATAGGACACGGCAAGTAGCTTCTGGTCACCAGGGCTGTAGCTAAACGAGAAAGTGATGAATCCAAGCTTGCGCCACTATTCTTAACATGTGAGTATATGGCCAAGTTAAAAAGAGATGTTTTCATAAAGAGTCAACAAAGCAAAGTTCGAGAAATTTCGAAAGGTTCATGGTATATTTTGCAAGACAACTTCGGAAGGAAGTTTGCATTGAGGGGTGTGTTAAATGATGGTCATGCAAGTTATTAGAAATCATAATAATTTCATAGGAAAGGCACTAAAATAGCAAATTAAATAAATTATGAAAGCATCTAGTATCTAGATATTTTATAAGATGTGACACTTGTCAAGAATCTAATGGCCCTTAAAGCTCTATAAAGAAAGGTCATGGTTCTTTGCCATGCCATGGCATAAGAGCATAGATAGATGGTATAAAAAGAAAGGGTAGGAGAGTAAAGAGTAGCGAGTGCTAGGATAGCCACCTAAAGAGTGTATCTACACTCTTATATAGTAGTATTTGTTAGGCCTTACTATTTCTAAGTAATTAGTTAATTATTAAGTTGTGATTAGGAAAAATGCGACTTGGCTACCAAAATCACAACAGCCTTAGCTTCCGTGAGTGAGTGGCTTGGTCGGCCAAAAGCTGAATGGTCGGTACTGCTGCTTGCGGTAACTAATAGTGTACTATGTAATTAGAAATTAAAAGGCTAATTAACTTTAATAAATAGTTTGGTGTATCATATCATTAGGTGTAGTTCCACGTTAGTACGGGTATTAGGTTCGCTTCATTTCTAACATGTTAAGTCCAAATACTAGTTCATTTCTAATATGTTTAGTCCAAATACTAGTTGCTTCGATAGCTGACACTGAAATGTGCACTTGATTAGTTGAAGCATGCACCCAATCACCTTCCTTGTCCAACGCAAAAAATTGCTATAACCCTTTTATTTATAAGGTGCATCAAGAAGGACTGGTTCACCATTCCAACAAAATTAATTGGTTCAAGTCAATCAATTAATAAAAAATATAGATATTAGTTAGCATCGTTTTTAAAACAATTCCTTGATTTTGTTGGCTGGATGATATTTTGCAAAAAGAGTAATAAAAAATAGTTAGAGCACAATAAAAATCTTAGACTGCATATATGCTTTTTTAGAAACATAGAGCTACCACCCCAATTTCATTTATAAGAAATAGAAATCAAAACCAACAATTACACAACCATGACTCACTGACACTGACAGAATATCAAATAGACCAAAATTCTAATACTAACAAGCAAAAACTCATTGCAAAATATCATTATAGAATGACCAGGTATTAAAGCAACGAGACAGATTTTGCACATTTAGCCCCTGACTTAGTATAATGAGCTATACCCTTTGTAGACCATATCTCTTAATAAGATATGGCAAGAGACCTATAAATGCGTATTATAAAAATTGTATAACCCTACCTTTCCCTTTTTCTATTGCTTTGTCTGAACGCTCATTCTTGTAGCAATATTCTATGATTGTGGCTTGTGAGTTCAGAAGTATAAAAATATAACTATAGAATGTTGGAGTATTAGCCTAGAGCCTTAGTGACCGGCGAACTCGAGCCTTGATCATGCACACAAACACAAGAGTAAAACACAGATCGATTTTTGCGATACGCCTACGTCCTTTTCATTTTTTATATAGAGAAGCAAAATATAAGACTCTATATCCAACATGTCATCCCACATTAAAAGTCCTATACAAACACACCTTGAATTTTTTTTAGAACTACTCTGAATCCTAATTATATGCGAACTTTGAATCCTAACCTTTTACGATTACTACAGTACTTTCCTTTTTGACTCTCACTACTACAGTACTTGACTCCAACAGCTACAGTACTCGACTCCAACTACTACTCAACTTTGCGACCGCTACAGTACTTATGGTTGCTACAGTACTCGAACACATGCACTGGTTGTAAGCTGCAGTGGTCTTATAGGCTGCCATGATCGCACAAGCTACTGTGGTCGTAAACTCGGTTTGATTGATTACACAACGTACTCGTAGGATACACTTTGGTCGTGGACTCGACCAAACTTGATGTACTTGGAAGATATGCTCTGGTCATGGACTCGACCAGACCTGAAATACTCATAGTCATGGATTCAACCAGATCTGAAGATAGTTAGATTAACTTGTTAATCTCCTCCTTAAGCTTGTTGTCTTTCGTTGATGTTCCGCACACTTATTTTCTCTCTCATCTCCATGAGCTTCAATCTTTCAAGCGACTTGGTCAGGATATCAGCAAGCTGGTCTTCTGTGGAAACATGCTGCACCTTTGTCAACCTTGATTCCACATATTCTCTAATGTAATGGAAATGCTCAATGCAATTGCAGACTGGTTATCGATCTTCAGAGTTACTTTCTCAACCTTCGTCTTTAGCATATACTATATAATTAAAAATTAAAAGGCTAATTAACTTTACTAAATAGTTGGTGTACCGGAGCATTAGGTGTAGTTCCTCGTTAGTGCGTGTATTAGGTTCACTTCATTTCTAACATATTTAGTCCAAATACTAGTTCCTTTCTAACATGTTCGGTCCAAATACTAGTTGCTTCGATAGTTGACATGGAAACATACTAACTGCGCACTTGATTAGTAGAAGCATGCACCCCAATCACCTTTCTTGTCCAACCAAAAAAAATTGCTACAACCCTTTTATTTATAAGGAGCATCAAGAAGGACTAGTTCACCATTCCAACAAAATTAATTGGTTCAAGTCAATAAATTAATAAAAAATATAGACATTAGTTAGCATCGTTTTTAAAACAATTCCTTGATTTTGTTGGCTGAGTGATATTTTGCAAAAAGAGTAATAAAAATAGTTAGAGCACAATAAAAATCTTATACTGTATATATGCTTTTTTAGAAACATAGAGCTACCAACCCAATTTAATTTTAAAGAAATAGAAACCAAAACCAGCAATTACACAGCCATGACTCACTAACATTGACAGAACATCAGATAGACCAAAATTCTAATACTAACAAGCAAAAACTTATTGCAAAATATCATTATAGAACAACCAGGTACTAAAGCTATATTTTGCACATCTAGCCCCTGACTTAGTATAATGAGTTATACCCTTGAGTAGATCATATCTCTTAATAAGATATGGTGAGAGACTCATAAATGTGCATTATAAAAATTGTATAACCCTACCTTTTTTTTCCTTTTTCTATTGCTTTGTATGAATGCTCATTTTTGTAGCAATATTCTATGATTGTGGCCAGTGAGTTCAGAAGTATAAAAAATATAACTATAGAAATTAACATAAGTATAGTTTTTTATGTAATCTAATATTAGTTTTACCTCTCAGTTCCACCCATCATTCCCAAATCATTCTGTTAGATTATGATGAAAAATAGTATATGTGCTCATTCTTGCTTGTTGAACATTTAGTTGAGGAAGAAAATCTGGCATTTGAATACTATTATACAACTGATTTCGAAGATGATGATGGAAATGAGCACTAGGATGCAACCCCAGCCGATTGTCTATAGGCTTCGTCATACCACATGGGCGATATATTGTTTATGTGTATCATCCACTATAGTTTTCAAGGTATTTGGCCTGCATAGCGCTTATGTAAATCTCAGTATAATGACCTATTTACAACTACTTCATATTATGCAATATATTGTTGTATTTACTCGTGTATGGATATGATACAATGATATAATATGTGTGCGTTAGTCATTGATCATGTGACTCGTTCGGTACACACATGATTTAGAATTATTTTTCTAGGTCTAACTTTGTTGATATCAAAGCCATACCAATTGTAGGTTAAACTCTAGTTAGAATGGCCATTGGTTTAAAGACTTTGATTTGCCAAAAATCTATTTTCAAAACTTAAACAAATGTTCACAAAAAATAAGTAATATTGCTATTTTCATCTTTTCTTAGTATTCTCCTTTAGAAATAATTTATTGTTTGGGCAAGATATTTCTAAAGAACACATTGTCATACCCGAAAAATAATTCAGAATCTTGTGTGTACTATACTAATCTTATAATCAATGGTTAGCACACACATATTACATCACCGTATCACATCTATACATGAATAAATATAACATATTATCGCATAATATTAAACAACTGTAAATATATTGTTATGACCGATGTTTCCACAAAGGCCATGTAGGCCAAATACCTTAAAAATATACAGCGGAAGATACACATAAACAATAGATCACTCATGTGGTATGCCATAGCCCACAGACAACCGAATATGGTTGCCCCTAGTACTCATTTCCATCATTATCTCCGAATCGAACGGCATAACAGTGTCCAAATGCCAGATCTTCATCCTTACATGAGTGTTCAACAAGCAAGAATAGTCAGATATTATCCAAATCTTGGTCTTAAATTGTCCATATAACTGAATTTTACTTCCTGATGATCTGCAGCCATAGAATTACAAAAATGTAAATCACCAGTACGCATTTCGATCGGTACATGCAAATATGCCAATTCCTTGGTACGTGCACATTGATAGTTGATATCGTTGGACCTGCGCATCGCTATGTGCAGAGTCCCTGCATCTGAGCCGCACACTGTTTGATCTGAGCAACCGCCTGCATGATCTCCTACTTGAAACTCTGCATGTTGCCGAACATATACAGTTTAACAGTTAATAGTGTTGAAAAGACACTTCGTTTGAAAGCTAGCTACTGTAGAAAAGGCAAAAGTTAGAATATGAAAAGAACCGGCCCAAAAGCTTTTAGCAACACACTCAAGAATGGGACAAATCATCTCATCAATAATCATATATGATACAGATATGAAAAGCTCAAATTTCAATACCTCCATTAATTAGAGGAAGCTATACCGTCCATAGGAACCATTGTTGGCTAGCAGTGCCAGCCTCTACGGAACGGTTGCTCCAGCTCCTCGAGCTTCGGGCAGTGCCTGATGTCTACGTTCTTTACCTGTGCAATCGACCCTGATCCTCCAATCGAAATCAGCCCTTGGCAGCAGAAGATCTTCAGGTTCTCGAGAGACAGCAGGTCGCTCCAGATCTGCGCAGGGATGGATTCCACCCTCGGACAGAACTGCAAATCCAAGGTGGCGAGGGCGGCGAGGTTGCGCAGGCAGCTGAGCGTCGGATCGGAGAACTCCCCGCACGCTTCCAGCCTGAGCGCCTTCAGGGAGGGGGGCAAGACCAAGTCTGGCTCCCAGTTGAGACTCCAACAGTGAGACACCTCCAGATCCTCCAGATGAACAAAACCCCCGAGGCTCTCGGTTGGTAATGACACTAGATCCTCGCAGTTTGAGATCCTTATCGCCTTGATCGCCGGCAGATATTCTGGACGTAGTAAATTGTCAAGGCTCTTTAGTCTTCTGCACCAGGTAATGGACAGCTTAGTGAGTGACTGGAACCCAGCAGAGCTGCTGCTGCTGCTGCCCACTTCGGAGCGTTCGACGAAAAGAATTGCAACATTAGGACAGGAGTTGATCGAGAGCGATGTCAAGCTGCTCAACTCATCTTCACGGAGCCAACTTGGATGAAATCCAGTGCCCATATAAAACTTCACTTCTAGATGCTTGATGTTGGAGCTGGGCCGTAGTCCTTCAAGCACTTCCATCTCCTGGCTACTGTTATGCTTTTCCGGCCTGATCGACTCATGCCACGATAGAATCAATGTTTGTAGGTAAATCTTCTTGTCTAGCGCGGCCTCAGCAGCTTGCTCCTTGCTCATCACGTTGCGAAGGCCACTGATCTCCAATCTTCCTTGAAGGTGGATCATGTTCTTCAGTTCTTGAATCCCCCTTCCAGGTTTGTCATCAACAGTATAGTAAGGCATCTCTTGAAGTAAGGCAAGCTTACCTATTTCCGGTACACATCCAAACTGGCTGATAAGATCATCCTTCAGTCTAACTCTCTGCAAGTTTATTAACTTGATGATATCCTTGGGAACATCATTGAATTTGCATTTCTGAGCGTCCAAGTTTTCAAGCTTATAAAGACGCCAAAAAGAATCTGGAAGCTTGTCAAAATCGCAAGCAGAAATGTCAAGATAGCGAAGATGTATTAGGTTGCCCACATTGTCAGGTAGTTCCTCCAGCTGGGACGATATGAACCTCAGCATTCGGATGTTAGTGAGATGACAGAACCATGTTTTGAGTACAGTAGTAGTCATAATATCGGAGCCAACGCAAATGCACACAACTGACCGCAGCGTCTTGTACTTGTGCAAGCTTTCTAAATCATTGCTACTGAGATCGCTGTCGCCGAGTACCGACACATGACGAACATTGGGAGGAATTCTCGATAAGTCACATCTACCTTTAACCACAAAACATTCATTCCTGGATTTTAGCTGTGCCATCTCATGCAGCAAATCATGCATGACATATCTAGAAGACGTTGGAGCTTTCTGAAAGAAGGATCGATTTACCATTTGCTGGAAGTACACATGGCCAACATGTACTGCAAGCGTGCTCTGATAAGGCTCCACTAGACCCACTGCTATCCAGCTATCCACTAGTGTCTCTTTGTCAAACTCGTAATCCTTAGGGTACATAGAACAGAAACAGAAGCAGCGCTTCAAATGGAAGGGCAGATATTGGTAGCTCAACTCAAGGGCTGGACCGATGCTGATTTCCTCCTGATGAGGCAATTCCCACAACTCACTTTCCAAGATGCACTTCCAGTATCCAGCATCAAGTTTCAGGCTTAATAAGCGTCCGAGAATTTTGGCACCCAGAGGAGAACCATTTAACCTTGCAACTATGCTTCTGCCAATACGCTCCAACACCGGGTGGCTGTTGGAATAATCAGAACGGAATGCCTGCATCCTAAAGAACTCCCAAAGAGTTTCTTCAGGTAAGCCCTCCAACACCAAGGGCTTCTTTGTACGAAGATGCTCAGCATTAGCAACCTTCAGAGACCTTGTTATCACCAAAACCGTACTTCCCGGTTTGGCACATTTTAGTGGGGCAAGGAAACTCTTCCATCTATGGCAATGTTCTCGGCATACATCCTCCTGCACGTCATCAAGTACGAGCAAGAACCTCCTGGAGTGATGAATGATGCCATTAGATAGAATTCTCTGGAGACTACGTAAGTCATCAGATTTCATCTCGCTTTCGGCAACAGAGGATATTAACCCCTTAATCAACTTCTTCTCATCAAAGCCATCCGAGACACTTAACCAGATAAGCAGGTCAAAATGATCCCGAACTCTCTTCTCACTGACAATATGATGGGCTAGAGTAGTCTTCCCGACACCACCACCACCTACTATTGGCAAAACTTCAGGTACCATAGATGCACCCCTGACTTGCTCGCCGGCTGGAGTGTTCTCTTGCAAATCAAGCAAGTCGATCAACTCCATCAACTCTTTCTCATGCCCAAAGATTGTTTGCTCCTCTGGAAAAAGATTGGCTTCCAGACTGATTGATTTATCAACATAAAACAGCTCTGGCGCATCATGCAAGCCCAGGTGCCCCATTTGGCTTATGAGATGATCGAGCTTTCCTTTTAATTCTTCCATTTTGATGTCAGAGAACTCTGGGAATTGAGATTGGACTGTATTGCCCTCAACTTTGTCCTGAAGCTCATGATAATTGAGCTCGTCCAAGATGTCTTCAGCACAGTACACTGCATCCTTGGCTTTCTGGAGGAGCGTTGAAACGGCATCCTTGTGAACCCAACACTCAGCATGTTCAATAAGATCGTGCATACTAGATAGGGTTCTCTGAAGCAATACCCGTTTATCACTTTCCATTTCCAGGGTGTTATAGTTCACTGGCTGCTTACCCATTAGCCTCTCTGCATTGAAAGAATATAACAACATATAGATAGCAACAGATCTAGATATTTTAACTAGCTTTAAACCACTTGGAATTGGAAGGCTAGATGCTATAACGTACAATATATCTTTATATCTATTTATTATTAAAAATCGATGCCAGGCGTTTTAGAGTCGCTAAGAAAAAAAAGAAAAAGAGAAAAATTCTTACAACAAAGCAAAAGTAAAACATCTAGTCCTTAATTAAGTGGGACTTAATTAAGCAAAACTATAACAGCCATCAGATATTATTGCTTAAAGATATATTTCTTCTTAATTTAAAAGAGACCAAGAAGAAATGGCGCGAATACTACCAGAAGAAATCTCGTGAATTGGAGAACCTAAAGTCGCTGTAGCTGTGGTAAGTTATTGCACGAATACCACCACCACCGGATCGGGTGGCATGACCGCCACTGTCGACCGACAGATTAAAAGTTTCAAGTTGAAATTTGGAATTGTATGGAGTTAGAAGTTTGATAGTTCGAGTTGAAAGGTTCAAATTTCCATTTGAAATCGATGACGGAAGCTCTACTGGAAGCTACACAGGAGGCAGCTGGGAAGGCAACGAGGCAATTAGAATGGGGGAAGGGGGAGCACGCAGCGTTAGTTGTTTTTGTTGGCAGCGGATGGTAGAGAACTAACATTCTCTTAATCCGCACCATACTAATCAGGCCTCACCAAATAAATGGAGTATATATTTAAACTTTTACTCCGATTAATGAGATATTTTTATGTATTTCTTGTTCTAGTTTTCAGATTTTTCATGGGAACTTCTAGCCCTTAAAGCGAAGTGACTGGTTGTTTCTACAGATATATAGATAAGAGCCACATATTTTTGCACAAGTTGCGTGTATAAAGTCTCCCAAGGCCACTATTAATACACTGGGATGGCGACAAGCTCCAACGATTTTATGTGAGTAGGTAATAGACGAATAAAATTGGACAGAGCAGTACCTTGCTTCTCCTGTTGCAGCGCGGGAGCAGGAGCCGGCCGGAGAGCAACGTTCAAGGAGGGTTTGATGGTGACGGCCGTCCTGTGTTCACCAATTGCCCGGACAAATTTGATTAGTTCCTTCTCCTCCTCGGTCCACAGTCCCTTCTTTTCGAATGGCTGCTGTATCTCGGTAAGTTCACGGCAGCCGGATATCTCAACATGCTGTATGGATGAAAGAGCATGTAGTCCTCCGATGGATGATAACTTCTGGCAGTCACAGAGAAGCAGGCATTTCAGCATGCTAGTATCGATCGAGCTCAATGGAATCGACTCCACGTTGCCACAGAAACTCAACTTCAGAAGGGTGAGAGAGGTGAGGTCCTCTAAGCAGCCTGGAAATGATTTGTCGAGCTCACCGCAATTGTGAATAGAGAGACGTCGGAGCGAGGGGGGCAAAACCATTTCCCTTGGGCACATCAACTTGTAGCATTCCTGGATCTTGAGGTCTTGGAGGCAGACAAATCCCGCAAATGTATGGACAGGGAGTGATACTAGACTAACACAAGAGTCAATCTCTATTGACTTGATGGATGGCAGATATTCCGGGGACAAGAACTGGTTGAGACTTGTCAGATTACCACACCCGAACAGGTGTAAACAACTGAGGCGTGTCAGGGGAAGACGTGCAATGCTACTGCTGCTGCTGCTTCCATGTTGC
Source organism: Dendrocalamus latiflorus (assembly GCA_017311315.1). NCBI lineage: Eukaryota > Viridiplantae > Streptophyta > Magnoliopsida > Poales > Poaceae > Dendrocalamus > Dendrocalamus latiflorus. The sequence continues at coordinate 24,322,000 of CM029657.1, forward strand.
GTCCTGTCATCACCTATTGAACCAGCTGGCGTACTGTCAGCAGAACTTGTGAGCGCTTCAATTCCTACCATGTATAGCACCAACTGTTCGAGGGAAGGGAAGGGGGTTGGTAAATATCTTAAGAAGCGACATCTGGAAACTTCAAGAATCATTAAAGTAGGTAGGTTTTCTGGATTTAACCAACTTGGGGATTTATCACCCCCAAAGCCTTGGACTCTAAGACGTTCAATTCTTGGAGGAGGACGCAATGCCTCGAGCACTCCATTATCACCGCTCATCAAGCTGTGGCACCACCCTCGCCAATGTAGAACCAATTCCTTAAGGTATTGCTTTTCAACAAGTCTAGCCTCAGCGGCTTCTTCCATACTCCGAACATTAGCAATGGATCTGATTGAAAGCTGCCCAGTAAGCTGATTCATGCCCTCCAACTCAGAAATTCTCCGCCCATTCTTATTTCCAACCGTAAAAGAGTTCAAGTTCTGTAGACAAGCCAGGTTTCCAAGCCCACTTAGAGTTGATAGCTTCTCAGAGCATTTCACTGGCAGAGCTAGACGACGCAAGTTGACTAGCTTTGTAACGTCCCGATGAATTGTTTGCAGACTCGAACAACTGGCGTCAAAAACTTGTAGGCTGTAAAGGCACCAGAATTTCTCCGGTAATTCTTGTATGCAGCTATGAGATATATCAAGATAACGAAGGCTGCTCAACCCACAAATGCTCTCAGGTAGCTTTACCAGCTTGCAACCTTTCAGACTCAAAAACAGGATGTTGGAGAGCAGATTGAACCATGGAACCTCAACCTCGAATCTGGTTCCAAACCTAAGTGAACGCAATTTATTTAGATGTTGAATGTCTCCCATTCTGCCGAGAGCATCATTATTCACCTCAATTGATATATGGCGAACTGTATGCGGCATTCTCCTCTGGTTCAAATCTTGCATTAAGAAGCATTCATCCACTGAAACAGACTGTGCCATGTCATGGATTAAGTCATGCATCACATATCTACTTTGTTCCGGGAACTTGGGATCAGTTCGAAAAAGGAACATGCTTCTCAGATCATCCAAATATCTACTCCCCATATCTTCAAGGCGCACGTTCCCCCCTGGTGCAACGAAGCCCTGTGCCACCCAAATGTCAACTATGACATCTCTTTCGAAGCTATAATCTTTTGGAAACATGGAACAAAATACAAAACATCTCTTAAGCTCTCGTGGAAGATACAAGTAGCTCAGTTGAAGGGCCGGTATTATATCATTCTCTTGATGCGGTAGCTCAAACAATTCGCTGTTCTGGATAGTCCTCCAATGTTGCTCAGTCAGCTCCATATTCAACAAGCGTCCGAGCGTTTTGGCAGCCAGGGGAGACCCGCACAACCTATCAGCAATGCTCTGACCAATGTCTTGTAGATGAGGATATGACTCTGGGAGCTCTTTACCAAACGCACACTTCTTGAAGAACTCCCAAAAAATATCAGTAGGCAGGCCTTCAAGTTCAACAGGCTTAATTGTGGTAACAAGGTCAGCAACCTTTTGAAATCTTGTAGTCACTAAGACCATGCTGCCTTCAAGTCCATGCCTCAGTGCTGCATAAAATGCCTCCCATTCATCATTAGCATTTGGCCAAATATCATCCAACACCAAAAGAAACTTTTGGCCCTTCAAGTGCGCCATCAATTCCTCTTGAAGAGAATCTAAACTGTGTGATGAATTAATATCTTCCCCTGAGATGGATTTGATGATCTTTTCTGTCATCCTTCTCTTGTTAAAGAGGTCTGAAACACAGACCCAAATCCTCACGCCAAAGTAGGCTTTCACCCTTGTATCATTGTAGATGAACTGCGCCAGTGTAGTCTTCCCCACCCCGCCAATGCCAACAATCGCTAAGACAGAAACATTTCCAGTGCAGTTGGTCTCAGTGGCAACAGTAGGTCGGGCCTTGCTACTCTCTCCTTTTAGTCGTTTAGCTCTGGATATAGATGCGGCTGCAGTGCCTACGGCTGCTCTCTTTCCAGAAGCCCCTACAGATCTACCGCCCCTGGTGAGTGGCATGCCCAAGTGCTCGATCACCTGATCTAGCTCATCGTCACGTCCAATTGTCATGCCCAACATCTCAATCAATAGATCTCGTTCTTTGTCACGGCCCAATAATTCAGGGGCGCCGATGACTGAACTTGTCTGTGGCATGAGTTGCACGGGCTCAACGTTGACGCCCAAAACACTGAACGCTACAAGAACCTCAGCCATAGCCTTGTCGAGCCTACTTTGGGTCTCCTCTACGCTTGTTTTGCTGCCGTGGATCAGTCTTTTTTCAAGATTAAGAGAGGAGGATAAGAGTTGACCTGCCCTGCTTTGGTAGGCGTCCTCTATCTTCTTTCGCAGCACCTGGTCATCGAAGTCGCGGAGAAGGTCCTCGGCGTCGTAGGTGGTGTCCTTGAGCTCCAAGAGCAGCATCGCCAGCTCCTTGTTCTTGAACCTGCCCCACTCGGCGCGATCAATGAGGGAGCGAGCCTTGGGCAAGCTGCTCCGGAGGTGGGACAGCTCGTCGTTCAGCTCGGTCTCCATCAGTGCCGTAGTCCTCGGCTCCTCCGGATCTTGTTCTGATGAGAGTCAACGTGAGAGAAAGGAGATTCTGTGGCAAGTGTACAATACAGATGAAGAAGTGATGCTCTTGTCCTGCAGCGAAATTTCGTCCTCCTGTGAACCAAGTTCGGAGTTATTTATTCCAAGGTTACGTGAACAGATGTATATAACTGTTTCATGCACCTTATGCCTAGTAATTATAATATGGGAATGGCTATGGTGCATATGTACCAATTTATCCACTAATTATCCTACAAGTGGGAGTGATGGGCAGCGGAAAAATGTTGGGGAGGAAAAAGCTTCAAAACGTTTTTTTCAACTAAAAGTTGTATGTACCGTAGAAACCCTCTTATAACATTATGTAAGTATTTTTGAGGCAAGAAAAATCTACTCATGCTATTGTCACACGAATCCAGTTATATTCATAATGATTTGTTGTTCTATGGTTGATCCAAATATTCTGAAAGACCTATTAGTCTATGTTAAAATAGTTTAGCCGCACACCCCTATTTTAGGCTGTCACTCTTTATTTTTTTAACCGGAGGGGCCGGAGTGTATGCATGGATGCCATTCTTATTTTTATCCCACTTCTTCCCTTCCACCCCAAAATCATAACCACCACCCCTACTACTCCTGATAGGAGGCAGCTGGGAAGGCGACGAGGCAATTAGAGTGGGGAAGGGGGAGCACGCAGCGTTCATTGCTTTTTTTTCGCAGCGGATGGCAGAGAACTAGACATTCTCTTAATCTACACCATTCTAATCAGGCCTCACCAAATAAATGGAGTATATATTCAAACTTTTACTTCGATTAATGAGATATTTTTTATGTATTTTTTGTTCTAGTTTTCAGTTTTTTCATGGGAACTTCTAGCCCTTAAAGCGAAGTGACTGGTTGTTTATATGGATATATAGATAAGAGCCATATATTTGTGCACAAGTTGCGTGTATAAAGTCTCCCAAGGCCACTATTAATACACTGGGATGGCAACAAGCTCCAACAATTATATGTGAGGAGCTAAGAGACGAATAGAATTGAACAGAGCAGTACGTTGCTTCTCCTGTTGCAACGCGGGAGCAGGAGCAACTTTCAGGTCGATGGTGAAGGCCGTCCTGCGTGCACCGCTTGTAGTCAGTATCGGTTGGTTACAGAAGGAATCGGGAGCAATTTTTTAGGCAAATTGGGAGCAATTGAGGGAGTGAGACAGGGACGGGCCGGGAGAAGAGTGTGCCGCAGACGTCGCAGCCTGCAGATCTTGGTGTGTTTGTTCCAGTCCGAGTGGACGGCGTACCTGTTCGTGCTCTTGTCGAGCCTCAAATTCTTCTTGCCATGCTTGTCCAGGGTGCGCTGGTGGGATGGCAGTGCGCACGCGGGATGGTGGTACAACTCCGCCGGGTTTTTCTTCTCAAGCTTCCACGGCAGGTTGTGCCGGCGCCGGTTATTGCAGCTGCAGGTTCTGCTCCCGCTAGAACCCCTTGTTGCACACCTCGCACACGAACCGGTTCGTCGCCAGCAGCGTACTGGGAGACGGCGCGACCACCTCCGCGTCCGGAACTGCTCAACATATCAAACAAACAGAGCAAGAAAGGATTATATATACCCGGCTGAACAAAGCAAGCTCAGTCACCTCGGCTTCTAGCTCCTCACCGATGATCGCCTCGCCCTTCCTCTTCTTCCCGCCTGCCGCCGTGGCTTCCGGGCACCCACTGCCGCCAGCCGCGTCCTGCTCGAGGTTAATCTCCTTGCCGTCGTCGCCGTCGTCGCCGCCGCCGCCCTTCTCTATGGAAGCCTTTGTGTGGTGTGGTGTGGTGTGATGCGGTGTAGCCGTATAAGGGGAAAAGTCTTATACGACCGGGCCATTCTTTTTCTGTCCAAAAAAAAAAAAATTGCAGTATCTTTTTCTGTAATATCTCTGTTAGATGTTATTATTTTATTGACTCTAGGTTCATTAGTAGATCAGCAAGATTTACTTTCTTTTCTTACACTGTGACATGAGGACGAGGCTTTCCCTTATTTTTTTCTGTACTGTCTCTGTTAGATGTTATTATTTTATTGACTCTAGATTCATTAGTGGACCAGTAAGATTTAAGGTCCTGATCAACTCGGTTTCGGCTTCTGGCTTATTTTTCACTATTCATAAGTTTCGTCTTTTTCTGAACTTTTGGCTTTTTGTTGAGCTTTTTTGCCGGTTCTTTTTTTCCCGTATTTGTTTGTATTATACGTAATGGGCTAACATATTTTTTATTTTTATTTTTTTTAAATTTAATTATGCTAAATAAGCCTCTGTCAGCTACAATGTTTTTTTCAGCCTGCTACAATGTTTTCAGCCATACGCTACGAGCTTTTCAGCCAGCTACAGTATTTTCAGCCATAAGCCACAAACTTTCTTTTCTTAAACTGTGACATGAGGATGAGGCTTTCCCTTATCTTTTTCTGTACTGACCCTGTTAGATGTTATTATTTTGTTGACTCTAGGTTTATTAGTGGACCAGCAAGATTTACTTCTTTTTCAACGAAACGGCGTTATCTTCCCGTCTCTTTTCTTTCTGAAAGGGAGTATCTTCCACCAAAATCACTGTTGCTCTCTCTACTGAGGAGCAGTAAATCTCTAATCTTGACTAGCACAGAGGTTGAGCTGGCATGGGAGTTCGATTCGACGATAGAGGAGTTCGACTGGTCGACGCTTGAGCTAAACTCGACAATGGACGGGCTCAACTGGCTGACGCATAAGCTCGATTTGGTGGTGGAGGAGCTCGATTCGGCGTAGGTTTGGTAAGAGTTCATCCACCATTTGTTGCAAACATGCCCCTTAGTTCTTGACCAAGGAGTGATCGCGTAGCGTCGATGGTTTCCTACAAAGCTGATGCACAGCGGAGTTCGTGGCAAAATTGTAATACACTCATTGCTAAAGCTGCTCGTGGTATGCACTATAGCTACGTCAACCTCAGGAGCTTGCTACTGCCCGTTGGGACCCTGAAATTTGGACACTGTTGGACCTATGACCCTTCGGAATTCTATTTTTGGCCCCCGAGGTAAAAAATTCCAAAAATGGACCCCCTTTTGAGCGCGCGATTACGGGAGGCTGCCACGTGCCCCGGTCGTGCGGTCTGGTACCGCACGACCGCACTGTTCATCGGGGTCGTGCGGTACCAGACCGCACGACCCCGCTGCCCTCTGCGCCGGCCGCGCGACCGCCATGCCGACCGCACGATCGCCTGCGCTGGCCGCGCGTCTGCCGCCCCGACCGCACGAACGATCCGCCGAGCGCGCGACCCAGCGCCCGACCGCGCGTCTGCGTCCCCAAGCGCGCGATTGATCCCCCGACCGCATGATCCATTTTCCGGACCGCGATTGAACTGTGGGTTTTTTAGGGTTTTGTCTGTTTAGGGTTTGCAATACTCGTGAATATTTGTATGGTTTCTCAATTTTGTAGTTGTAAATTGAGAAAAAAATAGATAAAGTTGCAATAATAATTTATGTTCATTGTTAGTTGCAGATGTATAAAAAATTTGGATAATTTTTTTTAAAACGATTAATCATAGAACGATCGTTTCATAAAGTGGTAAGTGATATTTAGGGTTTCGTATGGTTTTGAGGTTTGCAATCACCATGTTTTTTTGTATGTTTTGTCAATTTTGTAGATGTAAACTCAGAAAGAATCTGACCAAGTTGTAATAAAAGTTTATATTCATTATAACTTGTAGATGCCAATAAAATTTTGGTAAATTTTTTTAGGAACAATTGACCGTAGAATGATCGATACAAATAGTGGTAAGTGACTTTTAAGGTTTGCTGTGTTTTTAGGGTTTGCAAACCCTATGATTTTTTTAAGTTTTGTCAATTTTGTAGTTATAAACTGGAAAAAAATCTGACGATGTTGTAATAGGAATTCGTGTACGATGAATAGAAATAAACTTCATACTACAATTGGGAGCAACATGCCGCGTGCATTTTTATTACGAATTTTTGGTACAAATAATCCATTTTTTATTCGAAATTACAGAAATATACCCGCGAGAAAATTTTTTACAAAAATAGGCTCCAGTCGCCCAATGGTTGAGCGACTGGAGCCTTTCGCCCAACCAGCGGACGACACAATAGCTGTCGCCCAACCATTGGGCGACTGCATCTAGTCGCCCTCCTATTGGGCGACTTTCATGCAGTCGCCCAATGGTTGGGCGACTACACTCAGGGGCCGACAAAACCGTATGTACCGATCGTTTTATATACCGATGCAATATAAACAACTAGTCTGAAAAGATAAAATGGCAAAGTTCTATATGGCTTATATATACTCATTTGAAAGGTTTCGACGAGATCTACAACTTGTCAGTTGAAGAAAAATCCATATTCCAAAGGGAAAAACAAGAAAAAGGCCAAAAACAGAAAGAAAAAACTTACGATGCAGGTTTAGGTCCAAAGATAGCCGATTTTCGGGGTCTTGGAGGGCGATTGGCGCAAGCGGGTCGTTATTTTTGGATCGGGCTCGTCGTTAGCTTTCCAACGAGTACAAGAACGTCGAAAACGGACACCGTATGCAAAAGTTATGCCCGTTTTACTAAAGGTGTGTCGGAAACGGACTCGAATTCGTTTCGGTCTCAATTGAAACTGCTATAACTTTTGATCCTATGGCCGAAATTGCTCAAATTTTTTTCTGGAGGCTTTTGGATGTATGAAGAACAGCTCCACCAATTTTCACTATTTTTGGCGAAGGTTTGATGCACTTTCCAAATTTCGGCAAAATAGACTCTTTCCTCTCTTTTTTCTCTCGGGGACCTAAGTGCAGTCGCCCAACCATTGGGCGACTTTCATGCAGTCGCCCAATGGGAGGGCGACTTTCATGCAGTCGCCCAACGGTGGGGCGACTGCAATTAATCGCCCAACGGTTGGGAGATTTTCTAGTTTTCGCTGCTGGGTTGGGCGAAAGGCTCCAGTCGCCCAATGGTTGGGCGACTGGAGCCTATTTTTGTAAAAAATTTTCCCACGGGTATATTTCTGTAATTTCGAATAAAAAATGGATTATTCGTACAAAAAATTCTTTTTATTACATGCATAACATATAGCATGATATGAGACTAACCCACCCAACTGCTCATACGCCCTTCTGTGTGGACCAGGGCCACTTTCCCTTCCTTGCCCGCTTGCGCCCTGGGTGTAGCGTGGTCTATTACATGCATAACTTGCTGGGTCTATTACATTTTGTCTACTGGGTGTAGCGTGGTTGTTTCCCCTTTTTCTCGCGCCCTGAAGATGGCTCCGCTGCATCCTTCTTCCTGTCACTCTTGGTCTTGAGAGCTGCCTCACGAGCTTGAAGCTCTTCCTCCTGACGCTTGATGGCTGCTTCACGCAGACTTAACTGCTCCCGCCTCCTTTGTAGCTCATCCTCCTTGCCCTTCAGACGGATTTGGTCCACCCTCACGGGACGCTCTTGCTCAAGCCGCATCTGTCGTTCTACCTCGCGAGCTTGAGTCATCTTGACAAAGTATTGTCCTTTGTTTTCCACCTCCTTTGGCCGGTTCTGTGGCCATGCTGGCGGCACCCGATCCACCCATTCAATGAACTCGCAAGGCTATATGTGGCGTGATAGATGTCATGGATCAAGTTGAAAAACGATGACGAGAAACAAAGGATGTAGTTGTCGTCGTTACCATGAAGTCGTCATCCAGGTCTGGACACTTAAAGAACCTACGGCCGTAGTTGGCTCATTGTACTGGATCCGTCCAGACGCACAACATCGTCCTAAAGCCGCAATGACACTTCGGGCGCTCATGCCACTCCGGCACTCCAAATGGGTCGGATCTCCAGGAAGACATTGTTGTGTAGTAGTATTGTGATGCCTTGAGAAGGAGATGTGGTATGGAAGACATAGGAGGGAGGCCTTTATGTAGGCAGGTTATCTGGTGCAGTGGGCATAGTCCATGGAGAGGACGACATGGGAATCCTTTCATTTTTTCAGGATTGCAGTGTAGCAATAAATATCCCTATGAAGGCTTTTCAGAGCCTGTAGTCTCGTAATAAATTCATAGCTTGGACCATTTAATGTATGTGGTACAACGTAGCCTTTTTAGTCGTTTGCAGGAAAAAGTCCCTATGAAGGCTTTTCATTGCGCAAAGCTGGTATATTTTGTCATCTCACTGCGCAAAGCTGGCATATTTTGTCATCTCACTGAGCAAAGCTGCCCCGTTTTGTCATGTCACTGAGCAAAAGCTGACCTCTTTTGTCATGTCACTGAGCAAAGCTGCCCTCTTTTGTCATCTCACTGAGCAAAAGCTGACCTCTTTTGTCATGTCATTGAACAAAGCTGGGCCGTGTTGTCATATCCCTGAGCAAAGCTGCACTCTATTGACATCTCACTAAGCAAAGTTGCCCTTTTTTCACATCTGTGTGCAAAGCTGTCCTCTATTGTCACATCTCACTGCAAAACTGGCCCCTTTTTTTTGTGGTCACTGCATTAAGCTGTCCCGTTTTGCTATAAGTAGCACGGTTGGGGTCCCATGATATTGTAAATTGAACAAAGAAATACCCTTCTCTTTCGTGGTGAAACATACCATGTCGGAAGCCGAGGGGCCAATGGGATTTGGGTCACCGAAGGAAGACATTCCCTTAGAAAGGAGGGATATGTTCGGTCCACAGTACTGATTGATACCAAGCCGGCGTGCTCAACCAGCGTGGCCGAAATGCAGACACAATGAGTACGCGGTCGTCCAGATCTTGGATGGCCCGAACAATGGCGGACGACGTTTCTTCCGATGCTCACGCTCTGGGGTACAAATTAGTAATATTACATTTTTTTATTGCTTATGGACCCTCGAAGTTTACCGTCCTTTTTTTTGTAGATGGCAAAATGCGACTTCTCCCGGTGGATCGACCCTCCTCATGAACGGTATGTTGATCGTTATGTGGATACATTGTGGGCTCGAATATGGGACTTGGAGTACCGAATGGAGAGTCTCACTGAGGAGAACAACGACCTCCGCGAACAGATGCAACGCGAGAGGGGCAACGAGGAGGTCGTGAATATAGGAAGCTCTTATGATCCCACATGTTGCTGCGCGAACCCGAGCTGCATATGTGCATGCCACTACCACGACAGCCGGCCACGTCCGAGGCGGCCCCCTGAGCAATTCTCCATGTGGGTGCCACGAGGCTCGTTTGGCATGTAGGTAATGAGGGTTATGGTTGTGTCGTATTTTAGTTCATGTAATTGTTGATGTGTTGATGCTGTGGCGGTAGGATTTTTTGGTACCCTCCATGTTTACCGTCGTTGGTGTGTTGATGGTTGTAGTACTTGCTATATTTTATGTACGTGCAATGTATGCGTTGTTTCGTGTTGTGACTGAGCAAAGCTGGCATCTTTTGTCTTCTCACTGAGCACAACTGCCCCGTTTTATGATGTCACTGGGCAAAGCTGTTATCTTTTGTCATCTCACTGAGCAAAACTGGCCTCTTTGGTCATGTCACTAGGCAAAGCTGCCCTCTTTTGTCATCTCACTGGGCAAAGCTGCCCTCTTTTTTCATGTCACTGAGCAAAGGTGCACCTTTTTGTCTGCTCACTGCCCCTTTATGTGCGTGTTTGGTTTGTGTTGTCTGTGGTCTTTGTGCGTGAGGCTGCCCCCCACACAGCCTATAAAACGGAGCCATCCCTCACATACTCCCTTGCCATGTTATCAGTCACCTCCTGAGTTAGTTGTTCGCAATCTGTGTAGTTTTCTTTCGTGCTCACTCCCCCAGACTAGGCAATGAGTCAGCTCAGCACGTCGTCATGGGCACCCACGGTGATGTGCCCAAATTGCAACATGGTGGTTAGACGTAGGACATCACAGACGGCCGCGAATCCTGGGCGACACTACTACAAGTGCCCCCATCACTCGGTGAGTCAGATTGTTTCGGGTTCATTCAAATCGTGGTGGTATGTTTAAAAATCTTCTTGTCATGGAATCGCAGGAAGCTCCTGGTGGTTGCCGATTCTGGGTGTGGGAGGATGAAATGGGAAATAGGACAGACATTGTTCGCCGTGAGAGAGTTGTCGTGGTGGGTTGCGATCCCGTCGGGATGCGGCATCGTTTCGACAGACTAGAGTGGAAGATAAATTTAATGTTGTGTGCTATTTTGTTTCTTGTGTTTATTGTTATCCTCAAGTTGTAGTGCTGGAGGTTCTCCTCGTGTATGTTGGCAATGTTGTATGCTGTGTTGTCGTCAAGCTCTTTTGGTAATATTTTATGTACGGTTGTGTTGTATTTTAGTTGTTGTGTTCGTTGGTGTGTTGGTGGTTGTACTACTTGCTACATTTCATGTACGTGCAATGTATGTGTTGTTTCGTGTTGTCATTGCCTGATGCCTTCTTATTATGTGGGTTGTCCCGTGTTGTCATCTCTCTGTTAGATGTATGCCCTAGTAAATCAAAGAACTAAGAGCAACCCTTTTTATTGCCCGCATCTATCGTCAAGCTATTTTCTTTCTTGTGGTTCTTGTGTTTGTTGTTATCGTGTCTTCTCCCACTGCCCGTGTTGTCATCTGTCAGTAAATTTAATGTTGTGTGCTATTTTCTTTCTTGTGCTTATTGTTATCCTCAAGTTGTAGTGCAGGAGGTTCTCCTCGTGTATGTTGGTAATGTTTTATGCTACGTTGTCGTCAAGCTATTTTCTTTCTTGTGTTTCTTGTGTTTGTTGTTATCGTGTCTTCTCCCGCTGCCCCGTGTTGTCATCTCTCAGTTGGTTGTACGCCGTAGTAAATCAAAGAACTTAGAGCAACCCTTTTATACTGGAAACCATCTTTGAACATGAAACCATCAAGCACTTGAAAAACATCACAAAAATTACAAAAGCACAATTAAAAAAAATTCATTCATCATCTCCTCATCGCCGCCTCGTACGGCGCATATGATCCTCTGAGAAGGTGAACCTACTAGGGGAGCGTGGTGCATCACGAAGATCATAATGCGAGGGCTGCAGCCGAGACGGCTGGCCAAAAATCATAGAGCTCAGCCATTCGGAGGAGGTGTCTACGTCCTGCTTAGATGGTACAGCTGAATTAGGCAATGGAAAGTACAAAAAATGTTCATAATGAGTAGTAAAATTACAAGGCATTTACCTGCGTACTCTGAAAAGTGGATGACCCACCGTGAACGTCATGGACGTCATGGCCTTGTTGCTGGGAGTAAACCTGCATTTTTTTGCCAGTGCAATTAGATGGCTTTGAAATACACATGTTTAGCTTACAACGTTAGTGCATACCGGGGTATGTGGCTGTCGAAATGATGATGTCGATGGGTAGTCGCCCATGTACTCCTGCGATGTCATGCCTTGATACGTCTGCCCAAACCACCTGTCCCGGTCATCTAGGTTGGACTGCACGGTAGGGGTGAACGAGGGCATCGCCCCCTCTGGTTGGTCCGGTGAGTCAGGGGCGCTGTCTGGAGTGGGCCCCCGTCGTCCTGGAGAGCACGGTCGCTCCTCCGTCGCCCTCCGTGATGACGTCGCCCTCCGTAGCAGCGTGCTATCCTGTCGCAATTGTTGCAAGACGAACATGTGGTTACACATAAATGGTAAATAAGCCGATCAAAAATAGTTGGCAATTGTCGAACCGCCGGTCCGAAGTGCGTGGAGGCCGAGCGAGCGTAGCTTGGCCGCCTCTCGGACTGGGATGGACGCGACATCGATGGCCGTGCTGATGGTGGTGCTGATGGCGGCGCGGAGGGAGGTGGTGGTCCCTGCCCACGTCTGCCACCGCGTGTAGCAACAACGTCATCTCGGTGGCGACCACAACTTGCGTCATCGATGATGCTGCGCATATAACCTACCCACCGAGATTCGGTATTTGACTTCCTACGTCGTATAGCCTCATCAGCCTCGTCCTCGATATGATGTAGCCGGTCCACCTGCAGTGAAACAAACAGTCAGTTCAAACGTAATCCTGCACTGCGTAATGACATAGTAATCTCTTACCGCCTGGTCGACCCGCGCCGCTAGATGACGGTCTGGACCTTCCTGTATAGCGGCCTCGTGAACAGCATGAAGTGGAGGATGTGGCGGCTCCCCTGTAAGCCTACTGTGGGTGCGTGGAGCGTACCACTCAAGGTATGCCCTATACGTCGCAGGGTCGTCCGGCCGTGTCTCATCCACAACCATCGTATCCGCATGGTCACGCCACATGTCTGTCCACATCCGCTGTGTGGCTCTCCAGTCTTCTGTCGCTCGCCCTCTCCTCGATTGCCTGCAACACTACTAGTTTTCAGGTCTAGGACAACGGAGCGAAATTGTTGCAATAGGGCCAAAATAGATGCAATATGTACCTATTGCAACACATCACTTTCGTTGGCAAGCGTGGCAAGTACTTGCGTGCTTAAAAGATTGTGCAATGGATTGTGGTTTCGTTGCAATACCTATGGTTATTGCCATGCAATGTGTTGTGGCAATTGTTTGTTGTTGCAACGAATGATGTCGTAGCGATATAGGCTATTGCCATGGCTGACTCCGTGGCAATAGCTTCTTTTTCCACGAAGTTTGGTCGTGGCAATAGTATCATTTGCCACGAAAATATTGCGTGGTAATAGGTTCTATTGCCACGCCAATGGTTCGTGGCAATAGACCCTATTGCCACGGAGAGCATTTCGTTGCAACAGGATATATTGCTACGGGAGGCGTTTCGTTGCAACAGGTTTAATTGCCACGGGAGGTGTTTCGTTGCAATATGTTTTATTGCCACGGAAGGCATTTCATTGCCATAAAGTTATTGCGACGAAATATGTTTTGTGGCAAATAGATCCTATAGCAACGAACATTGTTCATAGCATATAGTGGAATCGCAACATAGTAGCGGCGTTGCAACAACCTATCACAACGAAATACCAATTTTACATACAGGTTTATCGCATGATTTTCGAAGTAATAGTAAATGAAGATTGTAGAAATCTATGGTAAATGGTTGAATTGGCTGCTTCCCTTGATGCAATCCTTGGTTTTGTTCGAACGTTGGCATAGAAATACCAAATGATCAATGCATTGAAGCATCCACAACTGCATAGTACTTCGATACATGTATGAAATTTGGAGGTGCATAGATCAGACTGTGATAGGAGTAGGCCAGTAGTTATCAAACTAATAATGTAATAATCATATAGTAGTGTGATATATACCTTGTGGAGTAGAGGAACTATCTAAATCTTGATTAGACTTTATTTTCAAGCTGTTCTCCATATCTTGTGCCATGAGCTTTTACTCTATAAACCTTTTCTGCATTAACATCACCATAATAGAATATGTCACAATTCAAAGTCTGCAACACTTCATCCTCATGTATCTTAAATATTGCTGGAGTATTGATTTTTGCTGCATCCCTCAACATTGTCAACTCTGCCTTTAAATATGGTGTACTTTGTGTTGCTATGAAATCATATTTTACTTCTTCATATCTTTTATCTCCCCCCAATATGTCAAAGTGCTCAAAGAAAGTAAACATGTTATATTTTACACTAATATAACCCTTCAGTTCATTATTCAAGCTTTCAGTTGTTTGTGTACTGCTCATATCAGCAGAGAATGTGTTTCTGCCGTATACTAGTGCCCACTGGTGCCTTTTCTCAAAAAGTCGTTGAAGCCATTTATTTTGTTGCTCATACTTGCCAAGCAATCAGTTCCATGCGTTAATAAATTATTCCTCCTCCTCTTGATCATATATTGAATTCTGAAACTTAGTATTAAATTTCTTATAGTCCTTAACAACTCCAGCAAGGTGCTTGCATGCATTTTGATTCATATGCCATACGCATATCCTATGATGAGCTTCAGGTAGAACCAATCTTATTGCTTTAGCCATGGCTACATCTTCATCTGTCAAAATAGTTTCTAGCTTCTTTCTTGACATGGTAGTTAGATAAGCTTTAAATAGCCAAACAAAACTATCAGTAGTATCATCATATAGAAGTGTAGCACCGAAAATAGTAGTTTTTTATGATTATTTACTCAAGCAAGCCAAAAGGAAACTTTATAGTCCACAATCATTTTAGAATCAGCCTAGAAAATATTGGTTACCAAGTAATCCTCATCAACTTGAATGGGATAGAAAAAGTTCACATCTTCAGACGCTTTTTTCTCCATATATTCCAACACCCCTCTAGTGTCACCTTATTTTGTCTTCAATGTCCTCTTTGAATATAATCTATTCTTCATGTTTACACTAGTAAATCCAAACTTGCAAATCCACATGCTTCTTTTGCCATTAGACGAATGCTGCTTTAGTAGAAATACCTATAGATTTTGCAACTTCAACACTTGCAATTTGTGCTTCATTTATTTTCCTATGCGATCTTAATTGGTGAACTTGGCTTCTAGTGGTAAGATTATGGCTATGCTCAGATGCAAAGTTGTAGACATGGTAGAACCCAACCCTAAGACTTATCTTTATACATGCTTGGCACTTACATTGTGTTTCCGGCCTATGGAAACATTTACCATTGTGTGAAGTTTCTTCTCTTTTGTCAAGGCGTCGAGTTCCTGTAAGTACAAATAACTGATTGAAATTACATACCTCTACGTAGTCCTAATAAAAGAAAGTCAGTAAATACCTTCACGTGAACAACAAAATGTTCTGTTCTTTATTATTGTAGAATTTTCCACATAATGGTAGCTGCTTCTTCTAATAATAAAACCTATCTCATGAGCATGGGCATTGTAAAAGTTGTAAGCTTGTTCAGAGTTAAATTTCATTCCGACCTTCGGTATCAAGTCTTCAAAAGAATCTTTTGTTTCAGGATCTTCGGTTTTCCCATGATCCTATTTTTTGGTAGTATTTCCCATGAAAAGAGAAACAAATATCAATGGAGCTGCCAGACGAGCAATTTGGATGCACGTATGGATGTTTATAACAGTCAAATTTTAAGAATGACACAATTTTTCAACTCAAATTCAAAGTATCTCCCGTGAAAAAAGAAAAAAAATATTAATAGAGCTACCATACGAGCAATCTGGATGCATATATGTATGTTTATAACCGTCAAATTTTAACAATGACATGATTGTTCAACTCAGATGCAACCAATCCTTCAAAACAAAAGGAGAATTGACTACACATCTTACATTTTCTATTTGCAATGGTGTTCTCAGGTTACCAGAAGAATTATTGGGTTGAAACTATGATTCTGATATTCCCAGGTTACCAGAAGAATTGTTGAGATGCAAATGAGATGTCGTTGCCATGGAACAAGCCATGCCATCAGGCGTCGTAAGATTTGGCGAAGATGCCATTGCATCAAGGGATAGAAGATAGCTAAGTTAGTTGGTGCTGATGGACTTTGGAGATGCAATCTATTGATATGGAAAAGAAAAGAGTTGTGTGTTCTATATATTTTGGCGCTTAACTCTGCATTTTGGTGCTCAATTATGTTCCGTCCATTAGTTAGAGTTTGTTTGGTGCCATAAATTATGTGTTAATCCCTGAAAGGACACTGCTTCGTTTCGTTCAAGCGTGTAGAGATAACGCCATTTTGTTGGAAAGGAAGTAAACTTTATAGGTCCACCAATAAAACTAGAGCCAATAAAATTATGACACCTAGCAGGAAATAGGAAAGGGAACAGGAAAAGAGAATAGAGAAGGCTCCTTCATGACATGCAGCAGTGCAAATCTTGATGAAGCACCCATCGCAGCATGTAATAAATTTTGTTGCAGATTCGAAGTGGCAAGTCTCAGCTTTCAAGCAAGTTTCATGTTTCAAAGATGTTACGAGGGACTATGCACGAAGATCCATATTATTATATAATGAACCATTACTAAATTGTGAAGTTGAAATTTAAATTTTACGAAGTTTGAATTTCTCTAGTTGGAAATCGGTCAAACCGACTAGAGGGTGTGGTCAGACCACAAGTGTGTTGCCAGTCAGACCGGTTAGAGCAAGCAGTCAAACCACCGAGCGATATGACCCAGGTTTAGATGCTAGTTGCAATTTTTCAGTGAGGGTCATTTGCACTATGCCTAAATGGTTTGATCGGCCTCTGGTTGGTGGTCAGATCAACCCTGAGTTGTTCTCTAGAGTTGATTTGAAAATTTGGGAAATAGGTCATGGAATGATTTGAATTGTGTTTGGTTAGTGTATTAATGTTGCATGAAGCATGTTTTAGCTAATGTTGGTCAAGTTGTGAAGAACTTATGCCTAAAAATGATTTCTTTATTTTTAGATGCGTGGGGAGGCTTGGAGTTAACTATGGTCAATGACACGTATTAGGGCCATGCTCACAAAGGAGTCGAGACCCAGAATGGTCAAGATTGTCGGGTGATATGGTTGAGCTCAAGCATGGACAAGGAATGTAGAAAGTATTAAAGGGAATGTTCAAGTGATGAATTACACTATATGACTTGGTCGGTCCAATGAGGTGCAATCTGGTGGAACCAGAACAGGAGAGACTTGTCGACGAATAGCTAACCATTGGTGCACCTATACATGGCAAGCATGGTAATTATTTACAAGGAAGATGAAGACTGGGTTAAGGCAAGGATATTTTGATAGTTTGCCAAATGCCAAAAACTTCCTTAGATTAAAACCACAGCTCTTGAGTGGTGCTTGAAAAAGTGGTTTAGGTCAAGGAGATACTGAGGAGATCAAATGGATCAAAGGATAAGGATTTAATGGGTTTAGACTCATGTGCTTTGAAAAGTGTGCATGAGTTAAGTTTGTGAGTAAAACCCGTGTTATGTGGGGTTAACGATTTTTCCAAATGTGCTAATGGATAGTATCCATTAGGGTTAGATATGTGTGGTTTCCTCATTTATTTAATGTGTTGAGGATGGAAGCTTGCAAGCTAACCATTCCAACCATTTTCATCCTTGTGTTATAGGGTCAAAAGAGCGAGTGATGTAGTGTGCTCTATTGTCTTTTAGGTGGAATGGCTGTAAAATATTCCGCATCACATAGCAAATAGAATCAACTTTGTTCATCTATCATGGAATCTTTTTATTTTGGTTGATTTGCTTTTGATCTATTGGTTTTTGATCTCTTCTCTCCTATTCTTTATCTTTCTGCATGCCAAATATGTGTAAGAGATAAAGAAGTCTCATGGTGATCTGATCCCATCTTTCTAGGCATCAAGTCTTGCAAGATTTAGAAATTGCCCGATTTTTCTTGGATTTGGCCTTATCTTGAGTTTTCTTGATCCCAAGGTACTTTCTTTAAATCTTTGGGTGAAATAGCTTGCTATGATATGTGAGAATTTATCTAGAGTTATATGGCTTATCCTCTACCCACAATCAAATCATATTCCAAGATTTTGATATTTGCTCAATTTTGGTGCAATCTCACTTGTTTTTAGGAAAGGTTGGAACTTTGACCAAGATCCTTGCTATCCTTAGATGGAATAAATTCCTAAGACCCTAAGTAAGGTGTGTGCAAGATTTTAGCTCTTTTTTATTGAGAATTTTGGGAGTTGCACCATTCTTGGTCTTGATTTGTGGTAAGTTATTATTCTGGAAATAAGGGAGTGGTCAAATTGCTTGTAGGCCTAGTCCAACTAGCCACTGGTCAGTCTGGTGTGATCAAGCTGGTCATACTGGGCGCTAGTCAGATTGCTAGCTATGTGCTGATCAGACTGCTTGCCGATCCCACCACACTCTTTGTGGTGGTCAAACCAGTGAGGAGCCCAAGCTCTCTGTCTGTCGGATATTTGAGTTTGTTGCATTGCTTCTTGGCTTCCAATTCTGATCTCCATGGCTCTGTAGCTACTGGAGTGAAGAAGTTATGAATACTTTGGGAAAATTTTTTAGGCATCATTCATTCATCCCCTTTTTGTTGCTATAACTAGTCCTACAAGTGGTATCTGAGCAAGGTTAGTTCTTCTCTGGATCTTAATTGGTCTTAAGAGTCATGGCATTAGACAAGTATTCAAGCAAGACACCCGTCTTTGATGGGGCTAATTTTTCTTATTGGAAGGCCCAGAAGTCTACTCACATCCAAGCTCAAGGGCATTCAATTTGGGGGAAGTCAAGAATCTATATGTTGTGCCAGTCGATGGTCATGTCATTATGGTAAACACTCCAGATATAGAGGCTAATAGCAAGGCACGGGACTTTATGATTTAGGGGCATAGTCGATCTGAGTTTGAGTGAGTAGCTTATTTGACATCTGCTCGTGAGATATGGAAGGCCCTCACTGATTACCATGCAGGCTCTACAATGATCAAGGATGTGAGACAGAACTAACTTAAAAAAGAATACTCCAAGATTAAGCAACCTTCCGATAAATCATTGGAGAGTTGTTTGCAAGGTTTACCGAGATTTTTCATGATTTGCAAGCTATTGGCTTGACTTATTCTGAGTCTGAGAATGCATGCGAACTGTTGGGTGCACTTGATGTGAAAGTTTAGGGGATGAAGCTTACTTCCATAATAACAATACTATCATGAGTGTGCTTACCCTGGATAAGCTCTACTCAAGATTGAAGACGTGTGAGATTGACTTCTTCTCTCGTACCCCTAAGATAGAGTCAATGTCTCTTGTAATCGACCCTACTCAGAGTAGCTCTTGTAGTCCTTTAGACTTTGGTTCTTCTGCTTCTGGGTTTTCGCTATCTGCTTTGCATTCCCTAGTGATGAGCAGTCAGAGATTTCGTAAGGATGACCTCACTCCTATCCATCAAAGTTACAAGAGCTTATCACAAGGTGAGGAATAGAAAGAGAAGTGACCATGTCACTAGCTTCGAGTGTGGTAAGCTGAACCACATATAGGCCAAGTGCCCCCAACCAAAGAGCAAGGAGGAGAAGAACTATCAAAGGTGACTTCAAGCTCACGATGTGAAGCCCAAGAAGCTAAACTATTGCAAGTTTGTTAGCCAGATCCTTGCCGCTCTTAAGAAAATCAACATAAGCGATGTGGACCCATGAACAGAGGATGACGAGGACAACTCCCGAAGTAAGAAAAAGAACAAGGACTTCAATGTCATGTGCTTCATGGTCAAGGGTAGCGTTATCGACATCAACACTTCTAATGATGATGAGCCTTACAGTGATCCCGATGAGGTATGTCCCCCCTACTAAATAAATAAAGTATGCTCTTGTTGTAACCGAATAAAAATTGAAGAAACAAGAACCAAGATATTATGATTGAAAACTTCAATCTAGAATTCATAGGCTCAAATCCATAACTCCTGTTGATGAAAACTATGAATCTTGTCTGTCTTTGCATGATCATCTAGCTATGCATAAAATTGCTCATTCCTCTATTATTAGGCAACTTAAGGATGCTCTTGATGAAATAGAGTCACACAAGTCTAGTAATGATGATGATTGCATGGATGCTATTTGTGAGACCATGAGGAGGTCATCCCATAGTTGTGATGAGTAATTGACTCTTGATCTAGTAAGATTGAGTTTGGTTTTTGAGGTTTGAGAGGAGAATGGCTCTCTTTGTTGGGTCCTAAGCCCTTACGACTTGCTTGGAAATAGCCTTACGACCTCGTGAACACCGGCTGGAAGATTTACGACCACTATGTTAGTTTCGACCACATTGAGAAGTTCCTGCTTAGTCGTAGCCCTTAAGAGTGGTCGCAAGCCATTTATGATCACGTTGAACTTGGTCAGAACCTGGTAGATGCATTTTCGAGTGGTCGGAAGGCTTTACGACCACATTGGTCGTGGTCGAAAGTCGTGCGCACTGTTTACGACCATGTTATCGAGTGATGCGGTCGAAAGTCAGCGCTGTGGTTTACGACCACGTTGAGTAGTCGGTGGTTTACGACCACGTTATCTCCGGTCGGTAGTCGGCAGACGGGCCATGACCACGTTGGGAAGTCGGTGGCCTACGACCACATTATCACGAGAAGTGGTCGGTAGTCGAAGTTCGACCGCTGCGGTCGGAAGTCGGTGGACTCCGACCATGTTGGGAAGTCGGTGGACTTTGACCACGTTGTGATCGGACGTGGTCAGTACTGGTCGGTTGTAGTCGAACGCGGTTGGACGAAGTCGGAAGTGGTCGAACGCAGTCGGACGACTTCATTTTGTGGTCGAACGTGGTCGAAAGGGCTTCGACCACGGTGAAACGTGTTGTACGTGGTTGGAAGGTTCTTCGACCACGTAGTAAGCGGTCGTAGCTTCTGGTAATCGGTCGTAATGATATTTGGGGTGGTCGTAATGATCTAGGATGAGGTCGTAGGCTTTGAGCGTTGCATATCTTTTGATTTTGACCGGTTGTAAGTTGGTACGACCTGGTTGGGTAAAGTTGTAGCAAGCTAGCGATGGTCATAGCAGGTTGTTACCTGGTCGTAGCTCATGCTGCTTGGTCGTAGCTAGCTACTCGGTGGTCATAGCAGCCTAGCGTGTGGTCGTAAGCTGTTGGCATTTCATGTCTTGTGCTTTCGAGTGGTTGAAGGTGGTGTAAGACCAGGTGTTGTGCTGTGATACTTGTTGGTTGCACCGATTGATGGTCTATGTGTTTTGTGCGGTGCTATATGATGGTTTGCTTGTCTGTGTGGTTGCATGACTTCGGAGCTAGGTCATGGTAAGGCATGGGAGGACCGGGACTAGGCACAGGAGGTGTTGAGGTCAAGATGGTTGGAGACACCGAAGATGATCGAGGCTGGTGAGGTGGTTGCAAGCCGGGGAGACAAGGAACCGGAGCTGGAACTGCCGGAGGTGAGCACGACGGGAAACAACGAGGAGGACCAGGACTAGGCTCAGGGAGGAGTTGAGGTCCAGATGGTCAAGATGTTGGGTGTAGTCGTGTGTGATGAAGCGGACCGGGGACTAGGCTCAGGAGGAGTCGAGGTCCAATCTGTCGATTGCAAGCGTGTTCGGCAAGACAGAAGGAAGCTTCCGCGAAGGTGTGTGAGGGGCAATTCGATGAAATTGACTCAGGCCTGAGGAAGCAGATTCTGTTGGAAAAGCACTGTGTTGCTGTGTGTGTTAGCGGGTTGTTGCTAAGCTGTTGTGTGTAAAACCCGGTGTTAGGTGGGGTTAACGGGTGATCCCCAGTGTGGACTAATGGGTGGATCCATTAGGTCAAGGTTTGCGTGTGAGCCTATAAAAGGGAGAGGGGAGGCAAGTGTTGTATTTGAGCTGGTTGGCTGAGTCTTGGCGGCTACCGCCTCTCCCTCCCATGGGAGTTTATCTGTGTGTGTAGCTCTAGGGTAGAGCTTGTCCTCCCGAGGGGAGTGGCTGTTGAAACCTCCATTAATGCAATCGCTCATGTCTCTGTATCTATCTGAGTTGTGTTCTCTGTTTATTGCTTGGATGTCTTGATTGCGGTTTCTCCGTTCATCCTCTTTTCTGTGTTCTTGGCTATCTCTTGTTCTTGGCTTGATCTCGTTGATTGTTCTGAATCGCAGTGACATGTGGGATTGTGCTCCAAGCTAACTTGGCTAGCTTCAACCCACGAGCGATTCTAATCAATTATTTTGGTTCATGAACTCGGTTCTTGTGCGCTCTCGATCAAATCGCAAAAGGTCTCAATTTGATTGATAAGATTTCAATTCAAGATTGGAATAGCTTCTTGGAACCTTAAGCAATGTACGCACAAAGTTTCTTGGCCAGACGAACTCTTATTCGAAAGTTATCTGAAGTCTGGCTCTTGCGCTCGTGCGCCTTCCAACTTCCTCTGTTTCTTCTTCGACTGCATCGTTCTCATCGACCACGGTGAAGAAGCTTCGATTGCCTTGTTATTTCTCAGCCAAAGGATGTTGTCTTGTAGTGTTTGAAGTCCCATGACCAAAAGATCCATGAATCAAAAGTTATTCAAAAATCGGATCTTGCGGTCGTGTGCTTCGGTCTTCCTTTCCAATTCGACTACGCTGTTCTTATCGTTCGCAGCAGGGAGGCTACGATCGCTCTGTGTTTTCTTGCGCAGGAGATGTGGTCGTGCTATGGCTGAAATCTTCTGGTTGATTGTCTCAAGAATCAAAAGATATTCGGTTTTCAGTTCTTGCGGTTTTGTGGTTCTTCCTCTGTTTTGCCTTCGATCTTAGTAATTACTGTTGGCTCTTTTTTCGGTTGAGTCTGCTGACTCTCTGTTGTTGGTCTGATATCGTGAGTTTCAGTGGTTCGTCTGTTCTCGACTGAGTTGCCAATCTCTCTGTCACAGGCAGACTTCTCTTCGGTCAGTTCGACCACAGCAGAGCACTTCTATTGCTCTTGATTTCTTCCTCCAGCGTTTGGGTTTGTCTGTTCTTTCGGGTTTTCCAGTGAGCATTCATCTTCTTGCTTCATAGCTTCTATAGCTATCGGAGAAGAAGATTGTGTGAATACTTGGGGAGGTTTGAAGACACCATTCATCCCCCTCTGTTGCATCATCCAGTCCTACACTATTGCTTTAGATGTTGTTGTTCCATCTTACTCAAGTTGGGCATTGCTAGAACTAAAACTTGATAGTACCACTAAAGAATTGCTCAAGTTCAGTCCTGATCATACTTACTCTCATGGTGAGGTTAGCAAACATAAGATGAAACATATGATTGAAATGATTCTACTCACAATAAGACACTTGAGGATAAATGTAGAAATAAAAAAAATCCTCATCAATGATTTCTAAGAAAGTAATTGATTCTATTTCCTATGTATTTTTTGCTAAGATTGGAGCTAATTTATAGAAGATGCATAAGGCTTTTAGAGTCAAGTTCGGCGAACATTTGGATAGGATTGGAGAAATCTGCTTGTGTGTCTTGTAAGACTTTGAGACTTGAGATTGTTGTCCACAAAGAAATATATGCTACGGCAACCAAGAACACCGATTGTGCTATATGTGAGAACCTCGCCCAAGAAAATAACTACATCAAAAAGACCCTTGAGAGATTCTTTAGTGGAAACAAAAACATCAACATGATTCTTGACCAATCTAAGGTGAGTATGAAAAAGAAAGGTCTAGATTTCAATTCTCTAAAGTATCCCAAGAACCACCCACCTAAGGTTATGAAAGTTGTGGAGAGCAGCAAGTTTGAGGTCAAGCACCTTAAGCCTTCAAAGACTATGTTTAGGTTAGCTAGATTTATCCAAACCCCTTCTAGTAAGTTAGGTGCTTCTACTTCAGTAGGTTAGGCCCTTTAAAAGATCAAGTACCACTACACCTTATATAAGAAGAATGGTCACATTATTGAGTTTCAGGTTAGCTAGATTTGCCTAAACCCCTTATAGCAAGTTAGGTGCTTTTACTTCAGCAGGTCATACCCTTCAAAAGATCAAGTACCACTACTTCTTATATAAGAAGAACGACAACATTATTGAGTTTTGCTTCCATAGTGTCAAGTATGTGAGAAAGGAGAGGATGCATGCTTTGACGTGCATTAGAGGAGTTCTTTCACCTATCAGTGTCTCTAGAGCCAGATGTCTAGTTTTGAGAGCTTCTATATATAGGCCTAAGTTTGTAGATGACTTCTTTTGACTCCTTTGGTGGAGCTATGAAATGCTTTGGGTTAAGATATTGTGAGGGTAAACCATGAGTGGTGTCTAGATAGGGGGAGTATTGCTCTTTTGATAGGCGAATTTAGATAGGTCTAGGTGGTTCTCGTGTGCATCCTCGTGATTTTTATGCTAACCTTTTTATTCTGACTTCTACTGCTATTCCTAGACATCAAGTGGCTTAGTACTAGATTCCCATGTCTTTAATTTCTAACCCTAGTACTGAGGCACCGATGTTTCCTGCTTATGCCCTATATGTCCGTTGAGCGAGTAAGGAGCATATGTGGCTTCTTCACTCCGGGTGTTCCTGACACATGGCTGGAGATTCTTGATGGTTTTTCTCCCTCACTCAAGCATCTGGCGACGAGTTGATCACATTCAAGGATGCTTCTATTGGGATCGTAATGACAAAGGGCACTGTGCATGTCAACAAGTCTATGCCCAAAGACATCGCTTTGGTAATTAAGCTAAGGTGTAATCTATTATCTATTTTCCAGCTTCTTGATAAGGGTCTAGAAGTGAGATTCAAGAGAGGCAAGTGTAGAGTTCTAGATTCCTCTGGTAAGTCTGTGTTTGGGATCTCTAGGTTTGAGAAGATTTTTAGTGTTGATTTTTTTATCTCTTCTAGCTCTAGCTCTAGGTGTCTTATGGCTTCTGATTCTCATGATCTAGTACTGTGGCATTGTAGGTGTGGTCATATAGACTTCCATCACTTAACTAGAATTAGTAGCAAGGACATTATTATAGGATTTCTATGTTTAAGGGTTTCAATTTGCTTCAAATTGACATCAACAGTGCTTTTCTCAATGGTTTCATATAAAAAGAGGTCTATGTCAAGCAACCTCTGGGTTTTAAAAATCTTAAGTTCCAAAACCATGTTTGTAAACTCTCCAAAGCTCTATATGCATTGAAGCAAGCACCTATTTGATGAGTTTTTGTGCAAATATGCTAAGCCAAATTAAAATCAGAGACATATGTTTGAGAAGAAAAAGACACTGCTATTTGTACGTGCTATGACCTAGTTCAACTGGTCACTGCATTGTGCCTCATATAGCTACATGCCATCAGCCAATCTCAAAACCTATGCTCCAAGATCATCCCCTGAGTTTGTGGGTCTTCGACTACATTGTGTCGACCAAATTGCTTCGACTATGTTGTGTCGACCACATTGCTTCGACCACATTGTCTCTTCAACCACTCAGGTCTTCTAGCCGGTCTGACCACAGCCATAATGTCGGTCTGACCACCACAGCAATGCGCGGTGTAGCTGCTAGATCTGTGCTTGCCATGCATCATCAATCCAAAAGGGGCCCTGATATCTCCGTCTCGTGGCCCATTCCTATAGAATTTCCTTCCTAGAATATGGGCTCATCTCCAACAAATAAGGATGCATACACAACGCGTGGTCCAATGCATGGCCCACTAATGTCAACTTACGCACCAAGATGGACGGAAAAGATTTGTTCTCAGCATACTATGTTTGCAATGGAAAGATGATGACATCATATTTCCATCTAATGTAAGTAATTATCAACAAATCTCTTGCAGATCAAAAGAAAAGTTTTGAAAGGTAAGAATCAACACTCGGATCAGGAATTCTATCCCAAAAATCAATGGCACCATTGGCACCACATGGGAGCCATGTATGTTGCCTACGGCCCCTGCCTGCCTATAAAAGGAGAGATGGGGAAAGCCATCAAGGGAGGGGGAGACACCCAATTGCACCCATACACATAGAAAGGGAGGCGGAAGACACACTCAATTGCACCCATTGACAAGCAAAGGAACAAACACACAGAGATACACGGAGGGAGGAGACCCCATCAGCCTACATACAAAAAGAAGGCATGCACAAAGAAGATACACGCAAGGATGGAGGAGAAGGCTAGGGAACAGAAGAAGCAATCTATGTCAGCCCAGCTCAAGCCATGGCGTATTATACCCAAGGTGGTAAAAAAACCCTCCCCTTTTCTCTTTCTCTTTGATCTAGCTAGCTTGCATGCTAATGGATGATGGCAGCGGTGGGAACATGGCCAAATGCCTCTGCTGGTAATGCCATTGATTAGATGCTCTAGAGATCATTGTGATGTAGCCTGCGGCCGTGACTTCAGAATCATCAAGATTGTTGTCCACTTGCCAACTCACTGGGTTTGAGGCATGAAGTCCCTCCACTCCTACACGTGGCAAGTGCCCCAGCCAAGCTATGCAGCCATGATGATCTACCGGGCTATGCATGCATGTACCCCCAATCTGATGATAGCTCCACAAGGCGAGGTAGATGGCACTACATGCAAATCTTTCTCGACACCCAGGACATGTGACGTCATTGACTGCCACTCCAGTCTAACGAGGATGGTCTGCCCTCATGATCTTGGCGTCTTTCTAGCGGTGCGCCCTCACATCGGAGTTGGCCTAGCCGCCTTTGATACTTGGTCGTCTCTGATCGCTTGCTGTGCTCGGACGCCTTCGACTCCGTTCGGTGCTCGGATGCCTTCGATAGCCTTCCAAACTTGGTTGCTTACAACCGCCTTCGATGCTCGGATGGCTTTGACCATCTTCAGAACTCGGGCGCTTTTGACCGTCTTTGATACTTAGACGCCTCCAACCGCTGGTCGAAGTTGGATGCCACCAACTGCTTGTTGGACTCAGATGCCTCTGATAGCTTGTCGAACACAGATGCCTCCTACCGCTTGTCGAACTCGGACACAGTCACTAACTGCTTGTCATATTCGAACGTCCCCAAACAACTTCGATACTTGATCGTTCACGACCGTTCGCTGTACTCGAGCATCTCCGACCGACTTTGGTACTCGGACATCTCTGACTACTCGCCATACTCAAGCGTCGTCAACCACCTGTCATACTCAAAAACCTCCGACCGTCTCAATACTCGGCTGTCTCCGACCGCTCACCATGCTCGAGTGTCATTGACTGCCTTCGGTACTAGACGCCTCTAACCATCTCAGATACTTGATCGCTTACGACCACCTACCGTGCTTGGGCTTTGTCGACCACCTTTGATACTCAATCGCTTATGACCCCTGGCTGTACTCGGACGTCCTTGACTTCCCACTGTTCTCGAACATCACCAATCACTGTTAATACACGAAAGCCTTCGACCATGACATTATAGTACTCCGATGAGTACTCCTTACAACCATGTTGCTACAGTACTCCTACGAGTACTCCTTATGACCATGATACTATAGTACACCTATGAGTATGGCTTCTTACTAGGATGCTACAGTACTCCTTCGAGAACCCCCTCCGACCACGGTGCTACAGTACTTCTACAAGCACGATTACGACCATGAAGCTATATGCTTTGATGAGTACGATTTTTGACCACGGATGATGTCTGATGGCTTTCGACCATGTATGACTTTCGATTGCTTCTAACCACAGAGGACGTCCTATGGCTTTCGACCATGAACAACTTTTGATTGCTGTTGACCACAATGGCTTTAGACCACGCCAACTTTCGATGGCTTTTGACCATAGACAACTTCTGATGGCTTTCAACCATGATTGCTTTCGACCACAGACAACTTCCGATAGGTTTCGACCATGATGGCTTTCGACCATGAACAACTTCCGATGGCTTTCGACTACGATGGCTTTCAACCACAGACAACTTTTGGTAGCTTTCGACCACGATGGCTTTCTACCATGGACAACTTTCGATGGCTTTCGACTTCTGATGGCTTTTGACCACAGACATCTTCTAATGGCTTTTGACCATGATAGCTTTTGACCATAGATGACTTTCGATGGCTTTTGACCACGGATGACTCCCGATGGCTTTCGACCACAGACAACTCCCATGGCATGTGACCACGGATGACTCCCGATGGCTTTCAACCATGAACAACTCCTGATGGCTTTCGACCATGAACAACTCCCAATGGCTTTTGACCGCGGATGACTTCCGATGGCTTTCAACCATGGATGACTTACGATGGGTTTCGACCACGGACGACTTGCTATGGCTTTCGACCATGGACCACTCCTGATGGCTGTCAACCATGGGCCACTCTTGGTGCTTTCAACCACAGACTACTTCTGATGGCTTTTGATGACAAACGACTTCCGATGGTTTTCGACTATCGACTACGTTCGATTGCTGATGGCTTTTGGCTTTCGATTACCAACTACTTTCGATTGCTAATGGTTTCTGGCTTTCGACAACCAACTACGTTTGTTTGCTGATGGCTTTCGGCTTTTGACCACCAACTACGTTCATTTGTCGATGGCTTCTACTTCCAACTATCAACCACTCCCGTTTGGCGATGGTTTTTGGCTTCCGAGGAGTCCTTCCCGGTGGTCACTTTTGACCATGTCGATTCTCAACCCTGGCGTTTTGCTTTGTTAACCTATAACTTAAGTTATGTGTCAAAGTAAGGATGATTTTCCTCTACGACACTTGAGTTTGGCTGAGTGTGTCTGCACTACAGTGGGGTCGTTCCTGTCGGTCACTTTTGACCACTTTGACATCCGACCCAAGCGTTCTACTCTGCTAGCCTCACTACACGAATTAAGTACGTCTACTATATCAATTCTATTACTGTATCATCATATTAGTCATGCTTGGCGTGAATTATGCACACTTGTAACCACCTTAATTTTGCGTGTTGTTTGATACCGATGAGGTCGAACGACACGGGTGGGCGTGGCCAGTTAAAGGCCATGCTATCAACGGCCCCATAGACTGATGAGGCTATGGATAATGCCAACGCCCACATCTACATTTAGTATTTATCACATGCATGGAGAACGTGAAGCGAAGATTGAAGATGATGACCAATGTACAGCTTAATCGGATGTGTTGACAAGAAATTTGTGAGCGATTCTCACGTCAAACAACACCTAGACCTTGATATGATATGCTTAAGAGATTTCTACTTAAGAATGAGTTCAAAATAGGAATTGTAGATAAAGATTGTTCACTCTTAGGCATGACAGTGACTTCTTACTTATTTAGATTTGCATGAATGACATAATTTTTTATGTCTTTTTTCATACTTTGGTGTCCAGATTTTTAGATTCAACGAGCAGGGAATTTGAGGTGAGTATGATAGGTGAGCTAACTTTTTTCCTTGGCTTTTGAATCAAGCAATCAAAAAAAGGTACCTTCATACATCAAAACAAGTACACTAAGAACCTTCTTTGATGCTTCAACATGGGAAGCAGGAAGCCTGTCGCTACTCCAATGCCTACTTTGTAACACCCCAGGACCCACATTACCCTGGGTTGCTACTAAAACTGCTCTACAACTAGCCAATTTACAAAATAAATTAAACTGGCAACAATTACTAAACAAGATAGTATAAGCGGAAGCATAAACAACTAAGGAATAACAGGATAGAGATAGCAATTCAATATTTAAAACATCCTCCAACCTTTTAATCTAAAACATAGCTCACAAATTTAACATTATTAAGATAATGTGAACAAAGCTATGCGAAGGTCTAGAATCCTTTCAACTTTATTACAGCATAAACAAAATATGATTCACATGCATCAGTGTGGTGCCGCTCTACCCTTCCCATGCATGCTCAAAGTCCACCTGTAGGGAGGGGGAAACAAGGGTGAGATAAAATCTCAGCAAGCAAACTGTTTAACAGGCTATTCAAACTACAAACAATTATACATCATTATTTATAATTCCATACAACCACAGTTCATGTCCACAATTATTAAACCACCACGAACTTCCATGAATCATACCTCTTCAATTTCAGATTTAATTGGCATATGAATGCAGTCATTTTATCCACAATTAAATGCAAATCAAACATTTAATCTTCCACAAACTACAATAGATTAATCATCAACAATTTAATCTTCCACCAATAACAATGTTTGTATCCTCAATCCTCAAATCACCATCAATGACGGTAAAACATTAACAGATAAATCTTGTTTGACTACTTTTAAACCTCAACCACTGTCACCACCAAGACAATAAAACGTATGTATGTTGTTTTCCAATACTTTGTTGTTCCTCACATCCACAACTGCTATCATCAATTATCACAAGAGAAAAGAGTCTCATGCCACAACCACAACCCTGACCATACACACGTGACGAATCCCATTCCAGGACCTCAACCACAATCCTCATACCACAAATAGCTCACACGAGCCAATTCCACATTACAACTATGAAGTTGTATATTCCACATTACAACTATGAGTTGAAAATTCCACAAAATAACTTCACCACATTATATTGCATATGTATGCAAATGATCTTCCCACAATGCAATGCATATGAATGCTTTCATGCTATGCTCCACATCACTCTTTCCAGGGCAGGATTTGAGATGCATCGTATTACGACAATATACGATGCTCCCACGGGATAAGAGGTGCATCGTATTACGGCAATATACGATGCTGTACCGGTACGGTCGCGGCTAGGTGCGGCGACATCCACATATGCAAGTGACATGACATGATATGACATGAATGATATGATAATCATAAATCACATTAATCCATCCTCAAAGGAGCATTATCATGCTCACAACATATCCACATCCACCACATATTAATTTCATGGTCCACAATATCACCTTAAGCAGGAATTCCACACGTCTACTAGCAGAATATCAACATATCCAATTAATTAATACTTGCTACCATCTCCACAATTAAAATATCATGCAATCATGGAATAATGTATCAAATTACGATAATAATGTAAATTGCAAGTAGAAGGAATAACAAGTTAAACGGTAGCAACCACCGCTACGTTCACTTGCCTTAATCCGACGAAGCGAAGTAAAATCAAGAGCGCTCAGGGACAAGACCACCTGTCCAAAAGGCATCTCTCAGCACAATGCCACAGCATACAAACACGACATAAATAATTAAAGACGTCGCTAGAACCCCGAACCCGCACTAACTCCTCTCCGCTCAACAATTCAGCAAATTACCCTCTGCGGTAGCGCTGCTTAACAATTTCGTATCTTTAAAAATATTGATCCAATTACAGAAAACGATACCTCTCTAAATTAATCACTTAAAAGCCTACATTTTTCATGTAGAACACATATTTTTATTTTGATCACAGCTAGGTGTAATTTAATGCCCAAAACAGAGGAAGATCTCTGTTCTAGCAGATTGGACAGCGATATTAAAATGCGTCCCAACAACAATACAGGGGTCTAAAAATTCTGAATTTTATACAGAAGCTATATCTCTGAATTATCTACAACTTTCTCAATTAAGTCCATGACCATACAAATCATTTACTACCTCAAATTCACATATTACCGTCGGTCTGTGCCAATCTGCTCGCCTGACGAACAGCAGTATTCCCGACCCTGTAACTCCCAGATCCCACGGCAGAAAAATCCAACACAAATACAGGAGATTCGTCTGGAAGTCCTCTACAACTTTCCTTTTGGGAGAGTCTGCAGGAAAATTCGTTTACTAGGTAAAAACCTCACGAACAGACACGCTGTGCGAATCAATCTACAGGCAGACATCAACTAATCTCTAATCGGGCAATTAATCTATTAACTACCTTCAAAATCCGTGCCAAGAACCCTAATTATTTCGAAAATCAGATGGTTTGGGATGAGGAACAATTACCTAGATGAAGAATCACCCCTTTTTTTCCTCCTCTTCTTCTTCTCCTTCCTTCTCCTTCCTCCTTCGCCTTCTCCTTCCTCTCCTTGGCTCCAATGGCAGCAGCACTTGTGGGGGAGGTGGGGGCACCAACCAGGGGGGGCTGCGCCCAAGAGGGTGGGAAAGGGGGGTGGCGGCTGGGTGTGGGGAAAAGGGGGAGGAGGGGGAAGCCCTAGGGTTAAGTGGGAGGGGGTGCGGCCACCCCTTGGGCCTCCGGCCCCAAGGTGGTCGGCCCACTCTCCAGGCAGCCCACTTAGAGTTTTTATTTAAAATTTTAATTTATTTTATTCATTTTATACTGTTCTACAATTTTTACTTTTCCCTTCCCGCGTTTTGCCGAAAAATCGGCGACTCCGCGATTGTTTTAAAATCTTATGCCGTATCGACGATCAGGGTATTACATACTTCTACCATGTTGGATTCTAGTGAGGATGGCAACTGATGGACTAGAACAAATACTGCAACATGATCGACTCCCTCCTCTACCTCACTTCTTCAAGGTTAGATATATAGGGCCTATTCTTTTCAGCTTCTAAAAGCTGCGTTTTGCCTTTTCTACAGTAACTAGCTTTCAAACAGAATGTCTTTTCAAGGTGGGGTTTACAAGTAGATTATAGTACACACTGTACTAACTTTATTTATATCGGCAAAAACCACGCACGAGTTTTCATTACTCCGTAGTCTCTCTCACAAACAGCTTAAAGGCCATAAGCTGTAGCCAAAAGCTATAAGCCGAAGCAAAAAAAAAAAAAGAAGAACAAGAGCACATTTTACTGTGTGTCTGTGCACTCAACTTCAGTCTTTCTCATCGGCAAGCAATGCGTCACATTTTTAGGTATCTATAGGACACTTTTAACTTTGAACTTTGGTATTCTTCTGATTCTGCACTTTCTCTCACGCTTTCTTTAATGCTGATTTTATAGGGTGTAAGATAGATAGAAATAATACCTCGAGCACCTATCATTTCTTAGACACATCTCTTATCTCTTGGTCATCTAGGAGGCAGTCCTCTATTGAACAGTCCACTATAGAAGTGGAGTATGTAGCTACTGTTAGTAGTTGCTCTCAGGTTCTCTGGATCTTATCTACTCTGCGTGACTATGGGTTAGCTTTGGGTAGTGTTCCTCTTCTGTATGATAACACTAGTGCTCTCAACATTACTAAAAACCCAGTACAACACTTTAGGATCAAGTATAATGACTGAAATACCATTTCCTTAGAAACCATGATGAGAAGGGTGATGTTGTGCTTCAGTTTATAGAGTCAAAGCACTGGGTTATATATATTTTCACTAAGACTCTCGATTCTTCTCATTTTGTTTCTTTGTTGGGGGGGGGGGGTTGGAAGTTATTAGTCCTTATGGCCTGTTTTAAGAGAGAGTTTAACTCTTTTTTATCTATTGTATCATATTGTATATTTAAATTTTAGTAAAGTGCATTGTGAAATATAAATGTAGTTTTGACTATTATCCCTATGTGACATGATATCTTGTTTTGCATTTTGCCATATCTTGTGATAGATTTACTAGATTAATCATATCTCTCTATGTGTAGCTTAATTTTTACCATGCAAACTTGATTAAATGTGAAATTTTTGAACTAAAATTGTCCCTGTTGGATCTTATGACTAGTTTTGCTCAAGTGATCATTTTGTGAATCATGCCATGTCAAATAGACTAAGTTGAGTCTAGAACCTAAATTGAGATTTAGGTTGAACTATACTAGTTCTTGATTGAAGCATGATTTTACTTCTCTTAGACTTTTACGGTTTGGGTAGGATATTGCATACGGATTCAGGAGTAGCTCATTGTGCTTGAACTAGAAAAGAAAAGTGAAAATAATCTCTTTTATGTGCAAAAAACTGATTTCACCAATTATTTTTATAAGACAACTTGCTATTTCACTAGGCATGAACTTCAGGGGGAGTTTTAGATGGCCATGATCATACTCTTAAACTTATTGCTTGGGTTGGTCGACAAAGGCTTGAGATCTAGCACGTGGTTTAGAAAGCAAAAAATGTGGGAAAATGCTTGAAACTTAGGAGGTAGTTGTGGATGAGTCATAGTATAGGACTTGCTTTACTAAGATGTAACCAAAAATGAATTTCAGTAAGTGCTAAATGTACTCTTTGTCCTTAATTCCAAGTGCCTGAACACCTCTACTACTTAAAATGAGTTAGTGGTGGTGGTTCATCTGCCCCTCCTCTCCTCTCCCCCTTGTAGATGAATTGGTGCCGATGTGTGGACCAGCCCCTAAATGGCCGTATTGTCTGTTGGTTTCAACGCTTCTCTCCACGTCTCTTGTCTTCCCAAATCTAAATCCGTAACAAACGCAATTGACGCCGCCTCACCCACACGACCCTCCCAGCATGACACATATCCTCCATGCCATGATGCTTCGATCCCGTCCCAAGGATTCCCTTTTGCGCGAGTTCTTCTTCCCTTTTGCCTTCTCTTTGCCTACCTGAGCGCCTACCCCACCACCACCAATGGGCAAGGTAGCATCGGCAACAGTAGTGCCTCGGCTACAAGAAAAGGAGGCCCTCCTCCCTTCCCAATCCAGTTGGAACCTGACCAATTTCTCCTCCCATGTACACTGCCCCGCTGCACTCGCCAGCTTCTCCTTCACTGAGCGTCGCCCCGTCGTGCCTACTGCAGCTGCTCCATGGCCCACTGCTACAACGCCACCATCGAGCTTGAGTTCCATCGGGTGCCAGGCGCACGCTCATACAAACCACTATCGAGCTCAAGTTCATCAAGGCGTATCAGGAGTTCGGTAGCTGGTGGCTTACGTGTAGCTATGGGCGTTGCCGCGTACGTGCCTCCTGGCACGCCCGCGACCACCATATGATGCCCTTCGGCGATGGACGCCTTGCAAATGTGTGATAAAATTGCTAAGTGAATGGCTTGGTGAGGAGC
This sequence comes from Dendrocalamus latiflorus, assembly GCA_017311315.1. Classification (NCBI taxonomy): domain Eukaryota; kingdom Viridiplantae; phylum Streptophyta; class Magnoliopsida; order Poales; family Poaceae; genus Dendrocalamus; species Dendrocalamus latiflorus. The sequence goes on from CM029657.1 coordinate 24,356,500, forward strand.
ATGACCTGGAACAAAGCAGCAATTTGCTCAGCGGGGAGCGCAAACTGGACCAACAAGCCACATGCTTCAACGTGATCTCCATGGTGTTGTCACAGTCTAAACTGTTAACACCACTACAAAAAAGATCATCACAGACGGTTCAAAACTGTCATCATAGACGGTTTTCTGAACCGTCTGAATTTATGTGTCAGTGATAATCGCGGGTTCATAAATGGTTTGTGAGCCGTCTATGATAAAAACAACACAGACAGTTTGTAACTAGAACCGTCTGTGAAGAAAACTATTACAGACGGCTCAAACTAAAAACTGTCTGTGATACCCACACATCACAGACGGTTCTAGTTATCAACCGTCTGTGATTGATAAGTTTTACAGACAGTTAATATATAGAAGCATCCGTGATAGTCCTTCATAGACGGTTTATACCACAAAACTATCTGTGATAGTCCATTCTATACCTAAAATTTTTTCTATTTTTTGGCTAGCCTCAACAAATAATGTTACCTATGCCCTTTGAAAATAAGTAAATACAGTGGCAAACACAACACACATTCCATTTCCATTAAGATTAGAATCCACCATTACAACATAACAAGATAATGAACCCAACTCTTTAACACGGCAAGAATATATAAGAAGAAGATATCCTAGCAGACAGTAGAAGCTGGATGCATCGGATAGCGGCCAGATATCACCGGCAATGGAGAGGTAGTGCCACTTTTGTGGCACGACGGTGAGACTATACAAAACACTATTATGACACTTACGACAAGAGTGTGTTGTGCAGTCGACCGTCGTGTCACAGTAGAGGTGCTAGCTCACGGTGGTAGTCGGCATCGTTAACGAACAAGATGGATGCATCGGATGGTGGCCGAATATCACCTGCAATGGAGAGGCGGCGGTAGCGCCACCTTTGTGGCACGACAGTGAGACTGAACAAGACACTCTTATGACACTTACGACAAGAGTGTGTTGTGCAGTCGACCGTGGTGTCACAACAGAGGTGCTAGATCACGGTGGTAGTCGATTAGCGTTGTCGAGGGGAGGATGCAGGAAGCTATATAGTGGATGAACTCACACGTGACTGCTAGTGGAAAGGTAGATGATGAGTAATTAATAAGGGTAAGCGGTGGTAAGAACCAGTGCCTGCCATTCGATGTGGAGAGAATGGATGGGTGAGATCGAAATCCTGGGGCATACACCACGGATCGGTGATGTGTCATTATCAGAGATGGTTTGTTATATGAACCGTCTGTGATAATTAATATCATAGACGGTTTGTTATATGAACCGTCTATAATATTAATATCAGAGACGATTTGGTATACGAACCATCTATGATATTAATATTAGAGATGGTTTAGTATACAAACCGTCTGTGATAACGCTTAAATATGCGCGCCCTAATCCAGCTCTTCTAAACTGTCCTCTCATATTCTCAATGATGGCATCTAATATTCTTTGGATCTCCTTCCTCTCATCTATCCATCATGAGTTTTTTGGCCGCAATCTTACACAAACGGCCAACAATTTACCTTTGGAGCAACTCCTCTATTCACGCCCTGCTCTCCTTCCTCGACTTGCTTCCATCTGTTAGCTAGACCTCATTATCCACCGTCAATGGAGGTGTCTCATTGCCGCTCAGCAAAGGAAAACCGCCCTCAGCCTCGTTCTTCTCTACAATGTGCACAAAGTGGAGGAAGCTCTTACAACAGTGGAGAGACACATGGATAACATTACCGATCAAGCAGAAGTGGCCGATTCTTAGGAAGCTTATCATGGCATCCTCTATGAGATTATGGACCGTGCTAATGATTTGCCCAGGCTGGAGGAGGAAGTGCAAAGGCAAGGACAATCTTCATGACATTCGAGAACTCAGCGGCTGATCCTCCAACTCCAAAAGTCGAAGAAGAAGCATATGAAGCCCTGAAGACTAACATCTGGGAATCACTTTTTTTGGGACTTTTGTAAAAAAAATTTGCCTTGAATTTGTCTCTCGTCTCAGTAGCTTCTGTAGTTTATACGATAAAGTACAAAACACAGACGGTTGTAAATAAAAATACACATCTAGAGCATGATTTGGAGTTTTTGTGTGAATTCTTACTAAGTTAGAGCTTTTGTGATTTCTTGTAATTCTCTTGATCTTTTGATCTGTTCTCACCATGACCAATATCAATTAGAATAATTATTCTTTCATATGGGCCTAGAGTGAGAATTCCCTATTTCTTTGGTGGAGTTGAAGCCCTTTGTGGAAAAGTTGCTCCATTTAGTGGCTTTACTCCATTTCTGGCTCATATGGTCATTTTCAATCTTTCTAATCCTTGTGGTGCTATGTGATGCTTTGCTTGCCAGTGGTGCTTGCAGGACTTTGGAAGTAGGTCATGGTGGCTGGGAGGATTGGGACTAGACACAGGTGATGTTGAGGTCTAGAACGATCGGAAGAAGCCGAAGATGACTTGGGCTGCTAGGTGGTTGCAAGCATGGTCGGCAAGTAAACAGGAAGCTTCTGGGAAGGTGCTGAAGGGGCATTTCGGTAAAATCCTCAAGACCTGCAAAAGGAAGCGGTTTCTGTTAAAGCACTGTGCTCTGACTGTGTTAGTGGGTTGTCGCAGGTGTGTCTACGTGAAAAACCAGGTGTTAGTTGGGGTTAACGGGTTACCCCCCCCGCTTCCAGAGGCTATAAATAGGATGGTAGGCTACCAGTCTAGTTTGAGGTTTTTGGTGAAGCTCTAGGATTTTATTTTCTGTTCTTGCGTGAGTTTTTCTCTGTGGCGGAGCGCTTGTGCTCCTAGTCCTCCTTGATGGAGTTGTTGTAGAAATCTCCATGACTGTAATACATCAATCTTTGTGCTTCCTTTTGAGTTCTTTTGTCTGTTTGATGTTTGGATGATTTTATTACGTTTTCTCGGTTCTATCTTATATTCTCCTCTCTTCTGTCTGAGAGATTGTGCTTGCTTGGTTTGCTCTAGATTTGACTTGCTCTGTGCTGGAAATCATCCTCAAAGCCACCTTGGCTAGTCTATTCCTGAGAGCAAGGTCTGATCTTAGTTCATCTTCCTGTCAGACATGGTCATAAGCATTCTCCGTGATTTCTAGCAGAGATCTTGATTTTGTTGCTAATCTTTCAATTAAAAGTCAGTGCAACTTCTTGAGATCTTCATCTTTCTATGTGCAAAGTTTCTTGGCTTTTTGTTCTCTAAGTCGAAAGTTCTGCCTATTCTTGGTCTTGCGGGTGTGCACCTCTCGACCTTCCTCTGTTTCGTCGAATGTGCTAAGATCACATCTATTTCTGTCGACTTCTTGTCTTCTGGTATTTCTGGTCTTGTGTAGTCGAAATCAGTGCAAAGCCTTGTCTGGTACGTTGACCGAATTTACGAGAATGTTGGTTTCGACCATGGTCAAGTGCCAGACCGCATCACACCCTTTTCGACAACATTGATCCTCTGTTGCGGTGATCTGGTTTCGACCACGTTAATCGTTCGACCACCTGTTGGCTTACGACCATGTGATTACGACCAGAGAACTGACTGTCTTCTTCCAAGTAGGTTGATCGATCACATGTTGGCGTTCGACCACTCTGTACATAGACAGTCACCCACTTGGTTGTTTCGACCACAACAAAGAGTCTTCGGCTCGGTCGTTTCGACCAGGGCATAGAGACTTATGACCACGGAGTAAAGTTTCGACTGGTCGGTCATTTCTACCACGGCAAAGAGTTTTCGACCGCTTTGGACTTCTTTGGCCAGCGTCTATTTTTCTCGTTTTCCAGTGAGCATTCAATCTCTAACTTTATAGCTCTGTAGCTATTGGAGAAAAAGAGTTGTGTGAATACTTGGGGAGGTTTGAAGGCAGCATTCACCCTCCCTCTGTTGCCTGTTCGGTCCTACAAGTGGTATCAGAGCAGGTTAGCTCTTTGCTATAGATCTTAACCGGTCTTTGGAGCCATGGCAGCAGACAAATATTCCACCAAGCCCCCTCTCTTCGATGGGATCCGTTTGGAAGAGTAGGATGGAGTCTTAAATACAGGCTCAGGGCTATGCAATCTGGAAGAATGTGAAAACTTGGTTTGTTGTTTCTACCGATGAGCACATCACAGTGGTGAATACACCAGATGTGGAGGCAAATGCTAAGGCAAGAAACATCATTATGCAAGGTCTTAGCAGAAACGAGTTTGATCGCATTTCTCATCTTTCGTCGGTCTATGATATTTGGGTGACCCTCGATGCATATCATGAGGGCACTACCCAAATCAAGACCGTACGACAGGACCAATACAAGCGAGAGTATAGCAAGTTTGAGATGTTTGCTGGTGAGTCCTTAGATGAGTCCAGATTTCACAAGATTTTGAGCAACCTCCGAGCAGTTGGTCTTACATACCCTGACTCAGACAATGCTCGTCAAATGCTTTCTGCTTTAGACCTACGAGTTTAGGATATGAAAGTGACCACCATCAAGGACACGACTGACCTCTCGACTTTGACTCTTGATGCATTGTACTCACGCCTCAAGACTCACAAGATTGACATTATCTCTCGCAAGTCAAAATCACAGTCGATGGCTTTGGTCACCGATCCCAGTCCTGCCTCCAGAGCATCTTCTGATGGTGCTTCTGGTTTTTCTTTAGCTGCTCTCTATGAAATAAGTGATGATCAAATTGAGCAGCTTCCAGAGAATGCACTAGCCCTCTTAGCCAGAAAATTTTCACATGCTTACAAGAGGGTTAGGGAGACAAAGAGAGGAGGGCCAATGATTTGTTTTGAGTGTGGTGGCCCCAACCACATTCAAACAAATTGCCCCAAGCTAGAGAAGGGCAAGAACGACTATGGTGGCATAAGCAAGAATGACTACATTAGCAAGAACTGCAACAAGAAGCCCCCAACTTGTGCCCAAGGCAAAGAGAAGAAGTACCGCAATCTTGGCAAAGCCAAGAAGCTCTTCCACCGCCCCTCACCGCCTTCGATGACATCAACTTCAGCGACATGGAAGGATGGAGCGACGACGACGGCAAGGATGATCAAGACAAGGACACCAAGGACGGCGATGACTTCATCGGTATGTGCTTTATGGCCAATGAGACCGACATCAGCGATGACGATCTCTACACCGACTCCGATGAGGTAGGTCCTTCCTACAACCAGCTCAATGATGCATTTCTCAAGCTAGGGAAATTTTATGCTAGATCTAGAGCTAGGTGTGGTGACCTAGAGAAGGAAGTAGAGAGCTTGTCATGGGAGCTTACTTCACTTAGATCTAATCCCTCCCGTGACGATTGCGATGTTTGCACTTCTTTACTGGATGATATGGAGAATCTAAGGACCTCTCATGGTAGTGTGCTTATGGAACTTGAATTGCTTAAGGTGGAGAATGTTAGTCTGCTAGCTGAGATGGAGATGACTAGAGTAGCATCTATTTCATCCGATTATGAGGATAAGGACAATGCTTTTAGAGGTCTTTACACCATGCTTCTGGATCTTCCTGAAACTTGTGAAAGTTGCAATAATTTGAAGATTAACTTAAAAAAAGGCAGATCATAAAATCGCTGAAATGAAAGCTGCTTTGCTAGAGCCTATTGTTTCTTGTGCCAATTGCTCTAAATTAACTGCTAAACTTGAATTTGTTTCTAAACAATTTCAAGACATGTGTGATAAAAACAAGAAAATGACTCAATATGCTTCTAAGGCTCCTATTAGCACACTATGCAATAACTGTGAAAAACTAAAATCTTAATTGGTTGCATTGGATGATAAATGTGTGAAGCTATCTAAGGACTTACTGGAGAAGCCACAATATGATTGTTCTTTCTGCGCTGAAGTGGGGGAGAAATCTAAGGAAATGCTTGAGACTTTTAGGAGGAGTCACGAGAACCTGACAACTAGGATTAGGACTGTCCCCTGTGCATCTTGTGAAATCCTCAAGATTGAGGTGGCCGTGCGCAAAGAGAGATGTGCACGTGCTATTCGATCTTCTGCCTTCGGATCATTTTCTTCTCCTCATGGTGTCTCTCCTTTTTCTTCTCCATGCTCTTCATGCGCCTCTCTCTTTCAAAAGTATCAGTACCTTATGAACACTCTTGAAAGATTTGTTGGAGGCAAGAAAAAGCTGAATCTTATTCTAGACAAATCCAAGATTTGCAAGTTCAATCAAGGTCTATGATATGATTTCTTAGAGGATGTGAGGAAGCATCCACCTGCCGTTGTCAGACCTATAGCAGTAGGTGTGATTGAGGTTAAACCCAAAACTAAGAAAGTTGAGTTCAAATCTGCGGGCTTTGTCCAAGGGATCTCTGACAGTAAGGTAGTACCACCTGTTGCTTCGACTTCTCAGAAGGTGAAGCCTCATCATGCTACTTCGACCTCCCAGAAGGTGAAGTATCATTGTACTTTCTGTCAGAAGGATGGACATGGTATTGAGAGATGATTCAGGCGTGCCAAGATCGTGCAAAGAGACCGTGTTCGCGCTCTTAGGCGTATTCAGGGTCAGCCCCAGACTCTGAGTGCATGTAAGACCAACACGAGGTCTAGATTTCTAGAAAACTCGGTTGAGGTGCACATCTAGAGCATGATTTGGAGTTTTTGTGTGAATTCCTACTAAGTTAGAGCTTTTGTGATTTCTTGTAATTCTCCTGATCTTTTGATCTATTCTCACCATGACCAATATCAATTAGAATAATTATTCTTTCGTATGGGCCTAGAGTGAGAATTCCCTATTTCTTTGGTGGAGTTGAAGCGCTTTGTGGCAAAGTTTGAATTTCTTTAGATGGAAATTGGTCAGACAGGCCTGGGCATGTGATCAGACCGTCGGGGCATCGGTCATACTGGCTGGAGGTACGGTCAGACCGCAAGTTTGTTGCTGGTCAAATCAGCCAGGCAAGTGGCCAGACCGCCGAGCTGAGCGACTAGGGTTTAGATGCCGATTGTAATTTTCTAGTGAGGGTCGTTTGCACTATGCTTGACCGGTCTGATCGGCCCCTGCTTGGTGGTTAGTCCGGTCTTGAGTTGTTCTCTAGGGTTCATTTGAGAATTTGGGAAATAGGTCATGGAATGATTTGAATTGTGTTCAGTCAGTGCATTAATGTTGCATGAAGCATATTTTGGCTAACGTGGGACATGTTGTGAAGACCTTGTGCCCAAAAAATGAGTTATTTGTCTTTGGATGTGAAGAGAGGCTTGGAGTCAACTATAGTCAATGGCGAGAATGAAGGCTGTGCTCATGAAGGAGCCAAGGTACAGAACGATTAAGGATGTCGAGTGAGATAATTGAGCTCAAGCATGGCACAAGGAAGATAAAAAATATTGAAGGGAAAGTTCGAACGATGGGCTGCACCAAGTAGCTTTGTCGGTCCAAGTGAGACGTGGTTCAATGGACTAGAACAAGAGAGACTTGCTGACCTGTGGCAAGCCATTGGTGCACCTGTATGTGGGAAGTATAGTGATTGCTTTGCAAGGAAGATGAAGATTGGGTCAAGGCAAGTGTATTTTGATAGTTTGCCATATATCGTAAACTTACTTTGATGAAAACTGCAATGCTTGAGCGGTACATGGGAAAAAGGTTTAGGTCAAGGAGATGCTAAGGAGATCAGGTGAATCAAAGGCTAAGGATCTAGCGAATTTCAACTCATGTGCTTTGGAAAATATGCATGAATTAAGTGTGTGAGTAAAACCCGTATTGTGTGGGGTTAATAGATTTCACAATTATGCTAATAGATAATATCTCCCCAACATATTAAATAGATGATTCAACCAGCCACATCTGACCCTAAGGGATACTATCCATTAAGGTCAGATGTGGCTGATTGCCTTATCTATTTAATGTGTTGGGGATGCAAGCTTGCATGCTTGCAAGCTAACCATCCCAACCATCTTCATCCTTGTGTTCTAAGGTTAGGGTTAGAAGAGTGAGTATTGTGATGTGCTCTCTTATCATTCTGGTGGAGTGGATGTAAAATCTTCTTCATCAAGTGGCAATAGATTCATCAATCATGAAGTCTTCTTGTTTTGATTGATTTGCTCTTGATCTTGTTGGTTTTTTGGTCTCTTCTCTCTCTTCTTGATATTGCTTAATGCCAAGGACATATAAAAGATGGAGAGAAGTCTCATGGAGATCTGATCCCATCCTTCTAGCCATCAGGTCTTGCATGATTTAGAAGTTGCCTGGTTTTACATGGATTTGGTATTATCTTGAGTTTTCTTGATCCTGAGGATTTTTGCTTTGAATCTTTGGGGTGAAATACGCCATGTGAGAACTCATCTAGAGCCATCTTGGCAATTCTCTACCCACAAGCAAGCCATATCTCAAGATTTTGATGTTTGTGCAATTTTGGTGCAATCTCGCTTTTTCTTAGAAATGTTGGAACTTTGACCAAAATTCTTATAATCCTTAAATACAGTAATTTTTTGAGACCCTAAGCAAGATGTGTGAAGATTACATCTCTTTTGGTTAAAAAATTTGGGAGTTGCACAACTCTTGGTTTTGGCTCGGGCTAAGTTATTGTTCTAGAAATAGAGGAACAGTCAGACTGCTCTCATGCCCGATTCAACCTGCCATTGACAGACCGATGTGATCAGGCCAGTTAGACCACTAACTGTGTGCCAGACAGACTACTCACCAGTTCAATCGCACTCTCTGTTGCGGTCAGACCGGTGAGGGGCCTAAACTCTCTCTCTCTCTCTCTCTCTCTCGTATTTGAGTTTGTTGCCTTGCTTCTTGGCTTCCAATTTTGATCTCGATAGTTTTGTATCTATTGGAGTGAAGAAGTTTGCTTGATCGTGCAAAAATAGCACACCCGCAAGTGCACGGGTTGCCACTGAAATAGCGGCGAGTGTCGTGTTCTCCACAGGGACTAGACTGAGGCTACCGGTGCTCGGCTAAAGCTAGATCAAACGAAACGGGGGAGAACTAAACCTAAAACGACTACCAGAACAATCGAACGAACAAACTATCGAACGAAACGCTAGCTCGCACGGCTGAACCTAAGAATGACCACATATCATCAACTACACTACAATAAGCTCAAATGCTCACAAATATAATAAGCATAATATCAAGCATAAGAATGACCATTCCTAAGAATGGTCATAAATCATCAACATAAGCATAATATCAAGCATAAGAATGACCACATATCATCAACTACACTACAATAAGCTCAAATGCTCACAAATATAATATAAACATGCTAGAACATCATCCATACACATACAAGTCCTCCCCCAAGCTTAAATTGAGCAATGAATCAAGAATGTGCTTAAAGGGGTAAGAAACAGCTCACCGGGTGTATATGATGTAATGGAAGTGAACAAATCATCCCATGACATCTCGCACGTACAAGGATGAAGATCTAGCACGGGACCTGAAATAAAAAGAAAGAAAAGAAAAGAAAAGAAGCCAACAAAAACTAACAAAAGGTATGGAAATAAAAAGAAAAAGAGATGCTCATTTGGATGTAGCGGGAGGAGGGCCGAGGACGGGACATGGAAAAGGCACATGTCCGCCCTCCTAATGAAACAGCATGCCTCGAAATCCACCTGGATCCCAAGGGATGTCGACTCGAGTCAAGTCCACTCGCAGTCGATGGTACACAAGCGTAACCCTGCAAATAAACTCAAAAATACAGCAAGTATGTGTGATAGGGTCGACGCCCTCTAAGTCATCAATAGAATATCCAATCATGTAGGTGTATCGATAAAGTACATCATGAGGACTATAAGTGAGATGAGCACAATCAGTAATAGAGTATGTCTCGTCAAAGCCAAGGAAATCAAACCTGAGGTGGTCGGGGAAGAGTTTCCAAACTACCTGAAGTGTGGGTGAAGGAGAATGTGCGGTAGTAGAAACCTCCAGAGGGGCGATGTCGACCAAGGAAGTAACTGATGGTGGATCAATAGGAATATGCTCCTCCTCGACATCGGAAGCAGCCCCCTCATCAAGATGTGGAACCTCAGAACTCAAAGGCATATCCATAATGAACTCGTCAGCATCTAGCTCAGTGATCTCTCTCTCAGAGTCAATAGGCGAAAGATCTGACTGAGGTGCCTCTAAGTGTGTCTGTGGTGTCTCCAACAATAGGCCCTCGCTAGCAAGATCAGGTGTAAGACTGGTAGGCTGACACTCATCTCTATCCAGAACTATCTCTGTGGTGCTAATGGAAGGCTGTGAAGCGGTAAAACTATCCACACAAGTAGAACTGGTGCTCATAATCGCCTCAATCTCATCCTGAATCGCCATCGCACGATCACCACCAGGAGGCACAGTCATCAGTTCCTTGCATAATGCATCAAGTCTGGCAGCCTGATCTACATGTGAAGGAAGTGGCTCATGAGACTGCTCTAGGAACTCAGAAATAGGAACTGTAAACTGGCTCGGTGAAGGCATAGGTGAACTACAGGCAGGAGGTGTCGGATCTAATGAGAAGTCACTACTCATTCTACTCTCATGATCTCCTATAATCCTAGAAATCCTCTCCTCAAATCTAGACAACTGATCGAGCTCAGGAGTAGGAGTCTGATGCTGAGGTACAGGATAGTGCTGGTGTGACCAATGAGAAATATCCTGATCTCCATATCTAAAACCCTGCAATGGTGTACTAGAACAAAAGGATGAATAATCAGGGTTGTTGTTTCCATATGACAGACTCGAGTGCTCAGGCCATCCAGGGTGATAAGTGTCAGGGAATGGCTCACTCGGCTGAGCAAAGCTCATCCCGTAACACTCTGGAGTGGACAAATAACCACACTGGCACTCAGCGGGTGAATGGCCCTGAAAACCACAAGTCTGGCATATAGGAACAACTGGAGAGTGGGCGCCTAATAAAGAACTGTAATGATCATGCCCGCTCTCTAACACAACTCCTCGCTCTAAAGCATAGCGCTCTAACTGACGAGACAATAGATTTACCTGTTCTTGAAGAGTATCATAAGTAGAGGTGCTCATATAACCACGAGAATCAGAACAGTAAGCCATAGCCTCAATAAGTACCTGTATCAATCAACCTACGAGAATGGATACGAAAAAACGCAAAAGAGAGAAATAACTAGGGAAAGGGTTAGGGATTAGTAATATATCACAAATATGAACAATAACGAAAAGAAAGACAAGTCAGCACAAACACAAAACAAGCAAAAGAAAACAAACGACCTAGTCTATAGCCTAACACTGTCGCTCTAAGCTAGTCCCCGGCAACGGCGCCAAAATGCTTGATCGTGCAAAAATAGCACACCCGCAAGTGCACGGGTTGCCACTGAAATAGCGGCGAGTGTCGTGTTCTCCACAGGGACTAGACTGAGGCTACCGGTGCTCGGCTAAAGCTAGATCAAACGAAACGGGGGAGAACTAAACCTAAAACGACTACCAGAACAATCGAACGAACAAACTATCGAACGAAACGCTAGCTCGCACGGCTGAACCTACGAAAGAACTAACAAACGCACAAACAAAGGACGACGGGACGAACGATCGTACGAATGGACGTCGTACGACCGAACGAACAACACGACTACGAGAACGAATGACACGACTACCGACCGACGACCTAACTAACTGTCGACCGCTAGAAAGATTGAGGAAGTCGAGAAGCACGAAGGAAGTCTAGAAGCAAAGAGGGGAGAGTCGAGAGAGAACCAGGGGGAAGACGGTCGTTCGCTAACTAGACGACGACGGCAGGATGACACAACAAACAACTACGAACGACTGCACAACTTAACTACCGACAGACCGCGGAGAGAAGAAAAGAGAGAGGATTCAGAAGCAAAGGGAGGTTGAGACAGAACGGGGAAGGGAGACGATCGGCCGGCTAGCTAAATTGCGCAACACAAACACACATACTAAAACGGACAACTAACACAAGCACAAGACAAAGCCTACGCAACACTGAACATGAACTGACCATATGCACAAGCTAATCACTGACACATACATCACAGATCACCACAGTAATAAATACTAAAATTGCTGAACAACTTCCAACAGCATAAACATATTATATGAACAGCACAAAACATTGCACATATCACAGATCACCATCACAGATCACAAGTCAACATCCACAGTTCAATAGAAATTAACAAGTACTCATAGTAATTCAGTTTGACAGTAATTGAGAACAGCAATTAGACAAAGGAAGAAGGATGGGAGGATGAACCGAGGGGTAGAGCAGAGGAAGCAGAGCAGAGGTCGTCGGTGTAGTGGAGCCGAGGAGGAAGGGGTCGGTGAAGGAATAGCCGTAGAGGAAGAAGCCGGCCTCGGTGGGATGATTGCAGATCGGCTGCCCGGCGCTCAGGTGGTGATGGCGGCGGTGCTGATGTGGGTCGACGGCGTACGGTTGAGGATGCGGCGGCTCAAGGTGGTCGGAGAAGAGGTGAAGCTCGGCGGCCGTGGTGGAGAGAGGCGGTCGAGTAGGAAGGGGGAGCAAGGCGGCGGCCGGTGGAGGAGAGCAGAGGGGCGGCCGGAGAAGGGAGACGCGGTGGCGAGCCGGAAAAGGGAGGCGATGAAGGGTGGCCGAGAGAGGTGGAGAGGAAGGGGCTGGCGGCCGTGGATCCGGTGAAGGGAGGCGCACTGAAGGGGAAGCGGTGAAGGGAGGTGCCGCGCCGGTGGAGAAGGGAGTAGAGGGGGCGGCGGCGCTCGGGATGAGGAAGAGGTGTTGCGGCGGAGTGGCGAGAGGGTGAAGGGAGGTGGACGGGTTGGCCGGATGTGAGAAGAAGGGAGAGCGAGGCGGCGGTGGATGCGGTGGGCGAGACCGGCGCGGGTGCTGCGGAGGAAGAGCAAGGAGGTGAAGGGCGGCGGTGAGGAGAGAGGTGGCGGCCGGGAGAAGGCGGCGCCAAGGTGGAGCAGTAGAGGGGAGGCGCTGTAGAGGATGGGGTGCGGCGGCGCTGATGGAGAAGTGGTGGCGCGTCGGAGAAGGAACGGCCGGCGAGGTAAGGCCCGGCCTCGCCGGCGCCGTGGATGAAGGAGGAGGAGGAGAGCAGTAGGGGGATAGGGGGAGAGAGGAAAACCGGGCTCAGGCTCTCCCAGGCGGCGGCGGCGGGTTTAGAAGGAGATGGGAGTTTTGACACTTTTCAGATTGGTCCCCAAAGTATCTAGGGTTTTCAATTCAGTCCATCTCCCATTTCATTTCTTCTTTTCTGGCCCTTGGAAACTCCGATTTCAGCGCGGTTTGATCCTACGCGTACGTGACAACGCGCACATCTGTACGGAGCAGTTCTGAAATGCCAAATTTGTCGTTTATGCGCCTCGATCGCGCCGGCCTGTGGAAAAGCACAAAAAAAGTGTAAAATAGTCCATTTCGAGCAATTAAATATAGGAAAACGTGTAAATGATGATAAATGATCTCGAAATGCGAAAAATAATGGGGTAAAATGGCATGTAAATATATGCAATTATGACGCATGTCATACCCCCAAGCTTAAACTTTTACTTGTCCTCAAGTAAATGGCATGAATTATCGAACCCGGACAACAAGTTATCATAAGGTAAAAGACTAGTTTCGTGCAAGTAATAAGTCAAGAGGCATACAACAATGTAAAATGAGATTATCTAACTTGTGTTTTTGAAGACCAACCAAGATGACAATGAGTATTCAAGCAAAGATGCCAAAGTGATAACTATAGCATTTGACCAAATCAAGTTACACACAAGTGTCAAAATACACTCAAGTGATCACATGAATCCAACCAAAATTGTAAAGCATCGGAACTAGGTATAACATCAAGAATGAACATAGCAAAGAGTCATGCTAAGGCATTTGCTATTTGAGACAAAGAGACTAGTACTTGCATGATATTTATGAATAAGCCCACACTTGAGCCATGATACCTAATTTTTGTTGATTTTTAGCAAATTTAAAACACACATTGGGCACAAGTGCCACTTATTCCAATCCTTGGGCAAACTTGCCACTTATTCACACTCACACTTGGGCAAAACATTGCCACTTATTCAGACGTTTGCAAACCAATGTGACAAAGTCACTTATTCAACTCACTCACTCCTTGCAAAACAATTTTTTCTCTTTTCTTTTTTTTAAGATTAAGCATCTTTAACCGGTTTTCATTAATGCTAAGTAACACGTGTCTCGAGACATGGATACCTAGCTAAATCAACCAAGTTATTGGCTCAAGATAGGACTACCCCTTTCACAAATTTTACATTCAAGTAAAGTATCAATATCTAAAATAACATATGCCAAACCATGAAACTAAGATATAATCATTCAAGAGGCTATGACTAGAACCAATTCAATCCGCAAATGGTTAAAACACATGCGTAACTCGCAATGAATGAAATGCTATAGGATCACAAGGCTTCTAAGCACACATCATGGATAATAAACAAAACTCAAGCTCTAATATGATGCCAAGTGACTTAACACCTACAAGGAACTAGTTACAATATAGCTCAATGAAAATTTCAGCATGACCTTTCTAGATTAATTATGGCATGGGCTCACATGGCCAAGATGTACAATCAAGCATAACATGAGAGCAATTGTAATGGTCATAAATCATCAACATAAGCATAATATCAAGCATAAGAATGACCACATATCATCAACTACACTACAATAAGCTCAAATGCTCACAAATATAATATAAACATGCTAGAACATCATCCATACACATACAAGTCCTCCCCCAAGCTTAAATTGAGCAATGAATCAAGAATGTGCTTAAAGGGGTAAGAAACAGCTCACCGGGTGTATATGATGTAATGGAAGTGAACAAATCATCCCATGACATCTCGCACGTACAAGGATGAAGATCTAGCACGGGACCTGAAATAAAAAGAAAGAAAAGAAAAGAAAAGAAGCCAACAAAAACTAACAAAAGGTATGGAAATAAAAAGAAAAAGAGATGCTCATTTGGATGTAGCGGGAGGAGGGCCGAGGACGGGACATGGAAAAGGCACATGTCCGCCCTCCTAATGAAACAGCATGCCTCGAAATCCACCTGGATCCCAAGGGATGTCGACTCGAGTCAAGTCCACTCGCAGTCGATGGTACACAAGCGTAACCCTGCAGATAAACTCAAAAATACAGCAAGTATGTGTGATAGGGTCGACGCCCTCTAAGTCATCAATAGAATATCCAATCATGTAGGTGTATCGATAAAGTACATCATGAGGACTATAAGTGAGATGAGCACAATCAGTAATAGAGTATGTCTCGTCAAAGCCAAGGAAATCAAACCTGAGGTGGTCGGGGAAGAGTTTCCAAACTACCTGAAGTGTGGGTGAAGGAGAATGTGCGGTAGTAGAAACCTCCAGAGGGGCGATGTCGACCAAGGAAGTAACTGATGGTGGACCAATAGGAATATGCTCCTCCTCGACATCGGAAGCAGCCCCCTCATCAAGATGTGGAACCTCAGAACTCAAAGGCATATCCATAATGAACTCGTCAGCATCTAGCTCAGCGATCTCTCTCTCAGAGTCAATAGGCGAAAGATCTGACTGAGGTGCCTCTAAGTGTGTCTGTGGTGTCTCCAACAATAGGCCCTCGCTAGCAAGATCAGGTGTAAGACTGGTAGGCTGACACTCATCTCTATCCAGAACTATCTCTGTGGTGCTAATGGAAGGCTGTGAAGCGGTAAAACTATCCACACAAGTAGAACTGGTGCTCATAATCGCCTCAATCTCATCCTGAATCGCCATCGCACGATCACCACCAGGAGGCACAGTCATCAGTTCCTTGCATAATGCATCAAGTCTGGCAGCCTGATCTACATGTGAAGGAAGTGGCTCATGAGACTGCTCTAGGAACTCAGAAATAGGAACTGTAAACTGGCTCGGTGAAGGCATAGGTGAACTACAGGCAGGAGGTGTCGGATCTAATGAGAAGTCACTACTCATTCTACTCTCATGATCTCCTATAATCCTAGAAATCCTCTCCTCAAATCTAGACAACTGATCGAGCTCAGGAGTAGGAGTCTGATGCTGAGGTACAGGATAGTGCTGGTGTGACCAATGAGAAATATCCTGATCTCCATATCTAAAACCCTGCAATGGTGTACTAGAACAAAAGGATGAATAATCAGGGTTGTTGTTTCCATATGACATACTCGAGTGCTCAGGCCATCCAGGGTGATAAGTGTCAGGGAATGGCTCACTCGGCTGAGCAAAGCTCATCCCGTAACACTCTGGAGTGGACAAATAACCACACTGGCACTCAGCGGGTGAATGGCCCTGAAAACCACAAGTCTGGCATATAGGAACAACTGGAGAGTGGGCGCCTAATAAAGAACTGTAATGATCATGCCCGCTCTCTAACACAACTCCTCGCTCTAAAGCATAGCGCTCTAACTGACGAGACAATAGATTTACCTGTTCTTGAAGAGTATCATAAGTAGAGGTGCTCATATAACCACGAGAATCAGAACAGTAAGCCATAGCCTCAATAAGTACCTGTATCAATCAACCTACGAGAATGGATACGAAAAAACGCAAAAGAGAGAAATAACTAGGGAAAGGGTTAGGGATTAGTAATATATCACAAATATGAACAATAACGAAAAGAAAGACAAGTCAGCACAAACACAAAACAAGCAAAAGAAAACAAACGACCTAGTCTATAGCCTAACACTGTCGCTCTAAGCTAGTCCCCGGCAACGGCGCCAAAATGCTTGATCGTGCAAAAATAGCACACCCGCAAGTGCACGGGTTGCCACTGAAATAGCGGCGAGTGTCGTGTTCTCCACAGGGACTAGACTGAGGCTACCGGTGCTCGGCTAAAGCTAGATCAAACGAAACGGGGGAGAACTAAACCTAAAACGACTACCAGAACAATCGAACGAACAAACTATCGAACGAAACGCTAGCTCGCACGGCTGAACCTACGAAAGAACTAACAAACGCACAAACAAAGGACGACGGGACGAACGATCGTACGAATGGACGTCGTACGACCGAACGAACAACACGACTACGAGAACGAATGACACGACTACCGACCGACGACCTAACTAACTGTCGACCGCTAGAAAGATTGAGGAAGTCGAGAAGCACGAAGGAAGTCTAGAAGCAAAGAGGGGAGAGTCGAGAGAGAACCAGGGGGAAGACGGTCGTTCGCTAACTAGACGACGACGGCAGGATGACACAACAAACAACTACGAACGACTGCACAACTTAACTACCGACAGACCGCGGAGAGAAGAAAAGAGAGAGGATTCAGAAGCAAAGGGAGGTTGAGACAGAACGGGGAAGGGAGACGATCGGCCGGCTAGCTAAATTGCGCAACACAAACACACATACTAAAACGGACAACTAACACAAGCACAAGACAAAGCCTACGCAACACTGAACATGAACTGACCATATGCACAAGCTAATCACTGACACATACATCACAGATCACCACAGTAATAAATACTAAAATTGCTGAACAACTTCCAACAGCATAAACATATTATATGAACAGCACAAAACATTGCACATATCACAGATCACCATCACAGATCACAAGTCAACATCCACAGTTCAATAGAAATTAACAAGTACTCATAGTAATTCAGTTTGACAGTAATTGAGAACAGCAATTAGACAAAGGAAGAAGGATGGGAGGATGAACCGAGGGGTAGAGCAGAGGAAGCAGAGCAGAGGTCGTCGGTGTAGTGGAGCCGAGGAGGAAGGGGTCGGTGAAGGAATAGCCGTAGAGGAAGAAGCCGGCCTCGGTGGGATGATTGCAGATCGGCTGCCCGGCGCTCAGGTGGTGATGGCGGCGGTGCTGATGTGGGTCGACGGCGTACGGTTGAGGATGCGGCGGCTCAAGGTGGTCGGAGAAGAGGTGAAGCTCGGCGGCCGTGGTGGAGAGAGGCGGTCGAGTAGGAAGGGGGAGCAAGGCGGCGGCCGGTGGAGGAGAGCAGAGGGGCGGCCGGAGAAGGGAGACGCGGTGGCGAGCCGGAAAAGGGAGGCGATGAAGGGTGGCCGAGAGAGGTGGAGAGGAAGGGGCTGGCGGCCGTGGATCCGGTGAAGGGAGGCGCACTGAAGGGGAAGCGGTGAAGGGAGGAGGCGCGCCGGTGGAGAAGGGAGTAGAGGGGGCGGCGGCGCTCGGGATGAGGAAGAGGTGTTGCGGCGGAGTGGCGAGAGGGTGAAGGGAGGTGGACGGGTTGGCCGGATGTGAGAAGAAGGGAGAGCGAGGCGGCGGTGGATGCGGTGGGCGAGACCGGCGCGGGTGCTGCGGAGGAAGAGCAAGGAGGTGAAGGGCGGCGGTGAGGAGAGAGGTGGCGGCCGGGAGAAGGCGGCGCCAAGGTGGAGCAGTAGAGGGGAGGCGCTGTAGAGGATGGGGTGCGGCGGCGCTGATGGAGAAGTGGTGGCGCGTCGGAGAAGGAACGGCCGGCGAGGTAAGGCCCGGCCTCGCCGGCGCCGTGGATGAAGGAGGAGGAGGAGAGCAGTAGGGGGATAGGGGGAGAGAGGAAAATCGGGCTCAGGCTCTCCCAGGCGGCGGCGGCGGGTTTAGAAGGAGATGGGAGTTTTGACACTTTTCAGATTGGTCCCCAAAGTATCTAGGGTTTTCAATTCAGTCCATCTCCCATTTCATTTCTTCTTTTCTGGCCCTTGGAAACTCCGATTTCAGCGCGGTTTGATCCTACGCGTACGTGACAACGCGCACATCTGTACGGAGCAGTTCCGAAATGCCAAATTTGTCGTTTATGCGCCTCGATCGCGCCGGCCTGTGGAAAAGCACAAAAAAAGTGTAAAATAGTCCATTTCGAGCAATTAAATATAGGAAAACGTGTAAATGATGATAAATGATCTCGAAATGCGAAAAATAATGGGGTAAAATGGCATGTAAATATATGCAATTATGACGCATGTCATACCCCCAAGCTTAAACTTTTACTTGTCCTCAAGTAAATGGCATGAATTATCGAACCCGGACAACAAGTTATCATAAGGTAAAAGACTAGTTTCGTGCAAGTAATAAGTCAAGAGGCATACAACAATGTAAAATGAGATTATCTAACTTGTGTTTTTGAGGACCAACCAAGATGACAATGAGTATTCAAGCAAAGATGCCAAAGTGATAACTATAGCATTTGACCAAATCAAGTTACACACAAGTGTCAAAATACACTCAAGTGATCACATGAATCCAACCAAAATTGTAAAGCATCGGAACTAGGTATAACATCAAGAATGAACATAGCAAAGAGTCATGCTAAGGCATTTGCTATTTGAGACAAAGAGACTAGTACTTGCATGATATTTATGAATAAGCCCACACTTGAGCCATGATACCTAATTTTTGTTGATTTTTAGCAAATTTAAAACACACATTGGGCACAAGTGCCACTTATTCCAATCCTTGGGCAAACTTGCCACTTATTCACACTCACACTTGGGCAAAACATTGCCACTTATTCAGACGTTTGCAAACCAATGTGACAAAGTCACTTATTCAACTCACTCACTCCTTGCAAAACAATTTTTTCTCTTTTCTTTTTTTTAAGATTAAGCATCTTTAACCGGTTTTCATTAATGCTAAGTAACACGTGTCTCGAGACATGGATACCTAGCTAAATCAACCAAGTTATTGGCTCAAGATAGGACTACCCCTTTCACAAATTTTACATTCAAGTAAAGTATCAATATCTAAAATAACATATGCCAAACCATGAAACTAAGATATAATCATTCAAGAGGCTATGACTAGAACCAATTCAATCCGCAAATGGTTAAAACACATGCGTAACTCGCAATGAATGAAATGCTATAGGATCACAAGGCTTCTAAGCACACATCATGGATAATAAACAAAACTCAAGCTCTAATATGATGCCAAGTGACTTAACACCTACAAGGAACTAGTTACAATATAGCTCAATGAAAATTTCAGCATGACCTTTCTAGATTAATTATGGCATGGGCTCACATGGCCAAGATGTACAATCAAGCATAACATGAGAGCAATTGTAATGGTCATAAATCATCAACATAAGCATAATATCAAGCATAAGAATGACCACATATCATCAACTACACTACAATAAGCTCAAATGCTCACAAATATAATATAAACATGCTAGAACATCATCCATACACATACAAGTCCTCCCCCAAGCTTAAATTGAGCAATGAATCAAGAATGTGCTTAAAGGGGTAAGAAACAGCTCACCGGGTGTATATGATGTAATGGAAGTGAACAAATCATCCCATGACATCTCGCACGTACAAGGATGAAGATCTAGCACGGGACCTGAAATAAAAAGAAAGAAAAGAAAAGAAAAGAAGCCAACAAAAACTAACAAAAGGTATGGAAATAAAAAGAAAAAGAGATGCTCATTTGGATGTAGCGGGAGGAGGGCCGAGGACGGGACATGGAAAAGGCACATGTCCGCCCTCCTAATGAAACAGCATGCCTCGAAATCCACCTGGATCCCAAGGGATGTCGACTCGAGTCAAGTCCACTCGCAGTCGATGGTACACAAGCGTAACCCTGCAGATAAACTCAAAAATACAGCAAGTATGTGTGATAGGGTCGACGCCCTCTAAGTCATCAATAGAATATCCAATCATGTAGGTGTATCGATAAAGTACATCATGAGGACTATAAGTGAGATGAGCACAATCAGTAATAGAGTATGTCTCGTCAAAGCCAAGGAAATCAAACCTGAGGTGGTCGGGGAAGAGTTTCCAAACTACCTGAAGTGTGGGTGAAGGAGAATGTGCGGTAGTAGAAACCTCCAGAGGGGCGATGTCGACCAAGGAAGTAACTGATGGTGGATCAATAGGAATATGCTCCTCCTCGACATCGGAAGCAGCCCCCTCATCAAGATGTGGAACCTCAGAACTCAAAGGCATATCCATAATGAACTCGTCAGCATCTAGCTCAGTGATCTCTCTCTCAGAGTCAATAGGCGAAAGATCTGACTGAGGTGCCTCTAAGTGTGTATGTGGTGTCTCCAACAATAGGCCCTCGCTAGCAAGATCAGGTGTAAGACTGGTAGGCTGACACTCATCTCTATCCAGAACTATCTCTGTGGTGCTAATGGAAGGCTGTGAAGCGGTAAAACTATCCACACAAGTAGAACTGGTGCTCATAATCGCCTCAATCTCATCCTGAATCGCCATCGCACGATCACCACCAGGAGGCACAGTCATCAGTTCCTTGCATAATGCATCAAGTCTGGCAGCCTGATCTACATGTGAAGGAAGTGGCTCATGAGACTGCTCTAGGAACTCAGAAATAGGAACTGTAAACTGGCTCGGTGAAGGCATAGGTGAACTACAGGCAGGAGGTGTCGGATCTAATGAGAAGTCACTACTCATTCTACTCTCATGATCTCCTATAATCCTAGAAATCCTCTCCTCAAATCTAGACAACTGATCGAGCTCAGGAGTAGGAGTCTGATGCTGAGGTACAGGATAGTGCTGGTGTGACCAATGAGAAATATCCTGATCTCCATATCTAAAACCCTGCAATGGTGTACTAGAACAAAAGGATGAATAATCAGGGTTGTTGTTTCCATATGACAGACTCGAGTGCTCAGGCCATCCAGGGTGATAAGTGTCAGGGAATGGCTCACTCGGCTGAGCAAAGCTCATCCCGTAACACTCTGGAGTGGACAAATAACCACACTGGCACTCAGCGGGTGAATGGCCCTGAAAACCACAAGTCTGGCATATAGGAACAACTGGAGAGTGGGCGCCTAATAAAGAACTGTAATGATCATGCCCGCTCTCTAACACAACTCCTCGCTCTAAAGCATAGCGCTCTAACTGACGAGACAATAGATTTACCTGTTCTTGAAGAGTATCATAAGTAGAGGTGCTCATATAACCACGAGAATCAGAACAGTAAGCCATAGCCTCAATAAGTACCTGTATCAATCAACCTACGAGAATGGATACGAAAAAACGCAAAAGAGAGAAATAACTAGGGAAAGGGTTAGGGATTAGTAATATATCACAAATATGAACAATAACGAAAAGAAAGACAAGTCAGCACAAACACAAAACAAGCAAAAGAAAACAAACGACCTAGTCTATAGCCTAACACTGTCGCTCTAAGCTAGTCCCCGGCAACGGCGCCAAAATGCTTGATCGTGCAAAAATAGCACACCCGCAAGTGCACGGGTTGCCACTGAAATAGCGGCGAGTGTCGTGTTCTCCACAGGGACTAGACTGAGGCTACCGGTGCTCGGCTAAAGCTAGATCAAACGAAACGGGGGAGAACTAAACCTAAAACGACTACCAGAACAATCGAACGAACAAACTATCGAACGAAACGCTAGCTCGCACGGCTGAACCTACGAAAGAACTAACAAACGCACAAACAAAGGACGACGGGACGAACGATCGTACGAATGGACGTCGTACGACCGAACGAACAACACGACTACGAGAACGAATGACACGACTACCGACCGACGACCTAACTAACTGTCGACCGCTAGAAAGATTGAGGAAGTCGAGAAGCACGAAGGAAGTCTAGAAGCAAAGAGGGGAGAGTCGAGAGAGAACCAGGGGGAAGACGGTCGTTCGCTAACTAGACGACGACGGCAGGATGACACAACAAACAACTACGAACGACTGCACAACTTAACTACCGACAGACCGCGGAGAGAAGAAAAGAGAGAGGATTCAGAAGCAAAGGGAGGTTGAGACAGAACGGGGAAGGGAGACGATCGGCCGGCTAGCTAAATTGCGCAACACAAACACACATACTAAAACGGACAACTAACACAAGCACAAGACAAAGCCTACGCAACACTGAACATGAACTGACCATATGCACAAGCTAATCACTAACACATACATCACAGATCACCACAGTAATAAATACTAAAATTGCTGAACAACTTCCAACAGCATAAACATATTATATGAACAGCACAAAACATTGCACATATCACAGATCACCATCACAGATCACAAGTCAACATCCACAGTTCAATAGAAATTAACAAGTACTCATAGTAATTCAGTTTGACAGTAATTGAGAACAGCAATTAGACAAAGGAAGAAGGATGGGAGGATGAACCGAGGGGTAGAGCAGAGGAAGCAGAGCAGAGGTCGTCGGTGTAGTGGAGCCGAGGAGGAAGGGGTCGGTGAAGGAATAGCCGTAGAGGAAGAAGCCGGCCTCGGTGGGATGATTGCAGATCGGCTGCCCGGCGCTCAG
This sequence comes from Dendrocalamus latiflorus, assembly GCA_017311315.1. Lineage (NCBI taxonomy): Eukaryota > Viridiplantae > Streptophyta > Magnoliopsida > Poales > Poaceae > Dendrocalamus > Dendrocalamus latiflorus. Next base: position 24,379,604 of record CM029657.1, read on the forward strand.
GTGGTGATGGCGGCGGTGCTGATGTGGGTCGACGGCGTACGGTTGAGGATGCGGCGGCTCAAGGTGGTCGGAGAAGAGGTGAAGCTCGGCGGCCGTGGTGGAGAGAGGCGGTCGAGTAGGAAGGGGGAGCAAGGCGGCGGCCGGTGGAGGAGAGCAGAGGGGCGGCCGGAGAAGGGAGACGCGGTGGCGAGCCGGAAAAGGGAGGCGATGAAGGGTGGCCGAGAGAGGTGGAGAGGAAGGGGCTGGCGGCCGTGGATCCGGTGAAGGGAGGCGCACTGAAGGGGAAGCGGTGAAGGGAGGAGGCGCGCCGGTGGAGAAGGGAGTAGAGGGGGCGGCGGCGCTCGGGATGAGGAAGAGGTGTTGCGGCGGAGTGGCGAGAGGGTGAAGGGAGGTGGACGGGTTGGCCGGATGTGAGAAGAAGGGAGAGCGAGGCGGCGGTGGATGCGGTGGGCGAGACCGGCGCGGGTGCTGCGGAGGAAGAGCAAGGAGGTGAAGGGCGGCGGTGAGGAGAGAGGTGGCGGCCGGGAGAAGGCGGCGCCAAGGTGGAGCAGTAGAGGGGAGGCGCTGTAGAGGATGGGGTGCGGCGGCGCTGATGGAGAAGTGGTGGCGCGTCGGAGAAGGAACGGCCGGCGAGGTAAGGCCCGGCCTCGCCGGCGCCGTGGATGAAGGAGGAGGAGGAGAGCAGTAGGGGGATAGGGGGAGAGAGGAAAACCGGGCTCAGGCTCTCCCAGGCGGCGGCGGCGGGTTTAGAAGGAGATGGGAGTTTTGACACTTTTCAGATTGGTCCCCAAAGTATCTAGGGTTTTCAATTCAGTCCATCTCCCATTTCATTTCTTCTTTTCTGGCCCTTGGAAACTCCGATTTCAGCGCGGTTTGATCCTACGCGTACGTGACAACGCGCACATCTGTACGGAGCAGTTCCGAAATGCCAAATTTGTCGTTTATGCGCCTCGATCGCGCCGGCCTGTGGAAAAGCACAAAAAAAGTGTAAAATAGTCCATTTCGAGCAATTAAATATAGGAAAACGTGTAAATGATGATAAATGATCTCGAAATGCGAAAAATAATGGGGTAAAATGGCATGTAAATATATGCAATTATGACGCATGTCAAAGTTGTGAATACTTAGGAAAAAAATTTTAAGTCGACATTCATCCCCCTCGCCGTTCTGTTGCCATAACTGGTCCTACATGTTCCAAAGTAAACACCACAATCAAAGATATTCCAGTTTTGCCTTGTAGGATTTGCATGGAGTTGCATTGCTATTTGCTGAGGCTCTTATCTGGGATAGATCTCCAATTTCTTTGGAACTATTTACAACTACTTCATATTATGCAATACATTGTTGTATTTACTCGTGTATGGATATGATGCAATGATGTAATATGTGTGTGTTAGTCATTGATCATGTGACTGGTACGGTACACACATGATTCAGAATTATTTTTCTAGGTCTAACTTTGTTGATATCAAAGCCATACTAATTGTATGTTAAACTCTAGTTAGAATGGCCATTGGTTTAAAGACTTTGATTTGCCAAAAATCTATTTTCAAAACTTAAATAAATGCTCACAAAAAATAAGTAATATTTCTATTTTCATCTTTTCTTAGTGTTGTCCTTTAGAAATAAGTTATTGTTAGGGCAAGATATTTCTAAGGAACACATTGTCATACCCGGAAAATTAATTCATAATCTTTTGTGTACCATACTAGTCCTATAATCAATGGTTAGCACACACATATTACCTCACTGCATCACACCCATACATGAATAAATACAACAGAATATCACACAATATTAAACAGTTATAAATAATCATTATGACCGATGTTGCGATCAGCTCTGGCAAGTAGTAGCGTCTGTCTATGGTCGGTGGTCGGTGGCTTCGACCGCCGTGGTCAGTGGTCGGAGGCTTCGACTACTGTGGTCCGTAGCTTCGACCGCTGCGGTCGGTGGTCGGTAGTTGAAAGCGAATTTTCGATCACGTTGTAGGCAGACGGGTCTTCGACCGCTGTGGTCGATGGTCGGTGGCTTCGATCGCCATGGTCGGTAGCTTTGATCGCTGCGGTCAATGGTCGGTGGCTTCGACCGCCGTGGTCAGTGGCTTCGACCACGGCGGTGGGTGGTCGTAGCTTCGACCGCTGCGGTCAATGGTCGAAGCTACCAACCGGTGGTCGATAGCTTCGACTGCTGCAGTCGGTGGTCATAGCTTCGAGCACTGCGATCGTGTGGTCAGTAGCTTCGACCGGTCGAGGTCAAAAGTGGTTGCTATCAGCTCTAGCAAGTCTTAGCATCTGTCTTAGCGGTCGGTGGTCGGTAGCTTCGACCGCGGTGGTCGGTGGCTTCGACCGTGGTGGTTGGTGGTTGGAGGCTTCGATTGCCGTTGTAGTATCGGAAATGGCAACAGAGGCGGGGGTGAATGCTGCCTCTTTAAAATTTGCCCCCAAGTATCCACATGCGAGTCTCCTCTCCGATAGCTACAAAAACTATGAAGAGGAAGACTCATGCTCTCTAAAACTCCAAGCAACAGGAGAGAAAGCAGAAGCCTAAAACAACAGAGGAAAATGCCAAAGAGCACAACACAAAAGTAAAGAACAGCAGCTGCAACCCCTCGGGAGGTCTGACCGTCGGTGCCTGGCCGGTCTGACCGCCGGTACCAGGCCGGTCTGACCGCAGGAACCAGGTCGGTCTGACCGCCGGTACCAGGCTGGTCAGACCGCCAACTAGGGCCCGGTCAGACCGCTGTGGTCTGAGTGGTCTGACCGCTAGGGTTAGCGGTCTGACCGGTCTCGCGTGGACAGAGTAGTCTGAAACTCTGAAAATGCTGAAACTTGCTCAAAACAAGGGAAATTGTGATTTCCTTCTGTTCTCCTCAAGCCAAAAGAGCAGTACCTTGATTTAAACAGCAGTGAGACTTTAGGAGACAAGAGAATCAATCAAAATAGCAAGGAACTGACATTTTGACCGAAATCTAAAACTTGAGTAGAGAAAAGACTGTTTTTCAAATTGCTTCTTATTCTCACATCTCCTCCTCATAAGCTTTTGCAATTAGTTAAGCAATGGCAAGAGGATGTGAGGGCTTACATCTGGACACAACTTTTGAAGGGAAATCTCAAGAACCCAGATACCCCTGACATCAAACCCTAAACAGTGAAAAAAGAGGAAGCCTTCAGAAGTGCATTCAGGAGAAAATATTTTGATTCAAACTTTTTCTCTCGGGAATGAGCTAGCCAAGGGTGCTATGAAGTGAATCCCAGTTCAGAGAAAAAGGTTTGTAGCTACAAACTCAAGAAATCAACTCAAAGACATAAAACCATGGAGAATACAGAGCATAAGCACATTACAGAGGACATCAAGAATTAAATGCGCCTCAACAACTTTTCTTCTCATATTGATATTGTGGAAGAGAGATGAATGATTACAAATGGTTTGTGCCAACTCTCACTACATGCTTCACTACTGGAAGAACTCACGCAGGATCTCAAGCCCTCAGCTCACTCCCCTAGCTTCTACTTAGCTCAAGCATGCACTGATATTGCTCCACTCCATTCTTGCAAATCCTTACTACTGTCCACACCAACATATAGCAGGGCTTGCACCTCAAAGTGGAAAAATCAAGAAGTGGCATACACTCTCCACTCCCTCACCTCACAACCCTATGAGGTAAAAGTCAAGACAACCAGATTTTGGAGGGAAAATCACCCCCTCCACTCATTTGCTTGAGTCAATTTACCAAATTGCCCCTCAAGCACCTTCTTGGAAGCTTCCCGCGTCTAGTACCTTAACCGTCTGGACCTTGACTCCTCCCTGAGTCTAGTCCGATCCGCTCCGCTGCACACGACCGCACCCGGCATCCTGACCGTCTGGACCTCCGACTCCTCCTGAGTATAGTCCCAGTCCACCTCGCCATTGCCCGTCATGTCCACCTGACACCGACTGAGACCTCTGACTCCACCTGAGTCTAGTCCTGGTCTGTTCCGTCGCACATGACCGCAACCGACACCCAACCGTCTGGACCTCCGACTCCTCCCTGAGCCTAGTCCTGGTCTGCTCATCGTCGCCCGTCGTGTCCATCACCGGTAGCTCCAGCTCCGTCTCCTCGTCCCCGACTCGCATCCACCTCAACAGCCTCGATCATCTTCGGCATCACCGACCGTTTGGACCTCAACACCTCCTGTGCCTAGTCTAGGTCCTCCTCGCCTCACCATGATCTAGCTCCAAAGTCCTGCAGTCGCACAGACAAGCAAACCGTCACATAGCACCGCACGAAATAGCATAATCAATATTAGCACAAGTAAAGGTACTCAACCCTAGAATACCCAAAACAAACTCAAACTCACTAATACAACCATCAATTACTCATCACAAACATGGGGATACCTCCACATGGTCTCTCAGCCATGGTCGGTAGCTTTGACCGCTGCGGTCGGTGGTCGTAGCTTCGACCGCTGTGGTCGGTCGTCGTTAGCTTCGACTGCTACGGTCGGGTGGCCGGTAGCTTCGACCGCTGCGGTTGGTGGTCGGTAGCTTCGACCGGTCTAGGTCGGAAGTGGTTGCGATCAGCTCTGGCAAGTCGTAGCATCTGTCTTAGCGGTCGGAAGTGGTTGCGATCAGCTCTGGCAAGTCGTAGCATCTGTCTTAGCAGTCGGAAGTGGTTGTGATCAGCTCTGGGAAGTCATAGCGCCTGCCTTAGCGGTCGAAAATTGTTCCGATCAGCTCTGGCAAGTAGTAGTGATCATTCTCGATGGTCGTAGCAGTCTTTGGTGTGGTCGAATGTTGTTAGCAATGGTCGTAACTTCTGTTCTTGTGGTCATACTGACCTCTAGGGTGGTCGTATCACCTTGCTAAGTGGTCGTAACTAGCTGGGAGTTACTCTAGGGCTACACTTACCTTTTATCCAGTGCTTTCGAGTGGTCATAAGTGGTATACAACTAGCTAGGGTGATTTCTGAGTATATTCTTCTGATGCAGATTTACGATCTCAGTGTTTTGTGTGGTGCTATGTGATGCGTTGCTTGCCAGTGGTGCTTGCAAGACTTTGGAAGTAGGTCATGGTGAGGTCGAAAGGATCAGGACTAGACACAGGTGGTGTTGCTAGGTGGTTGCAAGCAAGGTTGGCAAGTAAGCAGGAAGCTTCCGGGCAGGTGCTGAAGGGGTATTTCGGTAAAATGCTCAAGAACTGCAAAAGGAAGTGATTTCTGTTAAACCACTGTGCTCTCACTGTGTTAGCGGGTTGTCGCGGGTGTGTCTGCGTGAAAAACCCGGTGTTAGTTGGGGTTAACGGGTTACCCCCACCCCCCCGCTTCTAGAGGCTATAAATTGGATGGTAGGCTACCAGTTCGGTTTGAGGTTTTTGGTGAAGCTCTGGGATTTTATTTTATGTTCTTGTGTGAGTTGTTCTCTGTGGTGGAGCACTTGTGCTCCTGGTCCCCCTGGATGGAGTTGCTGTAGAAATCTCCATGAGTGCAATACATCAATCTTTGTGCTTCCTTTTGAGTTCTTTTGTCTGTTTGATGTTTGGATGATTTGATTGCGTTTTCTCGGTTCTATTTTCTCTTCTCGTCTCTTCTGTCTGAGAGATTGTGCTTGCTTAGTTTGCTCTGTGCTGGGAATCATCCTCAAAGCCACCTTGGCTAGTCTATTCTCGAGAGCAAGGTCTGATTTTAGTTCATCTTCCTCTCAGACATGGTCGTAAGCAATCTCCACGATTTCTAGCAGAGATTTTGATTTTGTTACTAATCTTTCAATTAAAAGTCAGTGCAACTTCTTGAGATCTTCATCTTTCTGTGTGCAAAGTTTCTTGGCCTTTTGTTCTCTAAGTCTAAAGTTCTGCCTATTCTTGGTCCTGCGGGTCTTCCTAAGATCACGGCTATTTCTGTCGACTTCTTGTCTTTTGGTATTTCTGGTCTTGTCTGGTACGTCGACCAAATTTACGAAAATGTTGGTTTCAACCATGGTCAAGTGCCAGACCGCATCGCACCCTTTTCGACCACGCTGATCCTCTGTCGTGGTGAACTGGTTTCGACCACATTAATCGTTCGACCACCTATTGGCTTACGACCACGTGATTACGACCAGAGAATTGACTGTCTTCTTCTGAGTAGGTTGATCGATCACAAGTTGGCATTCGACCACTCTGTACATAGACAGTCACCCGCTCGGTTGTTTCGACCACAACAAAGAGTCTTCGGCTCAATCATTTCGACCAGGGCATAGAGACTACGGCCACGCAGTAAAGTCTCGACCGCTTGGTCGTTTCTACCACGGTAGAGAGTTTTCGACCACTCTGGACTTCTTCGGCCAGCGTCTGATTTTTGATCTGTTTTTCTTGGTTTCTATTGTGAATACTTGGGGAGGTTTGAAGGCACCATTCACCCCCCTCTGTTGCCTGTTTGGTCCTACAGTGTTCAACAAGCAAGAATGGTCAGAAATTATCCAAATCTCGGTCTTAAATTGTCCATGTAAGTGAATTTTACTTCTTGATGATCTGCAGTCCTAGAATTACAAAAAATGTAAATCACCAGTACGCATTTCGATCGGTACGTGCAAATATGCCAATTCCTTGGTACGTGCGCATTGATAGTTGATATCATTGGGCCTGGGCATCGCTATGTGCAGGGTCCCTGCATCTGAGCTGCTCGTGGTCATAAGTTAGAAGCCATCGACCATCACGCGTGATCGTAGGTTGGGAGCGGTCGACCATCACTGGTGGTCGTACGTTGGCAGGCCTCCGGTGCGCTTGTGCCCTATTGTCTGACTACCGGCACTAGCCTTCTCGGCCTCCCGACCTACTCGGCCCCGATTTAGACCACGGTCCTTCGACGTCGACCACGGCCCCCTTCGACCATGGCCCCCTTTGACCACAGCCCCGACTTCGACCATGGGGTCGACTTCGACCACGACCCTGACTTCAACCAAGCCCCCAACTTTGACCATTGCCCCCTTCGACTTCAACCACTGCCTCCTTCAACCACTGTCCCTTTCGACCACGACCCTTCGACGATGACCACTTCCCCTTTTGACCACGACCCCTTTCAACCGCGGCTTCGGCTTTGACCACGAATCTTCGACTTCAACCAGCGCTCGTGGTCATAAGTCGGAAGACATCGACCACACCTCATGGTCGTAAGTCAGAACACATCGACCAGCGTTCATGGTCATAAATCGAAAGCCGTCGATCACACCTCGTGACCAAAGCATGTTACAATCCATGAGGAGTACGAGACCTTATGGGTCTTGCCGTCGAGGGTGGGGAGCTCAATCTTGGGGGTGACCTAGGGTAGGCGACGGGGATGTCCAACTGGAGAGGAAACGCGTAGCGGCGGAGGTTATGGATGAACTAGCAAGTGCCCTCTGGGTTGGCGCTACGACTATGACCATGACCGCGACTTCGACCACTGCCCTCTTCAACTTCGAGCACTGCCATCTTCGACTTCGACCACTTCCCTCTTCAACCACAGCTTTGACGATGACCACGGATCTTCGACTTCGACCACTGCCCCCTCGACCACTGTCCCCTTCGAACACCGCCCTTTGATGACCACAGCCCTTCGATGCTGATCACTTCCCTCTTCGACCATGGCCCCCTTCGACCACGGCTTCAACTTCGACCAAGGATCTTCAACTTTGACCACGGATCTTCAACTTCGACCATAGCCCCCGTTGACCACGGCCCTTCGACGTTGACCACTTCCCCCTTCGACCACGGCCCCCTTTGACTCTTCGACTTCAACCATGGATCTTCGACTTCAATCACGGATCTGCGACTTCATCCACGGCCCTTCGACTTCGACTACTGTAGAGACCTGAATATACGAATCCGGACTCTCCTGTGTATTCTGCACTAGTCCAGGATCACTCTAGTGCACACAGTATGAACAAAGATAAATATCATCCACATCACGATATTCTAAGGAAAATCCAAATTATATTGATAATCATCAGAGTACGACCTTATGGCCAAGCTTACAATTATTAGCCTGAAGGGCTTAACAAAAACTAGCAGCGGAAATCCAAAAGAAAGCGCAGCAGCCAATCGACACGCCCACAGGCTATCGAGTGGAGAATGAAGCCTAATCCGCGAAGACGTCGAAGTACTCTCCTTCTGGAACCTCCTGCTGGTGATACTCCTCCTCCTCAACTGAGCAACAGGGGCATAAAGCCGTGAGTACATAGAGTACTCAGCAAGTCGTTTGTAACAAAGATGCAATATAGTATGCAAGGCTTAACAATGGATGGCTGAAAGGTTAGTTTTGCAGAAAGCGACAATTTAAAGTAAATACAATAAATAGATTGAAAAGTAACTTTAATAAAGAACATTAAATAAATAATCAAAGGAATTGAATATAATCACAAGTGAACTGACCATTCACTTTCCAGCTCAACCCAAACAGATTTCATAAAAACTCTACCCCTCGTGTGAAATCCCCGAGCATTGTCCATGACCGAGGACACGGCTATTCGAATAGTTTTACACTCTGCAGAGGTTGCACAACTGTACCCACACGATGTGATGATCCTCACGTTAAAGATAATCACAACAAGGCTTTTACAATGATCCATCTCCACCTGATCCCACTCGCTAAGGTTTCGCCGTCGAGTAGGGTAACCCCCTAGTCGATAATTGCCCCCTCTTGCGCCACAACAACATCGGTAGTAAAACCAAAGTGGAGACTTCACAAATTATTATGCCAGGTCTATCCCATACTAGACATGTGGTTTGCACGATAAAGCTCAAATCAATGGCGCACAAAGTTTAGTCCTTAGGAATTACCCAGGCGAAGCATCCACATCCCGTTGTGCAACCAGCACCCCCTTTACTGCACGATCATTCGCCCAAGTGAAAGCCAAGTTTGTATAACCATTGCCCATGACACTACCCATGCCACGGCAAATAAATTTTATAACTGTGGTTAACCACCACGTTCAAGTATACCATTAAGTCAAGATTAATTAACCACATGTGATGACAAACCCAACATACTATTAATAAGCATGGCTAAGCAATTGGACGTATCCCCATGTGACAACTATTATTGTATCACTAAATAATTCCCAACCCTAAGGTGACAATGGAATCATGGTAATCAAATTATCATGGAGGAATTAACCAATTAGGACCATAACTACCAATACAAGGTTTTAATAATAAATAGCAATGCATGATAACTTGAAACAAAATAATACATAATAGATTGAAAAACTAGGTTCGACATGATAAAAGAATACGACTTGCCTTGGCCTTGCTCAGCTGAGGGCTCTTGATCTTCAAATCCAACTTCCGCTCCCTCGAACACGTGATCTAACGAGAGAGAAAGCAAAACGAAAAGACAAAATAAAATCAAATAAAATTCAAATGAACTCCAAAAACTTTCAAACCTGAACCAAAAGGTAGAGCTCAATTTTAGATGAATTTAGGAAAAAGAATCGGATCAATCGGGGCTAGGACGAGGGAGAACGGGCTCTTGGAAAATTGGATCTAAAGAAAATCGGGGAAATTAAGAAATTGCACTGTGCTGTGGATCGGGCGCACGGGGAGCTGAGTCTACGGTGGAACCGGCGCACGGAACAGTGCGGAGGCGGGGCTGCTTGCGCAAGCGGCTAGGGCTGATGTGGCTGCTGATGGGTCGTGACACGCAAGCCCTAGGGCTGACGTGGCAAGGCTGACTGGGCGCTGACGTGGCCAGATCGGCTCACGGGTCTATGGTTCAGGCTGACGGGCGGGACCCACATGGCGGCGGCGGGGTGCACGGTGGACGCCATCCACGGGGAGGCGAAGGGGCGCGGCGCTGACTTCAGGACTGACGTGGCGGGCGCGGGGACCGAGGAGGCGCGGGGCGCGGCGGAGGCAGCGAGGCGCGGGCGGCGGATCTGGCCGGCGAGGCTCAGGGCGGCGGCGGTCTGGGTCGGCGGTGGTCCATGACTCACCGGCGGCGAAGATGGCGACGGAGCGGCGGCGAGCAACGACGAGCGACGGTTGCGCACACGGGCGACGTCGGCGAACGGCGGCGCACGGGCGTCGGCGGACGACGGTGAGCGGCGGCGGAGGCGGCGGCTGCGGGATGAGGGAGCCCCCGGGGGTCGGGCCCCTTTTATACCCGGGAGACGAAGAGTCCTGGGCGGCGCGGACGGCGGCGGAAAAAGGAAGGCGGCGGGGGCGGGTTCGAGCCGGACTCGGAGACGAGAGTCCCGGCCGGAGACGACTCTGACAGGTGGGCCCCACCTGCCAGTCGCACGGACGAGGCGAGCGGTCGGGATGGCGCGCGGGTGAAGCGGCAGCGGCGGATGGGAGACGCGCGTCAACCATCGGGCGGAGGGGTGCGGGCGCGGGCCGGGCACGGATGCGTGCTGCGTGCCACGGGGCAGGGCAGGCCGGGCGGGTGGCTGGCGGGCTGGACCGGCTGGGTGGGCTTCGGCCCACCTGGCTTTTAGGATTTTCTTTTCTTTTTCTTTTGCCAGAAATTCATTTAAAGGCTTTTGAGCTCTAGAAAATAGCAAATAAATCCAGAAAAATCCCAGAAAATACCTTGAGACTCAGGGAACTCAAATAAAATATTTTTGGCAAATGTTAATGTTTAACTTAATCATATTAAATCCTTTTAATTCATAAAAAGTCCAATTAAGCTTTAATTAATTTCAGAAAAATTCAAATGGTGAATTTTATTTTAAAAGATTCAAAAAGGCTCTGAAAATTAGGATGTTACAAACCTCCCCCCTTAAACGGAATTTCGACCCCGAGATTCTGGCTCTCTAAGGAATAGGTTTGGAAACTCCGCTTTGAGATCTTCCTCGCTTTCCCAGGTTGCTTATTCCTCTGAATGGTTGCTCCATTGTACTTTGCAAAAGCGAACGATCCTTCTCCTGGTTACCCGCTCTGACACTTCCAAAATTTTGATAGGATGCTCTTTATAGGACAGATCCTCTTGAAGATCCACAGCCTCTACTGGCACTGCTTCCTCTGGCACTCGTAAGCACTTCTTTAATTGGGACACATGAAAAACATCGTGTATCCCGCTCAAGTTCTCAGGTAGCTCCAGCTGATAGGCAACTTCTCCTTTGCGCTTCAAGATCTTGAATGGCCCTACATACCTTGGTGCTAGCTTTCCCTTCATTTGAAACCTCTTAACACCTTTGAAGGGTGTGATCCTGAGGTACACATAATCATTGGGCTCAAAGCTTAGATCTCTTCGGCGAGTATCAGCATAACTCTTGTCTGGCTTGAGCTGCTTTTAGCCTTTCTTGAATCAGACGCACTTTCTCCTCTGCTTCCTGTAAACACTCTGGCCCAAATATTTGTCTTTCTCCCGTCTCTTTCCAATTGAGAGGGGTCCTACACTTCCTACCGTACAAAGCCTCAAACGGTGACATTTGCAAACTGGCCTGGTAGCTGTTGTTGTAGGAAAATTCTGCAAACGGTAAACAATTGTCCCACTTGGCTCCGTGATCCAAGACACATGCTCTTAACATATCTTCCAGGATTTGATTTACACACTCTGTCTAACCATCGGTTTGCGGGTGGTATGCTGTGCTGAAATTCAGATGAGTACCCATTGCTTCGTGGAAACTACTCCAAAATCGTGAAGTGAACTGCAACCCACGATCTGATACTATTCTCTTAGGTACTCCATGGAGACTCACAATCTTGGACATATACAATTCAGCCAACTTATCTCCAGAATATGTGGTTTTGACTAGCAGAAAATGGGCGACCTTCGTCAATCGATCCACGATTACCCATATTGAGTCGTATCCTTCTTTGGTCCTGGGTAAACCCGTGATAAAGTCCATTCCCACGTCTTCCCACTTCCACTCGGGGATTTTCAAGGGTTGCAGCAAACCTGCGGGTCTTTGATGTTCCACTTTCACTCGTTGGCACACATCGCAAAGTGCCACATATTCTGCTATTTCTCGCTTCATACTTGGCCACCAGTACTTGTCCTTAATGTCTTGATACATCTTGGTACCGCCTGGATGGATTGAATATAATGATTCGTGTGCCTCCTTAAGTAACAACTGCTTCAACTCCCCCTTATTGGGTATGCACAACCGCTTCTTGTACCATATGATACCCTGATCATCCTCCACAAAACCTGTTGCTTTTCCTTCTTTCAATCCAACCTTGATCCGCTGGATATTTTCATCCTCTGGTTGCACTTGACGAATCTGACTATCCAGGGTTGGCTGCAAGTCCAAAGCGGTTAACATCCCTTCCTCAACCAATTCCAAACTGAGCTTTTGAAATTCCTCGTGTAACGCTGGTTGGCTTTCTTTGACCATTAATGTGTTGCAATACACCTTTCTGCTCAACGCATCTGCCACTACGTTGGCTTTTCCTGGGTGATAGTGGATTCCGATGTCATAGTCCTTTATCAACTCCAACCATCTCCTCTGCCTTAGATTGAGATCTGATTGCGTGAAGATATACTTCAGGCTCTTATGATCTGTGTAGATCTCGCATCTATTACCCATTAAGTAATGTCGCCATATTTTTAGGGCATGCACAACTGCTGCTAATTCCAAATCATGCGTAGGGTAATTCTCCTCGTGTGGCCTTAACTGGCGCGATGCATAAGCCACCACTCTCTTGTCTTGCATCAATACGCACCCTAAACCTTTGCGGGATGCATCACAATAGATCTCAAAGTCCTTCTTAATGTCTGGCAAGATTAGGACTGGCGCTGTTGTCAGACTCTCTTTTAACTTCCGAAAGCTCTTCTCGCATTCTGGCGTCCATTCAAACTTCTTTTCCTTCTTTAATAGCTGGGTAAGCGGTCGTGCTACACTGGAGAATCCTTCAATAAATCGACGATAGTAACCTGCCATTCCCAGGAAGCTTCTGACCTGAGTCACTGACGTGGGTGCCTTCCAAGTAAGCACATCCTTCACTTTTCCTGAATCAACGGCCACTCCTTCTGCTGTCAACACATGACCCAAAAATGCAACTTCCTTCATCCAAAATTCACACTTGCTGAACTTGGCATACAACTTATGTTCCCGAAATCTTTGTAATACCATCCTCAAATGCTCTTCATGCTCCTTTTCATCCTTGGAGTAGATCAGAATGTCATCGATAAACACAACGACAAACTTGTCCAAGTAATCCATGAACACTTCGTTCATCAGATACATAAAGTAGGCTGGGGCATTGGTTATGCCAAAGGACATTACGGTGAACTTGTACAAACCATAACGAGTTGAGAATGCTGTCTTGGGTATGTCCTCCGGTCGAATCCTCATTTGATGATATCCCGATCTCAAATCAATCTTGGAGAACACTCCCGCTCCTTTTAACTGATCGAACAAATCATCAATTCTGGGCAAAGGATACTTGTTCTTGATAGTAACTTCATTGAGAGCTCGGTAATACTGGTGCTCCCCATGGAGAGGTACTCGGCCTGACATATCCTTTATCCAACAATTCTTGTATTTGCTTCTTCAATTCTGCTAACTCATTGGCAGGCATTCGGTATGGTCTCTTGGAAATAGGCGATGTGCCTGGCGCTAACTCAATTGCGAACTCCACTTCTCTGTTTGGCGGCATCCCAGGGAGATCGTCAGGAAAAACATCCGGATAATCTCTGACAATTGGTACTTCATTTAGTACAATCCCTTTACTTTGGCATACCATCACTTTTTCTAGCTGATTCATGCTAGCTTCAAATCTAACTTTACTTCTGCTTGAACTGACCAAGGTAACGGTTCGGCTTCCACATTCCAACACTGCTTGATGCTTCTTGAGCCAATCCATACCCAAGATTATGTCCAATGACAGGAGGTTTAACACAACCAAGTCAGCGGAAAACTCGACTCCTTGGATGGCTATCTTAACTTTAGGGCATCCTAGGTTTGTACTCATCTCAGAGCTTGGGGATTGAACCAGCAAAATAGAACCAAGGGCAACGACTTCCAACTTATGCTTTAGAGCGAAACTCTAGGAAACAAATGAATGTGAAGCTCCAGAATCAAACAAAACTGTGGCAGGAACTGAATTTACTGGAAACTTACCGATCACCACATCTGGTGCTACTTGAGCTTCTTCCATGGTGACATGGTTCACCTGGCCGCGCATCACGGTCTGCGATCCTCTGTTGGGTTGATTTGATCCTTGAGGTGCTCCGCGTCCTGGCCCTGCTGCAGGGGTACGGTCCGGTGTAGCTCCCAAATTGAAACGGACTGGTGTCAAAGCTGGATTCTGCGGGCACTTGTTGGCATAGTGTCCCGTTTCATGGCATTTGAAACAAGTGACTGCTGACATGGGTTTGGTAATCCTCTGTTGCTGGCCTCCCACAGGAATTGGCTTTGGCCCTGATGAGAACTGGTGGGGAGCTGGTGCAGGAGTTTTGAATCCCGACTGCTGAGGAACACGGGCTGGCTGGAAAGTACTAAAGTGGGTTCTCTGAGCCTGGTGCATCTGCGATCCCTGCTGCATCATTCTCCGTTTGCGGGATTCCTCCAACTCACGACGACTCTCCTCAATGAGCATTGCTTTGTCCACCATATTTTGAAAACTGGCATAATCATTTCCCACTACTTGAACTTTTAACCCTGGGTTCAATCCTCTCTTGAACCTCTTTTGGCGTGCATCATCTGTGGCAACATCCTCTGGAGCATAGCGGGCTAGCTGAGTGAACTTGTTGAGATATTCACTCACGGTCATGTTCTTCTGCTGCAACTCTCGAAATTCTTCCTTCTTCATTTCGATCACCCCATCCAGGATATGGGCATGACGAAAGGCTTCTGCGAACTCAGCCCAAGTGATGCTATCTTGGTCCTCATGGGCGGCACAATAATTCTCCCACCACTCAGCTGCAGCTCCTTCTAGCTGATGGGCTACATACAACACCTTCTCGTGATCCGTACACTGGGCAAGGTTAAGCTTCCTTTCCACTGAGCGCATCCACTCATCGGCTTCCAATGGCTCAGAAGACCATGAATAAGTAGGAGGCCTCGTTCTCATAAACTCCGCGAACTTGGACTGCTGGCGAACTGGTTGCGGCATTTCTTGGTTCTGCCGATTCATCATGGCGTTCATGTTTTGCATCATGGTGTTCATCAACTGGGTCTGGGCAGCCATGAACTGACTCAAGGTCGGATCTAGACCAGCTGGGTTTGCATGCTGCTCCAGAGTTGCTTGATTTCCATTACTGCCCTCGGGATCTTGGTTCATCTGACCACGTCCTGCGGAGCTCCGGGTATCAACCATTCTGAAAAGAAAGCTCATTTGCTTGAGTACTGGCTCCACAAGGCTTACTAGGTAAGAGGGAAAAGCAGAGATAAGTGGTAAGCAGGGATAACTAATGGCAAGCTAAACTAAGCAGACACTTAGCCAAAAAGGCTAACAAAAGAAGCGATAAACTCCGCAAAAAGACTTTTAACATGACTGCATCATAATGCTAGAAGCAAAACTGCAGCTCACATCACACACAACGGCAAATAAGAAGCAAAACGATCTATACGATACGAACAAAACTATAACATGGTTCAAATCTAATGGCTCCTAATCTTCACGGAAATCTCCAATCTTGTCTTGACGTATTGGGTGCTTCCTTGATCCAACTTCTCAGCACAGCTTGAAGAATTCCTTGCAAACTTTCACTTTGATTGAGGAACACTCGAGACATCTATGGACATTATGGGGATAAGAAGTCAAATTAAGTTTGGAAAACAATGTTTCAGAGGAGGCAAGGAGTAAGAATCCTAAGAATGAGGTAAGAATAAAGAATTACTAGATAATCATTTGGTTGATTTGATTTAGAAAATAATTTTGAAAACTTTACTAATTCGACCACTCTAACTAGGGCTTCGTCCTACAGTCGATATAGCTCTGATACCATCTCTGTAGAGACCCGAATATATAAATCCGGACTCTCCTGTGTATTCTGCACTAGTCCAGAATCACGCTAGTGCACATAGTATGAACAAAGATAAATATCATCCACATCACGATATTCTAAGGAAAATCCAAATTATATTGATAATCATCAGAGTACGACCTTATGGCCAAGCTTACAATTATTAGCCTGAAGGGCTTAACAAAAACTAGCAGCGGAAATCCAAAAGAAAGCGCAACAGCCAATCGACACGCCCACAGGCTATCGAGTGGAGAACGAAGCCTAATCCGCGAAGACGTCGAAGTACTCTCCTTCTGGAACCTCCTGCTGGTGATACTCCTCCTCCTCAACTGAGCAACAGGGGCATAAAGCCGTGAGTACATAGAGTACTCAGCAAGTCATTTGTAACAAAGATGCAATATAGTATGCAAGGCTTAACAATGGATGGCTGAAAGGTTAGTTTTGCAGAAAGCGACAATTTAAAGTAAATACAATAAATAGATTGAAAAGCAACTTTAATAAAGAACATTAAATAAATAATCAAAGGAATTGAATATAATCACAAGTGAACTGACCATTCACTTTCCAGCTCAACCCAACCAGATTTCATAAAAACTCTACCCCTCGTGTGAAATCCCCGAGCATTGTCCATGACCGAGGACATGGCTATTCGAATAGTTTTACACTCTGCAGAGGTTGCACAACTGTACCCACACGATGTGATGATCCTCACGTTAAAGATAATCACAACAAGGCTTTTACAATGATCCATCTCCACCTGATCCCACTCGCTAAGGTTTCGCCGTCGAGTAGGGTAACCCCCTAGTCGATAATTGCCCCCTCTTGCGCCACAACAACATCGGTAGTAAAACCAAAGTGGAGACTTCACAAATTATTATGCCAGGTCTATCCCATACTAGACATGTGGTTTGCACGATAAAGCTCAAATCAATGGCGCACAAAGTTTAGTCCTTAGGAATTACCCAAGCGAAGCATCCACATCCCGTTGTGCAACCAGCACCCCCTTTACTGCACGATCATTCGCCCAAGTGAAAGCCAAGTTTGTATAACCATTGCCCATGACACTACCCATGCCACGGCAAACAAATTTTATAACTGTGGTTAACCACCACGTTCAAGTATACCATTAAGTCAAGATTAATTAACCACATGTGATGACAAACCCAACATACTATTAATAAGCATGGCTAAGCAATTGGACGTATCCCCATGTGACAACTATTATTGTGTCGGGACCCCGGATTTCCGAACCCGGACCCTCTGTGTATTGCAGCACTAGTCCCAGATCAAAGCTAGTGCACACAGTCAAACAGAAATGATTACATAACCAACAACGCTTTATTACAATAGTAAAGAGTACAGACCGCAAGGTCTCATTATTACAACTGAGGTTTCAGGACCTCACACACTCACAAAACACAGCGGAAGCAAAAGATAAATCCGGCGAAGACCCATCAATACGCCACAGGCAATTGACTGGGGAAGCGCGACCTAGTACTCCGGAAATCCTTCGTCGAATCCACAAGCGAAGTAGTCGTAGTCACCTTCTTGATTTTCATATTCTTCTGAGATTTATTTTTAAGTGTACCATGTGAGTACATAAAGTACTCCGCAAGTCTTGGGAAAAATGCATAGATGCAAGGCTTGACAAAGGAAGGCTATATGGTTCTTTTGCACAAAGCAATATTTTAAATTTTCAATTACTACTAATTATTTTCGAAGGCATCCATTTAATAAAGTAAATGTTTTGGCAGAAACTATCATTGACTTTCTAGTGAAGGTTCCATCTACCAACACTAGCCAACCAATTACAATTGGTCAAGTTTAAAACTGCGGGTTCCATCCACCCTCTCTGGCTCCAACTGCCAGGATACCCTTCCGAGAGTTCCCTCCACTCTCGGAATACAAAACTTTGATTTTTAAAACCAAAACCAGAAATCTACCATGTGAATGCATTCCTTGCCCGCCCTTGACCGTGGGCACGGCTATTCGAATAGTTTTACACTCTGCAGAGGTTGTACAACTTTACCCACAAGAGATAAATTATCCTAAAAGTCAACACGCTTCCTTTGGCATGAGACCCAGATAAAATATCACAAAGCCTTTACCTTACTCTAATCTAGCTAGATACCACCCGCTGAGGTTTCACCGCAGGTAGGCTAACCGCCCGAACCGAAGCCCCCTCTTGCGCCATATGAGTACAGTAAATCCCTGTCCCTCACTGTGAATAACCAGTCCATCCCTGGCACCCACTTTCCACTGGTGGCACCTAAACTAGACTATCATAAGTTAGTCAGCTAGGTCGTACCCATATAGACTTGTGGTTGTACGGTTAATGCTCAGTCTGGACAAACACAAGCGTCGGTCCTTAATTGACTAGGGTGGAACATACACTTAACAAGATCTCGTGCTTGCTGCACCAATCCAAACCAACCATCCACCCTAATCTAAACCAACTTCCACATTTCATTTTATTTTAAAAGAACAATGGCAACTCCAATTACCACTAAATTTATAAAAACAAAGGTAATACAATAATTCATAATTTTCCCATTTGCAAGATTTGTGAGGTATTCAATAGCATGGCTAAGCATTGTACTACCATTCTAATACCAACCATTAAATATATTACTCTCATTAATGAGTCAAAGGAATTTCTAGGGTTGCAAAGGTACATGGCAATCAACTTCAAGTGAGGGCATAACAAGGTTGGATATAACTAATGCCTTAATATTTGAATTATCATTTTATGTAAATAGCAATGCACATACTTTAAAATAATTAAAACCTTTCAAAATCATAGGTTCAAGATGATCAAAGGAGACTTGCCTTGCTTTGAAGTTTTGCTGAGGTTCGCCGAAATTATACTCTCCGGATTAGTCGTAGTCTACACGCGAAGAACCAAACAAAATAAATTCAAATAAAACCCAATTAAAATCCAAAAATTATAAAATTTATATTGAAGGATAGATTCTGATTTTAGATGAATTTAGGAGAAAGAATCAACGGATTCGGAGTTCGTATGAGGGAGATCAACTATCTGGAAGTTTTGGACATCACATGAAATGATAACAAAATACGAGGAGTACTTTTTGAATAGTACAGTGTCGGTTGGCTACAAGGTGGCTGGCGAATGGGCAAAATGGAATGTTGGCAATGAGACGAAGGTGGTGACATGGGTATGGCGACGAGGAACGACGGCAATCACCCGCAGTGAGTGAAAAACTGCACCGACGGCACAGTAGCGACAACAGCAGGTTGGAGAGACATAGTATCGGGTATGGAACGTGGAGATGTAAGGTGAGCGTAGGGTAGTACATGGCATGGTAAAGTTAGGAAAATTATTGGCTAAGCTGAAAATTAATCGGAGACGATACAATCGACGTTTGAATGACGACAGTGGAGAAACAGGAAAAATTGATATCTTGGTGCTCGGTAGAGCGAATCCAAAACCATTTGAAAGGTAGCTACCTGGGATGGTTTGGCACGATATGACGCGAACGGATTGGGGAAAACATCACCGGATAGATGGGGACACGAGATGCCATTGAAGGCCATGGCGAGGTGTCGGAGGTGAAAATTTGTGGAGGCTTTTTGGGGAAACGGAAGGAAGCACAGCGTAGAACGCAGTGAGGCAAGTCTAAAAAAATTACGACATGGGCTAAGGCTTACCGGAGGCGACGAATCGACGTCGGGAGTCACAAACGGCCATTTTTGCGGAAAGCTCAATTACTGACAATTGGCTCCACGAAAAATTAAACAAAATGGTAGAAAAATTTCTTAGAGTCTAGGACACAATATGACGCGACCAAAAATTGAAGCGCTTACCAAAAAGGGGTGTACGCGCGAAGTACAGTTTTAGTGTCCGGGCCTGACAAGGTCGACGAGGACTCGGGGGATCGTCAGGTGATGGCGATGGAAGCACGATGTAGAATGTGTCGAGGCAAACTCAACGGTGCAAACGGCTCGGCCAAAGGACATCGGATGGTGGCGGAACACGGTGGAGAAGACATTTTGCGACCGTCAGGTTGACATCGGCGTTCCGGGCAAACGGAGAGGAGTTAGCATGTGGGGTTTGCGGCGAAACGAAGAGTAGAGCGTGGGGAACGTGATGCTCACCTTGGTTTTGGTCGGGCATGCACGGACGGCCGGTGGCGACGCGAGGAACGACGACGCGCTATGGCCCACGGTGGCGACGGTGCTCCGGCAAAGTTCTGGCGAAGGCGAGGTGAGCACCGCGTATAACGCGACGAGGCGAATCCGAGGATGTGCTCAAAAGTGGCAGGGCTCCACCGGACGAGGCGCAATAAGCCGAAGAACGCCGCTTGGAACACAAAAGAAAAACTCCGATTGCGCCCAAGAGAAGAGAAGTGGGGACTTGATATTTTCGGGGTTGAGTGGGGATGAGGAGGGGCTCACGGTGCTCCCTTTTATAGGGGTGGAGGAGGTCCGAGACGGGAGATCAAGAGACCATGTCCATCAATGGCATGCGTTAATTTCTCGCGAAACGGCTTATGAATGAGGGGAAAACGGTAGGGAAATGAAAGAGTTTGATGAGAGGAGTTGAATGCAATTTATTTCGCTAAAAACCGTTGAGAAAATCAAAAGTTATGGAAGGTTTAAGATGCAGCCATGGCAGCTCGCGTACGCACTCGGGAACGGCACGTCTCTGTGAAGAAGAATACTGTAGCAGGAGAGAGAAAATAAAAAAATAATAATTGTTTTTCTGAAAAAAAGAAACAAATTCGAAAAAAATTCAGAAAAATTTCACCAAAATCCTTGGAAGCCGAAAATACCAAATAAAATAATTTTGGATTTAATTGAAGTATATTTTGACCAATAAAAATATTTTTACTTTCTAACCTTTAATTTAATCAAAATAAATTCAAAAATTCCAAAAATTTGAAAAGAGGATAGAAATGGATAGATTGGAATTTTTGATGAGTTTAGAAATTTGAATGGGCTCATTCGGAGTTAAAATGAAGAAATACGATATTTTGGTAGTTTAAAAGGAGAGAAAAAGAATAAACTGATTTTCTGGAATTATTTTTGAACTGAAAAATCCGATTATGACATCATCAAGGGAAATGATTTTCAGAGGAATTATAGTTCTATGGAAAAGTAATTTATGATGTTAGGGTGACGTCAGCAGAGATTTTGATTTTCTGGCCGAATTATTTTTCAACAGGAAAAGAGTTTTATTCACTGACAGGTGGGATTGGGCTGTCGGCGAGAGGGAAGAGAAAGGAGGAAGAAGTGGACGGTCGGACGAATGCCACGAGGTGAAAGAGAAATCAGGGCCATCGGATTAAAATGAAGGGGTAAGTGAAGGCGGGTGGCTGAGATTAAACCGGGCGAGGATGGATTGAATCAGGGAGCGACACGTGATGGCCGAGTAGAGAGGTTGAGCATTAAATTTGATTTAGATTTTGAAAAAAAACTTAGATAAATCGAAATAAAGTTCAAATACTTTAAATTAATTAATTTGAAATTAAATTTTTCAGAGAGCGAAATTTTGGGATGTTACAAACCTACCCCCCTTAGAAAGAATCTCGTCCCCGAGATTCGGACGGACTAGGAAAAAGAAAGGAGAGGAAAACTCGGCTCTTAGGTCCTCTTCACCTCCCAAGTTGCTTGACTTCAAATGGTTGCTCTACCGTACTTTGCGGAACTTTATGGTCATGCTTCTTGCGAGGCATTCAGCTTCCTTCATGATTCTATCTTATTGTTCGATGCTCTAAGGTATTCCTTTAATTGAGAAATATGGAAGAGAACAACAAATTGGATTGGTACATCTTTAGTCGCCTGCAAGCTCTAGGTTAACTTCAATTGCCCTTATCATATCGATTAATTCAGTATTCCACCAAAAGGGCTTAACTTCCACAAGTGTTCATCCGAGAAGGACATAATTATTTCAACTCTTCAAAAATTCTTGATTCCAAAATCATATACCACAAATGTACCTTATTGATTTCGACAAGTAATCTCATTAACTTTTACTCTCTCTGCTCTAATTTGAATCGACGTCAAACCATAGAATTTTTCTAACAAGAATCCAATAACATTGTAATTTGTGATTTCCACCAATTGCTTTATGATTATTATCTAATTCAACAGATCCATAACTCTGATCAAATAATATAAGATTAATCCAACCTTTAGTAATCATCAATCAAGTTTAATGTCATCTAAGCCATAATTTAACATTCATTAATCCACCAACATCAATCTCTTGATAATCATCATTTTGGTTCCACCAAATTTGAATGAACTCAATTAATCCTTATCGGGCAATCTCTCAATTACTTCTTATCGGACAATATTTCAATTAATTATTATCAGACAATCTCTTAATTAATTCTTATTGGATAATCTATCTACCATAATTAATTTAAATCCTCCAAGCTATCCATTTGAACATCCTTAAACGACCTAGTTAATCCCATTAGTTAAAATCCAATTATCTAACAATGATCTATTAAATCCACCAATTCAAATTGACATATCAAAGTCTACTTTGCAATGATAAAATTAATCCACCAAGATATCTAAGTGTATTATCTTGTAGAATTCCACTAGTATCCACTCATCATCAATAGGTCCACCAAACTCTAATAATCAAGTAACTCCACAAAATTCATCTACTCTTCATGATTCAACCAAATCACCCAAAAATTGATACCATGAACTGTTTATGATAATTCAACTTCTTATTCTTTTAATCTCCCTTTACTGGATCAATCTCTTAATACTAATTCTCCAATTATCACAAATAATCGCTTTAACAAAATCTTGTTTCACATCCAGTTGCTCCTTTCAATCCTAAATAATAAATCCAGGGCAAAGTTTAGACTCTTCCCATGATCTAATTAGCTCTCCCATGTTTAACTTTGTATTTATTCTCTAGTCAATCCACAAAGATAACACTCTTTAGATTTATTTATAATCAATTGGTATCCACAAATATACCTTTTATCTCAATCCTCTCAAATATTATTCAATCTTGTCAATTATAAATCCAAAATATATCACCCTAGCAACAATTCTCCAAATTACCTAACTCGACATGCACTGATTATGACGGCTTTCCCAGCAAGAGTACTTCCCATAAATTTGTTGTCTTCCATATACTCTAGGTCTCCAAGGATTCTCCAAACTTGGACTTCGGTGAAAGAATTGGAGCTTGTACTATTGCAGTAACTTGGGTTAGCAAAAGATAAGAGGGAAGTAACACAGATAAGAGATCAGGGGAACGACTAAACACCATCCCAAACAAACACACAAGAGAGAAACAAACAACAACTAGGAGAAGCTTAGCTTGAAATCAAAATAGTTTTTTTTAAGGATGACTGTACTACAAGTATTCAAAGACTTGGTACAGTCCACCTAGCACACAAGCAAGTAATATATAAGCGTTCTAAAATCGTAGGACTTTACTTGGGTACTACAACTAAAGAACTAGTCCTCGCTCCTTCATGATGTCGCGCTTCTCCAAGTGCTTCTTAGACGCAACGTTACTGAGCCATCTATAGAAATTACAAAGGGAAGGGGGTAAAATTACCATTCCAAAAAGAAAATAAGCAGATAGATAAGGGAGAACGCCTTGACGAAGGTAAGGATAGAAAGACAAGAAAAGACAAGGATAGCACATTATTAAATTTTTATTTTATAAAATAAATTTTGAAGCTCTTCTACTAACGACCATTCTAACTAGGTCACGTCCTACAGTCAAATTGGCTCTGATACCACCTCTGTCGGGACCCCGGATTTCCGAACCCGGACCCTCTGTGTATTGCAGCACTAGTCCCAGATCAAAGCTAGTGCACACAGTCAAACAGAAATGATTACATAACCAACAACGCTTTATTACAATAGTAAAGAGTACAGACCGCAAGGTCTCATTATTACAACTGAGGTTTCAGGACCTCACACACTCACAAAACACAGCGGAAGCAAAAGATAAATCCGGCGAAGACCCATCAATACGCCACAGGCAATTGACTGGGGAAGCGCGACCTAGTACTCCGGAAATCCTTCGTCGAATCCACAAGCGAAGTAGTCGTAGTCACCTTCTTGAGTTTCATATTCTTCTGAGATTTATTTTTAAGTGTAGCATGTGAGTACATAAAGTACTCCGCAAGTCTTGGGAAAAATGCATAGATGCAAGGCTTGACAAAGGAAGGCTATATGGTTCTTTTGCACAAAGCAATATTTTAAATTTTCAATTACTACTAATTATTTTCGAAGGCATCCATTTAATAAAGTAAATGTTTTAGCAGAAACTATCATTGACTTTCTAGTGAAGGTTCCATCTACCAACACTAGCCAACCAATTACAATTGGTCAAGTTTAAAACTGCGGGTTCCATCCACCCTCTCTGGCTCCAACTGCCAGGATACCCTTCCGAGAGTTCCCTCCACTCTCGGAATACAAAACTTTGATTTTTAAAACCAAAACCAGAAATCTACCATGTGAATGCATTCCTTGCCCGCCCTTGACCGTGGGCACGGCTATTCGAATAGTTTTACACTCTGCAGAGGTTGTACAACTTTACCCACAAGAGATAAATTATCCTAAAAGTCAACACGCTTCCTTTGGCATGAGACCCAGATAAAATATCACAAAGCCTTTACCTTACTCTAATCTAGCTAGATACCACCCGCTGAGGTTTCACCGCAGGTAGGCTAACCGCCCGAACCGAAGCCCCCTCTTGCGCCATATGAGTACAGTAAATCCCTGTCCCTCACTGTGAATAACCAGTCCATCCCTGGCACCCACTTTCCACTGGTGGCACCTAAACTAGACTATCATAAGTTAGTCAGCTAGGTCGTACCCATATAGACTTGTGGTTGTACGGTTAATGCTCAGTCTGGACAAACACAAGCGTCGGTCCTTAATTGACTAGGGTGGAACATACACTTAACAAGATCTCGTGCTTGCTGCACCAATCCAAACCAACCATCCACCCTAATCTAAACCAACTTCCACATTTCATTTTATTTTAAAAGAACAATGGCAACTCCAATTACCACTAAATTTATAAAAACAAAGGTAATACAATAATTCATAATTTTCTCATTTGCAAGATTTGTGAGGTATTCAATAGCATGGCTAAGCATTGTACTACCATTCTAATACCAACCATTAAATATATTACTCTCATTAATGAGTCAAAGGAATTTCTAGGGTTGCAAAGGTACATGGCAATCAACTTCAAGTGAGGGCATAACAAGGTTGGATATAACTAATGCCTTAATATTTGAATTATCATTTTATGTAAATAGCAATGCACATACTTTAAAATAATTAAAACCTTTCAAAATCATAGGTTCAAGATGATCAAAGGAGACTTGCCTTGCTTTGAAGTTTTGCTGAGGTTCGCCGAAATTATACTCTCCGGATTAGTCGTAGTCTACACGCGAAGAACCAAACAAAATAAATTCAAATAAAACCCAATTAAAATCCAAAAATTATAAAATTTATATTGACGGATAGATTCTGATTTTAGATGAATTTAGGAGAAAGAATCAACGGATTCGGAGTTCGTATGAGGGAGATCAACTATCTGGAAGTTTTGGACATCACATGAAATGATAACAAAATACGAGGAGTACTTTTTGAATAGTACAGTGTCGGTTGGCTACAAGGTGGCTGGCGAATGGGCAAAATGGAATGTTGGCAATGAGACGAAGGTGGTGACATGGGTATGGCGACGAGGAACGACGGCAATCACCCGCAGTGAGTGAAAAACTGCACCGACGGCACAGTAGCGACAACAGCAGGTTGGAGAGACATAGTATCGGGTATGGAACGTGGAGATGTAAGGTGAGCGTAGGGTAGTACATGGCATGGTAAAGTTAGGAAAATTATTGGCTAAGCTGAAAATTAATCGGAGACGATACAATCGACGTTTGAATGACGACAGTGGAGAAACAGGAAAAATTGATATCTTGGTGCTCGGTAGAGCGAATCCAAAACCATTTGAAAGGTAGCTACCTGGGATGGTTTGGCACGATATGACGCGAACGGATTGGGGAAAACATCACCGGATAGATGGGGACACGAGATGCCATTGAAGGCCATGGCGAGGTGTCGGAGGTGAAAATTTGTGGAGGCTTTTTGGGGAAACGGAAGGAAGCACAGCGTAGAACGCAGTGAGGCAAGTCTAAAAAAATTACGACATGGGCTAAGGCTTACCGGAGGCGACGAATCGACGTCGGGAGTCACAAACGGCCATTTTTGCGGAAAGTCAATTACTGACAATTGGCTCCACGAAAAATTAAACAAAATGGTAGAAAAATTTCTTAGAGTCTAGGACACAATATGACGCGACCAAAAATTGAAGCGCTTACCAAAAAGGGGTGTACGCGCGAAGTACAGTTTTAGTGTCCGGGCCTGACAAGGTCGACGAGGACTCGGGGGATCGTCAGGTGATGGCGATGGAAGCACGATGTAGAACGTGTCGAGGCAAACTCAACGGTGCAAACGGCTCGGCCAAAGGACATCGGATGGTGGCGGAACACGGTGGAGAAGACATTTTGCGACCGTCAGGTTGACATCGGCGTTCCGGGCAAACGGAGAGGAGTTAGCATGTGGGGTTTGCGGCGAAACGAAGAGTAGAGCGTGGGGAACGTGATGCTCACCTTGGTTTTGGTCGGGCATGCACGGACGGCCGGTGGCGACGCGAGGAACGACGACGCGCTATGGCCCACGGTGGCGACGGTGCTCCGGCAAAGTTCTGGCGAAGGCGAGGTGAGCACCGCGTATAACGCGACGAGGCGAATCCGAGGATGTGCTCAAAAGTGGCAGGGCTCCACCGGACGAGGCGCAATAAGCCGAAGAACGCCGCTTGGAACACAAAAGAAAAACTCCGATTGCGCCCAAGAGAAGAGAAGTGGGGACTTGATATTTTCGGGGTTGAGTGGGGATGAGGAGGGGCTCACGGTGCTCCCTTTTATAGGGGTGGAGGAGGTCCGAGACGGGAGATCAAGAGACCATGTCCATCAATGGCATGCGTTAATTTCTCGCGAAACGGCTTATGAATGAGGGGAAAACGGTAGGGAAATGAAAGAGTTTGATGAGAGGAGTTGAATGCAATTTATTTCGCTAAAAACCGTTGAGAAAATCAAAAGTTATGGAAGGTTTAAGATGCAGCCATGGCAGCTCGCGTACGCACTCGGGAACGGCACGTCTCTGTGAAGAAGAATACTGTAGCAGGAGAGAGAAAATAAAAAAATAATAATTGTTTTTCTGAAAAAAAGAAACAAATTCGAAAAAAATTCAGAAAAATTTCACCAAAATCCTTGGAAGCCGAAAATACCAAATAAAATAATTTTGGATTTAATTGAAGTATATTTTGACCAATAAAAATATTTTTACTTTCTAACCTTTAATTTAATCAAAATAAATTCAAAAATTCCAAAAATTTGAAAAGAGGATAGAAATGGATAGATTGGAATTTTTGATGAGTTTAGAAATTTGAATGGGCTCATTCGGAGTTAAAATGAAGAAATACGATATTTTGGTAGTTTAAAAGGAGAGAAAAAGAATAAACTGATTTTCTGGAATTATTTTTGAACTGAAAAATCCGATTATGACATCATCAAGGGAAATGATTTTCAGAGGAATTATAGTTCTATGGAAAAGTAATTTATGATGTTAGGGTGACGTCAGCAGAGATTTTGATTTTTTGGCCGAATTATTTTTCAACGGGAAAAGAGTTTTATTCACTGACAGGTGGGATTGGGCTGTCGGCGAGAGGGAAGAGAAAGGAGGAAGAAGTGGACGGTCGGACGAATGCCACGAGGTGAAAGAGAAATCAGGGCCATCGGATTAAAATGAAGGGGTAAGTGAAGGCGGGTGGCTGAGATTAAACCGGGCGAGGATGGATTGAATCAGGGAGCGACACGTGATGGCCGAGTAGAGAGGTTGAGCATTAAA
This sequence comes from Dendrocalamus latiflorus, assembly GCA_017311315.1. Taxonomy (NCBI): domain Eukaryota; kingdom Viridiplantae; phylum Streptophyta; class Magnoliopsida; order Poales; family Poaceae; genus Dendrocalamus; species Dendrocalamus latiflorus. The sequence goes on from CM029657.1 coordinate 24,407,394, forward strand.
TTTGATTTAGATTTTGAAAAAAAAACTTAGATAAATCGAAATAAAGTTCAAATACTTTAAATTAATTAATTTGAAATTAAATTTTTCAGAGAGCGAAAGTATACCATTAAGTCAAGATTAATTAACCACATGTGATGACAAACCCAACATACTATTAATAAGCATGGCTAAGCAATTGGACGTATCCCCATGTGACAACTATTATTGTATCACTAAATAATTCCCAACCCTAAGGTGACAATGGAATCATGGTAATCAAATTATCATGGAGGGATTAACCAATTAGGACCATAACTACCAATACAAGGTTTTAATAATAAATAGCAATGCATGATAACTTGAAACAAAATAATACATAATAGATTGAAAAACTAGGTTCGACATGATAAAAGAATACGACTTGCCTTGGCCTTGCTCAGCTGAGGGCTCTTGATCTTCAAATCCAACTTCCGCTCCCTCGAACACGTGATCTAACGAGAGAGAAAGCAAAACGAAAAGACAAAATAAAATCAAATAAAATTCAAATGAACTCCAAAATCTTTCAAACCTGAACCAAAAGGTAGAGCTCAATTTTAGATGAATTTAGGAAAAAGAATCCGATCAATCGGGGCTAGGACGAGGGAGAACGGGCTCTTGGAAAATTGGATCTAAAGAAAATCGGGGAAATTAAGAAATTGCACTGTGCTGTGGATCGGGCGCACGGGGAGCTGAGTCTACGGTGGAACCGGCGCACGGAACAGTGCGGAGGCGGGGCTGCTTGCGCAAGCGGCTAGGGCTGACGTGGCTGCTGATGGGTCGTGACACGCAAGCCCTAGGGCTGACGTGGCAAGGCTGACTGGGCGCTGATGTGGCCAGATCGGCTCACGGGTCTATGGTTCGGGCTGACGGGCGGGACCCACATGGCGGCGGCGGGGTGCACGGTGGACGCCGTCCACGGGGAGGCGAAGGGGCGCGGCGCTGACTTCAGGACTGACGTGGCGGGCGCGGGGACCGAGGAGGCGCGGGGCGCGGCCGAGGCGGTGAGGCGCGAGCGGCGGGTGTCCGGGGCGGCGGATCTGGCCGGCGAGGCTCGGGGCGACGGCGATCTAGGTCGGCGGTGGCTCGGGACGGCGGCGGCTGTCCATGACTCACCAGCGGCGAAGATGGCAGCGACTTGGACGGCGACGGAGCGGCGGCGAGCAACGGCGAGCGACGGTTGCGCACACGGGCGACGTCGGCGAACGGTGACGCACGGGCGTCGGCGGACGACGGTGAGCGGCGGCGGAGGCGGCGGCTGCGGGATGAGGGAGCCCCCGGGGGTCGGGCCCCTTTTATACCCGGGAGACGAAGAGTCCTGGGCGGCGCGGACAGCGGCGGAAAAAGGAAGGCGGCGGGGGCGGGTTCGAGCCGGACTCGGAGACGAGAGTCCCGGCCGGAGACGACTCTGACAGGTGGGCCCCACCTGCCAGTCGCACGGACGAGGCGAGCGGTCGGGATGGCGCGCGGGTGAAGCGGCAGCGGCGGATGGGAGACACGCGTCAACCATCGGGCGGAGGGGTGCGGGCGCGGGCCGGGCACGGATGCGTGCTGCGTGGCACGGGGCGGGGCAGGCCGGGCGGGTGGCTGGCGGGCTGGACCGGCTGGCGGGCTGGACCGGCTGGGTGGGCTTCGGCCCACCTGGCTTTTAGGATTTGCTTTTCTTTTTCTTTTGCCAGAAATTCATTTAAAGGCTTTTGAGCTCTAGAAAATAGCAAATAAATCCAGAAAAATCCCAGAAAATACCTTGAGACTCAAGGAACTCAAATAAAATATTTTTGGCAAATGTTAATGTTTAACTTAATCATATTAAATCCTTTTAATTCATAAAAATTCCAATTAAGCTTTAATTAATTTCAGAAAAATTCAAATGGTGAATTTTATTTTAAAAACTTCAAAAAGGCTCTGAAAATCAGGATGTTACAACTACTGCCCCCTTCAACCATGGCTTGGACTTCGATCATGACCATTCGACTTCGACCACTACCCTCTTCGACCACTGTCCCCTTCGACCATGGTTTGGACTTCGAACACAACCCTTTGACTTCTAGCACGGCCTAACTTCGACCACAGCCCTTTAACTTTGATCGCGGTCCGACTTCATCCACGGCCCTTCAACTTCAACCACTGCCCCTTCAACCATTGTCCCCTTCGACCATGGTTTGGACTTCGACTACGACCCTTCAACTTCGACCATAGCCTGACTTCGACCACGGCCCTTCGACTTCAACCACCGCCCCTTCAACCATGGCTTCGACTTCGACTTCGACCACTAATCTTTGACTTTGGCCACAGCCCCATTCGACCACGACTTTGACTTCAACCACGGCCCCTTGACTTCAACCATGACCCCTCGACCATGGCCCCCTTCGACCACGACACCGACTTCGACGACCAGCTTGGGAGACCAAAATTGCTAGACAGCGCAATGGGTTTCGAGCGAAGAGTAGGAGGAGGTAGAAAGGCTCACCGGGTGAGCGACTGCTGAGCGGTGGCGGCAGGGGGAGAGCCATGTGGGCGGGCGTAGGAAGAGGAAGCCACTACCGCCATCGTCGGGCTCCATTCTCTCTAATCCACCAGCTGTTGTCGCCGAGCGCCCTTCTCTCTGATCTACCTACCACTATCGTTGAGTGTCGTGCAGCTAGTTGAAGGGGCGATGAGAGATGGAATTGGTGGCGGCGCTGAGGAGGAGGCACGGCACGAGGGTTCAGGGGTGAGAAGGAGGCGGTGGGCGAATGTGTTGGGGAGGCAGTGACGGGGAAATGCGGTGCTGCTGGGGGAAGTTGGGGGACTGCGACCTGCCGTGTGGGGAAGGAATTAGTGGCGGCGCCAAGGAGGAGGAGGAGGCACGACACGAGGGTTCGGGGGAGAGAAGGAGGCAGCGGTTGCGGGAGGTGGAGGTGGAGAGGCGGTGATGGGCAGATGGGGAGAGGAGGCGGCGACAGGGGGATGCGGCGCTGTTGGGGAAAGTTGGAGGACTGCGACCAAACATTGCCGCGTGGGGAAGGAATTGGTGGCAACACTGAGGAGAAGGGGGAGGCGTGGCACAAGGGTTCGAAGGAGAGAAGGAGGTAGCGGTTGTAGGAGGTGGAGTGGTTGCGGGAGGCAGAGGATGCGAGGAAGAGAAGATGAGGAATGCGGTCCACGCGTCGGCCCGCCCTTTTCTACGAGGAGCGGAAGAACTACCTACATGCGAATCTAGACGACTGATCTTTGATCGGACGACTGAGAAGAGAGGAGGGAGAATGGACCGACGACCACCAACTCATAGTTTTAAGTAGTAGAGATAACAGCTAATAGTGATGGCCTCAGTCAATCCAAAGGTCTGTTATTTTGGGCTACGGTTCATGGCTTTTGACTGTTTACGAGAGAGAGCACAGAGAGAGTCACTCGCGTACGATTTTAGTCAATCTAAATAAAGTCACTACACTTACTCATGTGCGATTTTAGTCGATCTAGATAAAGTCGCTACAGCGACTTGTAGATCCTGTTTTGAAAGACACTCCATTGAAAGCTAGCTACTGTAGAAAAGCCAAAAGCTAGAAGATGAAAAGAAACGGCCCAAAAGCTTTTAGCAACACACTCAAGAATGGGACAAATCATCTCACCACTAATCATATATAATACAGATATGAAAAACTCAAATTTCAATACCTCCATTAATTAGAGGAAGCTATACCGTCCATAGGAACCATTGTTGGCTAGCTGTGCCAGCCTCTACGGAACGGTTGCTCCAGCTCCTCGAGCTTCGGGCAGTGCCTGATATCTACGTTCTTTACCCGTGCAATCGACCCTGATCCTCCTCCAATCGAATTCAGCCCTTGGCAGCAGAAGATCTTCAGGTTCTCGAGAGACAGCAGGCCGCTCCAGATCTGCGCAGGGATGGATTCCACGCTCGGACAGAACTGCAAATCCAAGGTGGCGAGGGCGGCGAGGTTGCGCAGGCAGCTGAGCGTCGGATCGGAGAACTCCCCGCACGCTTCCAGCCTGAGCGCCTTCAGGGAGCGGGGCAAGACCAAGCCTGGCTCCCAGTTGAGACTCCAACAGTGAGACACCTCCAGATCCTCCAGATGAACAAAACCCCCGAGGCTCTCGGTTGGAAATGACACTAGATCCTCGCAGTTTGAGATCCTTATCGCCTTGATCGCCGGCAGATATTCTGGCCGTAGGAAATTGTCGAGGCTCTTTAGTCTTCTGCACCAGGTAATGGACAGCTTAGTGAGTGACTGGAACCCAGCAGAGCTGCTGCTGCTGCTGCCCACTTCGGAGCGTTCGACGAAAAGAATTGCAACATTAGGACAGGAGTTGATCGAGAGCGATGTCAAGCTGCTCAACTCATCTTCACGGAGCCAACTTGGTTGAAATCCAGTGCCCATATAAAACTTCACTTCTAGATGCTTGATGTTGGAGCTGGGCCGTAGTCCTTCAAGCACTTCCATCTCCTGGCTACTGTTATGCTTTTCCGGCCTGATCGACTCATGCCACGATAGAATCAATGTATGTAGGTAAATCTTCTTGTATAGCGCGGCCTCAGCAGCTTGCTCCCTGCTCATCACGTTGCGAAGGCCACTGATCTCCAATCTTCCTTGAAGGTGGATCATGTTCTTCAGTTCTTGAATCCCTCTTCCAGGCTCGTCATCAACAGTATAGTAAGGCATCTCTTGAAGTAAGGCAAGCTTACCTATTTCCGGTACACATCCAAACTGGCTGATAAGATCATCCTTCAGTCTAACTCTCTGCAAGTTTATTAACTTGATGATATCCTTGGGAACATCATTGAATTTGCAGTTCTGAGCGTCCAAGATTTCAAGCTTATAAAGACGCCAAAAAGAATCTGGAAGCTTGTCAAAATCGCAAGCAGAAATGTCAAGATAGCGAAGATGTATTAGGTTGCCGACATTGTCAGGTAGTTCCTTCAGCTGGGACGATATGAACCTCAGCATTCGGATGTTAGTGAGATGACAGAACCATGTTTTGAGTACTGTCGTAGACATAATATCGGAGCCAACGCAAATGCACACAACTGACCGCAGCGTCTTGTACTTGTGCAAGCTTTCCAAATCACTGCTACTGAGACCGCTGCTGCCGTGTACCGACACATGACGAACATTGGGAGGAATTCTCGATAAGTCACATCTACCTTTAACCACAAAGCATTCATTCCTGAATTTTAGCTGTGCCATCTCATGCAGCAGATCATGCATGACATATCTGGAAGACGTTGGAGCTTTCTGAAAGAAGGATCGATTTACCATTTGCTGGAAGTACAAATGGCCAACATGTACTGCAAGCGTGCTCTGATAAGGCTCCACTATCCAGCTATCCACTAGTGTCTCTTTGTCAAACTCGTAATCCTTAGGGTACATAGAACAGAAAGAGAAGCAGCGCTTCAAATGGAAGGGCAGATATTGGTAGCTCAACTCAAGGGCTGGACCGATGCTGATTTCCTCCTGATGAGGCAATTCCCACAACTCACTTTCCAAGATGCTCTTCCAGTATCCAGCATCAAGTTTCAGGCTTAATAAGCGTCCGAGAATTTTGGCACCCAGAGGAGAACCATTTAACCTTGCAACTATGCTTCTGCCAATACGCTCCAACACCGGGTGGCTGTTGGAATAATCAGAACGGAATGCCTGCATCCTAAAGAACTCCCAAAGAGTTTCTTCAGGTAAGCCCTCCAACACCAAGGGCTTCTTTGTACCAAGATGCTCAGCAACCTTCAGAGACCTTGTTATCACCAAAACCGTACTTCCCGGTTTGGCACATTTTAGTGGGTCAAGGAAACTCTTCCATCTATGGCAATTTTCTCGGCATACATCCTCCTGCACGTCATCAAGTACGAGCAAGAACCTCCTGGAGTGATGAATGATGCCATTAGATAGAATTCTCTGGAGACTACTTAAGTCATCAGATTTCATCTCGCTTTCGGCAACAGAGGATATTAATCTCTTAATCAACTTCTTCTCATCAAAGCCATCCGAGACACTTAACCAGATAAACAGGTCAAAATGATCCCGAACTCTCTTCTCACTGACAATATGATGGGCCAGAGTAGTCTTACCGACACCACCACCACCTACTATCGGCAAAACTTCAGGTTCCATAGATGCACCCCTGACTTGCTCGCCGGCTGGAGTGTTCTCTTGCAAATCAAGCAAGTCGATCAACTCCAACTCTTTCTCATGCCCAAAGAATGTTTGCTCCTCTGGAAAAAGATTGGCTTCCAGACTGATTGATTTATCAATATGAAACAGCTCTAGCGTATCAGGCAAGCCCAGGTGCCCCATTTGGCTTATGAGATGATCGAGCTTTCCTTTGATTTCTTCCATTTTGATGTCAGAGAACTCTGGGAATTGAGATTGGACTGTATTGCCCTCAACTTTGTCCTGGAGCTCATGATAATTGAGCTCGTCCAAGATGTCTTCAGCACAGTACACTGCATCCTTGGCTTTCTGGAGGAGCGTTGAAACGGCATCCTTGTGAACCCAACACTCAGCATGTTCAATAAGATCGTGCATACTAGATAGGGTTCTCTGAAGCACTACCCGTTTATCACTTTCCATTTCCAGGGTGTTATAGTTCACTGGCTGCTTACCCATTAGCCTCTCTGCATTGAAAGAACAGCGCTTATTCCTTGGGAAAAATATAACAACATACAGATAGCAACAGATCTAGATATTTTAACTAGCTTTAAACCACTTGGAATTGGAAGGCTAGATGCTATAATGTACAATATATCTTTATATCTATTTATTATTAAAAATCGATGCAAGGCGTTTTAGAATCACTAAGAAAAAAGAGAAAATTCTTATAAAAAACAAAACATCTTACCCTTAATTAAGTGGGGTCCTAATTAAAGATATATTTCTTCTTAATTTAAAAGAGATCGAGAAGAAATGGCATAAATACTACCAAAAGAAATCGCACGAATTGGAGAACCTAAAGTCGATGTAGCTGTGGTAAGTTCTTGCACGAATACCACCACCACCGTCTCTGGTGGCATGACCGCCACCGTCGACCGACAGATTAAAAGTTTCAAGTTGAAATTTGGAATTGTATGGAGTTAGAAGTTTGATAGTTCAGGTTGAAAGGTTCAAATTTCCATTTGAAACCGATGACGGAGGCACTGAGGCGCCAAACACCGGTGGCGGTACTGGAAGCTACACAGGAGGCAGCTGGGAAGGCAACGAGGCAATTAGAATGGGGAAGGGGGGGCACGCAGCGTTCGTTGCTTTTGTTGGCAACGGATGGCAGAGAACTACATATCCTCTTAATCCGCACCATACTAATCAGGCCTCACCATATAAATGGAGTATATATTTCAACTTTACTTCGATTAATGAGATATTTTAATGTATTTTTTTGTTCTATTTTTCAGATTTTTCATGGGAACTTCTAGCCCTTAAAGCGAAGTGACTGGTTGTTTATACGGATATATAGATAAGAGCCACATATTTTTGCACAAGTTGCGTGTATAAAGTCTTCCAAGGCCACTATTAATACACTGGGATGGCGACAAGCTCCAACAATTTTAAGAGACGAATAGAATTGGACGGCAGAGCAGTACCTTGCTTCTCCTGTTGCAGCGCGGGAGCAGGAGCCGGCGGCAGAGCAACGTTCAAGGAGGGGTCGATGGTGACGGCCATATCACTTGGCTGGACAAATTTGATTAGTTCCTTCTCCTCCTCCTTGGTCTGCAGTCCCTTTTGGAATGGCTGCTGTATCTCGGTAAGTTTACCGCAGCCGAATATCTTGACATACCGTATGGATGAAAGAGCATGCAGTCCTCCGATGGATGATAACTTCCGGCAGTCACGGAGAAGCAGGCAATTCAGCTTGCTAGTGTCGATCGAGCTCAACGGAATCGACTTCACGTTGCCACAGAAACTCAACTCCAGAAGGGTGAGAGAGGTGAGGTTCTCTAAGCAGCCTGGAAATGATTTGTCGAGCTCACCGCAACTGACAATAGAGAGACGTCGGAGCGAGGGGGGCAAAACCATTTCCCTTGGGCACACCAACCTGCCGCACCATCGGATCTTGAGGTCTTCCAGGCAGACGAATCCCACAAATGTATGGACAGGGAGTGATACTAGACTACCACAAAACTCAATGTCTATCGACTTGATGGATGGCAGATATTCCGGGGACAAGAACTGGTCAAGACTTGTCAGCTGTATACAGTTGTCCAGGCGTAAAGTGGTGAGGCGTGTTAGGGGAAGACGTGCAATGCTACCGATGCTGCTGATTCCATGCTGCGTCCTGTCATCACCTGTTGAACCAGCTGGCGTGAGCGCTACAATTCCTACCCTGCGTAGCACCAACTGTTTGAGGGAAGGGAAGGGGGTTGGTAAATATCTCAAGAAGTGACAATCAGAAACTTCAAGAATCATTAAAGTAGGTAGGTTTTCTGGATTTAACCAACTTGGGGATTTATCACCCCCAAAGCCTTGGACTCTAAGACGTTCAATTCTTGAAGGAGGACGCAAGGCCTCGAGCACTCCGTTCTCGCCGCTCTTCAAGCTGTTCCACCATCCATCCCGCCAATGTAGAACCAATTCCTTCAGATATTGCTTGTCAACAAGTCTAGCCTCAGAGGCTTCTTCCATACTCCAAACATTAGCAATGCGTCTGATTGAAAACCACCCAGTAAGCTGATTCATGCCCTTCAACTCAGAAATTCTCCGCCCATTCTTCTTTCCAACCGTAAAAGAGCTCAAGTTCCGTAGACAAGACAGGTTTCCAAGCCCACTTAGAGTTGATAACTTCTCAGAGCATTTCGCTGGCAGAGCTAGACGACGCAAGTTGACTAGCTTTGTAACATCCTGATGAATTGTTTGCATCCTCGAACGACGGGCGTCAAAAACTTGTAGGCTGTAAAGGCACCAGAATTTCTCCGATAATTCTTGTATGTGGCTATGAGATATATCAAGATAACGAAGGCTGCTCAACCCACAAATGCTCTCAGGTAGCTTTACCAGCTTGCAACCTTTCAGACTCAAAAACAGGATGTTGGAGAGCAGATTGAACCATGGAACCTCAACCTCCAATCTGGTTCCAAACCTAAGTGAACGCAATTTATTCACATGTTGAATGTCTCCCATTCTGCCGAGAGCATCATTATTCACCTCGATTGATATATGGCGAACTGTATGTGGCATTCTCCTCTGGTTCTGGTGGTTCAAATCTTCCATTAAGAAGCACTCATCCACTGAAACAGACTGTGCCATGTCATGGATCAAGTCATGCATCACATATCTACTTTGTTCCGGGAACTTGGGATCAGTTTGAAAAAGGAACCTACTTCTCAGATCATCCAAATATCTACTCCCCACATCTTCAAGGCGCATGTTCCCATCAGGTGCAACAAAGCCCTGTGCCACCCAAATATCAACTATGACATCTCTTTCGAAGCTATAATTTTTTGGAAACACAGAACAAAATGCAAAACATTTCTTAAGCTCTTGTGGAAGGTGCAAGTAGCTCAGTTGAAGGGCCGATAATATCTCATTCTCTCGATGCGGTAGCTCCCACAATTCGCTGTTCTGGATAGTCCTCCAATGCCGCTCAGTCAGCTCCATATTCAAGGATCGTCCGAGAGTTTTGGCAGCCAGAGGAGACCCGCACAACCTATCAGCAATGCTTTGACCAATGTCTTGCAGATGAGGATATGACTCCGGGAGCTCATTACCGAACGCACACTTCTTGAAGAACTCCCAAAAAATACCAGTAGGCAGGCCTTCAAGTTTAACAGGCTTAATGGTGGTGACAAGGTCAGCAACCTTTTGAAATCTTGTAGTCACTAAGACCATGCTGCCTTCAAGTCCATGCCTCAATGGTGCATAAAATGCCTCCCATTCATGAATAGCATTGGGCCAAATATCATCCAACACCAAAAGAAACTTTTGGCCCTTCAAGTGCCCCATCAATTCCACTTGAAGAGCATCTAAACTGCGTGATGAATTAATATCTTCCCCAGAAATGGATTCGATGATCTCTTTTGTTATCCTTCTCATGTTAAAGAGGTCTGAAACACAGACCCAAATCCTCACGCCAAAGTGGGCTTGCACCCTTGCATCATAGTACATTAACCGCGCCAGTGTAGTCTTCCCCACCCCGCCAATGCCAACAATTGCTAAGACAGAAACATTTACAGTGCAGTTGGTCTCAGTGGCAACAGCAGCTCGGGCCCTGCTACTCATTCCTTTTAGTCGCTTAGCTCTGGATGTAGATAAGACGCCAGTGCCTGCTGCTGCTCTCTTTCCAGAAGCCCCTGCAGATCTACCGTCCCTGGTGAGTGGCACGCCCAAGTGCTCGATCACCTGATCTAGCTTATGGTCACGTCCAATCGTCACACCCAGCATCTTAATCAATAGATCTCGTTCTTTGTCACGGCCCAATACTTCAGGGGCGTCGATGACTGAACTTGTCTCTGGCATGAGCTGCACCAGCTCAACATTGAGGCCCAAAAGACTGAGCTCTCCAAGTATCTCAGCCATAGCCTTGTCGAGCCTACTTTGGGTCTCCTTTACCCTTGTTTTGCTACGGTGGATCAGACTCCTTACAAGATTAATAGAGGACGATAAGAGTTGACCTGCCCTGCTCCGACCGGCGTTCTCCATCTTTCGTCTCAGCTCCTGGTCATCGAACTCGCGGAGAAGGTCCTCGGCGTCGTAGGTGGTGTCCTTGAGCTCCAAGAGCAGCATCGCCAACTCCTTGTTCTTGAACCTGCCCCGCTCGGCGCGATCGACGAGGGAGCGAGCCTTTGGCAAGCTGCTCCGGAGGCGGGACAGCTCGTCGTTCAGCTGGACCGCCTCGAAGATGTTGGCCCTGGCTGAGATCTCCATCACCGCCGTAGTCCTCGGCTCCTCCAGATCTTGTTCTGATGAGGGAAAGGAGATTCTGTGGGAAGTGTACAATACAGATGAAGTGATGCTCTTGTCCTGCAGAGAAATTTCGTGATCCTGTGAACCAAGTTGGAGTATTTATTCCAAGGTTACGTGAACAGATGCATATAAGTGTTTCATGCACCTTGTGCCTAGTAATTATAATATGGGGATGGCTATGGTGCATATGTACGTAATTTATGCACTTTGCACATACTTTTCTCACCATCCACTAATTATCCTACAAGTGGGGGTGGTGGGTAGCGGAAAAGTGTTGGGAGGAAAAAGGTTCAAAACTTTTTTTAAAACTAAAAGTTGTATGTACCGTAGAAACCCTCTTATAATATTATGTAAATATTTTTGAGGCAAGAAAAATCCACTCATACTATTTTCACTCGAATCCAGTTATATTCATAATGATTTGTTGGTCTATGGTTGATCCAAAAATTCAGAAAGACCTATCAGTCTATGTTAAAATAGTTTAGCCGCACACCTATTTTAGGCTGTCACTTACTCTTTATTTTTTTTACCTGGAGGGGCCGGAGTGCATGCATGGATTAATTAATAATAGTGGCTCTCAAAAATACTTAGTATGAGTACAATAGCCACACGCACCCACCCTTTTTTTTGTCGAACTTGGATGCCATTCTTATTTTTCTCCCACTTCTTCCCTTCTGCCCCAAAATCATAACCACCACCCCTACTACTCCTGATAGGAGGCAGCTGGGAAGGCGACGAGGCAAGTAGCATGGGGAAGGGGAATTTTTTTGTACGGATAATCTATTTTTTATTCGAAATTACAGAAATATACCCACGGGAAATTTTTTTACAAAAATAGGCTCAAGTCGCCCAATGGGAGAGCGACTGGAGCCTATCGCCCAACCAGAAGCCGATTCTGTTCCTGTCGCTCAACCATTGGGCGACTGCATCCAGTCGCCCTCCCATTGGGCGACTTTAATGCAGTCGCCCAATGGTTGAGCTATAGGTATCAAATCTTCGCCAAAAATAGTGAAAATTGGTGGGGCTATTCTTCATACATCCAAAAGCCTTCAGAAAAAAATTTGAGCAATTTCGGCTACGGGATCAAAAGTTATAGACGGACTCAAATTCGTTTCGGTCTCGATTGAAACTGCTATAACTTTTGATCCCGTAGCCGAAATTGCTCAAATTTTTTTCTGAAGGCTTTTGGATGTATGAAAAAAAGCCCCACCAATTTTCACTATTTTTGGCGAAGGTTTGATACATATAGCTCAACCATTGGGCGACTGCATTAAAGTCGCCCAATGGGAGGGCGACTGGATGCAGTCGCCCAATGGTTGAGCGACAGGAACAGAATCGGCTTCTGGTTGGGCGATAGGCTCCAGTCGCCCTCCCATTGGGCGATAGGCTCCAGTCGCCCTCCCATTGGGCGACTTGAGCCTATTTTTGTAAAAAATTTTCCCGCGGGTATATTTCTGTAATTTCGAATAAAAAATGGATTATCCGTACCAAAATTTCGAGCACGCAGCATTCGTTGCTTTTGTCGCAGCGAATGGCAGAGAACTAGACATTCTCTTAATCTACACCATTCTAATCAGGCCTCACTAAATAAATGGAGTATATATTTAAACTTTTACTTTGATTAATGAGATATTTTTTAATGTATTTTTTGTTGTAGTTTTCAGATTTTTCATGGGAACTTCTAGCCCTTAAAGCGAAGTGACTGGTTGTTTATATCGATATATAGATAAAAGCCACATATTTTTGCACAAGTTGCGTGTATAAAGTCTCCCAAGGCCACTATTAATACACTGGGATGGCAACAAGCTCCAACAACTATATGTGAGTAGCTAAGAGACGAATAGAATTGGACAGAGCAGTACCTTGCTTCTCCTGTTGCAGCGCGGGAGCAGGAGCAACTTTCAGGTCGACGGTGAAGAACCTCCTGCGTGCACCACTTGTAGTCAGTATCGGTTGGTTACAGAAGGAATCGGGAGCAATATTTTCAGGCAAATTGGGAGCAATTGAGGGAGTGAGACAGGGACGGGCCGGGAGAAAAGTGTGCCGCAGACTGTTGCAAGTCTTTATGACTGCTCTCAGGACTTTACGACCGCTTACGATCAGTTTCGAGAGCTTCCGACCGCTTCCGACCACCTCCTACTGCCGTTCGACCACTCAGTCAGTTGTTCGACTGCGTTTCTCTGTCGCTGCGCTGCCCTTTCTTCGACCGTGCTCGAATTACCGTGATCGTAGCTCTCTACGATCACACAGTGATGCTATCGATCACTGTTCACCGTGGTCGAAACACCCTTTCAACCACGTTCACTTCCTTACAACGTGGTTAGAGTCCCTTCCGACCATGTTCAGGTCTTCACGGCGCAGTCGCTCTTCTGACCACTCACACCGTGGTCAAAGCCTTCACAACGTGGTCGAACGCCCTTACGACAACGTTCAATCTTCTTCAACGTGGTCGAACGCCCTTACGACTACGTTCAAATTTCTTTGCTGCGGTCGTACGTCTTCCGATCACCCTCAAACTTTCTCCGCCATGGTCGTATCACCTCCCGACCACATCTTCTTTAGGTTTGCCATGGTCGAATGCCTTCCGACCACGCTTGCTGATGTTTTGCCGTGGTCGTAAGCCCCTCCGACCACGTTTGCCGTGGTCGTAAGTCGGCTTCGACCACGTCTGCGAGATTACTCAATGAAGTCAACACTCAAGTTTTCCTTTTTCTCTTCTTTTTACTTCTCGCATTGATCAGATTATATGACTCCTCCCCTTTTATACCCGACTCTACAACTTGTGCTCGGGGTTCGACTACGAAATACAACTCGACTCCGACTCCGGTTCGACTACGATTTTCGACTACGATTACCACTGACTTTCGACTGCAACTCCAACTCGACTTCGATCATGGACTGTGATTACAATTCGACTTCGATCACGATCAGACTTTACACACGACTTCTAAACAATATTATTTATAACACAGACGTCGGAGCGGTACACCTTGTTGCAGCCTGCAGATCTTGGTGTGTTTGTTCCAGTTCGAGTGGAGGCGTACCTGTTGGAGCTGTTGTCGCTTCTCAAATTCTTCTTGCCGTGCTTGTCCGGGCTAGTGGTGCGCTGGTGGGATGGCAGTACGCGCGAGCTGAGTGCGCGCGCGGGATGGTGGTACAACTCCGCCGGCCTTTTCTTCTCAAGCTTCCACGGCAGGCTGTGCCGGCGCCGGTTATTGCAGCGGCAGGTTCTGCGCCCGCTGGAACCCCTTGTTGCACACCTCGCACACGAACCGGTTCGTCGCCAGCAGCGTACTGGGAGATGGCGCGACCACCTCCGCGTCCGGAACTGCTCAACACATCAAACAAACAAAGCAAGAAAGGATTATATATATCCGGCTGAACAAAGCAAGCTCAGTCACCTCGGCCTCCAGCTCCTCACCGATGATCGCCTCGCCCTTCCTCTTCTTCCCGCCTGCCGCCGTGGCTTCCGGGCACCCACTGCCGCCAACCGCGTCCTGCTCGAGGTTAATCTCCTTGCCGTCTTCGCCGCCGCCGCCGCCGCCCGTCTCTATGGAAGCCTTTGTGTGGTGTGGTGTGATGCGGTGTAGCCGTCTATCCAAAAAAAATTGCGGTCAGGAGAGGAACCTGGACCCCTTTCTTAGAGCAAGTTTAATAAGGCTGACTGTGCTAGCTATAAAGGAATCCATATCAGTATAGTCCTATATGGAGGGGAGAGAAAAGGAGAGAGAGAGCCAAGCCGACTCCCATGCAAGAGTCAGCTATAGCACAGGAAAAGAGGCATTATTCATGCATGTACCTATAGAACTAATTGCTATACCCATGTATGTATTAAATGATTGAGAGCTCTTGTGGAGACAACTTATAGTCAGCTTATTGTATGAGTTGACTGCATCATTATCTTTTGATGATATGAAAATATATTGAAGGTAGCAGCTATCTGTACTATTAAACTTGCTCTTACACTGTGACATGTGGACGAGCTTTCCGTTATCTTTTCCTGTACTGCCCCTACTAGGTGTTATTATTTTATTGGCTCTAGGTTGATTGGTGGACCAGCCTACTTCCTTTTCAAGAAAACAACAAAACGGTGTTATCTTCCCGCCTATTTTCCTTCTGAAAAGGAGTATCTTCCACCAAACTCACTCTTGCTCTCTCTCTCTCTACTGGGGGCGGTAAATCCCTAATCTTGGCTAGCACAGAGGTTGAGCTGGCGTGGGAATTCGATTTATTAGATCTTGTGGCTAGATCTAAAATATTTTAGTGATGAATAATTGACAATAGTTAATTTATGATGAATATTTTATAATATTGCTTATCGATGTTATGCGAGAGGTGTGGCGTGAGTGTGGACTGATGCTGGTCAAGTTGGGACGAACTTGTGCCGGAAAAATTTTCTTTAGTTTTTACATGTGCAGGTTGAGTATGGAGACGACCATGGTCGGTGACGAGATGGACCGGGACTAGGATGAGAGATCCGAGGTTTAGACGGTTCACGAGATGGTCGGGCTCATACTTGGGGCTCATGGAGATTAGAGATGGATGGTACGTGTTGGAGCTATAGAGGTACGGTTCGGAGGCTACGACACATGGTGGATGATGCTGGAGAAGCTATGGGAGTGCGGTCCTGGAGGTTTCGATACGTGACGCGTTAGAAAAGTTGGAATTTTGGAAAACCCGTGTTAGGAAGTATTTCGGGTCCCTTGAAAAGTAGTGGGCCGAAAGCCTGGTTGAGATAAAAAAGGCTTAGGCCTAGTTGGACGAGTTGTATTATGGTTTTGAGTAGAGATTGAATAGGAGAGAGTCAGCTGTATAAAAGAAAATACGCTTGCGCGGCGGCGTGGCACCGGGTGAGGAGAAAATATAGAGCGGCGGCCGGTACGTAGAAAACAGGTTGATGGATAATTCATAGCTTGCTTGCATGCATGAATACGTTGATGTTGCTGACGGGATAATGCTTTTGGCTGAGACGATTGATGAATAGAGGTCAGTTTTTGAAGTTTGCGAATTGCTTCTTGGTTTCGTTGATTGTCACTTGTGCCTAAAATTCTACGCCACTTGTCGAATTATTATTCATGTGTTTGGGCTTAGGAAAATTGGCTTGCTACAAGATGTAGTTGGGGCTGCATGTATTGCTGTGGCTGAGAGCTTTAGATAGATGGTGGGATTAGATAGGTAATTAAAAGGGGCTAATTAGATTGGGCATTAGAAGGTTTTTTTAGCTTGGAGTCCTGGCTGAGAGTTAGCTTTTTGGTTGAGACAAGGAGGTGTTCTCTGTTAGCTATAATAGCTTATTATTTGTTATTCCCTTGCTATTTTTTTGTGCTCACAATTTTTAGCTGGTAAGAAAAAGAATATAGTAAATTTTTGGAAAAATCTTTCATGAGAGATTGCAATTATTCACCCCCTCTAATTGCCATCGACGATCCTACGAGTGGTATCAAAGCCAGTTGCAATGGCGTCAGATCGGGATTGTTTTTCAGATAAGCTACCTTTTTCGATGGATCAGATTATTTCTATTGGAAAACACGCATGGAGATTTTTCTTCAAGCACAAGGTAATTCTATTTGGCAAAAAGTTAAAAATACATATGAAGTGCCTCCTATTGTTACAACTGAAAATTCCTCTGATGTTGAAGCTAATGCTAAGATTAGAAATATCTTGTTCCAAGGTTTAAATAGAAACCAGTTTGTCAGAATTGCCCACCTTAAATCTGCAAATAAAATTTGGATCATTCTAGCGGATTATCATGAAGGATCTAAATCTGTTAAAGGTGTGTGTTAGAATCCATTTTAAAAAGGAGTATTCTAAATTTGAGATGAAACTTGGAGAATCAGTAGATGCTCTTTTTTATCTCTTCAATAAAATCGTTAGTGATTTGCAATCTGTAGATGTCACATATTTTGATTCTGACAATGCTCGTCAAATTTTAAATGCTTTGGACATGTTTATTTGGAATGTCTTAGTCACTACTATTAATCATTATGTTAACATGGAAACACTTACTTTGAATAATCTTTATTCTAAGATGAAAACACATAAGATTGATGTTTTAGCCAGGATAAACAAGGCTAATTCTTTGAGCTTAATGACTAACCAAGCTGATAATTCTTTTAGTTCTTCTATTGTTTCTTTGTTTGCATTGTGCTCTGTTTCAGATGAACAATTAGAGGAAATTCCAGAAGAGCAGCTTGTACTTGTCTCCAACAAGGTGACCAAGGCAATTAACAACATTAGATCAAGATGGAGAGCAGCTCCAATCGGATGCTATGAATGTGGTGGGCTAAACCACATTAAGATGAATTGCCCCAAACTAAGGAGTAAGGAGGTTAAGGTTGACAAGGCTCTAATCATCTCTCAAATCAAGATTGATCTAAACAAGAAGTGCAATTATCGTAGGGCAGTCAACAAAAAAATTTCAGCACTTGATGAGATTGTTTTGAGTGATGATGATTTTGAAAGCGATGATGAGAGCAATAGTAAGAAGCAAAAGAGGTGGACTTCACAGGGATGCGTTTTATGGCCAACAATGAGGAGCTCAACGATGATGATCTTTATAGTGATCCTGATGAGGTAAAATCTTCTTATACTGATTTATGTCATGTTGTGCCTAGATTGACAAAGGAGCTTAAAAAGTATAAAACAAAAATTAAAAATCATGATTTTATTATTGAGAGCTTAAATTCTGAAATCAATAGACTTAGAGCCTCTATTCTTGATGATGAATCTTGTGTCTTGCCAAGTTTTACATACTGAGTTGGAGTCTGCTAGAACAATTAATGCATCAAATCTGATTCAACTTAATGATGTGACTGCTAAACTTGATGAATAAAGATTGACACATGACTCTTGTAATAAAAAGTTAAAACTTGCAAATGATAAATTGAAAAGCTCAAGTTTAGCTCCTTTACATATTTAGAGTCAAGTATTTCAAATATTCAATCTAAAACTTGCTCTAATGGTGAACTGCTAAAAGCTAGACTTACTTCATCATAATAAACAATTCAACAGATGCTTTATCATGAGATATCTTCTTGTTCTAATTGTCCTAAGCTTAATACGGAAACAGAAGCTTTGACTAGACAACTTAATGATTTTGCTGAAAATGAAAGATTGGCTCAGTCTAGTGCTTTTAAGAATCCTATGAATGAACTTGTTAAATGCACAACTTGTCCCACTTTAGCTAAAGAAAATGAATACCTTAAGGACACATTAGAGAGATTCTCCTTTGGCAAGAAAAATTTGAATATGATTCTAGACAAATCAAAAACAAGTGCGAACAATCGTGGTCTAGGATTTAATTTTATTGAGCATGCCAAAAATAATCCTCTTAAGGTTATTAAGTTTCTTGAACCTGAAAAAATTGAAGTAAAATTTGAACCAAAACAAACTGTGTTTAAATTTGCTGGCTTTGTACAAAAATCATCGAATCATGTTATAGGTGCTAGCTCATCTTCTCAAAAAAATTCTGGTAATGTCAAATTTCAATGTACCTATTGTGGAAGAGATGTCAAATTTCAATGTACCTATTGTGGAAGAGATGTCAAATTTCAATGTACCTATTGTCAAATTTCTTGCATGAATTTTGCTTTAATATAGAATTGTGGTAAATATAGAGCGGCGACCGGTACGTAGAAAACGGGTTGATGGATAATTCATAGCTTGCTTGCATGCATGAATATGTTGATGGTGCTGACGGGATAATGCTTTTGGCTGAGACGTTGATTGATGAACAGAGGTCAGTTTTTGAAGTCTGCGAATCGCTTCTTGGTTTTGTTGATTGTCACTTGTGCCTAAAATTCTATGCCACTTGTCGAATTCTTATTCATGTGTTTGGGCTTGGGAAAATTGTCTTGCTACAAGATGTAGTTGGGGCTGCATGTATTGCTGTGGCCGAGAGCTTTAGATAGATGGTGGGATTAGATAGGTAATTAAAAGGGGCTAATTAGATTGGGCATTAGAAGGTTTTTTTAGCTTGGAGTCCTGGCCGAGAGTTAGCTTTTTGGCTGAGACAAAGAGGTGTTCTTTGTTAGCTATAATAGCGTATTATTTGTTATTCCCTTGCTATTTTTTTGTGCTCACAATTTTTAGCCGGTAAGAAAAAGAATACATTAGATTTTTGGAAAATCTTCCGTGAGAGATTGCAATCATTCACCCCCTCTGATTGCCATCGACGATCCTACATGATTTGACGGCAGAGGAGTTCGACTGGTTGATGCTTGAGCTCAACTCGACAACGGACGAGCACGACTAGCTGACGCATAAGCTCGATTTGGTGGTGGAGGAGCTCAATTCGGCATAGGTTTGGTAAGAGTTCGTCCACCATCTATTCCAAACATGCCCCTTAGTTCTTGACCAAGGAGTGATCGTGTAGCTTGCCTCACTCACACCGATGGTTTCCTACAAAGTTGATGCACAGCGGAGTTCATGGCAAAATCGTAATACACTCGTTGCTAAAGCTGCTCGTGGTATGCACTGTAGCTACGTCAACCTCAGGAGCTTGCTACTTCCTGTTGGGAACCTTGTTGACATGCTCCTCTACCGCATCCTTAGCCATAGACTGTAGATCCACTCCAACTCCTCTTGCTTAAGTTTCCTTGGTAAGGTATTTCTTCCCCTTGTACTCGATTGATGCTATTAGATTTTGAGATTTATTTGTTGCATGAGAAGGCTACTGAGAATTTACACAAGATTTTTATGGTCTTTGGAGGGTTGTAGTTTACTTTAATTTTTTTGTGTTCTGTACTAAGTCAGCAAGGAACTCCACTGAAGAAAATGGCAATAAAAACAATGTTAGCTAAGCATGATTGCGGCAATATGGCCTGGACTAATTTTCACAAGAAGATGGCGCTCTATTATGGAAGAAATGAGAACTACACTTAAGCCAGTAGCAGAAAGCATCACATATGGCGTAATCTAAGTAGTTACATACATCTCAAAGAAAATGACAGAACAAGTAACAAAATTCAGAAAGCATTTCAATTTGAGACAGTGAGATTTAAATCTCATTTTGTGACGACCCCCAGGTGGGCTAGTAGCAATCAAACATAACAACATCACTAGTGAGGCTCTTCATATGAACTAATTAGATACCTAAAGTGCACAATGCTCTAGTAGCTTGAAAAATATAAATATACATGATTTTCAAAGTAATAGTAAATGAAGATTCTAAGTAAACTAAGTGAACATATTGTAGAAATCTATGGTAAATGGTTGAATCGACTACTTCCCTCGATGCAATCCTTGGTTTTGTTCATACGTTGGCGTAGAAGTACCAAATGATCGGTGCATTGAAGCATCCACAGTGGCATAATACTTCGATACATGTATGAAATTTGGAGGTGTTAGATTTGGCTATGATAGGAGTAGGCCAGTAGTTATCAAACTAATAATGTAATAATCATATAGTAGTGTGATATATATCTTGTGGAGTAGAGGAACTGTCTAAATCTTGATCAGACCTGATTTTCAAGCTGTTCTCCATATCTTGTGCCAATATCTCAGTACGATTAGTAGACAAAGAATATGTTTCCTCAGATTCTGCAACTCGAGAAGCTATTCAAACAAACGTTCTGCAAAGTGTGTAGTACCAATTTGATAGCTTTATTCTAGGATCATCATGCATATTGCAATTGCTCCTTATATGTAGGACTTTTGCATCAATCGTCCATATTTTCAGTATATATTGTTTAGGAACTGATTTGATGTTATTAATGTCAGTTTTCTTTAGTGCATGAGTGCATAGGATGCAAACAAATTCAAACTTCTTGTAGTTGCATTTGGCCCTTGATTCCAATGGGTAGAATTTAATAATATGCTCTGCTTGCCATGAGATTTTACTCTGTAAACCTTTTCTGCATCAACATCACCATAATAGAATAGGTCACAATTCAAAGTCTACAACACTTCATCCTCAAGTATCTTAAATATTGCTAGAGTTTTGACTTTTGCTGCATCCCTCAACATTGTCAACTCTGCCTTTAAATATGGTGTACTTTGTGTTCCCATGAAATCATATTTTACTTCTTCATATCTTTTATCTCCTACCAATCTATCAAAGTGGTCAAAGAAAATAAGCATGCTATATTTTACACTAATATAACCCTTCAGTTCATTATTCAAGCTTTCAGTTGTTTGTCTACTACTCATATTAGCAGAGAATGTGTTTCTGCCATATACTAGTGCCCATTGGTGCCTTTTCTCAAAAAGTCATTGAAGCCATTTATTTTATTGTAGCTCATACTTGCTAAGCAATCAGTTTCATGTGTTAATAAATTCTTCCTCCTCCTCTTGATCATATATTCAGTGCTGAAACTCAGTGTTAAATTTCTTATAGTCCTTAACAACTCTAGCAAGGTGCTTGCATGCATTCTGATTCATATGCCATATGCATATCCTATGATGAGCTTCAGGTAGAACCAATCTTATTGCTTTAGCTATGGCTGCATCTTCATCTGTCAAAATAGTTTCTAACTTCTTTCTTGACATGACAGTTAGAAAAGCTTTAAATAGACAAACAAAACTATCAACAGTCTCATCATATAGAAGTGTAGCACTGAAAATAGTAGTTTTTTATGATTATTTACTCCAACAAGCAAACCAAAAGGGCGCCCATAATCCAATTTTCTATATGTTGTATCAAAGCAAACATCATTACAAAAAACTTTATAGTCCACAATCATGTTAGAATCAGCCTAGAAAATATTGGTTATCAAGTCATCCTCATCAACTTGAATGGAATAGAAAAAGTTCACATCTTCATATGCTTTTTTCTCCATATATTCCAACACCCATCCAGTGTCACCTTGTTTTTTCTTCAATGTCCTCTTTGAATATAATCTATTCTTCATGTCTACATGAGTAAATCCAAGATTTGCAAATCCACATGCTTCTTTTGCCATTAGATGAATAGCTGCTTTAGTAGACATACCTACAAATTTTGCAACTCACTTGCAATCTGTGCTTTATTTATTTTCCTATGCGATCTTAATTGTTGAACTTGGCTTCTAGTGGCAAGATTATGGCTATGCTCAGATGCAAAGTTGTAGACATAGTAGAACCCATCCCTATGACTTATCTTTATACGTGCTTGGCACTTACATTGTGTTTCCGGCCTATGGAAACATTTACCATTGTGTGAAGTTTCTTCTCTTTTGTCAAGGCCTCCAGTTCCTATAAGTACAAATAACTGATTGAAATTATATACATCTACGTAGTCCTAATAAAAGAAAGTTAGTAAATACCTTCACGTGAAGAACAAAATATTTTGTTCTTTATTATTGTAGAATTTCCCACATAATGGTAGCTGCTTCTTCTAATACTAAAACCCATCTCATGAGCATGGGCATTGTAAAACTCGTAAGCTTCTTGTTCAGAGTTAAATTTCATTATGACCTTTGGTATCAAGTCTTCAAAATAATCTTTTGTTTTAGGATCTTTGGTTTTCCCATGATCATATTTTTTTGGTAGTATTTCCCATGAAAAGAGAAACAAATATCAATGGAGCTACCATACGAGCAATCTAGATACACATATGGATGTCTATAATAGTCAAATTTTAAGAATGACACAATTTTTCAACTTAGATTCAAAGTATTTCCCATGAAAAAAGAAAAAATATTAATGAAGCTACCATAGAGCAATCTGGATGCACATATGTATGTTTATAACAGTCAAATTTTAACAATGACATAATTGTTCAACTCAGATTCAACCAATCCTTCAAAACAAAAGGAGAATTGACTACACATATTACATGTTCTATTTGCGATGGTGTTCCTGGGTTACCAAAAGAATTATTGTGTTGCAACTATGATGCCACTATTCCCAGGTTACCAGAAGAATTGTTGGGCTGCAAATGAGATGCCGCTGCCATGGAACAAGCCGTGCCATCAGGCGTTGTAAGATTTGGTGAAGATGCCATTGCATCAAGGGATAAAACATAGCTAAGTTAGTTTTTGGTGATGGACTTTGGAGATGAAATCTATCGATATGGAAAAGAAAAAAGCCGCATGTTCTATATATTTTGGTGCTTAACTCTGCATTTTGGTGCTCAATTCTGTTCCCTCCATTAGTTAGAGTCTGTTTGGTGCCATAAATTCTGTGTTAATCCCTAAAAGGATGCTATTTCATTTCATTCAAGCATATAGAGATAATGCCATTTTGTTGGAAGGGAAGCAAACTTTGCAGGTCCACCAATAAAACTAGAGCTAATAAAACTGTGACACCTAGCAAGAAACAAAAGGGGACAGGAAAAGGGAACAGATAAGCCTCGTTCATGACATGCAGTGGTACAAATCTTGATGAAGCACCCATCGTAGCATGTAATAAATTTTGTTGTAGATTCCAAGTGGCAAGTTTTAGTTTTCAAGCAAGTTTCATGTTCCAAAGATGTTACGAGGGACTATGCGTGAAGATCCATATTATTATATAATGAAGCATTACTAAATTTATGAAGTTGAAATTTAAATTATGCGAAGTTTGAATTTCTCTAGTTGGAAACCGGTCAGACCGGCTGGAGGGTGTGGTCGATTGCAAGTGTGTTGCCAGTCAGATCGGTTTGAGCAAGCAGTCAAACCACTGAGCGGTATGACCGAGGTTTAGATGCCAATTGCAATTTTCAGTGAGGGTCATTTGCATTGTGCTTAAATGGTCTGACTGGCCTCTGGTTGGCGGTCAGACCAACCTTGAGTTGTTCTCTAGGGTTGATTTGAGAATTTGGGAAATATGTCATGGAATGATTTGAATTGTGTTTGGTTAGTGTATTAATGTTGCATGAAGCATGTTTTAGCTAATGTTGGTCAAGTTGTAAAGAACTTATGCCTAAAAATAATATTCTTTATTTTTAGATGCGTAAGGAGGCTTGGAGTTAACTATGGTTAACGGCAAGGATTAGGGCTATGCTCATAAAGGAGCCGACACCCAGAATGGTCAAAGATGTCGGGTGATATGGTTGAGCTCAAGCATGGACAAGGAATGCAAAAAATATTGAAGGGAATGTTCAAGTGACAGATTACACCATGTGACTTAGTCGGTCCAATGAGGCGTAGTTTGGTCGAACCAGAATAGGAGAGACTTGTCGATGAATGGCTAGCCATTCGTGCACCTACACATGGCAAGCATGGTAATTATTTACAAGGAAGATGAAGACCGGGTTAAGGCAAGTGTATTTTGATAGATTGCCAAATACCAAATACCAGGTTAAGGAAAGCAGTTTAGGTCAAGGAGATGTTGATGAGATCAAATGGATCAAAGGATAAGGATTTAATGGATTCAGACTCATGTGCTTTGAAAACTGTGCACGAGTTAAGTTTGTGAGTAAAACTCGTGTTATGTGGGGTTAACAATTTTTCTAAATGTGCTAATGGATAGTATCCATTAAGGTTAGATGCGTGTGGTTTCCTCATCTATTTAATGTGTTGAGGATGGAAGCTTGTAGGCTAACCTTTCCAACCATCTCCAACCTTGTGTTCTAGGGTCAGAAGAGCGAGTATGTGGTGTGCTCTCTTGTCTTTTAGGTGGAGTGGCTGTAAAACATTCCTCATCAAGTAGCAAATGAAATCAACTTTATTCATCTATCATGGAATCTTTTTATTTTGGTTGATTTACTTTTGATCTTGTTGGTTTTTGATCTCTTCTCTCCTATTCTTTATCTTGCTACATGCCAAAGATGTGTAAGAGATAAAGAAGTCTCATGGTGATCTGATCCCATCTTTCTAGACATCAAGTCTTGCAAGATTTACAAATTGCCCGTTTTTGTTTGGATTTGGCCTCATCTTGAGTTTTCATGATCCCAAGGTATTTACTTTGAATCTTTGGGTGAAATTGCTTGCTATGATTTATGAGAACTTATCTAGAGTTATCTGGGTTATCCTCTACCCCCGATCAAATCATATTCCAAGATTTTGATGTTTGCCCAATTTTGGTGCAATCTCACTTGTTTTTGGGAAAGGTTAGAACTTTGACCAAGATCCTAGCTATCCTTGGATGGAATAAATTCCTAAGACTCTAAGCAAGGTGTGTGCAAGATTTATCTGTTTTTTATTGGGAATTTTGGGAGTTACATCATTTTGGTCTTGATTTAGGGTAAGTTATTGTTCTGAAAATAAGGGAGTGGTCAGATTGCTTATAGGTCTATTCCAACTAGCCACTGGTTAGTCCGGTGTGATCAAGCTGGTCATACCAGGCGCTAGTCAGATTGCTAGCTATGTGGCGATCAGACTGCTTGCCGATCTGACCACACTGTAACATCCCAAAAATTCGCTTTCTGAAAAAAAAATTTAATTCCAAATTAATTATTTTAAAGTATTTGAGTTTTAATTGGATTTATTTGACTTTTATTTGGTGTTCCTGGAGTTTAAAATCTATTTTTGAAAAATAAAAAGTATTTTAGGTTTGAAAATTAAATACCAACATTAGTTGGAAATATTTTTATTAAGTCCAAAATGTCACTAGGAGCTTCTGTGAATTTTCTTGGAATTTTTGGAAGTATTTTCATATTTTCTGAGGCTTAATTAATTTCCTAGCCTTTTCTGAAAATCAAAATCAAAATTTAAAAATTAAATCCCCTCCACCTCCCTCTGGCCGCCACGTGGACGGCCAGATGCCGCCCGCGTCACCCGCTCCACCCCCGCCTTCCCCTCCCCTCGGGCCGACACGTGGCCGGCCCATATCGGCTGCCATCCCCGCACGCCACCCATCCCCATCATCCGCCCCTCGCACCCCTTCGGCCGTCCGATCCCCGCCCCCGCGATCTGGCCGCTACCCACTCCCCTCTCCCTCTCTCCCCCTGACAGCCCGGGCCTGCTGTTTGCCCGTCTCCTTCCTCGGGCCATCCCCTTCCATCACTGCCACCATTCCCGCCGCCTCCGCGGTCGCCCGGATTCCCTTCCTTCCCCCTCTCTCTTCTTCCCTGACTGACTCCCGCCATCCCCGCGCCCGAATCCCGTCTCCCCTTGCCCCGTCCTCCCCTAATTCCGCCCGTAACCGCCGCATGCCGCGCCATCTCCGGCGATGAATTGCCACCGGCCCGTTGCCCTCCGCCTCCTATAAAAGCCACCCTTGGCTCCGCCCCCTCTCGCCCCATCTTCCTCCGCCCTCTGCTTCCTCTCCCGAGAATTCCACCGCCCCGACGCCGTACGCCATCGCCTCCGCCGCCGCCTCGAGCTACGACGAGCAATCGCCGCTGTATCAGGCCACGCCGCACCTCGCCGTTCCCACCGCCGCCTTTGCCGCGCCCGTGCGCACCCCGGCCACCCCTCGGCCGTGCCTCTCTGCCACCGGAGCCCCCTCGTCGTCTTCGACCGAGCTGCGCCGCCGCTCTCCCCTCACCGCCGGCCATCTCCGCTCGCCGCCGGTAAGGACCGTGCCCTCCCCGTGATCCCCGCGACTCCCTCTTCCTCCTCCGGCCCTCGCCGCTCACCGCCAGCCACCGGAGCGCCGCCACCGCCGTCCGGCCAGCCCAGCCACATCGGCCGTCGGCTGACGTGGCTGCCGAGGTGGCTGCCACGCGGGCGCCGCGCAAGCACCTGGCTGGCCACCCCGCCACCTCGGCGCCTTCCCCTCCCGTGGACTTGGTCCGTGGACCAAGGCCCACATGTCAGCCAGCCCAACTCCAGGATGACACAAGCATGGCGCAGTAAATCGATTTTCCAGTTTAAAAATAAATCACTCAGACAGTAGCTACGTCGATTGTGTCAACCACGTTGTCTCGATCATGTTCTATTAACATTGCTACGTCGATCACGTTGTTCTCTTAACCACTCAGGTCTTCTAGCTAGTCAGACAGTAGCCATAATGCTGGTTTGACTACCACAGCAGTGCGCGACATTGCTGCCAGATCCATGCTTGCTACACATCATCAATCCGCAAGGGGCCTTGACATCTCCGTCTCGCGACCCATTCCCATAGACTTTCCTTAGAATATGGGCTCATCTCCAACAAATAAGGATGCGTATGCAATGCGTGGCCCGGCGCATGGCCCGCTAATGGCAACTTACACACCAAGATGGAAGGAAATGATTTGTTCTCAGTGTACCGTGTTTGCAACAGAAAGATGATGGCATCGTATCTCCATCTAATGGAAGTAATTGTCAGCAAATCTCTTGTGGATAGAAAGCAAAGGTTTGAAAGGTAAGAATCAGCAGTTGGATCAGGAATTCTATCCCAAAAATCAATGGCATGATTGGCATCACGTGGGAGCCACGTACATTGCCTGCGGCCCTTACTTGCCTATAAAAAGAGAGATGGGGAAAGCCATCAAGGGAGGGGAGGCACCCAATTGTAGCGATACACATAGAAAGTGAGGCGAACGAAACACCCAGTTACACTCATCAACAGGCAGAGGAAGAAACACACAGAGATACACAGAGGGAGGAGACCCCATCAGCCTACATATAAAAAGAAGGCATACATAGAGAAGATACACAAAAGGAAGGAGGAGAAGGTCGGGGAACAGAAGAAGCAATCTGTACCAACCCAGCTCAAACCATGGCGTATTATATCCAAGGTGGTAAAAAACCTCCCGTTTTCTCTGTCTTTGATCTAGCTAGCTTGCATGCCAATGGTTGGCGGTAGCGATGGGAACGTGGCCAAGTAACTACGACTACTACAGGTAACACTGTCGATTAGATGCTCTGGAGCTCGCCATGATGCAGCTCATGGCCATGATGTCGGAACCACCAATATTGTTGTCCGCTTGCCAACTCACTGGGCTTGAGGCATGAAGTCCCTTCACTCCTACATGTGGCGAGCGCCCCAGCCAAGCTGTGCGGCCGTGATGATCCGCTGAGCTATGCATGCATGTACCCCCAATCTAATAATAGCTCCACCAGGCGAGGTAGATGGCGCTACTCACAAATCCTTCCTGATGCCTAGGACATCTGATACTGTCGACTGCCACTCCAGTCTAACGAGGGTGGTTTGCCCTCGTGATCTTAGCGTCTTTCCAGCGGTGCACCCTCACCACATCGGAGTTGGCCCAACTACCTTTGATACTTGGTCGTCTCCGATCGCCCATTGTGCTTAGATGCCTTCGACCGTCTTCGATGCTCAGATGCCTTCGACAGCCTTTAGAACTCAGTTGCTTTTGACTGCCTTCGATGCTTGGACGCCTCCGATTACCTTCATAACTTGGGCGCTTTTGATCGCCTTCAATACTCAGACTCCTCCAACTACCTTCGGAACTCAAGCACTTTCGACCGCCTTCGATACTCAGGCTTCTCTGACTGCCTTTGAAACTCAGACACTTTTGACTACCTTCGATACTCAGATGCTTCCGACTTCTAGTTGAAGTCGGACAGCATCGACTACTTGTTGGGCTTAGACGCCTCTGATCGCTTGTCAAACATGGACACCTCTGACTGCTTGTCGAACTTGGACGCCTTCGACTACTTGTTGAACATGGATGCCTCTGACTGCTTGTCATATTCGAACGTCTATGGCCGGCTTTGATATTTGGTCATTCATGACCGCTCACTGTACTTGAGTGTCTCCGACCGTCTTTGGTACTCAGACATCTCTGATTGCTCACCGTTCTCAAGCGTCGTCAACCACCTATCGTACTTAGATGCCTCTGACTATCTCAATACTCATCCATCTCTGATCGCTCGTCATGCTCGAGTGTGATTGACTGCCTTCTATACCAGACGCCTTTGACCGTCTCAGATACTCAACTGTTTATGACCGCCTGCTGTGCTTAGGTGTCCTCAACCACCTTTGATACTCGATCTCTTATGACCCTTGGCTGTACTCGGATGTCTTCAACTTCCCACTATACTTGGACATCACCAATCGTTGTTCATACTTGGAAGCCTTTGACCATGATGTTATAGTACTCTTACGAGTACTCCTTACGACCATGTTGCTACAATACTCCTATGAGTACTCTTTACGACCATGATACTACAGTACACCTACGAGTACTCCTTACAACCGTGATGCTACAATACACCTATGAGTATGGCTCCCGACCAGGATGCTACAATACTCCTTCAAGTACCCCCTCTG
This sequence comes from Dendrocalamus latiflorus, assembly GCA_017311315.1. Taxonomy (NCBI): domain Eukaryota; kingdom Viridiplantae; phylum Streptophyta; class Magnoliopsida; order Poales; family Poaceae; genus Dendrocalamus; species Dendrocalamus latiflorus. Next base: position 24,436,298 of record CM029657.1, read on the forward strand.
ACCATGGTGCTATAGTACTCCTATGAGTACAATTTATGACCATGAGGCTACAATGCTCTGATGAGTATGCTTTCTGACCACGGACGACGTCCTATGGCTTTCGACCATGAATGACTTCTGATGGCTTTCAACCACGATGGCTTTAGACCACGGACAACTTCCGATGGCATTCAACCATGATAGCTTTCGACCATGGATAACATCCACTGGCTTTTGACCACGATGACTTTCGACCACAAACAACTTCTGATGGCTTTCGACCATGATGACTTTTGACCATGCACAACTTTTGATGGCTTTCGACCATGATGTCTTTCGACCATGGACAACTTCTGGTGGCTTTTGACACAATGGCTTTAACCATGGACAATTTTAGATGGCTTTTGACTTCTGATGGCTTTTGACCATGAACAACTTTCAATGGCTTTTGGCCATGATGGCTTTCGACCACAGATGACTTGTGATGGCTTTCAACCACGAACGACTCTCGATGGGTTTCGACCACGAACGACTCTCGATGGCTTTTGACCACGGATGTATTATGATGGCTTTTGACCATGGATGACTCCCAATGGCTTTTGACCATGGACCACTCTCGGTGGCTTTTGGCCACATATTACTTCTGATCGCTTTCGACCACGGACAACTTTGATGGCTTTCAACTACCAACTATGTTTGATTGCTGATGGCTTTTAGCTTTTGACCACCAACTACTTTTGACTGCCGATGGTTTTTAGCTTTCAACCACCAACTAGGTCTGTTTGCCGATGGCTTTTGGCTTTTAGCTTTTGACCACCAACTATGTCCATTTGCCGATGGCTTCTGGCTTTTGACCACCAACTACATCTGTTTGCTGATGGCTTTTGGCTTTCGACTTTTGACCACCAATTACGTCCGTTTGTCGATGGTTTTTGGCTTTCGACCACCAACTATGTCCATTTGTCAATGGCTTTCGGTTTTCGACTACTGACCACTCCCATTTGCTGATGGCTTCCTGTTTTTGAGGAGTCCTTCCTGGTGGCCACTTTCGACCAAATCAATACTTGACCCTAGCATTCTGCTCTGTTAACCTATAACTTAAGTTCCATGTCAAAGTAAGGATGGTTTTTCCTTACGACACCTGAATTTGGCTGAGTTCGTCTGCACTACTGTGGGGTCCTTCCTGTTAGTCACTTTTGACCACTTCGACTTCTGACCCAGGCGTTCTGCTCTGCTTGCCGTATGACCCAAATTAAGTATGTCTACTACATCAATTCTATTACTGTAGCATCAGATTAGTCATGCTTGGCATGAAGCACGCACACTTATAACCACCTTAATTTTGTGTGTTGTTTGATACCGATGAGGTCAAATGGTACGGGCGGGCGTGGCCAGTGTAAAGGCCATGCTAACAACTGCCCCATAGACTGATGTGGCTATGGATAATGCCAATGCCCACATCTACATCAACTATTTATCACATGCATAGAGAATGTGAAGCGAAGACTAAATATGATAACCAATGCACAGCTTAATCAGAGGTGTTCCATTGGTTTACCCTGCAGATGTACTTAGCCAAGAGCCTTTTGAGGCCCCGGGAACCAGGAGATCATATTGTCTATGTCAGATTTGCTATGCAAAGCAGGCTATTGAGTGCACTTATATAAAGAAAACTTGTAATTTTGTTATTCTGAAATGAATGAATAAAATACATGTTTTCCCTTTCTTTTCTTGTGTTTATTTATTTTGTGTACTTTAGTACACTGTCACGCCCACACCTTATACCCCGTGGCAAGAAATTCATGAGTGATTTCTCATGTCAAACAAAATGGCTTGCCTAGTGAGACCTAGTTCTCCTCCTATCTTCACTGCGCTTCAATGGCCATCAGATTCATCTTCAGTTGCTTCTCCAATATGTAATACATGGTGTATGAATATATTTGGCTTATTGCAGTTCTCACTAAGGCTCTCCATCTTGAGGGAGAATCCTTCCCTGCCAATAATAGCCTGACACCCGTCATGATACATTTTGGGTCATTTCCATCGGTTGAGATTTTTTAGCATGGTTCCAAAATGCATCTCGGTCAAGCATGGGAGTTGACACAACCCCAAGCTGTCAAATATAATAAGGCCTGCAAGTGTGTAATGGGCATGTCAAAGAAATGTTGTGCCTCATCTCATATTTAAGGCCAAGGAGAACATATATAGCTCAAAGCAATGTTTTGATGCTCGGGGGCACCACACGTGCCGAGGCCACTAAAATAAAGGTCCCTACAACAAGAGGTACTCACTCTAGTAGCGCCTCTTTCTTGGAAGATTATACCTAACACTCCCAAGAAAAATGTGGCTGTGAAGTTTCTATATTTATGCAAGCAATTCATCTATTCAAGTTTGCAACGAGCAAGTCATGCGAGAGGTGCCTGATCGTGCAAAAATAGCACAATCGCAAGTGCACGGGTTGCCACTGAAGTAGCGGCGAGTGTCGTGTTCTCCATAGGGACTAGACTGAGGCACCGGTGCTCAGCTAAAGCTAGGTCAAACAAAACGGGGGAGAACTAAACCTAAAACGACTACCAAAACAACCGAACAAGCGAACTATCGAACGAATTGTAACTCGCACGGATGAAACGACGAACGAACTAAACAATCAAAGGACGACGGAATGAACGCCTGTACGAATGGACGTTGTACGATTGAACGAACAACATGACGAGAGACTAAACGAACGACGCACGAACGACACTAACGACTACATGAACGAACACGACTACCGAACGACGACCTAACTAACTACTGACCGTGAGACAGAAGGAGGAAGCCAAGAAGCACTAGGGGAGTCTAGAAGCACGAAGGGAGAAAACGGTCGATGACTAACTAGACGACGGCGGTAGGACAACACAAAATACAGAACTATGAACGCAAGCACAACTTAACTACCGATCAACCGCGAGATAGAAGAAAAGAGGGAGGTCGAGAAGCACAAGGGAGTCGAGACAGCAAGGGGAAGGGAAACGGTCGACAGCTAGCTAATTTGCGCAACACAAACACTGAAACTAACAACTGATCACAGAAACACATAGACACTAACCTAACAGCATATTGATGCTAATCAATCTAACACATATAACCACAAAGCAAGGACTGGGAACAATACACAGCTAACACTATATTTAATGCCCAACAGATTACAGTGATCATTACTGAAATTGCTAAACAATAGCCAACAGAATTAACAGCTTACATAAACAACACAAAACATTGCACATTGCACAAATCACATATCACAATCACAGTTCACAAGTTAACATTCACAGTGCAACAGAAATTAACAATCACAAATAGTAATTTAGTAGAACAGTAATTGAGAACAGCATGTAGAGAAAGGAAGATGGATTGGAGCATTAACCGAGTAGCAGGGTAGTAGTAGGGGAAGCAGAGCAGAGGAGGGTGTCGGTGGAGTGGAGCCGAGGAAGGAGGGGTCGCCAAACTCGGTGGAGTGGATGCAGGCGGCGGCCGATGAGGACGAAGACAGGGTTGGAGAAGATGTCGACGCTGTCAGTGTTGGTGGAGAGGTGATGCAGCCGGCAGAGCAGAGGCGTGGTGCTGATGAAGAAGAGCTAAGATGGAGGCGGCTGGTGCTGTGGTGGCAGCTCGGTCTCAGTGGTGGTGGTGAAGAAAGTAAGGGGAGGAGGATAAGCAAGGGGAGGTCAATGAAGAAGGAAGGCGGCGGCCGGAAGTGAGGTGAGCGGCGGCGCTGAGGTAGGGCAAGAGAAGAAGCGGCGGTGGTGCGGCGAGAGGTGTGCGGTGGAGTGGAGTGAAGCGCCGGCGAAGAGGAGAGCTGGAGAGGGAGGATGCGGCGGTCGGAGAGGCGGATCTGCTGGAGGAGAGGAAGAGGAAGGCGGGGAAGTGAGGAGATGGCAGCGCGGTAGAGGTGCGGTGGCTACGGTCGACGTGGAAGTGGAAGGCGGCAGAGGTGAAGGTGGCGCGCCGACGAGCTGCGGCTCGGCGCTCGCCGGTGGCCAGGCGTGGAGAAGGGGAAGCAAAAGGGAGGCAGGGAAGAAGCAAGATGCCGGGCTCAAGCTTTTCACAGGCGGTGGCAGTGGCTTTTGAGGAGTTGGAAATTTTGGCATTTGCAGATTAGTCCTCGAAGAATCTAGGGTTTACAAAGAGGTCCTTCCCCATTAGTGTTTTCTTCTGTTCTGGCCCTCTGGAAGTCCGATTTCATCGTGGTTTGATCCTACGCATCCATGACGACGCGCACATCTGTACGGAGCAGTTCCAAAAGTCCAAATTTGTCGTTTATGCACCTCGATCGCGCCGGCCTGCGGAAAAAGCACAAAAAATGTAAAATGATCCAAATTGAGCAATTAATTATAGAAAAACGTGTAAATGATGATAAATGGTCTCAAAATATGAAAAATACGAGGGTAAAATGACAGGTAAATATATGTAAAAATGACGCATGTCAGTGCCTACTATGTGTGAAGGCAAACTCCAACAACAACCTCGTCAACCACAAGCTCAAGAGGAATTGCCATCTTTAGATGCCGGGGGCACATTACATGCCTCAAGTTCATTCCTCAAAGATGAACTCTAATTGGGAGCCATCTTCCATTACTCACAAGTTGTCATACTCTTCTGAAGAAGAAGAAGCATTTAAAGATTAAAAGTTGGCTTCTTCTGCATGAAGCTGGCTGTACTTCAAAGGCATGATCGCTCCCCAGCATCATCCCGACCTTCCACCATTTGTCCACCTTAATGATGTAGTTTATGCTAGCAATATTAATATGGCTCAAGAGCTTGTAGTTACTAGCCAAGGTGAGGACATCATTGGGACAAGTCACACTACCACTATGATGGAATGGGATAGCACGATGTAAGGTACCCCCAAAAAAGCTTTGAAAGGAGAACTGCACCACACCAACAAGGGTATGTGTTCTCTCTCCATAGAGGTAAAGGTGGAAGCGAGAAGCATTGTCAGAGCCCATGCACCCTTCATGCCATCTACCATTGCCCTACCTATGTTTGGCTTGATGTCTCGAGGCTCGTTGTCCCACAGCCCGTGGCCGCAGCACTAAGGTCATTGTGGTCACCTTCGCCAAGCGTCACCTACCTCCAGACCATAGTTTAGCGAGGCTAGTGACTCATTGTGGGAGCCACTATAGCTGCCACCGCTAAGCTCATCATGATAGATTGCGCCACAATTGGTAGTTGCACACCAAGATCGCAACAGCCATGATCTTGTCTAGTTGCATGCATCATCTAAGCCATCATGGACTTTGCCAAATAGAACCTGCTGAATACAAGGAAGTACTCAAGAGGTAGTATGTGTAGGCATGATATGATCATGCACATACATCTCTCTATCAAGTTCACTAATAAGCAGATTGGAGTTCATGGTGTCATGCTACTATCATATACCACCGGAGTTCATGAACATCGCTACCATGATAGTGCTTAAGCAAGAGGTGTAGATATGAAGTCTGCAAGCCGGAACTCATGCCATAATATAATGTGGCTCGAAGGCTCACGAAGAAATTTGATCATATTGAAATCATGTGTGCATGTGCCACGTAGTAGGAAAGCACTGGCGGATGCTTTGGCCAATCTTGCAGCAACTTTTATCCTCCTGGAATTGAATTTGCACTAGTAATAGTTGAAGAGAGGTGGCTTCTTCCTGCTATTCTTGAACTTATTCTAGTGGAGTACAAGGTCAACACCGTCATGACCATTGTTGCTAATAAAGATAATTGGTGCAAGCCATTCCTTGACTACTACAAGCATGGCAGCCTACCAAATGATTCAGTAAAAAGGTGCCAACTTCAACGATGCCTCCCTTCTTACATCTATAAGGTTGGCATCCTCTACAGACAAAAGGTCCTTCAATGCGTCGATCATGGTGAAGCCGATCAAGTATTGCAGGAAGTACATCACGGAGTCTGTGGTGAGCACCAAAGTGGGCCAAAGATGATATATCATAGCATCCAACTCATGTGCGCAGGATACTATTGGGTCGGTATCATGGTTGATTGCCTCAAGGTTGCCAAATCATGTCATGGCTGCCAGATCCACGATGATTTTAAGCATATACTACCTGCTCTTCTTCACCCGACCATTCCCTCTAGGCCATTTGATGCCTGGGAAATTGAAGTTTTTTGGGCTCATCAACCTGCCATCATTTAGGGGCATTATCTCATACTAGCTACAATCGATTACCTCTCCAAGTGGGCAGAAGCTGTACCATCATGAGAAGTAAAAAGTGGTAATGTAATCAACTTCCTGGAAAGGCACATCATATAACTTCTGACAATGGTAAAGCCTTCACATCCCACAAGATGTAAAGATTTATGGTGAAGTACAATATCAGGTGGAGTTACTCCACTCGCTACTACCCTCAAGCCAGTGGAATGACTAAAGCATTCAATAAAATTCTTGGCAATATATCTAAGAAAACTGTCAATAGACACTGAAGGGATTAGCACGATTGTCTCTTTGAAGCTCTATGGGCGTACCATGTCACTACCTATACGCCAACACGATGTACCCCAATATTCTCTTATTTATGGGAGTGAAGTCGTTTTGCCACTTGAAATACAAGTCCCTCATTATGGGTGGCTATCCATGACGAACTTACTCATAATGAGTAGATCCAGCTACGATTCCAGGAGCTCAATACTCTACAAGAGGAATGCCTTTATGTTGTTTAGCAGAGCAAGTGTGGTGATTTCTCTGATTGCTGGTGTAGTTTGGTCCAACGAACACACTGAGGTTTTGGCAATTTCACGCTAGCGAGGCTCTGTTGGTTCTTTGATGTGTGGTCTGCCTACTGTGGTCATTCTGTCATAGTCATTTAGCCATGGTCCTTTCTACCGTGCTCAACCTGCCTTGATTGTTTTGGCCATGCTCATTTCGCCGTGGTCCCTTTTACTATGCTTGACTTGCTATGGTCGCTTTGTCGTGGTCTTGCAGCTGAGATCATTTTAGTTGTGCTTGACTAGCTTTGCTCGTTTTACCGTGGTCGACCTGTTGTGGTCGTTCTACCATGGTTGTTCATCTAAGATCGTTTTGGTCGTGCTCGACCAGCTATGCTCGTTTTACCGTGGTCAGCCTGTCATAGTCGTTCTGCTGGGGTCATTCAGCCGAATTGTTCTTGGCTGCGCTCGACCTGTCATGGTCATTCTATAGCGGTTGTTTAGCTGGGATTGTTTTTGGCCACGCTCAACCTGTCGTGGTCATTCTTCTGTGATCGTTCAGTCAAGATTGTTTTTGGCCGCACTTGACTTGTCATGGTCATTTTGCCGCGATCGTTCAGTAGAAATTGTTTTTGCCATGCTCGACCAACCATGGTCATTTTGTCATGGTCGACCTGCTGTGGTCATTCTGCCACGCCCGTGCAGCCGTGGTCATTCTATTGTGCTTGACCTATTGTGGCCGATCCACCATTCTTGACCTGTTGTGGCTGATCTGCTTTGGTCAATTTATTGTCATCGATCTGACGCGGTCGTAAGCAGCCATGGTCATGAACTTTTAGTTGCTTCATTCGATGGGGACTGCGTTGGCTTTGTGCGACAACACCTGCATCTTGGCTTCATGATTTGAGGAGTACTGATTTGTGAAGTTGGGCATTGTACGTGTATTTGTTAACCTCTCCAGCAATTTCTCATCATACACCGATGATTGGTTTTCTGGAACAATGTCCTTGTGACATGCCTTGCTCTGACGGTCGACTTGGTAGCTTAGAGCACCATCACTTTAGGGCACATGTTCCATGCATGTGCTTTCAATCTGATATTCGCTCCACAGTTCACATGGTGAAACAACGGCTTGATGTGGATGGACAGCTTGCTTAGCGTCGAGTTCATGCGACAAGCACCCTTGCAAGCAATTTGGCCGTGAATGTGCAAGAGCCATCCGTAGGTTGCAACAAATATCACTGGTGCAGCCAAGCTGTTAGTACGCATACTGCTCTTGCCAACCAAGTTATCATGTCTCTCATCGGAGTCATCACGTCAGTTGCGAACACACTGTGATCATCATCACCCCTCTTTTAGAGATACATGAAAGGATATAGCAGTACACATATATATCAATATAGGTGTATGCATTCATGTGCCATGCCCCATCCTTCCTGGTGCTATCCTCCACATGATGGTACTTATATAAACCACCGCAAAATGTTAATGGCACCATCTACTGTGCATGGTGTTCAAGATCCTCCTCATCCATGGTGCCTATATACAGCCGTTGTTGCCAATTCATGATGCCAAGTTCCTCTCCATCAGGGGACCTACATGGTGCCACTGTCCAGCCACATCATTGACCACAAATCGAGTTGTGGATTTGGTGAGCCATTGCAGTTTGAATTGAAGGATGCCCATCAACAAAGTTGTTAGAACTACTATAGTTGTCATAAGCTCGATGTCCATGTGTGCCTTGCTCCTGAAGCTATGAGTTCACCGCAAGCCAAGGTCGACATCAAGAAGTTATATCACCTCAAATCTGTGCATGCTTCCTTTCATTTTTTTCTCTCCTTATAAAAATAAAAAAAAATCAATGTCTCTTTAAAAATGGCTTTCCTCATATTATGTCAGGTTGATGACTAAAGATTTGGTTATCTTATGACTTATGGCAAAGTATACCTTACACTCATTGCACGGCATGAATGCCAAGCAGTTGTTACTAGGGGCTGGGAAAAAGCTCGCTCGAGTTGCTCTCGAGTAGCAAGGTTGACATGTTGCTCTTTTTTCCAACGCATCTCAGACTTATGGAGACATCAAGCCCCAGGGAAGACTATAGGAGAAGAGCATGAAAGGGCTACCTGGCCAACACAAGTTTGGCTTAGTGTGCAGCTGCTTGCCACCCTGTGATGCATATCAACGAGTGACAAAAAAATTAGCTTGTGAGGATTATTTAGCACATAAAGGTGAATGGTTATTCTCCAAATTCCTAGTAAGGTGTACCCTTAAAAAAGCAATGCAAGTTGGGTGATCTTTGGAAGACGCAAATTCAAGCTCAAATGTTAAAGAGTTGCAAAAATGGAGGAAGCAAAATTCATCCTCACAAATAACAAGGGATAAAAAAAGTAGATCCCACCTTAAACATTCAAGAGTTCTCCAGCAATCAAAGGAGAAAATCCCACCTCAAATTTAAAGGGGCCGGAAGGAGGAGGGTAGTCATTCATTATCCCCAGGAAAAGTAATGGCAAATACTCCCAAGCTATTTTCCCAAAACCATTCTGCCTGATTTAGCCCACATAAGTCTCTTGGTTTGATAAGGCAAAGCGTTGGGATGTTCGCTTTCACCTGGTAACACTACCTCACCTTGAAACACGAACACTACAAGTAGTGAAGTTGTCTTTCGGTGTCCAATAACTAAGTCCTTTTGGCAGCCTTATCCGAGATCACTCTTATACCTGACAGTCAATGGGAAAGCTAACATGCAAAAAAAATTCAAATTTTTTCTTTCTTTCTTGAAACAACTTGCATATTCTTCGCACGCATGCCTAGTGCAGCCATTACTACTATCCAGGTGCACTATGTGAAAACTACCTCTTCTTGCAAGAAGACAGGTCATGGAACATGGCTATGATGATATCGCCTTCCATTGACAATCATTAGGGAAGGAGAATGGTCTTACCCTCAACACCGCCAATGGCATCCTGGCATCCAATTTTTTGTGTCTATATACATCAAGGGCGTCAAGGACAACATTATCTCTGCATCCATCAAACACCAACGACATTCTGGCATGTCCTATTTTACTTGAACGTAAACTAGCGACTGATGGCATCTCAGTCTCCCACCTTCTACAACGCTAGGGGCAGCACCGACGCCTCTTGATATGCATCACTGATGTCATTCTGGCATATTATCTTTTTACTGATGTACATCAACTCCTGATGACATCTCGGCACCTCATCTCCTACGTCAATGGCATTGGGGCAGTACCTACCTCCTACCCTATAAACATCATTAATAGCTTCTCGGCACATCGTCCGCTAGATTGAAGTACATCAATTGTCGATGGCATTCTGATACTGCACATTCTGCATTAATATATGTTTGGTATCGATGGTTTTTTAACACCTCATCACCCATAGATGTCGTCAAGGGCATTCTGACGTATCATCATCAGCATCAAATTACTTCAATGCCTATGGTATCCTGGCACCTTACAATACAAGTGTATTGCGATAAGAGCTTTCGCCTCAGTACAAACACACAACTTGAGTTCATTGGTCTTCATCACACTCTGAAAAACTGATTCATAAAATAAAAAAGGTAGTGCCTAGTTTCTTTCATTTTTGGTGTTTTGTTTTTGTCTACCTAATCTCTACAGGCAAGTGGCTACGACAGTGATGCGCTCAAGAGCATGACTAGAATCACATGAAGAGATCTCATCAGACAGGGTGGCTGAGTGTTCCGTCTGATAGGGTGCTACCTCATGTGTAGCCTCACAACTCATGCCTTCATCATAAAATCCAATTCTTCAACATGAAGGAATTACAAAATCCATTATGTGGCTAGGAATTTGGAGCCAAGGTGGCAGTCTAAAATGTTGCACCTGGTCAACTAACTAGGAGTTTTCGTCAAATTAAGTTTGCTCTGCTCTATGCATGAAGCTTAACTTTAATCCTTCCGGTTGGCACCATAGGAGTCACATGGTCCCAACTGGATTGATAAAATTACACCAAGACTTGGAGTGAGCTTTCTCCATGAATTGAATATGACTAAAGATTTTCTTGTTGACTGGCGCCACAACACTTAGACGTACGACCTCAACAAGATACCTTATTAGTTTTTGAGAGCACATACTTCTACAGGTTTGAAGTCCCTCTCGATCACACCGCGACTTGAGTTGATATCTCATAATCGCAACGTCTCACCCCTATGCATCGCCGATGTCACCCCGGCACTATATCAGCATGTGTCAACTGTCAACGGCTTCCCGATAGCTCATCTCCTACGTTAATGGTAGTGGGGGCTGCACTGTCCTCGTGCAATGCATTGTCGATGGCATTCTGACACTTCACATTCTACACTAATATATGTTTGATATCGATGGCTTTTTGACACCTTGTCACCCATATGCGTCTCGAGGGCATTCTGACGTCTCATCATCAACATCAAATTACTTCAGTGCCGATGGCTCCCGGCACCGCCCACAATACAAGTGTACTACGGAAAGAGCTTTCGCCTCAACACAAACATATTCAACCTGAGTTTCATTCGGCAACAGTCTTTGATGATCATTCACTTCCATTCAATGATGATGACTCATCATATGTGGGAGCAGTGTAGCACACCAATGTGGTCAGTGTGAGTCTATGAAACCCTTCTACCTAGTTGGCAGGCACCGTAGTAGCTACATGGTCATGACTAGGTCGATAAAACTCCTTGGGGATGCGGTATGAGCTTTCACCGCATATCAAGGATGACAAAAGGTGGTTCCATCACTAACACTGCAACAGATGATTATGTGGCCTCGGTGGATTGCCTTCGGCCTTGATAAAAGTCAATATCAATGGTCTAAAGAACTATTTCTTCTTTGAGTCATGGTCTTTCGCCTCAACATAAGTATACAATGGCATGGTCGTTTGCCTCAACACAAGTATACAATGGCATGGTCTTTTGCCTCAACACAAGTATACTATGGCATGGTCTTTTGCCTCAACACAAGTATACTATGGCATGGTCTTTCGCCTCAACACAATTCCATGGCATGATCTTCCACCTCAGCAAATACACTCAACCAGGGTTCAATGGTCTTCGATGCGCTCTAGAAGACCAATCAGTGGATAAGTAGTCGGCCAGTAGATAAAACTGCTATAGTACCCACTATGACTACTACTCAACTCCTTACGACTTATGCTCCGCTCGCTACGTTCAGACACATCAACTACTACAATAACCGGTCGAGTACGATTACAACACGTACTCGGACATTCTAGTCCTCATTCATGTACTCGGACATTCTAGTACCCATTACTCAAGCCACATGCTTTTGTGAGGAAGTTCAAAACTATGGCTGCCATAAAAAATCGAGTGCCTAATTGACTACAAATATAGTGTCACCAAGTTAAGTCTGCTTTGATTCGCGTAGCAAACTTAACTTGGCGAGGGGCATTTGTTAGATGAGTTTTTGTGCAAATATGCTAAGCCAAAGTAAAATCAGACATACATGTTTGAGAAGAAAAAGGCACTACTATTTGTACATGCTACGGCCCAGTTCAACCAATCACTACGATGTGCCTCGTATGGCTGCACGCCGCTGGCCAATCTCGAAACCTATGCACCAAGATTATCACCTGAGTTCGTGGGTCTTTGACCACATTGTGTCAACCACAACCACATTGCTTCGACCACGTTGTTCTCTTCAACCGTTACTTGGATGCCTCGACCACAGCTACTTGACTACGTTGTATCGACCACGTTGTCTCGATCACGTTCTGTTCACCACACTACATCAACCACGTTGTTCTGTTCAACCACTCTAGTCTTCTAGCCGGTCTGACCACAACCATAATGCTGGTCTGACGGCTGCAGCAGTGCACGGTGTAGCTGCTAAATCTGTGCTCGCCACACATCATCAATCCGCAAGGGGCCCTGACATCTCTGTCTCATGGCCCATTCCCATAGAATTTCCTTCCTAGAATATGGGCTCATCTCCAACAAATAAGGATGCATACGCAACATGTGACCTGGCACATGGCCTGCTAATGGCAACTTACGCACCATGATGGATGGAAAAGATTTGTTCTCAGCGTACTGTGTTTGCAATGGAAAGATAATGACATCATATTTCCATCTAATGGAAGTAATTCTCAACAAATCTCTTGCAGATAGAAAGCAAAGGTTTGAAAGTTAAAGAATTAACACTCGGATCAGGAATTATATCCCAAAAATCAATGGAACAATTGGCACCGCATGGGAGCCGCATATGTTGCCTACGGCCCCTGCCTGCCTATAAAAGGAAAGATAGGGAAAGCCATCAAGGGAGAGGGAGACACTCAATTGCACCCATACACATATAAAGGGAGGCCGAAGACACACTCGATTGCACCCATCGACAGGTAGAGGAAGAAACACACAGAGATACATGGAGGGAGGAGACCCCATCAGCCTACATACAAAAAGAAGGCATACGAAGAGAAGATACATGCAAGGAAGGAGAAGGCTAACAGAAGAAGCAACCTGTGCTAGCCCAACTCAAGCCATGGCATATTATACCCAAGGTGGTGAAAAACCTCCCCTTTTCTCTTTCTCTTTGATCTTGCTAGCTTGTATGCCAATGGATGATGGCAGTGATGGGAACATGGCCAAATGCCTATGGCCGCTACTGGTAATGCCATTGATTAGATGCTCTAGAGCTCACCGTGATGCAGCCTGCGGTCGTAACGTCGGAACCATCAAGATTGTTGTCCACTTGCCAACTCATTGGGCTTGAGGTATGAAGTCCCTCCGCTCCTACATGTGGCAAGCACCCCAGCCAAGCTGTATGGCCATGATGATCCACTGGGCTATGCATGCATGTACCCCCAATCTGATGATAGGTCCACAAGGCGAGGTAGATGGCGCAACATGCAAATCCTTCCTGACACCCAGGACATGTGACATCATCGACTTCCACTCTAGTCTAACGAGGATGGTATGCCCTTGTGATCTTGGCATCTTTCTAGCGGTGCGCCCTGACCACATCAGAGTTGGCCCAGGTGCCTTTGATACTTGGTTGTCTCCGATCGCTCGCTGTGCTCAGACGCCTTCAACTGCCTTCGATGCTCAGATGCCTCTGACAGCCTTCGGAACTCAGTCGCTTTCAATCGCCTTTGATGCTTGAATGGCTCTAACTGCCTTTAGAACTCAGGTGCTTTTGACCACCTTTGATACTTAGACGCCTCCAACAGCTGGTCGAAGTCAGATGCCACCAACTGCTTGTCAGACTCAGATGCCTTCGACCGCTTGTTGAACACGGACGCCTCCAACCGCTTGTCAAACTCGGACATAGTCACTGACTGCTTGTCATATTCGAATGTCCTTGATCGACTTTGATACTTGGACACTCATCGTACTTGAGCATCTCCAACCGCCTTTGGCACTCGGACATCTCTAACTGCTCATCATACTCAAGCGTCATCAACCACCTGTCATACTCAAAAACCTCCGACCGTCTCAATACTTGGCCGTCCCCGATCGCTCGCCGTGCTCGAGCATCATTGACCACCTTCGTTACTAGATGCCTCTGACCATCTTAGATACTCAACCACTTACGATCTCCTATTGTGCTCGGGCTTTGTCGACCACCTTTGATACTCGATTGTTTATGACCCTTAGCTGTACTCGGTTGTCTTCGACTTCCCACTGTACTTGAACATCACCAATCACTATTAATACTCGAAAGCCTTTGACAATGACATTACAGTACTCCTACGAGCACTCCTTACAACCATGTTGCTATAGTACTCCTACACGTATTCCTTACTACCATGATGCTATAGTACACCTACGAGATTGGCTTCCAACCAGGATGCTATAGTACTCCTTCGAGTACCCCCCTGACCACAGTGCTACGATACTCCTAAGAGCACGATTTATGACCATGAGGCTATAGTGCTTTGATGAGTACAATTTTCTACCACGGTCAACGTTCGATGGCTTTCGACCACGGATGACTTTCGATTGCTTTTGACCACAGACAATGTCCTATGGCTTTCAACCGTGAACAGCTTTTGATTGCTTTCGACCACTATGGCTTTAGACCATGGACAACATTTGAAGGATTTTGACCATAGACAACTTTTGATGGCTTTCGACCACGAACAACTTCTGATAGGTTTCGACCATGAACAAGTTCCGATAGCTTTCGACTATGATGGCTTTCAACCACGAACAACTTCTGGTAGCTTTTGACCATGATGGCTTTCTACCATGGACAACTTTCGATGGCTTTCGACTTCTGATGGCTTTCGAGCACGGACAACTTCTGATGGCTTTTAACCATGACAGCTTTCAACCACAAATGACTTTCGATGACTTTTGATCACGGATGACTCCCGATGGCTTTTAACCACTGATGACTCCCATGGTTTTTGACCACGGATGACTCCCGATGACTTTCAACCATGAACGACTCCTGATGGCTTTCGACCGCGGACGACTACCGATGGCTTTCGACCATGGAAAACTTATGATGGCTTTCGACCATGGACAACTCATGATGGCTTTCGACCATAGACCACTCTTGATCACTATCGACCAAGGGCCACTCTCAGTGGCTTTCGACCACAGACTACTTCTGATGGCTTTTGACCACAAACAACTTCCGATGGATTTCAACTACTGACTACGTTCGATTGCTAATGGCTTTTGGCTTTTGACTACTAACTACTTTCGATTGCTGATGGTTTCCAACTTTTGACAACCAACTACGTTCGTTTGCTGATGGCTTTTGATGTTTGACCACCAACTACGTCCATTTGCCGATGACTTCCGACTACTAACCACTCCCATTTGCTGATGGTTTTCGGCTTCCGAGGAGTCCTTCTCGGTGGTCACTTTCGACCATGTCGATACTTGACCCTGGCGTTCTACTCCGTTAACCTATAACTTAAGTTCCATGTTAAAGTAAGGATGGTTTGCCCTTAGACACCTGAGCTCGGCTAAGTGCATCTGCACTACAGTGGGGTCCTTCCCATCTGTCACTTTTGACCACTTCGACATCTGACCCAGGCATTCTACTCTGCTAGCCTCACTACCCGAATTAAGTATGTCTACTATATCGATTCTATTACTGTATCATCACACACTTCTAACCACCTTAATTTTGCGTGTTATTTGATACTGATGAGGTCAAACGGCATGGGCGTGCACGACCAATGTAAAAGCCATGCTATCAATGGCCCCATAGACCGACGAGACTATAGATAATGCCAATGCCCACATCTACATCTAGTATTCATCACATGCATGGAGAACTTGAAGTGAAGATTGAGGACGACGATCAATGTGCTGCTTAATTGGAGGTGTTGGCAAGAGATCTTTGAGCAATTTCTCACGTCAAACAACACATAGACCTTGATATGATATGCGTAAGAGATGTTTGCTTAAGAATCAGTTCAAAATGGGAATTGTAGATAAACATTGTTCACTCTTAGGCATGACAGTCACTTCCTACTTATTCAGATTTACATGAATGACATGATTTTTTATGTTTTTTTTCATACTTTGGTGTCTAGATTTTTAGATTCAACGGGTAGGGAATTTGAGGTGAGTATGGTAGGTGAGCTAACTTTCTTCCTCGGCTTTCGAATCAAGCAATCAAAGGAAGGTACCTTCATACATCAAAGTAAGTACACTAAGAACCTTCTTTGATGCTTCAACATGGGAAGCAGCAAGCCTATTGCTACTCCAATGCCTACTTCTACCATGTTGGATTCTAATGAGGATGGTAAACCGGTGGACCAGAACAAATACTGCAGCATGATCGGCTCCCTCCTCTACCTCACCGCTTCGAGGTTAGACATAAAGGGCATGTTCTTTTCAGCTTCTAAAAAGCTGCCTTTTGGCTTTTCTACAATAACTAGCTTTCAAACGGAATGTCTTTTCAAGGTGGGGTTTACAAGTTGATTGTAGTACACACTATACTAACTTTATTTATATCGGCAAAAACCACGCACGAGTTTCCTTGACTCTGTAGTCTCTCTCACAAACAGCTCAAAAGCCATAAGCTGTAGCCAATAGCTATAAGCCGAAGCAAAAAAGAACAGAAGCACATTGTACTATGCATTTATGCGCTCAATTTTAGTCTTTCTCATCGACAAGCAGCGCGTCACATTTTTAGGTATCTATATGACACTTTTAACTTTGAACTTTGGTATTCTTCTGATTCTACACTTTCTCTCACGCTTTCTTTGATGCTGATTTTACAGGGTGTAAGATAGATAGAAACAGTACCTCGAGCACCTGTCATTTCTTAAGCACATCTTTTATCTCTTGGTCATTTAGGAGACATTCCACTATTGCACAGTCCACTATAGAAGTGGAGTATGTAGCTGTTGCTAGTAGTTGCTCTCAGGTTCTCTGGATCTTATCTACTCTGTGCGACTATGGGTTAGCTTTGGGTAGTGTTCCTCTTCTGTGTGATAACACTAGTGCTCTCAACATTACTAAAAACCCAGTACAACACTTTAGGACCAAGTATAATGACTGAAATACCATTTCCTTAGAGACCATGGTGAGAAGGGTGATGTTGTGCTTCAGTTTATAGAGTCAGAGCACTGGGTTATATATTTTTCACTAAGACTCGATTCTTCTCATTTTACTTCTTTGGGGGGAGTTTAACTCTTTTTCATCCATTGTATCATATTGCATATTTCAATTTCAGTAAAGTGCATTGTGAAATATAGATGTAGCTTTGACTATTATCCCTATGTGACATGATATCTTGCTTTGCATCTTGCCATATCTTATGGTAGATTTACTAGATTAATCATATCTCTCTATGTGTAGCTTAATTTTTACCATGCAAGCTTGATTAAATGTGAAAATTTTGAACTAAAATTGTCCCTGTTGGATCTTATGACTAGTTTTGCTCTAGTGATCCTTTTGTGAATCAAGCCATGTCAATAGACCAAGTTGAGTCTAGAACCTAAATTGAGCTTTAGGTTGAGCTATACTAGTTCTTGATTGAAGCATGATTTTATTTCTCCTAGGCTTTTGCGGCTCGGGTAGGGTATTGTATGTGGACTCAGGAGTAGCTCATTGTTCTTGAACTAGAAAAAAAGTGAAAATAATCTCTTTTATGTGCAAAAAACTGATTTCACCAATTATTTTTCATGAGATGGCTTGCTATTTCACTAGGCATGAACTTCAAGGGGAGTTTTGGATGACCATGATCATACTCTTAAGCTTATTGTTTGGGTTGGTCGACAAAGGCTTGAGATCTAGTACATGGTTTAGAAAGCAAAAATGTGAAAAAAAATGCTTAAAACTTAGGAGGCAGTTGTGGATAGGTCCTAGTACAAGACTTAAATCCCTAACAAACGCAATCGACGCCGACTCACCCACACGGCCCTCCCAGCATGACACATGTCCTCCATGCCATGATGCTTCGATCCCATCTCAAGGATTCCCTTTTGTGCGAGTTCTTCTTCCCTTTTGCCTTCTCTTTGCCTACCTAAGTGCCTGCCCCACCACCACCAATGGGCAAGGTAGCATTGGCAACAGTAGCGCCTCGGCTACGAGAAAAGGGGGCCCTCCTCCCTTCCCAATCCAGTTGGAACCTGGCCAATTTCTCCTCCCATGTACACTGCCCCGCTGCACTTGCCAGCTCCTCCTTCGCTGAGCGTCGCCCCGCCGTGCCTACTGCAGCTGCTCCATGACCCACTGCTACAACGCCACCATCGAGCTTGCGTTCCATCGGGCGCCAGGCGCACACTCATACAAAACCACTGTCGAGCTCAAGTTCATCAAGGCGTATCAGGAGTTCGGTAGCTGGTGGCTTACGTGTAGCTACGGGCATTGCCGCGTACGTGCCTCCTGGCGCGCCCGCGACCACCATATGATGCCCTTCGCCGATGGATGCCTTGCGAATGTGTGATAAAACTGCTAAGTGAATGGCTTGGTGAGGAGCATGACCTGGACTAAAGCAGCAATTTGCTCAGCGAGGAGCGCGAACTGGACCAAAAAGCCACATGCTTCAACGTGATCTCCATGGTGTTGCCACGATCTAAATTGTTAACACCACTATAAAAAAGATCATCACAGACGGTTCGGAACTGTCATCACAGACAGTTTTCTGAACCATATGAATTTATGTGTCAGTGATAATCATGGGTTCACATACGGTTTGTGAGCCATCTGTGATAAAAACAACACAGACGGTTTGCAACTAAAACCGTCCTTGAAGAAAACTATTACAGACGGCTTGAACCAAAAACCATCTGTGATACCCACACATCACAGATGGTTCTAGTTACCAACCATCTGTGATTGATAAGTATTACAGACGGTTAATATATAGAACCATCTGTGATAGTCCTTCATAGACGGTTTACACCACAAAACCGTTTGTGATAGTTCACTCTATACCTAAATTTGTTTTTCTATTTTTTGGCTAGCATCAACAAATAATGTTACCTATGCCCTTTGAAAACAAGCAAATACAGTGGCAAACACAACACACATTCCATTTCCATTAAGATTAGAATCCACCATTACAGCATAACAAGATAACGAACCCAACTCTTTAACACGGCAAGAATATATAAGAAGCAAAGATCCTAGCAGACAGTAGAAGCTGGATGCATTGGATAGCGGCTGGATATCACTGGCAATGGAGAGGCGGCAGTAGTGTCACTTTTGTGGCACGATAGTGAGACTATACAAGACACTCTTACGACACATACAACAAGAGTGTGTTGTGCAGTCGACCGTCGTGTCACAACGGAGGCGCTAACTCATGGCGGTAGTCGGCGTCGTCAACGAACAAGCTGGATGCATCGGATGGCGGCCGGATATCACCTGCAATGGAGAGGCGGTGGTAGCGCCACCTTTGTGGCACGACGGTGAGACTGCACAAGACACTCTTACGACAAGAGTGTGTTGTGCAGTCGACTGTGGTGTCACAACGGAGGCACTAGGTCATGGTGGTAGTCGATCGGCGTCGTCAAGGGGAGGATGCAGGAAGCTATATAGTGGATAAACTCACGCGTGACTGTCGGTGGAAAGGTAGATGAGGAGTAATTAATAAGGGTGAGCGGTGGGAGGAACCAGTGCCTGCCATTCGATGTGGAGAGAATGGATGGGTGAAATCAAAATCTTGGGGCATACACCACGGATCGGTGAGTGTCATTATCAGAGACAGTTTGTTATACGAACCGTCTGTGATAATAATATCAGAGACGGTTCGTATGACGAACCGTCTCTGATAAGTGCATATCAGAGACAGTTTGTAATACGAACCGTCTATGATATTAATATCAGAGACGGTTTGGTATAAGAACCATCTATGATATTAATATCAGAGATAGCTTGGTATATGAACCGTCTGTGATAACATTTAAATATGTGTGCCCTAATCCAGCTCTTCTAAACTGTCCTCCCATATTCTCAATGATGGCATCTAATATTCTTTGAATCTCCTTCCTCTCATCTATCCATCATGAGTTGTTCGGCTGCAATCTTACACAGGCGGCCAACAATTTACCTCTGGAGCAGCTTCTCCGTTCACGCCCTGCTCTCCTTCCTCGACTCGCTTTGATCCGTCAGCTAGACCTCATTATTCGCCGTCGACGGAGGTGTCTCATTGCCGCTCAACAAAGGGAAAACCGCACTCAGTCTTGTTCTTCTCTGCAATGTGCACAAAACCGAAGAAGCTCTTGTGGCAGTAGAGAGACACATGGATAACATTGCCGATCAAGCAGAAGCGGCCGATTCTGAGGAAGTTTATCATGGCATCCTCTATGAGATTATGGACCGTGCTAATGATTTGCCCAGGCTGGAGTAGAAAGTGCAAAGGCAAGGACAACCTTCACGGCATTCGAGAACTCAGCGGCTGATCCTCCAACTCCAAAAGTCAAAGAAGAAGCATATGAAGTCCTGAAGACTAACATCTGGGAATCACTTTTTTTAGACTTTTGTAAAATCATCTCAGTAGCTTCTGTAGTTTATACGACAAAATACAAAACACAGATGGTTGTAAATAAAAACCGTCTGTGATAGTTTCATAGATGGTTCTAATTCAAAACCGTTTGTGATAATATGTATATCACAGACGGCTTTTAAACGTAACCGTTTGTGATAGTTTTAGAGACGGTTTTAGCCATGAACCGTCTGTAATAATCAAAGCACAGACGGCTCCACATGAATCGTCTGTGATAAGACGTCCAGTATAGTATATTTTGTAGTAGTGTAAGCGTCCCTTGGCCCTAACAAAAAAATATGTTTTTTTGGGTAAGGCAAGGTTTCAGCCTTGGTTTGTCATTGGTAACTAATGGATTTCCAATTTCCTAGTATGACACGTGCACTGGTGCTATAAAAACTGAATGAGTACATCCAGGATAACATTTGCATCCTTTCTCCACCTCGTTGGTAAGAATTCTTTCTATTTGCTTCGGTTTCTTTATTGTGCTTCTTCCCTTTGCAGAATAACTTCGATAGCTATCTGGTGCAAGTCTAGTGTTTGCATATTCTTGTAGTGGTCTGTGTTTCACTTCTTTTTTGAAATCAACATCATTGATCGGCCGTTGGAACTACTTCCTTGCAGTGTCCTCTTTAGCCTTTCATTGTTTTGTGTAAAGCCAAGACAAAACATTGCAGCAAAATAAAGCACATCTGCCTAGACCAAATTCAGATGTTGACTAGAGCAATCAGTCACAATTTTGTTAAAAAGTTTACATCCAGTGACAATCATTATGATTTATATCCTTGTATTGTTGGACTTCATCATCATCGACATTCAATCTTTTTTTCAAGGCTATCAAATTTCAACCTTAAACATTGATGGTAACACAATTATAGTCAAGAGTGGTATCGTGGATTAGATGCATCCAGGGAAAAAAACATTGACATGTCCATTGGGTGGTATCCACAATTTGGTTTAACAGAAGATTTGCAGTTTTCTGAAAACAATCTAACATGATGGCAGAAAGAAATAATGAGATAAAACATATTGTTTTCCATTTCAATGCAAGATCAGGAGGCTCCTGCGGCCGCAATCCAGAACAATCTGCACTATTTTGCAACTACAGAAGTGAAGAGGACTGGTTTGGTACATTCAGTTATTCTCTGCCGTTCAATGTAGCCTATCCAACGGTTGTCATGGCTTTAACACCTCCGGTGCTTGTAAGTGGTGTGCAGGGGTGGTGCTAGCGAAATGGGCAAATAAGTAATTTTGCCCGAGAACTCGTCATTGATGCAAAGGTTGATCGGGTTGGGATGCACCACGGCTTCTCTCCTCACGACGGCAACCGTCGCGCTGATGCCCGGACTGTCGCTTTTATACCATGGGGAGCATCGGAAGACGACCTTCTCGAGGCTCCGAAGGTGCGTGATGCCCACAGGATAGTCGCTTGCCAGACCAGCGTAGAACTTGAACGCTAGGAGTTTCAGGTTCGGCATGGCCCCTGGCCCGAAGGTTACCCGTGGTACACGGGAATCAACGCAGAAGCTCTCAAGCCTTGCGAACCCTTCTTCACCGCTGATGGGGATCGGCTCTCTTGGGAGGACTTCAAACCTTACCACCAGAGTCTGCAGGTTGGGCATCTCCTTCCCAAGAAACTTGGCGCCATCCTCTCCAAGTTTGCAGAGCCTGATATCCAAGGAGGAGAGAACCTTGAAGTATTCTTTGATCAGCGGCGGAATACGCATGTGTCTGCCGGGGACCTTGAATACCCCAACAAGTGGAGGCACCGTGCCCAAACCGAAACGAGCAAAAACCACGATGGACAGGACCTCCCTGCAGTCCTGCACCTTGCTAGCTTAGACGCCCTCAGGAAACTTGACACCTTGGCGGGAATCGTTGTCACCAGCAAGCACACCACACGCACCGATTTTGCAATCTGACCTTTGTGTCCCGTACGTCCAGAGTCTCCAGATGCTGCAGTCCGCCGATTTGCGGTGGAAGCTCGCTGATTGGCGTGCCCTTGAGACCAAGGTACCTCAGCCATTGCAGTCCACATATGTGCACCAGACGAGCGTTCTGTAGATCCTCAACGTCTTCAAGCTCCAGCGCTTGCAGGCGTTCAAAACGCTTGAAGGGGACTGTACTTGCGTCATAAAAAACGAGGGAGCGAGTATGAGATAATTCCATTCCTGACAAAGTCCAGTGAATGCCCGGGTTGGAGAGATAGCCGACGAATTCGTCTGGTACACGACGATGAAATATCAGAGCAAAAACCCAAACAAGTAACAAAATTATCCTCTTGAGATTTGCATCTAAGCAAGGCCAGCATCATGGGGTGGATTTATGCTCAAATTGAAGCTTGATAAGGAGCTAAATGACATGATTACATAAGTTTGAGTTCAGTTTTATTTAGGCACTCTTGTTGACAAATTCCTGGCATGCGTTAACTTTTCAGCACAACTACACTCCCCACCATAGGAAAAAAACTGAATCCTAACCACAAACCTACTGGAATCCCTTAGTCCTCTTCCATTTCTTCTATCTTCATCGAGCAAGGCAGCACGTTCTCCGACGACCAGGTGCTCGCCTTCTTCAAACTCCGCATCGGCCGGCGCTACTACCGCATCTTCGAATGCCCCCAGGAGTACAAGCAGGAGAGGTGGGTGTGGATCGTCCTCAAGTTCTTCTACAAAACGTCAAAACCATCGTCACGGTGTTGTCTGTGTCTGTCATTGGCGTGCTCACGGGCATCTTCAGAACACTCCTCTCTCAAGCCCCAGCGGTAGGTAACTAAGCCCATGCACACGAAGGACACTACAACAAAATGAACATATTAAGACGTTTTGTTTAAGACGCTTTGAATCATGTCTCTTTTTTTAGAACCACAATTGAAATAGAGACGCAGTTTGAGACGCTCTAAAGGGTTGCACGCTATTAAATTCTATTAAAACGGTTGCTGAGACGTTTTGGAGTACGTCTCATGTATAGAGACGAAATTTTAGATGTCTTATTTATCATTTGAGACGTCTTATCTATTATCTCCATATAAGAATATTAAAAAAAACAAAATGGTGTAAGTAACGGTATATATATAAAACATAAAAAAAATATCAATCTCAAAGTTCGAACTCACAACATGAGACTTTTCTTTCGCTTTTGTCCAGTGGCTGAAAACATAAAAAAATATCAATCCCAGGGTTCGAACTCTCAACCTAAGGTTTAGAATGTTCACGCATTAACAGGGGCGGAATTGGGCCCCTAGGAAGGTGGGCTTTAGCCCAGGGTATAAAAATGTATGTAGTATATAGCCTAGGTAATTTGAGTCTAGCTCGAGATAATATTGGCAAGATTCAGCCCAGGTCCGTAACGTATTTTACTGCTGGCCGTCACTGTCTCCGCGACTCCGCGCGCTCGGCCCACGACTTCAGTCTTCAATACGTATTTTACTGCATTGCTCGATGTGCTTCAATGCGGCCCATTTCGCGCGACCGGCGACTCGGCGAACCCGACAGCTCCATCTTTTGGCTCCCGCCTCGGCCCATTGCTCGTCACCTCTTGGATCTCAGTCAGCGCCGTCGACTGGCTCCCAGCCCGCCCCCCTCCCGGCGCCACCCCGCCTCCCAGTCCGCCCCCCTCCTGGCGTCGCCCCGCCTCCCAGTCCGCCCCCCTCTGGGCGCCGCCCCGCTCCTGGCGTCGCCCCGCCTCCGAGTCCGCCCCCCTCTCGACCCGGCCCCCTCCTGGCGTCGCCCCGCCTCCCAGTCTGCCCCCCTCTCGGCGCCGCCCCGCCTCCCGGCCAGCGCCGCCCGGCTCCCAGCCCGGCCGCTCCCCTCCCGGCGCCACCTCGCCTCCCGGCCAACACCGCCTGGCTCCCGCCTCTCGGCCTGCCGCCCTCCTGGCGCCTCCCAGCCAAGCCGCCCCGCCTCCCGGCCAACGCCGCCCTGCCTCCCGATCGACCAGCGCCACTTGGCTCCTGCCTCCTAGACGACCCAACGGCTGCGGCTATCGGCTTCCCCTGCGACCGGTCAATCGGACCGAGCTTTTTGGTTAGTTTGTGACTTTTCTGATTGAGTGTTTGATTTAATTTACTGGTGCTTACAACATCGTCATGCCAATGTGTGTATTAGAATTTTTGCTATTACTATTACAGCATACCATAGAGTGATGGATCGAGGTTGGATGAGTGAACCAAGATCAACTGATTCTTATAAAGATGGTGTGACATATTTTCTATCTGTTGCATTCCGTGATATTCTAGATGGTGACAAGATCCTTTGTCCTTGCGTGAACTGTAGAAACAGAGTAACTCAGAATTATGATAGAGTTAAAACTCATTTGAGATGTGCTGGTATTCTTCAAAGTTATACAAAGTGGGTTCACCATGGCGAGATATATGAACCACCATCATTAGTATTTGGTCCTCCTGTATCAGGTTATTCTAAGAAAATTCCTGTTGCTAGTGCTCAGAGGAGTATTGTTGTAGAAGGTGCACAAGAAAGATTGGATGACATGGAAGGACTCCTAAAAGCTGCATTTGTCATGGAAGATAGCTGTGAATGAAAGCCACCCTACTTTGTGAAAGGGCGGTTCACATTTGAGTACCTGTCACGGAACCAGGCCCTTGGCTGAAGCAGTGAAAGCTTGGAAGGCTTTGAAGAATAAACCTCCCTGCCATTTACACCATCGTGCAGGAACCAGTTCAACGTTGCAGTGTTTCCATGTGCAGACTGTTCAAATTTCCAGGGTTTCATGGCCAGTGTGAGGCTTTCAGTAACAGATGCCTTCAGACCAAATGAGTTTGGGGGATCAAATGAACCCTCAATGCCCTTCTCAAGACCAAACTCATGTGTGGGGTTGTCGGAGGACTTGCTGACTGAAACTGACAGTACATCTGATTGTTGCATAGGTGTGATTTGCAGCATGACACGTGATGGGAAATGCTTCTCTTCAGAGCCATATCCATGTTCCGACATGAGGGTCTCAGAGACCAAAGAGTCCACATCACACCTGAGATGAATGCCATGGTAAGTGTTGTTCTTGGTTTTAGATAATTCACATATATGGTGGTTTTTTTGGATTTTGCTTTGTACAGTTAGTCATAACATTGTGAAACAGTTCAATTTTTAGATTACAGTATGCTTTTAAATTTCTAGACAGTTACCATGTGAAGTATTCAAATTGAGTTTTACTCTCTATAAGATCCATATGGTTAATGGGGGGAACATGTTACAAAAATATACACGATTGCTTTCTCAAGGCCAATGTTACCTTACCGTAGGCATCAACCAAATTTTCACTTGTCAAAGGATCTCACTTGCTAGTTAAACATTTAGTTTTGACACCAAACATATGCGGTGATGCTTTACATGTTACTGTCAAATTTAATTGTTCTCCTTACTGAAATTATTGCTACCTCAGGAAAAGTAAAGAAATTCGGTTTTTTCCCCTGAATTAATAAGGGTTTAAATGGTTTGTGTAAGAAAGCGAATCCAATCCTTTTATGTGAAAATTACTGACCTTATGTTATCCACCTTTACCTCAACATCATCCAGTTCTCCCTTCTGACTGTTTTGTAGGCTAGCTGAATCACACCTTCAAGTTGCAGATAAGTGAGTGAGAAGAGTAGGCGCTCATCCTGTGTTGCTACTGCAGGATCTTCCATGCCCATGGCAATAACTGGGCAGTACAGTTGGACCTTCCAGAACCCACTCGCTGAGCGAGCATATGAGAACAGTGCTGATGGCACCCCAAACGAGTGGTGTGAGGATTGCAGCTCAACAATCCAGTTAGTCACTGCAAGATTCATTGTCCTCATCCATTGGTCCTCAAGGTTTGCCCCGAGCATTTTGACAAGGGTCTTTGCAGCATCTCTGCACTTTGAGCCAGTCAGCTGGGTTCTCAGTGAGTCCAGGCATCCACAGCAAAGATCATGGGGAGCCTCATAGATGCAAACCAGGAAGGCAAGGGACAGGAAAACTATGTTGAACATGTTCTTGAAGTTGCCGTGAAGCTGTGCCCCAGGGAATCGAAAGGACAATTTGTTGTCAGGTCCATACCTCAGCACCCAGTTCACAATATCAACAAGCAGCTGTATCATATCTTGTTCGTTTAGAGATTCCTGTGTCTTCGTTTTCAGGTGGACTGGTTTTGACGTCCAGAGAGAAATCGGCGCACAGTAGTTTGCAAAAATGGAGAAGGTGAGGTAGGATGCCGATGATGCACAATTTGTCATGATTGCTCATATCTGATATTTTGTTGTTAATATTGCTATGTTTGCAGGATATGGAGGACTATGAAAAGAAATGCAGAGTGGAAGACCTGATGCACAATTTTCTGATTGAAGAAATAGACCTGATGATTTATTATAGCAGTTTAAAAAAAGATGTGTGTCAAATTGGAGGGTGTTTTACCAACATGTGTTTATCACATATTAGATTTTTATTTAGTTGTGAACTCTGTTGATTTAAATGGATGCTATAATTATTTGTAAACCTCTCTTATGTAAACTTCTTTGGGGTTTGGAGGGTGCAATGATGATGAATTTGTCAATTGCCAATGGTTTGACCAGGGTGTGGCTTGGTTCCAGTTGTAGTTGGTTTGCTTATCTTATAACAGTACTATATCTGTTGTGCTACGCCCATTCCTTATATTTTATAAAATATGTACTCAATATTATGGTGCTGCCTATAAAATTATTATATATACATGTATATATAATAAATATATAGAATACTATATTCTCATACGGATACGTATTTGTGTGTATAGAAGAAAATATATACCAATCAAAATAAAAATACATACTACATAGGACATCTTGAGACGGCACATAACGTCTCAACGCACGTGCCTATATTAATTGAGACGTGGTGCAGCCGTTTTTATAAAAGC
Organism: Dendrocalamus latiflorus; assembly: GCA_017311315.1. Taxonomy (NCBI): domain Eukaryota; kingdom Viridiplantae; phylum Streptophyta; class Magnoliopsida; order Poales; family Poaceae; genus Dendrocalamus; species Dendrocalamus latiflorus. Next base: position 24,463,784 of record CM029657.1, read on the forward strand.
GTCTCTAACTTTATAGGGATACAGTGCAGATGTCTCTAATGAACGTCTCAAATAATATAGGCACGCCTTAGAGAGCGTCTCTATATTTTTGAGACGGTTCATGTAGAGACGTTTCTATGACGCTTTATAAAAGCGCCTCAGTTGTCTGCGGGAGACGAAACAGAACGTCTCTAACCTACAAATATGATGTCTCCCCAAGGATGTTTTGTTGTAGTGGGATCGGAGTTTGGGGAACACTTTCTTTCGTTCCTGATTGGCTGATTTTTCAGTAACCGACTACTGTCCAATAAACATGAAGCTACCAAATTAATTGTACAGTTATACCCCTCGTTAATTAACGGCTAGATGCAGTGGAGGTGTTAACACCTCCAACACCTCTACGTGGACCGAACCAGGGCTCTACTACCATAGCACATAGCAGAGGCGTCTATCACCACGATGTGAACGTAGGTGGTAATTGGAACTACTTCCTGATCTAGATGGCAACAAGCAATGCTTAATGGCATTTTGCATTTTTTTTAGTCTAGAAATCTCCTACTTGATGGTAACAACACTTTAAAGGGGTTAGATTTCGAACTGAGCTCACGGTCTTGACAAGTCCGAGTATGTCAAGTTAATGAAAACTCTGTCATTAAAATTCAAAATTGTTCAATGTGTTATGTTGATTCTGTTTTCTTCAACCTTTCAACTTGAAATAATGTTTCAAAATACCCGATAAAAATTAAGAATTGTTGAATGTGTTCTATTGGTCTTGTTTGGAGGCGCGAAACAGGCTAGAGTGGAGATCAGCTGGGAGATGCCGCAAAGCCAAATGTTGTAAGCTAAGCTCGCCACAACGACTTGATATGGCATGGTAGTATTATTCTTTTTACCCTTGACATTCAGCTAGTAATAATTTAATTTTTAACTTATAGTACTCTAAATTGACTTAATTGTAGCTTTTTGGTTCTATTTAGTTGATATGGTTTGGCTAATTATTGAGTACCTTTGGTTAAACTGAGAATTTGAGCAATAGACTTGCTAAGAAATTCTTTTAATTTTAGATTCTTACTCAATTAGCTTAGCTTGGCTATATATGGATTGTTATGATATAGATAGCTACTTCATATAATATGGCTTAGTATAATACATGTAGAGTCACTTTGGATAATTTTTATAACTCCTTATTAAGTTAAAAATGAATAAATGCAGTCACTTTATTTCGTTCATGCTCTATTTTCTTTCATGTATCTTAATGATTCTATTGTCAAGGGGAGAAATTTGGTAAAAATGTACATCTAGAGCATGATTTGGAGTTTTTGTGTGAATTCTTGCTAAGTTAGAGCTTTTGTGATTTCTTGTGATTCTCCTGCTCTTTTTATCTGTTCTCACCATGACCAATATCAATTAGAATAATTATTCTTTCGTATGAGCCTAGAGTGAGAATTCCCAATTTCTTTGGTGGAGTTGAAGCCCTTTGTGGAAAAGTTGCTCCATTTAGTGGCTTTACTCCATTTCTGGCTCATATGGTCATTTTCAATCTTTCTAATCCTTGTGTGATCATTTTGAGTTTTTCTTTGCAAAATTCCCTCTTTATTTCTAAAATTACCTCCAGTTTGCATTTTTGAGCAATTGCGAATTGGTTCATCAAGGGGGAGATTGAGGGACTATGCGAGAAAGTCCATGCCATTGTGTGATAAACCATTGTCAAGTTTGTAGAGTTGAAATTTGAATTTTGCAAAGTTTAAATTTCTTTGGTTGGAAACCGGTTAGACTGACCTAGGCATGCGATCAGACCGTCAGGGTCATCGGTCAAACTGGCTGGAGGGTACGGTCAGACCGCAAGTTTGTCACTAGTCAAATCGGCCAGGCAAGTGGCCAGACTGCCGAGCTGAGCGACTAGGGTTTAGATGCTAATTGTAATTTTCTATTGAGGGTCGTTTGCACTATGCTTGACCGGTCTAATGGGCCTCTGCTTGGCGGTTAGACTGGTCTTGAGTTGTTCTCTAGGGTTCATTTGAGAATTTGGGAAATAGGTCATGGAATGATTTGAATTGTGTTCAGTCGGTGCATTAATGTTGCATGAAGCATATTTTGGCTAATGTGGAACAAGTTGTGAAGACCTTGTGCCCAGAAAATGAGTTCTTTGTCTTTGGATGTGAAGAGAGGCTTGGAGTCAACTATAGTCAATAGCGAGAATCAAGGTTGTGCTTATGAAGGAGCCGAGGTCCAGAATGATCAAGGATGTCGAGTGCGATCATTGAGCTCAAGCATGGCACAAGGAAGATAAAAAATATTAAAGGGAAAGTTCGAACGATGGGCTGAACCAAGTAGTTTTGTTGGTCCAAGTGAGACGTGGTTCGATGGACTAGAACAGGAGAGACTTGTCGACCTGTGGCAAGCCATTGGTGCACCTGTACATGGGAAGTATGGTAATTTCTTTGCAAGGAAGATGAAGATTGGGTCAAGGCATATGTATTTTGATAGTTTGCCATATATTGTAAACTTACTTTGATCAAAACCGCAAAGCCGGCACATAGGAAAATGGTTTAGGTCAAGGAGATGCTCAGGAGCTCAAGTAAATCAAAGGCTAAAGATTTAGCGAATTCCAACTCATGTGCTTTGGAAAATGTGCATGAATTAAGTGTGTGAGTAAAACCCGTATTGTGTGGGGTTAATAGTTTCCCCAATTATGCTAATAGATAATATCTCCCCAACATATTAAATAGATGATTCAACCAGCCACATCTGACCCTAAGGGATACTATCCATTAAGGTCAGATGTGGCTGATTGCCTTATCTATTTAATGTGTTGGGGATGGAAGCTTGCAAGCTAACCATCCCAATCATCTTCATCCTTGTGTTCTAAGGTTAGGGTTAGAAGAGTGAGTATTGTGATGCGCTCTCTTATCATTCTGGTGGAGTGGTTGCAAAATCTTCTTCATCAAGTAGCAATAGAATCAACTTTATTCTTCAATCATGAAGTCTTCTTGTTTTGGTTGATTTGCTCTTGATCTTGTGGATTTTTTGGTCTCTTCTCTCTCTTCTTGATATTGCTTAATGCCAAGGACGTATAAAAGATGGAGAGAAGTCTCATGGAGATCTGATCCCATCCTTCTAGCCATCAAGTCTTGTATGATTTAGAAGTTGCCTAGTTTTATATGGATTTGGTATTATCTTGAGTTTTCTTGATCCTGAGGTTTTTTGCTTTGAATCTTTGGGGTGAAATAGTGTACTGTGTTATGTGAGAACTCATCTAGAGCTATCTTGGCTATTCTCTACCCACAAGCAAGCCATATCCCAAGATTTTGATGTTTGTGCAATTTTGGTGCAATCTCGCTTTTTCTTAGAAATGTTGGAACTTTGACCAAAATTCTTATAATCCTTAGATATAGTAATTTTTTGAGACCCTAAGCAAGATGTGTGGAAGATTACATCTCTTTTGGTTAAGAAATTTGGGGGTTGCACAACTCTTGGTCTTGGCTCGGGCTAAGTTATTGTTTTAGAAACAAAGGAGCAATCAGACCGCTCTCATGCCCGATTCAACCTGCTACTGATCAGACCGATGTGATCAAGCCGGTCAGACCACTAACTGTGTGCCAGTCAGACTACTCACCAGTCTGATCGCACTCTCTATGGCGGTCAGACCAGTGAGGGGCCCAAACTCTCTCTCTCTCTCTCTCTCAAGTATTTGAGTTTGTTGCATTGCTTCTTGGCTTCCAATTTTGATCTCGATAATTTTGTATCTATTGGAGTGAAGAAGTTGTGAATACTTAGGAAAAAAATTTAAAATCAACATTCATCCCCCTCACCGTTCTGTTGGCATAACCGGTCCTACATGTTCTAAACACCACAATCAAAGATATTCCAGTTTTGCCTTGTAGAATTTGCATGGAGTTGTATTTCTATTTGCTTAGGCTCTTATCTGGGATAGATCTCCTATTTCTTTGGATAGACCTCCTGTTTCTTTACTAGGATGCAATGTTTCTTTACTAGGATGCAACCCCAGTCGATTGTCTGTAGGCTACGTCATACCACATAGGTGATATATTGTTTATGTGCATCTTCCACTATAGTTTTCAAGGTATTTGGCCTACATAGCGCTTATTTAAATCTTAGTCATAATGACCTATTTACAACTACTTCATATTATGCAATACATTGTTGTATTTACTCGTGTATGGATATGATGCAACGATGTAATATGTGTGTGTTAGTTATTGATCATGTGACTGGTATGGTACACACATGATCCAAAATTATTTTTCTAGGTCTAACTTTGTTGATATAAAAGCCATACTGATTGTAGGTTAAACTCTAGTTAGAATGGCCATTGGTTTAAAGACTTTGATTTGCCAAAAATCTATTTTCAAAACTTAAATAAATGCTCACAAAAAATAAGTAATATTGCTATTTTCATGTTTTCTTAGTGTTATCCTTTAGAAATAAGTTATTGTTAGGGCAAGATATTTCTAAGGAACACATTGTCATACCCGAAAAATTAATTCATAATCTTGTGTGTACCATACTAGTCCTATAATCAATAGTTAGCACACACATATTACATCACTGCATCACACCCATACATGAATAAATATAACAGAATATCACACAATATTAAACAGCTGTAAATATATCATTATGACGGATGTTTCCACAAAGGCCATGTAGGCCAAATACCTTAAAAACCTACGGCGGAAGATACACATAGACAATAGATCACTCATGTTGTATGCTATAGCCCACAGACGACCGAATAGGGTTGCGCTCTAGTACTCATTTTCATCATTATCTTCGAATCCAACGGCATAATAGGGTCCAAATCCCCGATCAACTCGGCTTTGGCTTCTGGCTTATTTTTCACTATTCATAAGTTTCGTCTTTTTCTGAACTTTTGGCTTTTTGTTGAGCTTTTTTGCCGGTTCTTTTTTTCCCGTATTTGTTTGTATTATACGTAATGGGCTAACATATTTTTTTATTTTTAAATTTTTTTAAATTTAATTATGCTAAATAAGCCTCTGTCAGCTACAGTGCTTTTTTCAGCCAGCTACAGTGTTTCAGCCATGAGCTTTTCAGCCGAACCGATTGTTGTAAATAATCTTGTTTTAGAGTCATGTACAAAATTTGGGTGTAATCGAAGTCGAATTGCAACCGCAATTCAGAGTCGTAGGTGGAAACCTAGTCGAAGTCATATTAGAATCAGAGTCGGAGTAGGTGTTGAGAACCCGTGTTGAAGTAGGACAGCCGGGTATAAAAAGAGGCTTAGAGCCATGTATTCGATGTACCAAGCAATTGAGAAAATACCAAAAAGAGGGAAACACACAAAGCATTGTTTTGTCGTGTGATTGTGCAAGGCGTGGTCGGAAGGACTCACGATCACTGCAAGCGTGATCGGGAGGAGTTACGACCACGGCAAAAGTTCCAGCAGGGAAGGCTACGACCACGGTGAAGGTGGTCGTAAGGAGTCAAAGGTGGTCGTAACGAGCTACGACTACACCGGGAAGGCCAGAACGTGGTCGGAAGCGACTCCGACCACGTTGAAGGAAGTGAACGTGGTCGTACGGGTGTTTGACCACGGTGAACAGTGATCGCCAGCATCACTGCGTGATCGTAGAAGGTTTCGATCACGGTATCTCGAGCGGCTGAAGGAAGGCAGCGGCAGCGATATCGCAGAGCGGTCGTAAATTGCTACAGTAAATTTACGACCACATTGAAAAGCGATCGGAGGAGATTGAGGCGTTCGGAATTGGTCGTAAGTACTCTGAACCGATCGTATTTGATTCTCACCGGTCGTAAACGACTCTAACCGGTCGTAAAAGGTCCTGGGAGGTCGTAAGACCTTACAACAGTTGGTATCAGAGCCGTGGTTAAACATGGCTGACACGACGAAGCAGAGCGTGTCGCTGCAGTACCCGATCCTCAGTTCGGACAACTATCCGGTCTGGGCGATGAAGATGAAGGTCAACATGATCGCACAGGGCGTCTGGGGCCCGGTTGAACCGAAGGAGAAGGACAAGGTCCTCGATGATCGTCTCGACAAGATGGCGATGGCAGCGATCTATCAAGCTGTGCTCGACTCGATGATGCGGCAGCTAGTCGGCAAGGAGACGGCGAAAGACGTCTGGACTACTCTGCAGATAATGCACCAAGGAGTAGATCGAGTGAAGGAAGTTCGACTTCAAACATTGAGGAGTGAGTTTGAATCATTGAAGATGGGAAAGAACCAGACTGTGGAGGAGTTCTCTGGGAAGTTTAACGAAGTTGTAAACGAGATCAAATCTCTCGGCGACGACTTGAAAGACGAGGTGGCGGTGAAGAAGTATCTACGAGTACTACCAGAGAAGTTTCTCTCGGTCGTAACTACACTCACGTACTCGCAAGACCTCTCTAAGATGAAGGTTGAGGAGGTAACTGGAGCGCTCAAAGCACACGAGCAGCTTCTGAAGAGTTATCAAGCCGACAATGAAGGACAAGGGCCTTACAACCAACAAGCATTGTTTGTAAAGGAAGACACGAAGAACCGAGGAGAATCGACATCAAGGGGCGGTCGTGGTCGTGGTCGTGGCACATCGACCGGCCGCGGTGCATCTCATGGACGAGGTCGAGGCTTCGATCACAGAGGTCGTGGACGAAGTGGTCGAGGAGGTGGTCGTGGAGGCGGCGACCGTCAGACCGACAAGTCTGATGTCCAGTGCTACACGTGCGAGAAGTTTGGGCACTACGCAGCCGAATGTCGGAGCCACATCCAGTGCCATAACTGCAAGAAGTATGGTCACTATGCTGCGAATTGCCGGAGTAAGAAGAAAGTAGAGGAAGCAAACCTGGCTCAAACGGATGAGCACAAAGAGCCGACATTGCTGTTGTCGCTCTGCACTGCAGACGAACCGACAATGGTTCTATTAAACGAGGAGAAAGTGTTTCCGAGTCTGTTGGAGAAAGGAGAGCAGACTCAAGAGCGGACGGCAGACTGGTATCTCGACAACGGAGCCAGCAACCACATGACGGGTACGTACTCGATGTTTTACGAATTAAATAAGAATGTGCTTGGAAGAGTACAGTTCGGAGACGGCTCGACCATTCAGATAAAAGGGAGAGGCACGATCCTGATGCAGTGCAAGGATGGAAGCCAGAGGAGATTGTCGAATGTATACTACATTCCAAGTCTACGAAGCAACATTATAAGCCTTGGACAATTGACTGAAGAAGGTTGTCGGATTGAACTCAAAAACACCTATCTGAAGATGTACGACCACACTGAGCGACTGCTGATGAAAGTACAGAGAACGGTAAACCGTCTGTACAAAATTCACATTGAAGCATGCAAGCCGAAGTGTATGAAGACTACAACCGATAATGCGGCCTGGCTATGGCACGCAAGATTCGGACATCTGAATTTCCAGAGTCTCAACACGATGGCGGGAAAAGAGATGGTGGTCGGATTACCGACAATCGACCACCCGGAACAAGTCTGCGAAGGCTGTCTGGTGGCGAAACAAACTCGTAGCGGTTTTCCACAGCAGACGAGTTTCAGAGCTTCGCAACCACTCGAACTGGTTCACGTAGATCTGTGCGGACCAATCACACCTCGTACAGATGCCAGGAATCAATACTTCATGTTGATCGTGGATGACTATTCAAGAGCCATGTGGGTGTACATGCAGAAAAGCAAAGATGAGGCAAAGACGAACTTTCAGAAGTTCATAACTCTTGTCGAAAACGAAGTCGACAAAAAGGTGAAGTCGGTCAGGTCAGATCGAGGAGGAGAATTCCTCGCGAAAGAGTTCGACTCGATTTGTGAAGAGAAGGGTATTGCAAGACTCTTCACGGCTCCGTATTCACCTCAACAAAACGGAGTCGTAGAAAGAAGAAACCGGACCGTGGTCGAAACGGCACGAAGTCTGTTGAAGAGCCGATTCCTGCCCGGGAGATTTTGGGCAGAAGCAGTACGACATGCTGTCTATCTGCTAAATCGTGCGACCACGCGATCACTGGATGGAGTCACTCCATATGAACAGTGGTCGGGAAGAAAACCCAATGTCGAGCACCTAAGGGTCTTCGGATGCTTAGCCCATTTGAAGCCATCCACTTATCTCAAGAAGCTAGACGACCGGAGCAGACGGATGATTTATCTTGGCTTGAAACCAGGCACCAAGGCGTACAGGTGCTATGATCCGGTCGAAAAGAAGATTCATGTGAGCAGAGACGTGGTCTTCGAAGAGAACAAACATTGGGAGTGGGAAGAACACGAGGACATTGAGAAAGACATGTCGAAGTGGGTAACCTTCGAAGTCGAAGAAGTCGATGCTGACAATACGGAAGAAGCTACGACCACATCTCAAAGCCAAAATTCGACCGGTGCTGATGATCAGGAAGTCTCACCAAATGAAGAAGAGTCTGATGAAGAAGATTCGAGCGATAGAATACCGAAGATGAGAAGCATAAGTGAGATTTATGCACAAACTGAATCAGTGCAGTCTGAAAAGCTACTGCTTTACACGACTGCAGAAGAACCTGGAAGCTATGAAGAAGTAAAGGGAGATGCATACTGGAGAGCAGCTATGCAGGAAGAGCTGAAGTCGATTGAAGAGAATGACACATGGGAACTCATCGATTTGCCAAAGGGTCATCGAGCAATCGGTTTAAAGTGGATCTTCAAGGTAAAGAAGGATTCCAAGGGAGAAGTCGTAAAACACAAAGCACGACTTGTGGCGAAAGGGTATGTTCAAAAACAAGGCATCGACTACGAAGAAGTCTTTGCCCCAGTAGCTCGTATGGAGACTATACGACTACTTCTTGCATTGGCAGCAAACGGTGGATGGGAGATTCACCACATGGATGTGAAAACGGCGTTCTTGAACGGAGACATTAAGGAGGAAGTTTATGTCTCTCAACCGCCGGGTTTTCAATCCAAGGAGCAAGCCGAGAAAGTCTTGAAGCTGAACAAAGCTCTCTACGGACTTAAGCAAGCACCACGAGCATGGAATTTGAAGCTTGACAAAAGTCTAACGGCACTCGGGTTCAGAAGAAGCAACTCTGAACATGCTGTGTACACGAGGGGAGATGCGAAGAACAGACTGATTGTGGGCGTTTACGTGGACGACTTGATCATTACTGGATCGAGTTCGAAGGAGATCACGAGGTTTAAAGAAGAGATGAAGAGGCTGTTCAAAATGACCGATTTGGGACTTCTGTGCTACTACCTCGGCATTGAAGTAAATCAAACCGACAACGGCATAACACTTTGTCAGTCGGGATATGCTCGAAAGATTCTGGAGAAGTCGAGTATGGAAGAGTGCAATCCATGTCAAACCCCAATGGAGAATCATCTGAAGTTGAGCAAGACAGGCCCAGGATCACCAGTTGATGCCACGACTTATAGGAGCATTGTCGGAAGTCTACGGTATCTGGTGCACACCCGACCAGACATCTCGTTTGCGGTCGGATACGTAAGTCGTTTCATGGAGAAACCGACTCAGGAGCATATGAATGCCGTGAAGCACATCCTGAGATACATCAAAGGTACTTTGAATCTCGGGACTCAGTACAAGAGAGGAGGTGGAAAGTCGTTGCAGCTGACGGGCTACAGTGATAGCGACATGGCGGGAGATGTCGACGATCGAAAGAGCACGACAGGCATAATGTTTGTGCTTGGGGAGAGTCCGATCAGCTGGCAATCTCAGAAGCAAAAGGTGGTTGCATTATCTTCATGTGAAGCCGAGTACATCGCAGCGAGCGCAGCATCTTGTCAGGGGGTCTGGCTCGCTCGACTGTTGAGTGAATTGTCAGATGAAGAAATTCAGAAGGTAACGCTCAGGGTTGATAACAAATCGGCTATTTCACTGAGCAAGAATCCGGTTCTACATGATAGAAGCAAACACATAGACACAAGATATCATTATATCAGAGATTGTGTCGAAGAGGGGAAGATCGATATCAACTATATCAGAACCGAAGAACAGAAAGCAGACATATTGACAAAGTCGCTGGGGCGAATAAAGTTTTCAGAGATGAAGAAGAAGATTTGATGTAACCACGCCACCAACACATACGACCATAGCGGTCAATATCAAGATTGAACTAAAGGTGAATTCGTTTCTTCAACTTCAACACATTTTAAATGAGAATATGATGCTACCTAATGATGAAAATATATATATTTGTAGCACCACATCACTTTGGAACCAATTGAAGCAAGGGTTCAAGTTGGACAGGTTTTGGAATCCAATTCGGCCTCCAGATCAATTCGGATTCAGCCTGACAAGCCAATTTCAAACGGCCATAACTTTTGATCCAGAAGGCTTCTCAGGGCCCGTGAGTACTCGTTGGAAAGCTCTTGGAGTCTACTTTCAGATGGATCTGGTCTCACCTCCAAACTCCATCCGAGCAGATCAGAAACTGCAAAACAAGTCACGTTACTTTTCCAATCCGAGTCAAAATGGGCCGAGGGCCTTGTAACTTGGGCTATTTGGGCCGGTACTGTTCACGTGAACAGTAGCACGGGCGCGTGAACAGTAACCGTGAATAGTACCACATCCCTTGTCATTAGATAAGTGTGGCTTCCCCCTCCCCTATTTAAGGAGGCCGCACCCCTTTAGTTTTCCTTGGGGGTTTTGCTTAGATTAATCTGTCTTTGAACAGTTTCGCCGTTCATCGGTTTGTGAGACCCCACTTGTGAACTTAATATTTATTCGCAATTTCAGATTGCATCTTCTACTCTCTTGCTTGTGTTCTCGATTCGCTTGCAGGAGATAGCCTTCTTGGCGAGGTCAATCGTGTTCGGCACGGTTGATAACCAACGGAGCAGTGGTGTAGTGATTGCGAGGGGTTCGATCTGTTTTGGTCGGAGCCTTTGGATCATCAACGTCGAGATCTCCACAATCGACTTATCAGTACCTCTCGGAAGATCGGGCCGTCGTCACATCAGTTGGTATCAGAGCAACGGTTGCCCGTGAGGTAATTCTTGTATCCCTATTTAGTAGATTGGTTTTTATTTCCTATAGTCCAGAAAAAAATTGCCCCACAAAAAGAATTAATTCCGCTGTCCAAACCCCGTTGTGCCTTTCAATCTGTTAGTTTTGGTTTGCTAAATTGAATTTGTGTCCATATTAGCATTGTCAAGTTGCTGGTCATATCCTTGTTCCATTAAAAATCCAAACAAAAGAAAAATTCCCCACCCCAAACCCTAATTTTCAAATTCGACTGCTTCTTCCTTTCTCTGCAGCCGCCACCAAAAACGCCATATCTTTTGATTCCGAGATTATTTTTGAGTGGGACCACCGCCATTAGATTCAAAAATCTCTTATCCATCTATCTGTAAAATTTCACGTTATTCCAGCAAGTCAGTTAAGAGATATATGCGGTGAAAGTTGACTCAGTTATCTGTTTTGAATCTGCAACAGTCAGCAGTTGTGATTTTTGTGCGAATTTCTGCGTCGGGTTTTGGAAGTTGACCCCAAAAGCAAATATGTAGAAAAAGCCGTCATAAAACAGAGAAAAAAAGAATCAGTGAAAAAAGGGCATCTGACAAAAAGTTACGGCCAAAATACCGACGTACTGTCCAGTGGACAGAAATCTTCAGTTTTCAGTTTTGGGTCAATCCTTGTGTTCTTCAATTCCAGATTGCATTGGATTGAATTATCTTGTATTTACCACTCATACACATTGCCATACACTTGTTTTTAGCCTTCTTCCATTCTTGGTTGATCAGCAACATAGGCTAAGTGCTAGATACGGACTATAATTCAATTCTATGCAATTCTGAAATTAACTGATTGTTCTCCATTGCTACCATATTGTGCCTTCCAAGCTACACCTACTCTTGAACAAAACAGGTTCCCTCTTGCAATCGTACCCACGCTCGACACGGTATCACGAACCAGCCACCGGTTGTACCACCTGCTGCATCGGTAAGAACACTTGTAAGAGTGTAGTAAGACGCTTGAGAATATGTGATTCCACCTTCCACCACCTAGTAGTGCATAGGGATAATACCTTTGTGTTGTCTTTTGTTTTCTACTAACCATGACAGGTGGGTTGTCTGATGATAATGAGAGACAAAACCGCGACGCAAGTGCTTCATTTGTTGCCCAAGATGCACGCCCACGACACCGCCTACATCAAAACCGTCACGGTATGGGAGGTAATAATTTTCAGCACCATAATGATCGTTCTAATCATGACCCTTTTGCTAAAGTCAAATTTATCATTCCATCTTTTTATGGTCTTTATGATGCTGAAATATATCTTGATTGGGAGATGACGGTAGAGCAGAAGTTTAATTCTCACTTGGTTCCTGAGCAACATAGAGTTAGACAAGCTACTAGTGAGTTTAAGGACTTTGCTATTATCTGGTGGAATGATATGGGTACCATGCGCTTACAACCTGATACATGGAAGCGGTTAAAAGAAGCTATGCGTGCTAGATTTGTTCCTCCTGCTTTTAAACATGAAATGCATAAGAAATTGCAGTGCTTAGACCAAGGTAATAAATCTGTCGAGGAATATTATCAAGAACTACAAATAGGCATGTTGCGTTGTAATGTTGTTGAGGACACGGAGGATAAGATTTGTCGTTTCTATGGGGGGTTACGGCGTGAAATTCAGGACATTGTTTATTATAAAGATTTTACAACTGTCAACCAGTTGTTCCAGCTTGCTTGTTTGGCAGAAAAAGAATTGCAGGGTAGGCAACAAAGGACGAGGAACAACTTTGGAGGTACGTCTACATCGAGATCAACGCCTGGGCAAGCCAAGATAGCCTCACCTCCTATTTGTCGAGCTGCTGCCCCCTCTGTGAGTAGGGCGCATTCAGCAGCACCGTCGCCACCATCACGCGCACCCGAGACGAGCAAATCTACTAGTGTTAAAGCACCAGTACAGAGCTCTTCATCGGTTGCTTCCACGGGCCGTACGACGGGCATCGTGTGCCACCGTTGTAAAGGGATGGGCCACGTCATGAGAGATTGCACAAGTCAGCGGGCGTACATTACGACAGAAGATGGTGGTTATGTAAGTGCTAGTGATGTTGAGGATGAATATGCTCTTGCAGCTAACCTTGCAGGTAATGGTGATGATCATGAGAACAAACCTGTGTTTGTGCCATTTTCTGTGACTAACAACTTGCAGGTAGTTGAGAACCATGCCAAAGAGGAGCATGAGCTGATTGAATCACTGACCCCATTGGTTGAGAATGAAGATAAGGAGATGGATGCACTTACATCATCTGAGGAGAGCCAAAAAGGTAAAGAACATGGTGCTATCATCGCTCACGGTATTGATTTCGTACTACAACAAGACATAGCGCAACCTTGTGAGTATATACCTACTGTAGTACAATCTTTTGATATTCCTTGTGTTGACTTAAATGAACCATGTGCTAATCTAAATTCTCATAATTTTGCACATGTTGAATTAATAACACATAAAGAAGTTTTGACTAGAATTTATCCTGCTAATTCATTGTGTTACATCATGTTGGATCTACCTATGAAATTATCACATGCTATGGAGAAAGTTTCTGAACTTGCATGTTCGAAATTCTTATTTAGTACCTACACCCCTGGATATAAGTTTAATTTGATTGGAGATTATGATGTGGAAAATCAATTTCTTGTATATCGAATATGCATAACTTGCGATCACATGGATGAATTGAAACTTATTGTTTGGGACAACAATTCTTGTATGTTGAATCATGTTGAATGTGAGAGGGAAGTAAGATTTAGTACTCATTCAATGCCTATGTGTTCATCTCTTTTTGCACCATCTAGTATAGACAATCTGAATAAAGATGATGAATTATGGCAGAACATACAAAGCTCTTCACTCTTACTAGATGAATTTGCTATTGTTCGATTGAGATATGATTATATAGATGAACTTTGCTTGATTCCAAAAGTTGTAGTTTTGCCCATATGTGCCACCACTACAAGTTTACAAATTCAAAGATTTGAATTGCATAAATGCTTCACTTACATTTGCAAAACAAGTTGCAATAATTACTGTGTGAGAAATTTTGAATTGCTCATTAACATATATGATTACTCTTGGGTTACTAATACAACAAGTTTTTATGATCATTGCTGTTTTATAACATTAATTGTGCAACAACGAAGAACGGTTAAAACGGATGACATATACATATACCATGCATACACCTTGGCTTCTTTGTTACCATTTTTTCAGCTTATCAAAAGCCGAGGACGGCTTTGTTTGCAAGAAGGGGAGGATGATAAGAACATGAACCCTATGGATACAACCATATTTGCACTACTTGTTGTTACAATTACAAGAGCTCCTACGCATCACTTAAATTATGAGGTGAGCTCGTTTCAAAGAGATTGTACTTTATTTGATAAAGAACTTATGATATTACATGAGAGTTTGTTGCGTTTGTTATCATGTACCAAGATTTATGATCAAGATCATGCAATACGTGATGCTACACCTATGTTAAAACCGAGGACGGTTTTCTGTCAAGAAGGGGAGGATGATGTAACCACGCCACCAACACATACGACCATAGCGGTCAATATCAAGATTGAACTAAAGGTGAATTCGTTTCTTCAACTTCAACACATTTTAAATGAGAATATGATGCTACCTAATGATGAAAATATATATATTTGTAGCACCACATCACTTTGGAACCAATTGAAGCAAGGGTTCAAGTTGGACAGGTTTTGGAATCCAATTCGGCCTCCAGATCAATTCGGATTCAGCCTGACAAGCCAATTTCAAACGGCCATAACTTTTGATCCAGAAGGCTTCTCAGGGCCCGTGAGTACTCGTTGGAAAGCTCTTGGAGTCTACTTTCAGATGGATCTGGTCTCACCTCCAAACTCCATCCGAGCAGATCAGAAACTGCAAAACAAGTCACGTCACTTTTCCAATCCGAGTCAAAATGGGCCGAGGGCCTTGTAACTTGGGCTATTTGGGCCGGTACTGTTCACGTGAACAGTAGCACGGGCGCGTGAACAGTAACCGTGAATAGTACCACATCCCTTGTCATTAGATAAGTGTGGCTTCCCCCTCCCCTATTTAAGGAGGCCGCACCCCTTTAGTTTTCCTTGGGGGTTTTGCTTAGATTAATCTGTCTTTGAACAGTTTCGCCGTTCATCGGTTTGTGAGACCCCACTTGTGAACTTAATATTTATTCGCAATTTCAGATTGCATCTTCTACTCTCTTGCTTGTGTTCTCGATTCGCTTGCAGGAGATAGCCTTCTTGGCGAGGTCAATCGTGTTCGGCACGGTTGATAACCAACGGAGCAGTGGTGTAGTGATTGCGAGGGGTTCGATCTGTTTTGGTCGGAGCCTTTGGATCATCAACGTCGAGATCTCCACAATCGACTTATCAGTACCTCTCGGAAGATCGGGCCGTCGTCACATCAAGATTGGCATGATCGAAGTCGAAAAACAAGATTAGGGAGAGAATGTTGTAAATAATCTTGTTTTAGAGTCATGTACAAAATTTGGGTGTAATCGAAGTCGAATTGCAACCGCAATTCAGAGTCGTAGGTGGAAACCTAGTCGAAGTCATATTAGAATCAGAGTCGGAGTAGGTGTTGAGAACCCGTGTTGAAGTAGGACAGCCGGGTATAAAAAGAGGCTTAGAGCCATGTATTCGATGTACCAAGCAATTGAGAAAATACCAAAAAGAGGGAAACACACAAAGCATTGTTTTGTCGTGTGATTGTGCAAGGCGTGGTCGGAAGGACTCACGATCACTGCAAGCGTGATCGGGAGGAGTTACGACCACGGCAAAAGTTCCAGCAGGGAAGGCTACGACCACGGTGAAGGTGGTCGTAAGGAGTCAAAGGTGGTCGTAACGAGCTACGACTACACCGGGAAGGCCAGAACGTGGTCGGAAGCGACTCCGACCACGTTGAAGGAAGTGAACGTGGTCGTACGGGTGTTCGACCACGGTGAACAGTGATCGCCAGCATCACTGCGTGATCGTAGAAGGTTTCGATCACGGTATCTCGAGCGGCTGAAGGAAGGCAGCGGCAGCGATATCGCAGAGCGGTCGTAAATTGCTACAGTAAATTTACGACCACATTGAAAAGCGATCGGAGGAGATTGAGGCGTTCGGAATTGGTCGTAAGTACTCTGAACCGATCGTATTTGATTCTCACCGGTCGTAAACGACTCTAACCGATCGTAAAAGGTCCTGGGAGGTCGTAAGACCTTACAACACCGATCACCACCAGACTAGTCAGATATTATCCAAATCTCGGTCTTAAATTGTCCATATAAGTGAATTTTACTTCCTGATGATCTGCGGCAATAGAATTACAAAAAATGTAAATCACCAGTACGCATTTTGATCGGTACGTGCAAATATGCCAATTCCTTGGTACGTGCACATTGATAGTTGATATCGTTGGGCCTGCGCATCACTATGTGTAGGGTCCCTGCATCTGAGCCGCACACTGTTTGATCTGAGTAACCGCCTGCATGATCTCCTACTTGAAACTCTGCATGTTGCCGAACATATACAATTTATAACAGCTAATAGTGATGACTTCAGTCAATCTAATGGTATGTTCTTTTGGGCTACGGTTCATGGCTTTTAGTTGTTTACAAGAAAGAGCATAGAGATAGTCACTAGCGTGTGATTTTGGTTGATCTAAATAAAGTCACTACACTTACTCGCGTGCGATTTCGGTCGATCTAGATAAAGTCGCTACAGCGACTTCTAGATCCCGTTTTGAAAAGATATTCCGTTTGAAAGCTAGCTACTGTAGAAAAACCAAAAGCTAGAAGATGAAAAGAACCGGCCCAAAAGCTTTTAGCAACACACTCAAGAATGGGACAAATCATCTCATCACTATATGAAAAACTCAAATTTTAATACCTCCGTTAATTAGAGGAAGCTATACCATCCATAGGAACCATTGTTGGCTAGCAGTGCCAGCCTCTACGGAACGGTTGCTCCAGCTCCTCGAGCTTCGGGCAGTGCCTGATATCTACGTTCTTTACCCGTGCAATCGGCCTTGATCCTCCTCCAATCGAATTCAGCCGATGATCTTCAGGTTCTCGAGAGACGGCAGGCCGCTCCAGATCTGCAAATCCAAGGTGGCGATGGCGGCGAGGTTGCGCAGGCAGCTGAGCGTCGGATCGGAGAACTCCCCGCACGCTTCCAGCCTGAGCGCCTTCAGGGAGCGGGGCAAGGCCAAGCCTGGCTCCCAGTTGAGACTCCAACAGTGAGACACCTCCAGATCCTCCAGATGAACAAAACCCCCGAGGCTCTCGGTTGGTAATGACACTAGATCCTCGCAGTTTGAGATCCTTATCGCCTTGATCGCCGGCAGATATTCTGGCCGTAGTAAATTGTGGAGGCTCTTTAGTCTTCTGCACCAGGTAATGGACAGCTTAGGGCCTGTTTGGTTGGTTGTATATACCTGGCTCGTATCAACTCATGCAAGAGATATACGTTTGGTTACCTGGTTGGCTCTTTGGAGCCAGGCCCACCTCATGCAAATTCCGTTCGCGAGCCAGGCCCGAGGGAAACGAAGACAACGACCTTCGCTCCTCAGCCTGGCTCGTCCGATGCAGGAGCACCCACTGCGAACGACCCCGCGTGCATCCAGTTACGAACGAGACCGCGACCTGCGTGCAGAGGGAACGAAGCCAGCGCTAGGGTTTCCCTCGTCAGGAGATTCCCTCGGCGGCGGCGGTCTCCTCCCGGTCGGCGGCGGCCTCCTCGCGCTCGGTTGCTGCTTCCTCCCGCTAGGCGGCGGCTTCCTCCCGCTCGGCGGCGGCGACGCTCTCCTCCCGCTCGGCGGCGACGGCGGTCTCCTCCCCCTCGGTGCCGGCTTCCTTCCGCACGGCGGCTACTGTCTTCACCACCGCTCGGCTCCGCTTCCGCTCCTCCCTCTGGTCTTCACCACCTCCTCTCGCTCGGAGGCGCCGCCAACAGTCGTCACCGCCTCTGCTCTTCACCGGATCTGGTACCTACAATGTGAGTACTGAGTAGTGCTTTTCTCCTGATTGTAGGGATGCTCATATTTATTCCAGTTTTCTATTAGTGAATGTTAGCCATGAACATACAACTGCCTGCTAGTGCTGTTTTGTTGAAAAAACTAGTGACTTATTACAGAAGTATTTGATGCAACTACCTTGTTTTTGTTGTAAGAAGTGCTAGACAACGTGGCCCTAGGATAAGCTATGGCCCAATGTTAGAAAGGGACATAGCTAGACAGTCTAATTTGCGTTTCATCTACCATTCAGATGATACACACTGCTTGGACCAACTTAGAATGAAGAGGGCCCCATTTTTTCAGTTGTGTAACTTGTTTCGTGAGAGAGAACTATTGCGAGACAGTATACATAGCTCAGTTGAGGAACAAGTTGCCATGTTCCTTCTTATTGTAGGCCATAACCATAGATTTAGGGCCTTACAACCTACTTTTAGGCGGTCCATTGAAACCATCAGTAGGTATTTTAGAGAGGTCTTGTATGCGGTTGGTGAGCTGCGTAATGAGATGATCACTCCCCCGTCAACAGACATCCACCCTAAAATTGTTGGAAACAGGAGATTCAACCCCTACTTTAAGGTAAATACCTAGTGTCCAATCTGTTCAATAGCTTCATTTTTCATCTTGGAAATATGTCATAACCTTATTTTGGTTACTAGGACTGCATTGGTGCAATAGATGGAACCCATATCCTTGCTAGAGTTCCAACTACTTGGGCTCCGGCTTTTAGGGGGAGGAAGGGTGTAACTACCCAGAACGTTATGGCTGCAGTGGACTTCGATCTGAAGTTTACGTATGTACTTGCTGGGTGGGAAGGGTCTGCACATGATGCCCTAATACTTGCGGATGCCTTGGAGAGGGATGATGATCTGAGTGTGCCCGCAGGTAATACAAGTGCCCAAAATTAAGAGCAGCCAAATTTTGTTGTTGCTATGGTAGTAATCAAACCCATTCTTGTTATGTCGTAGGCAAGTATTATCTTGTTGATGCTGGTTATGCTGCTAGACCTGGGTTCCTTCCACCATACCGTGGGTGCCGATATCACTTGAGGGAGTTTGGAGGGAGGCATCACCCACGTGACTCTAGGGAGTTGTTCAATCTTAGACACTCCTCACTTAGAGTCACAATTGAACGCGCATTTGGAGCCCTCAAAAACCGTTTCAAGATACTCTATAACAAGCCTTTCCATCCATACAAGACGCAAGTGAAGCTAGTTCTTGCCTGTTGCATACTTCATAATTGGATACTTCAGTTTGGGAGTGATGACTGTGTGCCACCTGAATCTGAATGGAATGCAAATCCTGAAAATGAAGACGGGCCACCATATTTGGCAACGGGCAAGCCACAGGGAGATTTGCAATGGGTTCCAATGAGCCTCTTGGAACACCGGCTGACATGGCTGACAGCCACGTGAATAATGGTGAAAATGGTGTTAGTGTTGAAGAAATTGATGTGGCTGTTGGGGGTGGTAATGGTGCTAGAGCTAGTGGTGTTGGTCCTCCTCCTCCAGAAATGAACCCATCAAATGACGTCAGTGGTGGATCTAGCTCACTTAAGAGAAAAAGGGCCCCTGTTATGTCTGAGGAAGAAGTTACCCTCTTCACAAACATGACCGCTGCTGTGAATAACGTGGCTGTAGCCATAACTTCTACAGTTCATGCTGAGGTGCATCCTGACCTGTACAATGCAGTGGTAGATCTCCCTGGCTATAGTATGGAGGCACTGCTGCATGCTCTAACTCATTTGACTAACAACAAGGCAGAAAGCCTAGTCTTTCTGCAAATGACCCTGGTGCATCATGTGCTTTGGGTTAGGAATTTCCTAACCCAGCGTTTCCCTCATTTGGTACCAGCTGACTAGTTATCTAACTATTTGGAGAGGTGGTTACACACCTTGCTATGTATCTATAAGCGCTAACACACTGGTGGCTGTGGTGGTAGTGGGACACCATATATTTTGTATAAATCTAGGCCTACTTTTGTGGTGGTAGTGGGACAACATATCTTTTGTTATGATCAAACTACTGCTTGTAGTACTATTGGTGATAATGAAACTACTGGTTGTGTATGTACACATTGATGCAGTGCTGTTCAGAATCCCTTATTCTTCAGCTGTGCATAATCTTAAACCTTCTGGTTTTGTAGGTAGAAAGAATGTGATTTATATGTTCATAATAGGCCCAGCTACTTTGAAGTTTGAACTGTGTATTCCAAAGAAAGTTATTTTTTCTTTTGAGATGATATTCTCATTTGTTACTATCTGTGATTTTTTCTTTTGAGATGATATTCTCATTTGTTACTATCCGTTTTTGCTGGAAAATAGAAATGCACGTTGGCTTGTTGAACACATTGATGCAATCTGTAGTTCCTTTGGTTTAGCTCATTACTTTGATGCTTTCTTATCTGTCTTGGAAGTGTTATTATGATGGTATGCTATTGCATTGTGGATGAGTTCTTAACTATGATATCTGGTTATTCTTGATACAAATGAATGTAACCACTCAGCTGTGATATGATATGCATGATTGTTGTCATGTAGTAGCATATTGAGAAAACAAACAAAGCACAGAGCACCCAAACAGATGAAAACACTACAAGCTACGCTGTAATACAATTTACACGACACAGATACATCAGCAACAGTACTACTATTACACACTGCTTCTTTCCCCTTTTATTCATCGCAAGCTACACATACGCAGGTACACCCGTACATACCATATCTCTTAACACAACAGCACAGGGTCATTTCATCTTCGCGAGTATCCAAAGCTGGCGATCATCACACATTCACAACCTCACTACCTACAAAATGTAATTAATGGAATAACAAAGTACGATATGGTGGTGCTCATAGTTTTGTCAAGTTTTGATATTAATATATGTTAAAATATATAGATTGACTACATAAAACTAATATAATTAAATTTGTCTTGCAAAATTCTTTCAAAATATATATTTATTATTATTTTTGTTAGCATATTATGATAATAAATCATAGTCTAAATTTCAGAGAATCTCTTTTTAAGCTAAAGCCGAATCTTTACTGTAACATGTTTCAGATGCAGCCAATCATACAGATGCAGCCAACCAAACACAATCTCTTGCATACAATAGTCTCAGCAATCCACTTGTTCAGGCAACCAAACACCATCTTTACTCATACAGCTTCAATGGATACAGGCAACCAAACACCATCTTTACTCATACAGCTTCAATAGATACAGGCAACCAAACAAGTATATTTGCATGTGTCTAACCAGGCTCAGACTAGCCAGGATGAGCCATGCGAGCTGGGTTGAGAAGATGCGGGCAACCAAACAGGCCCTAAGGGTGTGTTTGGTTCGTGGATGGAGGTTGTATCGTATATCCTGGATGAGTGGATGCAGGCTGAGTGGAATCGTATTTCAGAAAAAGAAGATGTTTGGTGAGGCTGTATGAGCGGATACAAAAAAACCGAGATGTTGTTTGGTTGCCTGTATGAGCGGATGCAGTCTACCAAACCTGAGAGGCTGACACGTGGGACCGCATAAGATACACTGCATCCACTCATCCAGGATGGCTAGTGAAGCTCATTTTGAGCGTATCCACCCATCCAGGATGAGGGCGTATTTTTGCATCCGCTCATACAGGCTGTATCCGCTCATACAGGCAACCAAACAGACTCTTTCTCAGATTATACGGATCCACCCATCCAGGATGAGAGAGATACATGCAACCAAACACACCCTAAGTGAGTGACCGGAACCCAGCAGAGCTGCTTCTGCTGCTGCCCACTTCGGAGGGTTCGACGAAAAGAATTGCAACGTTAGGACAGGAGTTGATCGAGAGCGATGCCAAGCTGCTCAACTCATCTTCACGGATCCAACTAGGATGAAATCCAGGGCCCATATAAAACCTCACTTCTACATGCTTAATGTTGGAGCTAGGCCGTAGTCCTTCAAGCACTTCCATCTCCTGGCTACTGTTATGCTTTTCCGGCCTAATCGACTCGTGCCACGATAGAATCAATGTATGTAGGTAAATCTTCTTGTATAGCGCGGCCTCAGCAGCTTGCTCCCTGCTCATCACGTTGCGAAGGCCACTGATCTCCAATCTTCCTTGAAGGTGGATCATGTTCTTCAGTTCTTGAATCCCCCTTCCAGGCTTGTCATCAACAGTGTAGTAAGGCATCTCTTGAAGTAAGGCAAGCTTACCTATTTCCGGTACACATCCAAACTGGCTGATAAGATCATCCTTCAGTCTAACTCTCTGCAAGTTTATTAACTTGATGATATCCTTGGGAACATCATTGAATTTGCAGTTCTGAGCGTCCAAGATTTCAAGCTTATAAAGACGCCAAAAAGTATCTGGAAGCTTGTTGAAATCGCAAGCAGAAATGTCAAGATAGCGAAGATGTATAAGGTTGCCCACATTATCAGGTAGTTCCTCCAGCTGGGACGATATGAACCGCAGCATTCGGATGTTAGTGAGATGACAGAACCATGTTTTGAGTACAGTAGTAGTCATAATATCGGAGCCAACGCAAATGCACACAACTGACCGCAGCGTCTTGTACTTGTGCAAGCTTTCTAAATCACTGCTACTGAGACCGCTGCTGCCGTGTACCGACACATGACAAACATTGGGAGGAATTCTCGATAAGTCACATCTACCTTTAACCACAAAGCACTCATTCCTGGATTTTTAGCTGTGCCATCTCATGCAGCAAATCATGAAAGAAGCTTTCTGGAAGACGATGGAGCTTTCTGAAAGAAGGATCGATTTACCATTTGCTGGAAGTACACATGGCCAACATGTACTGCTCTGATAAGGCTCCACTAGACCCACTGCTATCCAGCTATCCATTAGTGTCTCTTTATCAAACTCGTAATCCTTAGGGTACATAGAACAGAAAGAGAAGCAGCGCTTCAAATGGAAGGGCAGATATTGGTGGCTCAACTCAAGGGCTGGACCGATGCTGATTTCCTCCTGATGAGGCAATTCCCACAACTCACTTTCCAAGATGCACTTCCAGTATCCAGCATCAAGTTTCAGGCTTAATAAGCGTCCGAGAATTTTGGCACCCAGAGGAGAACCATTTAACCTTGCAACTATGCTTCTGCCAATACGCTCCAACACCGGGTGGCTGTTGGAATAATCAGAACGGAATGCCTGCATCCTAAAGAACTCCCAAAGAGTTTCTTCAGGTAAGCCCTCCAACACCAAGGGCTTCTTTGCACCAAGATGCTCAGCATTAGCAACCTTCAGAGACCTTGTTATCACGAAAACCATACTTCCCAGTGTGGCACATTTTAGTGGGTCAAGGAAACTCTTCCATCTATGGCAATCATCTCGGCATACATCCTCCTGCACGTCATCAAGTACAAGCAAGAACCTCCTGGAGTGATGAATGATGCCATTAGATAGAATTCTCTGGAGACTACTTAAGTCATCAGATTTCATCTCGCTTTCGGCAACAGAGAATATTAACCTCTTAATCAACTTCTTCTCATCAAAGCCATCCGAGACACTTAACCAGATAAGCAGGTCAAAATGATCCAGACTTGCTCATCGGCTGGAGTGCTCATCCGAGACACTTAACTTCTTCTCCTCACTGACAATATGATGGGCCAGAGTAGTCTTCCCGACACCACCACCTCCTACTGTTGGCAAAACTTCAGGTACCATAGATGCGCCCCAGACTTGCTCATCGGCTGGAGTGTTCTCTTGCAAATCAAGCAAGTCGATCAACTCCATCAACTCTCTCTCATGCCCAAAGATTGTTTGCTCCTCTGGAAAAAGATTGGCTTCCAGACTGACTGATTTATCAATATAAAACAGCTCTAGCGTATCATGCAAGCCCAGGTGCCCCATTTGGCTTATGAGATGATCGAGCTTTCCTTTGATTTCTTCCATTTTGATGTCAGAGAACTCTGGGAATTGAGATTGGACTGTATTGCCCTCAACTTTGTCCTGGAGCTCATGATAATTGAGCTCGTCCAAGATGTCTTCAGCACAGTACACTGCATCCTTGGCTTTCTGGAGGAGCGTTGAAACGGCATCCTTGTGAACCCAACACTCAGCATGTTCAATAAGATCGTGCATACTAGATAGGGTTCTCTGAAGCACAACCCGTTTATCACTTTCCATTTCCAGGGTGTTATAGTTCACTGGCTGCTTACCCATTAGCCTCTCTGCATTGAAAGAACAGCGCTTATTCCTTGGGAAAAATATAACAACATGCAGATAGCAACAGATCTATATATTTTAACTAGCTTTAAACCACTTGGAATTCGAAGGCTAGATGTTATAATGTACAATATATCTTTATATCTATTTATTATTAAAAATCAATGCTAGGCGTTTTAGAGTCACTAAGAAAAAAGAGAAAAATTCTTACAACAAAGCAAAAGTAAAACATTTGGTCCTTAATTAAGTAGGTTCTAATTAAGCAAAACTATAACAGCCGTCAGATGTTATTGCTTAAAGGTATATTTCTTCTTAATTTAAAAGAGATTAAGGACAAATGGCGCGAATACTACCAGAAGAAATCTCACGAATTGGAGAACCTAAAGTCGCTGTAGCTGTGGTAAGTTATTGCACGAATACCACCACCACCAGCTCTGGTGGCATGACCGCCACTGTCGACCGAGAGATTAAAAGTTTCAAGTTGAAATTTGGAATTGTATGGAGTTAGAAGTTTGATAGTTCGAGTTGAAAGATTCAAATTTCCATTTGAAACCGATGACGGAGGCACTGAGGCCCCAAACACCGGTGGCTGTACTGGAAACTACACAGGAGGCAGTTGGGAAGGCAACGAGGAAATTAGAATGGGGAAGGGGGAGCACGCAGCGTTAGTTGCTTTTGTTGGCAGCGGATGGTAGAGAACTAGACATTCTCTTAATCCGCACCATACTAATCAGGCCTCACCAAATAAATGGAGTATATATTTAAACTTTTACTCCGATTAATGAGATATTTTTTATGTATTTTGTTCTAGTTTTCAGATCTTTCATGGGCACTTCTAGCCCTTAAAGCGAAGTGACTGGTTGTTTCTACTGATATATAGATAAGAGCCACATATTTTTGCACAAGTTGCATGTATAAAGTCTCCCAAGGCTCCCAAGGCCACTATTACTACACTGGGATGGCGACAAGCTCCAACAACTTTATCTTCAAGACTTCAAGACGTTCAATTCTTGAAGGAGGACACAAGGCCTCGAGCACTCCGTTCTCACCGCTCATCAAGCTGTGGCACCACCCCCGCCAATCTAGAGCCAATTCCTTAAGATATTGCTTGTCAACAAGTCTAGCCTCAGCGGCTTCTTCCATACTCCAAACATTAGCAATGGAACTGATTGAAAGCCGCCTAGTAAGCTGATTCATGCCCTCCAACTCAGAAATTCTCCGCCCATTCTCCTTTCCAACCGTAAAAGAGCTCAAGTTCCGTAGACAAGACAGGTTTCCAAGCCC
Organism: Dendrocalamus latiflorus; assembly: GCA_017311315.1. Taxonomy (NCBI): domain Eukaryota; kingdom Viridiplantae; phylum Streptophyta; class Magnoliopsida; order Poales; family Poaceae; genus Dendrocalamus; species Dendrocalamus latiflorus. Next base: position 24,489,196 of record CM029657.1, read on the forward strand.
ACTTAGAGTTGATAACTTCTCATAGCATATCGCTGGCAGAGCTAGACGACGCAAGTTGACTAGCTTTGTAACGTCCTGATGAATTGTTTGCAGACTCGAACAATTGGCGTCAAAAACTTGTAGGCTGTAGAGGCACCAGAATTTCTCTGGTAATTCTTGTATGCGGCTATGAGATATATCAAGATAACGAAGGCTGCTCAACTCACAAATGCTCTCAGGTAGCTTTACCAGCTTGCAACCTTTCAAACTCAAAAACAGGATGTTGGAGAGCAGATTGAACTATGGAACCTCGACCTTGAATCTGGTTCCAAACCTAAGCGAACGCAATTTATTCACATGTTGAATGTCTCCCATTCGGCATAGAGCATCATTATTCACCTCGATTGATATATGGCGAACTGTATGCGGCATGCTCCTCTGTTTCTGGTAGTTCAAATCTTGCATTAAGAAGCACTCATCCACTGAAACAGACTGTGCCATGTCATGGATCAAGTCATGTATCACATATCTACTTTGTTCCGGGAACTTGGTATCAGCTTGAAAAAGGAACCTACTTCTCAGATCGTCCAAATATCTACTCCCCATATCTTCATGGCGCATGTTCCCACCTGGTGGAACAAAGCTCTGTGCCACCCAAATGTCAACTATGACATCTCTTTCGAAGCTATAATCTTTTGGAAACACAGAACAAAATTCAAAGCATTTCTTAAGCTCTTGTGGAAAGTACAAGTAGCTTAGTTGAAGGGGCGGTAATATCTCATTCTCTTGATGCAGAAAGTACAAGTACTCTGTGCACGTGCCATTTTTTTATTAAATAGATTTTTTTGTTCCAGAAACTACAGCCTGAGCTCTGATACCAACTGTAGCACTCCACATATAGCCAAGGTGGAATACTACTATGGAACGTCATCGCAAGAAATAAAAGTAATAATAAAAGACAATAATAGAATTTCATAGACAAATTAAAACCTTCAAAGTACTTTATTAAATAATCAACGGAAGCTGTAATAATGTTTGAAATATGGGACCGGTCCACTTCTAATCAAATGACAAATAAGTAAATGGCAAAACTTGTGGCAAGCCACAGTGCTGAAATTCGAGTGCTCTCACCCATGCATGCTGCAATCAATCCACTGGCCTTTTACCTGAGAGGGAAAGAGCAAGCGTGAGATTTGAAATCCTCAGCAAGTACCCAACTACGGTCGCAACTCACGAGTAAAACCAGTAATGTAGCCATATGAAATAAAGAGTAAGCATGACAAGTAAGCAATGCACATAAAGCAAGCAATGGACAAGTGATATCAGAAATACTGTCATAAATGGAAAAGAGATAATAGGAGAATTGTGTATTAAGGATATTTGTTATGTGACATTATGGTAAATTATTACACGGGTGCTGGCGACCTCATCCCACATACCCGGTTATACGAGAATAGCCAGGCACAACCTTGTCCTCGACTGTATAACCGCAGACGGGGTGTAATATCCTGTGTAACGAGAATGTACGGCCCCCCGTACGTTACCAGGTTGGGTGGAAATGACCCCTCTATGTGGGTGGCCCCGGCGTGATAACTCTTAGTTTGTTATTTAGGGTGTGTTTGGTTGCCTGTATCTCCTTCGTCCTGGATGAGTGGATCCGTATAATCTGAGAAAGAGCCTGTTTGGTTGCCTGTATGAGCGGATACAGCCTGTATGAGTGGATGCAAAAATACGCCCTCATCCTGGATGGGTGGATACGCTCAAAATGAGCTTCACTAGCCATCCTGGATGAGTGGATGCAGTGTATCTTATGCGGTCCCACGTGTCAGCCTCTCAGGTTTGGTAGACTGCATCCGCTCATACAGGCAACCAAACAGCATCTCAGTTTTTTTGTATCCGCTCATGCAGCCTCACCAAACATCTTCTTTTTCTGAAATACGATTCCACTCAGCCTGCATCCACTCATCCAGGATATACGATGCAACCTCCATCCACGAACCAAACACACCCTTAGCAACTTATTCATGATATATTTAGAGAATGGTGATCGAATTAAGGTATCATTATGGGAGTAAAGATTTAATCCAATGATACCGAAGAGACATGATTGATGATTCTCGATGATGGAAACAAGATCTACCGAGGGAGAAGGTACTAACCAGAGTCACACACACCAGGGTTGTCAAACATACAATTTTATTAGGTGATAAATGATTATTAGGCAGGTTAATGTATAGCAATCAAATCAACTACCATTCACGAATAATAACCAGCAATTAAGGATCAAGATGCAAGACATACCCACGACCGTCCAATATTAAAGATTACTAGTGGTTAACCTTAAATTGGAGCATGATTCGGCGCAACTCTAATTACTGTTTAACATTTGTTTACAACCCTAACAACATATGAATTCTACAGCTAATAGTATACTAATTACGAGCATTTAATACTATCTACCTCATCATATAAAATCTACTAGGCTACAATGACCTACGACAGGCAAACCATAAAGTGTAACAATCGGTAATTACGCTAAGGCAACAGGTAAGCATGTGATATGATATGCGAAAGAAACGGGTTACGCCCGCGAGGTACTTGCCTTGAGCACGCTCGACGGACACGCTGCACGATGGAATCGAGAGATGCAACTGCCCCGCTGCTCCCTCAACCGCCGTGAGAGAACCTACAGGATAAAATGGGGAAACACCGATAAGATATGATGAATTTTGATACAGGAACGACAGGAATAATTGACTGGAAAAGAAACGGCCGTTCGACCGAGCCAACGCGCATTCGGCAGCGTGAACGGGCATTCGGCTTCGTGAACAGCATTCGATCATGAAAACGACATTCGGCTGCACCGCCGCCGGCGACCACCGCCGCCGGCCGCCGGCCACCGCTGCCGGCCACCGCCGCTGCCTTGCACCGCCGTCTCACGCCGCCGCCCACCGGTCGGCCGCTCTGCACCGCTGCCGAACGGCACCCGCATGTGCGCATACGGCCACTGCAGCCATCGGGCCGGCCGCCGCCACCAAGCCGGCCGCCATCGTCACCGTCGCGCATACGGCCACCGCCGCCTGCTGGCCAAACCATCGCCGCCTGCCGACCGAACCGTCGCGGCCGTCGAGCCGCCATGGCAGGTCTTCCGCGCAGCTGCGAGCACCACGGCCGCTGCCGCCGCCGGCCGGACCCCCCGCCGCCTGCCGGCCAAGACGCCGCAGCCCGCCGGCCGGACCGTCGCCGCCTGTCGGCAGGGCCGCTGAGCCGTCGAGCCGGCATGGCTGGACCGCATGCAGCCGAGGGCGCTCGGCTACTGCCGCCGCTGGCCGGCCGGCCGGCCTCCGCTGCCACCACTGCCGGCGCCGCCTCCGCCGGTGGCCATGCAGTCCCGCGAGAGAGAGAGAGATGAAGAGAGGAAGAGAGAGGTAGAGAGGAGAGAGAAGCTACCTGGAAAGAAAGGAGACGACGCTACAGGGAAAAGGAAATAGATCCACTATTTAAGGAGATGGATTAGGGTTTTGGGTTTTCTCTTTTATTATTATTATTATTATTATTATTATTATTATTATTATTATTATTATTATTATTATTATTATTATTATTATTAATTAGGATTACTTTTTTTAGTGACACAATCTCTTTCGAAGCTATAATCTTTCGGAAACACAGAACAAAATGCAAAGCATTTCTTAAGCTCTAGTGGAAAGTACAAGTAGCTTAGTTGAAGGGCTGGTAATATCTCATTCTCTTGATGCGGTAGCTCCCACAATTCGCTGTTCTGGATAGTCCTCCAATGCCGCTCAGTCAGCTCCTTATTCAACAAGCGTCCGAGAGTTTTGGCAGCCAGAGGAGACCCGCACAACCTATCAGCAACGCTCTGACCAATGTCTTGCAGCTGGGGATATGACTCTGGGAGCTCTTTACCGAATGCACACTTCTTGAAGAACTCCCAAAAAATATCAGTAGGCAGGCCTTCAAGTTGAACAGGCTTAATGGTGGTGACAAGGTCAGCAACCTTTTGAAATCTTGTAGTCACTAAGACCATGCTGCCTTCGAGTCCATGCCTCAATGGTTTATAAAATGCCTCCCATTCACCATTAGCATTTGGCCAAATATCATCCAACACCAAAAGAAACTTTTGGCCAATCAAGTGCCCCATCAATTCCACTTGAAGAGCATCTAAATTGCGTGATGAATTAATATCTTCCCCAGAGATGGATTCGATGATCTCTTTTGTTATCCTTCTCTTGTTAAAGAGGTCTGAAACACAGACCCAAATCCTCACGCCAAAGTGGGCTTTCACCCTTGCAGCATCATAGATGAACCGCTCTAGTGTAGTCTTCCCCACCCCGCTAGTGCCAACAATCGCCAAGACAGAAACATTTCCAGTGACATTGGTCTCAGTGGCAACAGCTGGTCGGGACCTGCTACTCTCTCCTTTTAGTCGTTTAGCTGTGGATGTAGATTGGGCTGCAATGCCTGCTTTTGCTCGCTTTCCAGAAGCCCCTACAGATCTGCCGCCACTTGTGAGTGGCACGCCCAAGATCACGTGATCTAGCTCATGGTCACGTCCAATTGTCACACCCAGCATCTTAATCAATAGATCTCGTTCTTCGTCACGGTCCAATACTTCAGGGGCGCTGATGACTGAACTTGTCTCTGGCATGAGCAGCACCGGCTCAACATTGAGGCCCAAAAGACTGAGCGCTCCATCTATCTCAGCCACAGCCTTGTCGAGCCTACTTTGGATCTCCTTTACCCATGTTTTGCTACGGTGGATCAGACTTTTTGCAAGAGTAAGAGAGGAGGATAAGAGTTGACCTGCCCTGCTTCGATCGGCGTCCTCTATCTTCTTTCGCAGCACCTGGTCATCGAACTCGCGGAGAAGGTCCTCGGCATCGTAGGTGGTGTCCTTGAGCTGCGAGAGTAGCACCGCCATCTCCTTGTTCTTGAAGCTGCCCCGCTCGGCGGGATCGATGCGGAGGCGAGCCTTGGCCAAGCTGGTCCGGAGGAGGGACAGGTCGTCGTTCAGCTGGATCGCTTCGAAGATGTTGGTCCCGGCTGAGATGATCCATTGCACGGTCTCCATCACCGCCGTCATCCTCGGCTCCTCCGGATCTTGTTCTGATGAGAGTCAACGTGAGAGAGGAGAATCTGTGGGAGTGGGATGTGTACAATACAGATGAAGAAGTGATGCTCTTGTCCTGCAGCAAAATTTCGTGCTCCTGTGAACCAAGTTGGGAATTATTTATTCTAAGGTTTGGTGAACAGATGCATATAAGTGTTTCATATAAGGGTTTTGATAATTATCTTTCGGATGTTTTTTTGTTATAAAATCACCCAAATCTTGGAGCGTTGGATTTCATTAAGATTGGTGAGCATCGGATACCCCTAACGGGTTCGTATTGTCCGGATTCGTGCAGATAACAGGCCCAGTTCCGCTTTCTTTCTGGGTACAATATACATTTCTTTTTTTCTTTTTTTTGTGTCATCTTTTGGTACAAACCACCAGCGTGTTATCTCCCACACCGACAGAGAGAGAGAGGAGAGCGAGCTTCACATTAGGGTGTGGGCGTGGCTGATGGAGAAACTAGCGAGGGGCGGAGCCTAGGCATGGCGGAGAGAAAAGTAGCACCTTTTTTTACTTCCATTCGTTCACCGGCGGTTAACCGGAGGAACTCCCTCAGTGAGGGAGCTTCACCTTGGGTGTGGGCATGGCGGGCGGAGAAACCAGCGAGGGGCGGAGCCTAGGCGTGGTAGAGAGAAAACTAGCGCCCTTTTTGCTGCCATTCGTTCACAGGCAGTTAACCGGAGGAGCATCCCAGCGACGAAGGTTCAAAATCATGGATTCCTTTTTCTCTATCCCCCGCACGCATCATATCTGTGTGTATTGAGCACTTTAAGATGTAGATATGGCTTGTTCATTTGTGATTTGTTCAGGATGGCGTAGTTGTAACACTTTCAGCTGGTTCGTAAATGGTACCTGCAAGCTTTTTGTCATTGTTCTCTGAAAATAGAAATCCTTTCTGAGTTGCTACTTACTAGTTTTTCATTGTTTTTGACTCTGATATAATACCTTGTTAGGAATAGTCCTATATGGATTGTGGGAGAGGAGAAAGCACAACTTATAAGTGTGAGGAAGCCTCCACCCATTGGACTAGTCTTTTGGGGGGAGAAGACCCAATACCACTTATAATGTTGTTGCTCCGTTGCTCCATGGGCTTAGTTGTGTTCAGCTTATTTAAATCTGTGGCATCCCGTTGGACCTAGGCATGCGGCCAAGGTCCAAAATTTGTAACAAGTGGTATTAGAGCCTAGATACCTAACATCTCCTTAGACCCCATGGTTGCAGAAGTGCCCAATCCATATATGAGGGGGAGATTGTTAGGATTAGTCCCACATGGATTGTGGGAGAGGAAAAAGCACAACTTATAAGTGTGAGGAAGCCTCCACCCATTGGACTAGTCTTTTGGGGGAGAAGGCCCAATACCATTGCAACGGGGTGCCTTTTTGCATATATGAGAATAAATTTATCATGAAACACAAGAGTAAATTTGTCATTAAACACAAGAGTGTTGTGTTGTGATTAGAAACAAGAGCAAATTTGTCATAAAACATAACCATATTTTTAATCTTTAGCAGATCACTTGTGTAGCTTAGAATGCGTAGAAGAGTTTAGTAGATAGTTTAGTGTGGGGAGATTTCAAATTGTTTTCTTATTTGTCTATGCAATTGTTTTATGTTGAAAAGACGATTTCTCTAAGAGATGTAAGTCAACTAACTTGGGTTTGTCATTAGGTGACTGCATTTGCTTGCAGCCTGGCAAAGCATAGGAAATCATCAGTTCTGGAAGCCAAAGATGTGTTGCTGCACCTAGGTCTGTAGCTGGACCTCTCTCTCATGTGCTACAATCAATTTTCTTCTGTGCTTAGAAAATTCAATATTGATTTCTCGCAGAGAGATTGGCATTCATCTGTCCCTGTTTCTCAAGGGAGGATAAGAATCCACAAAGAAATCCTGTAAGATTAAGAAGTACTCTGTGATTACTTTGTTTTTTGTGAATTCGCCACAATGTTATGGTTCTTTATCTTTAGTACATCTGCATTTTCAGCAGGAGTATGGTCGAGATTACGATGAGACATTTGCTCCTGTTGCTCATATGACCACTGTTCGCACTCTTGTTGCGGTTGCTTCTGTTCGCCGGTGGTCTATCTCTCAGCTGGATGTTAAGAATGCCTTTCTTAATGGCGCCTTGCATGAGGAGGTTTACATGCAGCCACCACCCGGATATTCTATTCCAGCTGGTCATGTCTGTCGTCTTCATTGTGCTCTTTATGGTCTCAAACAGGCCCCTCGTGCCTGGTTTGCGCGTTTTACCTCAGTGATCACTGCTGTCGGTTTCACTATCAATGCCCATGATCCTGCTCTTTTTATCCATGTCTCACCTCGCGGTAGGACATTGCTTCTTCTATATGTGGATGATATGCTCATTACTGGTGACGATCCCTCGTTCATTGCATATGTGAAGAAGCATCTCAGTGAGCAGTTTCTGATGACTGATCTTGGCTTGCTTACATATTTTCTTGGGATTGAGGTTTCTGTCACGCCTGAGGGTTACTATCTCTCCCAATAGAAGTATGTCCATGATCTTCTTGATCGATCTGGTCTGACTGATACTCGCACTGCTGAGACTCTTATGGAGCTCTCTCTTCAGCTTCGTGCTACTAATGGTGATCCTCTTGAGGATCCTACTCGGTATCACCATCTTGTTGGCAGTTTGGTATATCTTGTGAGCACTCGTCCTGATATTGCTCATGTTGTTCATATCTTGAGTCAGTTCATGGCTTATCCTACTCATCTTCACTACAGTCATCTTCTTCGTGTTCTTCGCTACTTGCGTGGGACCATCTCTCGTCGCTTGTTTTTCCCTAGCTCCACCTCACTCCAGCTTCAGGCGTACTCTGATGCGACCTGGGCTAGTGATCCTTCTGATCGTCGTTCTCTCTCTGCTTACTGTGTTTTTCTTGGCTCTTCCCTGATTGCCTGGAAGACAAAGAAGCAGACTGCAGTTTCCCGTTCGAGTGCAGAGGCTGAGTTGAGAGCTATGGCAGCTGTGACAGCAGAGATTACTTGGTTGAGATGGCTACTTGCAGATTTTGGTGTACCTGTGAGGGGACCTACAACTCTTATGACTGACAGTACAGGAGCTATCAGTATTGCCCGTGATCCAGTGAAGCATGAGCTCACCAAGCACATTGGTGTGGATGCTTCATACACTCGCTCTCAGGTGCAGGAGGGTGTACTTGCTCTTCAGTTTGTATCCTCAGAGTTACAGATTGCTGACTTCTTCACGAAGCCACAGACTAGGGCACAACATTTGTATTTTCTCTCCAAACTCAGTGTGTGTGATCCACCATGAGTTTGAGGGGGCTGTTAAGGATAGAATAGGAAAGAGATTAGGACTGTTATTTGTTTCCTAATATGTCTTGTATTCCTTCTGTATATCCCCCTTGTATCTCTATATATATTGCCCCTTGGGCCTCATGAATATACACACAATATATTCATAACAGCATTATTCTGACTATTGTAGTGAATTTGTTGAGTTTATCTTTGTGGGCTTTCCAACTTATAAAATTGATATAAGTTGCTTATTTGTTGAGTTCCTTTATCTTAAGTTTAGACGTGTTGCAGTTCAGTGCTTATACAATTGATGGCCCTGTTCAGTTAAGACATGTTTTGTTAATTTTTAGTTTTTTAATTATTACTTAAATCTATTTTAGTAAGTAATGATTTGTGTATCTGATCATATATAGCTCAATTGGTGAGAGACAAGCAAACTGGAAGGCCAAAGGGATTTGGTTTTGTAAAATATTCATCACAAGCAGAGGTAGAGAAAGTTATAAAGGCAACGGATGGAAGGGTATATGCTCTTATCACTCACTATCTTTGCTGTAACTTGAAGATGTTAATTGTTGATATGTTGATACAATGAGAATTTCACAAACTATGGATGTTTAACTGTCATCTTTGTCCAAGAGGAAATTGCGCTGAAATTACACGATAGAACACAAATTTGTAGCTGTAATTTATCACTGTTGATATTCATTCGTTCTGAACTGACATAGCTCAAGAAGTCAAACTTTCATCTTTGCTCTTTTTGCTCTTGGATTTTCCTACTACCCTCTTCTTTTGTCTACAGCTTGTACTTCTTCCATCGTTTTTCCATGCAGAGTCATCCCGCAAGCACATAGAAGAAAATGTTGTAAATTATAGTGTTGTACATTGCAGTCTTTTTTTAAATCCACATATAGGATTGCACTTGAAATAGGTATTATTTTAAGGTCTGGTTTTCTCTTACATACCCATGTGTTTCTGGTTGAGGCTTGCTACTTGATTTAGTTTTCCTTTTGGGCTTGCTGACAGGGGGGAGATGAAGCTTTTTGCAATCATGTATGTCGTGTCCTACCTCTCCATAGTGCTTGCACTCATTTCTTCTCTTCCCTTCTTTGGTTTGATCAACTATACTTTTGTACCTTCCCCTAGTCCTGCCTTTAGGCTTTGCCCTTTTGTGGATCTAGCAGCGCAAGCAGTGGTTGTGTCTCTTTGGTTAATTTTGGTTGTTCTTGATGAGATCGGGTTTTGGCTTCATGAGTTTTTTTCCGGGAAATTACTGGTCTTTTTGTTGGTGAGGTTTCTCTTTTACGTTATCAGGTGCCTTCTTTATGGCACTTATTTTTGTTTCCATCTTCTCCACCTTATTCATAACATAGTCAAACAAGTCCCACGATTTCGAAGCATCTGATGCTATCGAAACCATTTTCCTTGACAGTATGTTGAATCTAAACAAGCTATCAACATCTCTTATTTCCGCTACCATCTGTTCTGGCTCTACTGTGCTTGACTTGCTGAACCCAAACCTCCATCTTTCCAAGAAATATTTGTCCAGTAGTTTTGTGGTGTTAAGGCTTATGAGGACCTTCAGTACATGCGAGCACAGTATGCCATCCTTCAAGAACATGGCACAGATACAGCTGTAGTTTTTCTTAGTTATGTCAATCAACACTACATATGTTCTTCTGTATTCTGGTTTGGGGTGGTTATCTGCCTTATACACCTCATAGGTTTTGTTTTTTCTCTCTTTCCACCATGTAGAGTGACATTGTGTCCTTGAGTTCATTATGGAACTTGATGAATATTTTTCTATTGTACACCTTCCATGCTTGATCCTCCATCTTGTAACTGGACCAAAGTTGTGGCTTTGTCCTTGATTTGTTATCCTCTTACTCTTCTCTATCTAGTATTCTGTCCAAAATCCTTTCAAATCTAATGCTTAACGGCTCCAAAACTTTTGACTCGCCCGTGATACCTTGCCTTTATTTTTGGCATCCATTAGGTAAGTTTTTAGATAGCATAGCAAATATATGATATCATATGTTCCCACTAATTCAAACGTTTTGTTAGTTTGCTAATGCTAATTGTTTGTTTGCTAAGAGTGGTAGTTTTGTATGCCACTGTTACAATTTTTTAGAAGCTAAGGTTACTAATCTAATGCTTAACGGCTTCAAAACTTTTGACTCGCCCGTGATACCTTGCCTTTATTTTTGGCATCCATTAGGTAAGTTTTTAGATAGCATAGCAAATATATGATGTGAGCTGTGACTGTTGTAGACGAATCCGTATATTTTTTATGTATTTTCATAAGAGGGGACCATGATCCATGACTTACAAACTATTTAGTTTTGTTTGTAATCAATGCCAAGATCTTTATTTTGGGACATGTTAGTTTTGTTTTTCATCTCCCAAAAATGTTTTGTTAGGTCACATCAATAGTTCACTAATTGTTATGTTTTAGTGGTCTCATTAGAATAATAGTTTTGTGTAATTGCTTACATTGTTTGTTTTGTTAGCTCCCCAAAATATTTTATTAGCTTGCATTGTTTGTTTTGTTAGCTCCCCCAAAATATTTTGTATAATTGCTTACATTGTTTGTTTTTTTAGTTCCCCAAAATATTGTTTGTTTTGTTAGCTTTATGTGCCCACTAATTCTAATGTTTTGTCAGGTAATTCTAGCCCTGCAACCCTGCTGCAGCAAAGAGAGGATGATGGTAATGCATATGTTTGTATTTAAATGCATATGTTTATAAAAGTGCATGAATATCAACAAGATGCAAGTGGTCGTGTGGATGTGGACATCTCCTTATCATTTGCAAGAGTTGCTTGTATGGTTTTGTCTGACCTTGTGTCTTGTGGGGGGATGCAGTTGCTATTGGAGCTCTAGTTGAAACTTCAGTTCACTTCAGTCTTTTTCCTAGAAGTGAGGTTGCTCCCTGCTTTGCTTTTTCCTTGTTCTGTAGAAAACCGGTAGGCAGTTTTAGCTAATAGTTACACTGAACCTGAACATGTTTATCAAGATGCTTTCTTACTTTTGCTTCATTGCATTTATGTAAGCTTTAAAGAGAATCAATGAGCCTAAAATTAGGTGCTATGTGTTTCTAGTATAAATGTAATCCATGCAACACATTTGAGGTTCTGTTGTGAAGAATCTCTAATCCTGATCTACAATTTCTGATATTTGAAGAGATATTGCTGCTGTTTTGTATTTCAGCATAGTGAATGTCCTATTCTTGCAAAGAAAATCTTAGAATTACATGGTAATTCTTTCAACTCTAGGAGGTATTGACATATGCTACTGCACATTAGTGGTTATCTAACTGCAAAGAATTATGCACTAGATCCTAATGTATCATATTTACCGAGCTATGCTGAGCTGCTAGTGTAGAGTACCTATCCCTAATCCAGTTGTGGAGTTTCTGATATCTAAAGAGAGATTGCTGTTTTTTGTACTCTCAGCATAGTGAATGCCCTCTTCTTGCAAAGAAAATCTTTAGAATTACATGATAATTCTTTCAGCTATAGGAGGTATTAACATAGATGTTGATGTTACTGCACATTAGTGGTTATCTAACTGCAGTGGAGCTTGTATGTGCTGTTCATTTGTAAGCAGGCACAGAGATCGATCAAATTTGCTAAAATGTATTTCTGGTTGTTTAGGAAAAGAGAACCCATGGAAGAGAAGCAAGTTCTAGATCAAATTTGGGAAGAGAGAACACAACGTTATCCCTTCTCTCTTTTTCAGCAACATTGGGGGAAGAAATCAGAAATGGAATTGGGGTATTTACCTCTAAAATCCAGCTATTGCTCCATGATTCCTTCTTCTGCTCTTGTTCTTCTTTTCCCCTTTTGATGTTTGATCTCTAGAGCATGTTCTCTCTTTTTTGCCCCCTATGCAAGATCAATCTCCACCCTCACGACTCTCTTGGTGTGTGGGCCCCATAACCTAGAGCTTTTACTATTTCTCATGTGGATTGACGTGTAGATCCATACGACACCCGCTTTTTGGGCCTGACTTGTTGCTCTCAATTGGCCCAACATGTGTGGCCCATCCGGTACCTTCTTTGGGCTGGACACAGGCTGGGTGAAAATCAACCACAAAACAAAAACGGGCTGCACGCCCACTCATTTTTGTAGCGGATTCATTACCGCAAAGTTGGCTGGCCTATTTTCCTGATTGGAAAACAGGAGGTGAGGTGGGTTTGATCTGAGCCATTTGTTTGATCCAACGGTGGAAAATTTGGATGTTTTTTGAACAAAAAACATCCGGGAGTTGACTAGACAGACCCTTCATATAATATGGGAATGGCTGTGGTGTATATGTACGCAATTTATGCACTTTCCACGTACTTTTCTCACCATCCACTAATTATCCTACAAGTGGGGGTGGTGGGTAGCGGAAAAATGTTGGGGAGGAAAAAGCTTCAAAACTTTTTTTAAAACTAAAAGTTGTATGTACCGTAGAAACCCTCTTATAGCATTATGTAAGTATTTTTGAGGCAAGAAAAATCTACACATACTATTTTCACTCGAATCCAGTTATATTCTTAATGATTTTTTGGTCCATGGTTGATTCAAATATTCAGAAAGACCTATTAGTCTATGTTAAAATAGTTTAGCCGCACACCCCTCTTTTAGGCTGTCACTTTCTCTCTTTTCTTTTAACCGGAGGGGCCGGAGTGCATGCATGAATTACTCTATTTATTAAAAAAATCAATCAAGTATTTTAGAGTCGTTAAAAAAAAGTTAGAAATTCTTTAAAAAACAAAACATTCAACCTTTAATTAAGTGGGTCCTAAGTAAATAAAACTATAATAACAGTCAGATGTTATTACTTAAAAATATATCTTTTCTTAATTTAAAAAGATGATAATCCTCTTCCTCCCGAGCCCCTAAAAAAATAAGAAATAACGAGAAATTCTCACTAAAAAGGAATTCACCTTGCCTTGGACCGTAATATTAATAACAACATCTAACCATGGCTGTTACTGTTACACGCGACGGCTGCGGAACGACGAAGTAAACAAGATCAATCGCAGAGAGACACGAGATTTAACGTGGAAAACCCTCTCAATGCGAGAGGGAAAAAACCACGGGCGCCAGCCAGCAACAATCTTCACTATATCGGGGTGAGGTTACAATGCCGGGGATTTACAACTCTAATCTCATATCCCAAACGGCGGCTTACAGGAAATATATATAACAGGGAAACCCTAATTCCACTTCGGCCCTAAGCCTCCGGCGACGGGCCTCCGCTACGCTCCGTCCAGAAGCTGGCCTAATGTATAGAATTTGGATCACAAATCAACATACTCCACCTTGAGACAAATTCCTTCCTGTAGCATAAATCAATCCTTCACCCTGAACACAACAAAGAAAGAAATACTTTCGGCGCCACACAGCCTCTTGGGCTAAGCTGTAATACCAACTAAGCTTGAGCAAAGCTCAAACTTAGCAACAGGAACTGGTTTTGTCAACATATCAGCAGGATTTTCATGAGTGCTAATCTTGCATACCTTTAGCTTACCCTTTGCAACAATATCTCTGACATAATTATATTTAATTTCAATGTGCTTTGTCCTCTCATGAAACATCTGATCTTTAGTGAGATAAATTGCACTCTGACTGTCACAAAACAGATTAATGCAAGAATCAACTCCAGCAAGCTCAGCAAACAAACCTTTCAGCCAAACTGACTCTTTACTTGCTTCACACATAGCCATATATTCTGCTTCAGTGGTAGACAGCGCAACAACATCCTGCAAATGTGCCTTCCAGCTCACAGCACAACCTCCAATGGTAAATACATAACCTGTGAGCGACCTACGCTTATCCAAATCACCAGCATAATCAGAATCAACATAGCCAACGAGTTCTTTTTCAGTCCTGCCAAACTTCAAACAAGCATTCAATGTGCCTTGCATGTACCTGAAAATCCACTGAACGGCTTTCCAATGCTCTTTACCAGGATTAGCCATATATCTACTGACCAAACTCATAGCATAAGATAAATCCGGACGAGAGCAAACCATGGCATACATCAAAGACCCTACAGCACTAGCATACGGAACTCTGGACATGTACTCAACCTCCTCATCAGTGCTAGGACATTGTGAAGCTGACAAGCCTCCGGCGACGGGCCTCCGCTACGCTCCGTCCAGAAGCTGGCCTAATGTATAGAATTTGGATCACAAATCAACAGTTACGGTCTACACCGTGCCGCCGCCCGAGGTGGACGACGCTCCGCTGAAGCAGGTGGCGGCGTTCCGGAGGATGTTCGTGCCCGCGGGGCCGCCGTCGAGGTGCCGTTCACGCTCAGTGTGCGCAAGACGTTTGCGATCGTCGAGGAGACGGTGCACACCGTCGTGCCATCGGGCGTCAGCACGGTCTTGGTGGGAGACGACGCGTTGTCCTTGCCTTTCCCGGTGAACATCGAGTTGGCAGCATAGATTAATTATTCTTTTCAGGTGTAGGGGTTCCATTGAATCCTTACATACTGTGTGATAATGGGTTAGATAAATTGCAGAGAACTGAGAACAACATCCTGCTGGGTGACAAATTAGAGTATCAGAAGATAATAATAAAGATTTGTAGTTGAAAACAGTAAAGATTTGTAGTTGAAAACAGCTCGAGTGGCCACTTCTGACTCTAGCCGACGTAAATATCTTTAGACATCACGACTGATGCAAGTTTTATACAGAGTCTATCACAACTTAAAGATGATTATAATCATAATCTTCTACCAATCACATTACCGACCAGTTGTAGTGATTAAAATAAATCTTTTGAGCAAAATCAGATCGAATTCTTTACGTCATTGGGCGTGATTGATACGGATTACAAACTACAACACATGTCAAACAATGTAGAACTAGAAACCTGTAGACTATAGTTTCCTAATACCGAGAAAGGGCAGGAAACCAACCAAAAACACAAGACTTCCCAATCGGAGGGAGGGAGCCGATGATCTCAGCATGTAGGCGACTCACCAGAGAGCAATATCATGGATGGTCTGCGTAGCACCCTAAAAAATTGTATTTTAAAGAATCCATCTTATCTCTGATTTCTTCTATTTTATCTCTTTATATCTCTCCAAATCCATCTACATCTCTCTCTTCCTCTCTCTCTCTCTCTCTCTTTCTCTCTCTCTCTCCCTCTCCCTGTCTGATCGCACATGTGCGGAATGCGCGGCGGCATCGGCTCTGAGCGCGCACGCTTGGCACGGCACGCGGCACTACGGGAGCGGTCGGTGGCAACAACTGCGCACGGCGCGGTGGCGGCTGAGCGGCACGGAGGCGACGGTGGGCCGTGTGGGCACGGTAGCGGCGCGTGGTGCGGGCAGTCGAGCAGCGCGGAGGCATCGGTAGGCCATAGAGGTCAGCGGCCGGCGACCGGTGGCGGCAGTGGCCAGCGGTGGCAGGTGGCCGGTGTTCAAGGCCGACACGGTCTGGTGGACCGAGGCACGGCCAAACTCAGTTTCGCGCGGGAGTTTTACCGATTCGTGCAGTGGGACGCTATTTGCTTGGCCGAACGTCGTTCGTTCAACCAAACGGTGATTCGCACGATGAAATTCCAGTGAGCGCGTTTCCTTCCGGCCGAATGATTTCTTTCTGTCCATCTTTAATTTTATCTTAACCCTCATCTGATTCACTTCCGTTCCACCATGTAGGTTCGCACGCAGCTGTTGAGGGAGCATCCGGACAGTTGTGCATTCCCAATCCTTCGTATAGCGGTTTCGCTGAGCGTGTTCAAGGTAAGTACCTCGCGGTCGTAACCTTTTTGTTTCACATGCCACATGTTTCTAGATTACTTGCCATTGTGTACAACTATCACATCACTACAATTACCTGGCTAATATCACATCATTTGGCTATATCATATCGCTTGGCTAATATCATATCACTACAATTACCTGACTAATATCACATCACTACAATTACCTGGCTAATATCACATCGCTTAGCTAATATCATATCACTAATGCTTGTCTAGTTATTATCATATCGCTCATGCTTGCTTGGTTATAGACTTTAATATTGTATTCATACTATGATGTTCTAAGTTATCTTGTATCACATACTTTTAGGTTTATTCGAATGCTCAGTTAATAATATTGTAGAATCCATACTTTTAATTAGTGTTTCAGAATTCATGCTTAAATCGTTAATGGGGGTAGCATATGAACATGTTTTAACCTAGGTTTAAATTATTAGCACTCTTTTAATATTATGGCTGCTATGTTTTAGTTTCTTAACACCATGACCCATTAAATGTATGATGTTATATGTGAGCCATGTCGGAAGTATATATTAAACCTGTTAATCTGACTAATAATCACTTCATATAATAAAACCTGGATGGTTGACAACCTTGTGTGAGCTACGTTATAATACTCCTAGACAGGCCGGGCCCTGGGGGGGCGAGCGGGGCGGCCGCACCGGGCCCCCAAAATTCAGGGCCCCCCATGGCCCATATACATTGTATATATACAATCCATGTACGGTATATACTTAATACTCTATCCGAATATCCGATCCCGGGCCGACTCGTGATCTCGTCTTCTTTCAATCTTCGTCGTCTAGGGCAGACGGGCAGTAGGGCGGCGCCGGCACCATCACGACTGACGACTCATGCACGCGGCACGCCGCGCGGCCCGCGCCGACGTCGAGGGTGCCTGTGGCGGTGTGGCCGTCTCTCCGGACTCCGCCGCGCCGCTACGTCCCCGGTAATCTGCAATTCCGCACTCCGTCCGCAGTAGAGCAGCCATCGCAGTTCGGCTGTTCGGGCGTTCGGCAGTTCCATTGCATGCATGCAGGTATCGGCGACTTTACTGAATACTGACGACATGTCGACGTCTACTTTGCATTGCATCTATGCAGCATGCAGGTATCGGTGACTCGGGCAGTCGGGCACTCGGCGTGTCTCAACTCTCACCGAACGTGCACACAAGAAATTCAATATTGAGTTGTACCTCTCCATTGCTTTGATGCTCATGCAGATGCAGTCAATCAGTCATGCTGTCAATGGCGGAGCTAGAGGGGGGCCAGCAGGGGCCACGCCCCCCCCCCCCCAACGCTGCTGAAAATTTTTAACCCCTATGTTGTAATTGGGTCTAATTAATTTGATATTGTTTGCTTTTACTAATTGATGATATTTGCTTGCTAGCTTCAAAGTTCTATCCTGCTGATTTTTCTGAACAAGAAAGAAATAATTTGAGACATCAATTACAACATTATGAGCTTGATGTCCTCACAAATCCATAGTTCCAGAATTTATCAACTATTGCTGATCTATGCCGTCGACTAGCTGAAACTAGAAAATCAATGACTATTATTTGATTGACAGGTTATATAACGTCCCTCGTTTTTTATCTGTTGTCCCAAATCATTTTTATAGATGGCAAATACTAAGCATTTTTTTGTTTGACAGATTGATTCGGCTTGTTCTAACTCTACCAGTTTCGACAGCTACGTCAGAACGTGCATTCTCTGCAATGAAACTTGTGAAGACAAGACTCCGGAATAAAATGGGAGATGAATTTCTAAGAGATTGCTTGATAATCTACATTGAGAAGGAGATTGCAATTGAGTTCACAACTGATACACTTATTGATAATTTCTATGATATGAAGACACGCAGAGTAAGACTAAAATGAAAAAGGTTAGTTCCTATGAATACTTTTGCCTGCAGCAACTTTTATGTAATGAAAATATGAAACCATGACTTTATATGTGATACATTTGGTAAAGTATATCCAATCTTCATCTTTCCTGGCAGTTCGATTATAGCAATCTATTAATTGTACTTGGTTGGCCCCCCTGTGTAAAATTCCTGGCTCCGCCACTGCATGCTGTCATAGTGTAACTAGTGTTATGCACATATCATATATTCATATATACGATTCTCCTCCAGTCGCGGAATTCCCAAACCAACAGGTCTACATCTACATCACTTTATCATTGCTTCTTATAGTTTGCATATTAGAAATTTTTTAATCAATAATTAGTGCTTTGTAGTTACTAATTATACTATTGTTCTTTAAATTTTCAGTACCATGTCATATAGAAAATATGCATCCGGCAGTGAAAAAAGAAAAAAGAGGAAACGAATAGATGCGTTGATAGAATCACAGAGGGGATCCATTGACAAATTTTTTAAAAGTAATACGAGCAATTCAAGAAATCCTGATGAATTGGCGATAGTTACTGTGGAGGAAGATGCTAATGTGAATCTAGAAGATGAGGGCCCTATGGAAGACCATGTCAATATCAACACAGATGATAACAATGTGAGTGATCATGAGCACATATTTAATTCATCTGCTACAGAATCTGCTAGTTTTGATGAACCAGTATTTACTAGAAATATTTATGATCCGGTAAATTGGGGTAATCTTGATAACAAAGCAAGAGACATATTAGTGGAGAAGGGGCCTATAAGAGAAGAAAATATTGAATTTCCTTTGGATGAAAACTCAAGACATTTTTCGTACAGTCATTACTCTAGAAAAATGAGCAATGGAGAGGTACATGATAGAAAATGGTTAGTTTATTCAAAACACGTTGATAAGGTGTTTTGCTTTTGCTGCAAGCTTTTCAATTCTGATAATTGCAAGGGTTCATTGGGGCATGATGGGTTTAGAGATTGGAGGCATATCAATGAGAGGCTGAAAGAACATGAAGCTAGTGTCGAGCATATTTCCAACATGAATTCTTGGAATGAACTAAGAGTTAGATTGAGCAAACATGAAACGATCGATAAAGAGCTACAACAGCAAATTACAAAGGAGAAAGAACGTATAAGGCAGGTTCGATTAAGAATAGTTGCCATTGTGAAATTTCTTGGCAAACGTAATTTGGCTTTTAGAGGATCCAGCGAGCAACTTTACAATGATGTTAATGGTAATTTCTTAGCTTGTGTTGAGATGGATGCTGAATTTGACTTGGTAATGCAAGACCACCTTAGACGTATTCAAAGCAAAGAGATTCAGTATCATTATCTTCGTCATAAAATTCAGAATGAGTTGGTTTCTCTTTTGGCTTCTGAAATTACAAATTCAATCATAAAGACTGTTAAAGAGGCCAAATATTTTTCTGTTATCCTTGATTGTACACCAGATGTGCTAAAGCTATTTCATTCTTTGGAATTGTGCAAAGGATATATGTATTATTTTCTGGTTCTACTAAAAGATGGAAAGTTTTGCTTGACCATATAGAAGGTTTAACTGTGAAATCATTGAGTAATACTCATTGGGAGAGTAGAATCAAAAGTGTCAAAGCAATTAGATATCAAGCTCCTCAATTAAGGTCAGCTCTACTTGAGTTAATGGAAGATAGGGAAACCGAACCCAAGGATAGGAGTGATGCAAAAAATTTATATGAAGTGCTTGGTAGCTTTGAGTTTATAATTGGTATGGTTATTTGGCATGATATTTTATTTGCTGTAAATACTGTGAGCAAGAAATTGCAATCACCATCCATGTGCATCGAGTCTACGTTGCAACAAATAGAATGCATGGTTAAATACTTTAATACTTATAGAAATGAAGGGTTTGCTTCAAGTATGATCATTGCCAAAGATATTGCAGCTCAAATGAATGTAGAGCCATCATTTCCAGTTAAGCGGCGTGTTCTTAGGAAGAAATAGTTTGATGAAATTGATTGTGATGAAGCAGTTTTGCAAGCTGAAAAGGAATGTGAAGTTAATTATTTTTTTGTTATGGTTGATATGGCAATCAATTCATTGAAAATTAGATTTCAAGAACTCCAAACATTCGGAAGTATATTTGGATTTTTAATGAGTTCAACAACATTGAAGTCATTGGATCGAACTGAATTAAAAGAATGTTGTACAAAATTTGCAGAAACTTTCTTTCTAGATGGTTCATCTGATGTTGAGTTAAATGATCTAATTTCTGAGTTAAGTGTTATGCAATTGACTTTGTCAGATAAACCAATGTCTGCTATGGAGATCTTTGAGTTTGTCAGAGAAGCGGATTGTTATCCTAATATTTCTATTGCTTATCGGATTTTATTTACTATGCCTGTGACTGTGGCATCAGTTGAAAGAAGCTTTTCAAAGTTGAAATTGTTGAAGAATTATTTAAGGTCAACAATGTCTCAAGAGAGGTTAAACGGTTTGGCAACTTTATGTATTGAGAAGAAATTATTGGATGAGATTGATATCAATACCATCATCAATGACTTCGCATCTAGAAATGTTAGAAGGAATTTTTAAGGTAATATCTATAAACTCTTTGATATGAATTTTTCTTTAATGCATAACGCATTTTAAATGTTTGTTGGTAAAATTAGATACATATATATATGTGTGTGTGTGTGTGTATAGATTTATATTTAGATATTTATACTAAGGCCCTTATTTCTAGTTTCGCCCCCGGGCCTCTAAAATCGCAGGACCGGCCCTGCTCCTAGAATGATTCCTAATCCTCCATCACCATATAATCATTTCACATTGCCATCTATCAGGATCTAGTACTTCTCCATTTCAAACCTTTATCGAATCATTCCACTCGTCATTGCCTTATCTCCGCCATTTCTTACTTGCCTTAAATTCATACTACATAACCCGCCAATGATGTAACAGTTACCTTATCACCACTTTATCATTTCACATCGCCCCTATCGGATATTAGGTCCTTTCATTCCTAACCTTAACAAATCTTGTCACCACTGATAACGTTTTCTTAGCCTTCTCTTAGTCACTTAAATTCACACCATTTAACATGTTAACAATATGACTGTTACCTGGCCTGGGGTTATCACATATAAGGGAGATTGCCATCCACCTGGTAATGTACAGGGGGTCGTACACTCTCGTTACTCATGATATTACACCCCGTCTACGATTATACAGTCGAGGACAACGTTGTGTCCGACTATTTTCGTATAACCGGATATGTGGGAGTAATCGTCAGTGCCATTGTCATAACTTGCTAAATAACAATTACCTTTAATTCCATTGATCCTGTCACCTCTATCTCAGACATTTATCAGTATTTTTGGTAACCTGGTTTCACTGTATTTAACCTATGTCAATTATTTTACTTACGTTACTTGTCCTTTTACATATCTTGCTTGCATTACTTGTCCTTTACTCATCGTGTTGCGACCGTTGTTGGGTACCTGCTGAGATTTTCAAATCTCACGCTTGCTTTTTTAGTCTCAGGTAAAAGGCCAGTGGAGTGATAGCATCATGCATGGATGAGAGCACTCGAGTTTTCAGCACCGTGCCTTGCCACTATTCGGTTATTTCATCTGTTCTTTATTTGGTTAGAAGTAGACCGATCCCATGTTTCAAATATTTTTTACAACTTCCGCTGGTTTTTTAATAAAGTACTTTTAAAAGTTTTAATTTCCCCACGATTTCTACTATTGCTTTTATTTATTCTCACTATGGCGATGACGTTCCATAGTAGTGTCCCCATATGAATATGTGGGGGTGTTATAGTCTATATGCTAGTGAAGCCCTCGCCAGCGGCGGATTGATACAGGATGCCCAATGTTTATGGTATATAATTGTTGATAATTTTGATCCGTTTAATCTAACGAATGATAGTGTTAACCACTGTCTCTATTATAACAACTTGTGACACTCAAATTTGTCTAACTATACGCTTGAATTCTCGTATACTCAACCATGCAAAAATAGATATATTTTTTCTGTAAAAACATGAGAAAATTAAAAAAACGACGAGGGTAATTTCCAACTTGGAAAGCCATATTCCATCGGAGACGTTGTAGATATGTTCATCGTCAGAACACAAATCTATGTATTCCATCGCATAATATGGAAACAGAAACAACCGAATAAAATATTCTAATAAAATTAATCTCCTTGCCTGCTTCGGTCAGTTGGCATGGTCAGCCAACTCCCGTACGGCCGTACGCCATATCTATATGTTATTTTAATGTACCAAATCTTGATAAGCAGTTTTAAAAATACTATTTTAATAAATTATTGTAAAAACAATGAAGAAATTATCTTATTTAATCATCCAGAGAAAACTATAAATAATAAATCATAAACTAAAAAGAAAAGGCTCATAAGTTGCAAATATACATACACAGAGATGACGTAGACAAGAAACGCACACTCGATATCCATGGCCCGCTTGTCATAGGAGCAAGCACCTGGCGTGTGTAGAATTGGCTGTACGTCTAGCTAAGCTTCAATCAATGTATTGTTTGCCTGGTTCCATCGACTTCAAATGCATGCGCACATGCATGTTGCATGCGGGATAAGAATGGGCCCACCGTGTCATGCTGCATGCATGCGTTACTAAATAAATGTGAACGTGACTTCACATGCATACACACATGCGTGTTTCATGGGTATAAAAATGGGCCCACCATGTCATGCTGCATTCATGAATGGGAACGCCGTTAGCTTGCTTCGTTGGTACGGTACAGCTTCCAGGCAGAAGGCACTGTTGATTTTTCTGGTGGGACCATGTGGTCAGCTAGTGGGCCCGTTGGTTAGTTTCAACAATGTGTTCAATAACCGACAGAGTAGTCATAAGTCCGATTACTCGACAGAAGTACAACGTAGTCGGAAGTCGACTACCGAACAGAAATCACTATAGGCGATAACCACCGAGACCAGAAATAACGAGATCGAAAATGGTTGCAGTTGAAACTGACATAGTTGTAGACAACGTAATCGAATGCCAACAAGTGGTTGAACAATCAACATTGTCGTAGCCCGTCAGCACCGTAGTCGTAACCAACACGGCCATAAGCCAACGTGTGGTCAAACAACCAACGAGTCTACAACCTACGTGATCAGCGTGGTCGAAACCGGTGCGATGTAGTCTAGAACTTGACCAAGGTCGAAATCAACATAGTCTTAAAGCTAATCGACGTTCCAGACTGGGACCACACTGACTATGACTGCTGCAATTCAGATTCAATCAAAGAAGGCAAAGAAACAACAGATCTGAACAAGGTCGTGCAACAAATATTGAACAAAGTTGAGAGCAATGCTCTTTGGTCTAGAACTCGACCATGGTCAAAACCAACGTGTTGTAAAGCTGATCGAGTTCCAGATAGCGAACCGCGCTGCTGATTGTATCAGTTCTAAAAGAAAACTAAAGAACACGCAGTAGTCGAAAGAGTGAACATGGTTGAAAAGAAAAGCACTGCGGTGAGAGACTTGACCATTGTTGTAACTGAAAGCGGTCGTAACATTCTTGGAATAACAGAGGAAGGCCTGTGAGGCGCATGATCGCAAGATCCAGATTCCAAAGAACTTTTGATTAAAAGATTAACTGGCCATGAAACTTTGTACGCAACTAGATTAAGGTCTGAAGAGACGGCTCTAAATTGAAAACTTAACAAGTAAATCGAGAGCTTTATGAGATTTTACCAAGAGCGCACGAAACCCAAGCAGAGAGGATGAAAAGACAATCAGACCTTATTCATAGGAATATAATAGCCAAGAAGGCTTTGAATATGATTCCCCAATACACAACAAGTTAGATTATCAATAAAACAAGCAAGACCATTCTCTCAGATTAAGAAAGAAAAGAGCGAATCAAAGAAACAAAGGGAAAAACAGGCGCAACGACCTAAGCCAACTCAACACCAAACAAGAACAATACACAAATAGTAAATTAAAAATAGATGTATTGCTCTAAGGATTGAGTCTACAGCCACTCCATCCAGGAGGACTAAGAGCACAAGTGCTCCACACAAAACCCTAAGCCTAATCCAAAAAGAACACACACACACACACACACACACACGAGAGAGAGAGACATTGGGATGGGTAGCCCTGCATCCCATTTTATAGGCTCTCAATATCGGGGATAACCCGTTAACCCTCTACCTACCACCGAGTTTTTAATGCACGCTTCTCAAAGCAGCATCGGTCACGACCACATTATGTGAGTGGTCGGTTACGACCACGTTGTGTGTGGTCGTAATGACCAGCGTCGTGGTTATGGCGCCTGTATGTGGTCGTAGTTGTGACGACCGTGGTCGTGGTCGTAGCATCATGGTCTACAGTACAGTGGTCGGTGCTCAGACGATTGGTGTGTGGTCGAAATGACTGCAGTCTGTGTGTGGTCGGAGCGACTGCAGACTGCGAGTGGTCGAAGTGACCGCAGTTCGTGTATGGTTGGTTACGACCATGTTGTGTGTGTGGTCGTAACGACCAACGTCATGGCGCTGGTGTGAGTGGTCGGTTACGACCATGTAATGTGTGGTCATAACGACCGGTGCGTGGCACTTGTATGAGTGGTCGGTTATGACCCATGTGGTCGTAAACGACCGGTTTGTATGTAGTCGTAGATAACTACGGTGTGCATGGTCGTTACGACCATGTTGTGTGTGGTCATAACGACCAATATGGTAGTCGTAAGCACCTGGGTCATGGCGTCTGTGTCTGCAGTGGTCGTAACTACAGCATCGCGGTTGAAGCCAAGCTTAGATAAGAGAAGCGGTCAAGGAACAGCCGAGGATGAAGCCAACGGTCATGGTCGTGCGTCGACCACTGTAGCAGTTGGTAGCAGGCGTTAGCACGGGTGGTCGTGGATGACGCAAGTCGTCCTTGGTCGGCTACCTACTCGGTATGGGCAAGCGGCTGGTTCTGTAACGATCGTCATGGGCTGGTTGCTGAAGCAATCCCAGGGAGTTGAGCGAAGCAGCATGGGCAAGCGGTGGTCACTGTAGCAGTCGTCAGCACTGTTCTCAGTATGGGCAGCAGTTGCGGTTGGTAGGCACTGTAGCAGTCGTCAGCGCTCATAGCAGAGCATGGGCAAACGGCGGAGCATGGGCGAGTGGCGGAGCAGTTGAGTGCTTTCCAGAGAGGTCCGGTTGTATATATATACTATGTAATCTATAAGAGCTAAGTAAGTCGAATACGCAGAGAAAAAGGAAAAGTGACGTAAGTTGCTTTCGTGTCGGGAAAATTTTCTTCGTGCTTATTCATTCGACTTCCCCGTGTAGTGTGCGTCCACAATTAATTTGACCATCTCTACTCCCCGTCTGACAACAGAGTGATCAAGAGCGAGCTGTTCTTTCTGTTCTCTATTTTTGTCGTAGTCGTAGAAACTATGGAATGAACGTATTAAGCTTAGACGTGTAAATGCTATGCGGGGTTTTCCAACACCGGGCACCCACTGCCGCCAGCCACGTCCTGCTCGATGTTAGGCCCTGTTCTTTTCAGCTTGTAAAAGCTGCTTTCCGGCTTTTCTATAGTTACTAGCTTTTAAACGGGGTATCTTTTCAAAATAGGGTCTACTAGTTAATTATAGTATATATTGTACCGACTTTATTTATATCTATAAAAACTATATATGAGTTTCTGTTACTCTATAATCTCTCATATAAATAATTCAAAATCTATAAACTACAGCTAAAAATTATAAATCGCAGACAAAAGATACAGGACCTTAATCCCCTTTGCGTCCTCGCCTGCGCATCTCCATGGAAGCCTTTGTGTGAATTTTCCTTATATCTTTTCTCTGTCGGATCACGGTCGACTGCCGTCATTCTGCGGCTTTTCTCCGGTGGAACCCGCCTGCTATTGACGGGACGCCGACGTGACGCCTTCCAGGCCTTCACGTGAAGGAGCAATCGGTGCTCCCCACCGACGTGACCCTCGGTGGGACCCGCGACGCGACGTTGCCTTGCGCACGCAAGCAAAAGAGCACAGCGACTCTGCTCTCTGTGTCCGCACAATTATACTGTAGCGTGGGATCGCACGTTTATATGTATTTATAGAGTTATATTTAAGGTATAATTATTTTTGGATATACGAAATAATGTTTAAAAAAAAGATTTCGATGTAGAGTCTTGTTTACTGGTTTGTGTAACCTTTTTGCAATTACAAAAGGTAAGAATTTTTTTGGTAATGAATTTATGTGTACAGTACAAAATTTGTGATATGAAAATTGAGGTGCAAATTTTCTGAAAATTAATTTCAAAAACTCGTTACGTAATGTAGATAATATATGTAGGAAATATTTTTTAGATTTTTTTTCAAAATAAAAGGGCAGATAAAGAGTAGGCTGGTTCGTTTGTGACTTTTGTAGATTCTCAACGATACGAAATATGTTATATTGACAGTAATTTATTGTGATCATCGTATGTTGTTGCAGTGCAAAAAATTTGTAGAAGAATTTTCTACGAGTCATTGAGGTCTCAACCACTCGTACTTACGGAGGTAAGTTATAGTGTGAAGTAATGATTGATCTATTTTGTGATTCTCGTACATTAGTAATGGTAAAAAATATGTTGAACTGGCCATAATATTTTGCGATCATCTTATGTTGTTTGAGTGGAGGCAATTTCATGAAAAAATTTGTGAGGACAACTGGGAGAGGAACAATTGGACGAAAGGAAGGAAAATGATATCGAACACGTGAAGAAATGAATGCGAAAAGATGACGAGATGTTATGTTGGTAATTAAAATAGACTTAATAATAAACATGAGAATGACATGATGCACATGATTTGGTTACGTGCATAAAAAACAGAACCATGCACGATGTAACAAAGTAAAGTAGTAGTATGATACATATGCGCCTTCTTGGCATGTAAATAAATTAGACATTGAGAGGAATAGTGCGGAATGGCCCGACCTACTTCATAGACTGGGGCCATTTTCCCTTCCTTGCGAGCTCGGCGTTGAAATCCTCAGATGTCTCTTTGGTCTTGGCCATCATTTCCCTTTTTTCCTTACACTCCCTATCGTGAGCCTCACGCTCCTTGCTCGTGCACGCCTCGAGATGAACTTTTGTCTCCCGACGTATATGCTTGGTTTACTCATCGTGGCGGCGCTCCTCCTCGCGGATCTTGCATGCCCTTTTGTCATTCCACTCCTCGTAGTCAAGAATCCACTGGTCATCTGGGTGGATCTCTAGGTCGATCCACCTGCGGTAGCCACATATCGGTTCTGGGGACTGCGGGTAGATGAGAGAGGTTGTTAATGCGTGATTTAAATGAGAAATAGTAGAGGGAACATATTGTATCTGGTCCTTACCAGCTGCCGATAGCTGATTGTGTTGAAACGACGGTCAGGGTAGTCAGAGGAGTAGTTCGCACAACCCCAGTAACGCATGCCTAAGCTGAGCCATTGCTTAGACTTAAAGAATTTGTATGGATCTCTACACCAACAGAGGGGCGGCGTCTCGCCCTCCGGCAAGTGTCGCGGCGAACATTCGCTTGGTACGTTTAGTATAGACATGCTCCTACGAAGGCGTCGTTAGGGGGTGTGACTTCGTGGCACGCTCTGCTTGTTTGGCCCTGGCCGCAGCAGTCCTTGCTTGTTCATCGTGAGTCGCAGCAGACTTTGCTAGGTTGCGAGTCTCCTCCCATTGCTTTATAATTTTGTCCCATTACTTCTTCTGCCTCTTGTCCATCCCGACGTGGACAAGCAAGGTATGGTGGAGTATTCACTTGTGTATTATTATCACGCAGATGCATTCCACCTTATTTTATAAGCCAAAGGGTAGGCATGATGTGATTTATTTTTGGTCGCTGCGCAAAGCTGCCCTCTTTTGTCATGTCAGTGTGCAAAGCTGCCCTTTTTGTCATGTCACCTGGCAAAGGTACCCTGTTTTGTCATGTCTCTGGGCAAGCTGTCCTCTTTTGTTATATCACTGCGCAAAACTGCCCGCTTTTGTCATGTCACTGCGCAAAGCTGCCCTCTTTTGTCATGTCACTGCGCAAAGCTGCCCTCTTTTGTCAAGTCTCTAGCCAAAGCTACCCTCTTTCATCATGTGGTCACTGCATTAAGTTCTCTCGTTTGATATAAAAAGCACGGTTAGGGTCCCATGATCGTAGGATCAGAGAACCCTGTAAATCGAATGAAGAAATAACTTCTCTGTTATGCAGAAACATACCATGGCGGACGCCGAGGGGCCAGTCGGAGTGGGTCACCAAAGGAAGACCTTCCTGTGGAAAGGAGGGAGGACTTCAACCCTAACTACCACTTGATACCAAGCAGGCGTGCTCAACCAGTGTGGCTAAAATGCAGACACAATGAGGACGCGGTCGTGTAGGTCCTGGAAGGCCATTTCGATGGCGGGTGACGTTTTTTTCCGATGCCTATACTCCGGGGTACAAATTGCTAATAGTACATTTTTCGTTACCGCTTATAGAGCCTCCATGTTTATCGTCCTTTCCCGCAGATAGCGAAATGCGACTTTGTCTGCTGGATCAACCCTCCTCATAAACGGTATATTGTTAGGTACGTGGATACATTATGGGATCGAATATTTGAGTTGGAGGAGCGAATCGACACTCTCAACGAGGAGAACAATGATATCCACCAATAGATGCAATGCGAGAGGGGCAACGAGGAGGTCGTCAACATAATAAGCTCGTATGATCCCACATGTTTCTGTGCGGACCCTAGCTGCATATGTGCGTGCTACTACAACGACGGCCAGCCACGTCCGAGGCGGGCCCCTGTGGAACATTCCATATGGGTAGCGCGAGGCACCTTCTACCAGTAGGCACGCTTTCTATGATATAGACTGGAGAGAGTGATTAACTTAGTAATGTATGGTATTTTCTTTCTTGTGTTCGTTGTTGTGTTAATGGTGTGGCACTGGGACTGTTGTTTTGATTTATTTTGTTACCTGCAGTACTTTATATGTTTTTTGTACGTGCAATGTATGTATTGTTTCATGTTGTCAATGCATGACGCTTTTTATTTTGTGGTCTCAGTGCGTCAGGATGCACCCCACTAAGCCTATAAGAGGTAGGCATTCCTCACCTAGTCCCCTGCATTGTTCTCCCTCATGTCCTGAATTAGTTTTTTGCAATCTGTATACCTTTCTTTCGTGCTCACTCCCCTGGACGCCAATATGAGTCAACTCAGCACCTCTTCATCGGCACCCACGGTGATTTGCCCAAAATGCAACACGGTTGTTAGACGTAAGACCTCATACACAGTCGTGAATCCTGGGTGGCACTACTACTAGTACCCCTTTCACTCGGTGAGTAAGATTGTTTCAGGTTCGTTCAAATCGTGCAGGTATGTTACAAAATCTTCTTCTCATGAAATTGCAGGAAGCCCCCGGCAGTTGCCGATTCTAGATGTGGGAGGATGAAATCGTGCAGGACCGACATTGTTCGGCATGACAGGGTTGTCGTGGGGGGGGGGGGGTAACGACCCCGTCAAAATGCGGCATTGTTTCGATAGACTGGAGTGGAAGATTAATTTAATGTTGTGTGCTATTTTCTTTCTTGTGTTTATTGTTATCGTCAAGTTGTAATGCTGGAGGTTGTTGTCGTCTATGTTGGTAATGTTTATGCTATGTTCTATCTTGTGTTTATTGTTATCGTGAGTTGTAGTGCTGGGGGGTTGATCTATGTATGTGTAATGCAAGCTGTTACCTACAGTAGCCACATGCGTACGTACTCGTCATATTAGAATGATGCCTTAATTGTAAGTAAAAAATTTAAGAACCACATTACAGTAGGAACATTATTGTTTGCACAATATAGCGTGGATATGTATTACACGTACATACATCGTACAAATGATTACGTGTAATAGTAGACATTACCAAAGTTGAAATACATGAAGGCATTATGCATCTGGCTGCCGCTTCCTTTGCCGGCGTATGTGATCCTTAGAGAAGGTGAAGCTACGAGGATAATGTGGTGCACCTCGAAGGTCGTACTGTGAGGCTTGCGTCCGAGGCAGTGCTGCGGAGAACTCCGTGGTGGGTTGCGACGGATAGCCAAAAATGGAGCTCAGCCATTCAGTCGTACAATAGCATCATCTCTGTGGTGACCATAACTGATGGTGCTAATCGCAGACCTTGCATCATCGTAGATGTTGTGCATCGAAGCGAGCAGGCGATCAATTGAGTTCGCCCTCCCATGGTGCAGAGCCTGAGCAGCCTCGTCGTGGATATGATGCAGTCGGTCATACTGCAGCAAAACAAAGAATGAGTTAAAACGTAGTCCTGCACAGGTTAATTACAAAGTAATCTCGTACCGTCTCATCGTGCCGTGCCGCTCGATGAAGGTCTGGACCTGCCTGTATAGCGGCCTCGTGTATGACCTCTACTGGACGCTGTGGCGGCTCCCCAGTGAGCCTGCTGCGGGTGCGTGGAACGTACAATGCAAGGTTTGTATTGCACGTGTCGAGGTCGTACGGCTGTGGCTCCTCCACAACCTCCGTGTCCCCTGGTCATGCCACATGTCTGTCCACGGCCACTGGATGCCTCTCCAGTCTTCGTTCGCTCGCCCTCTCCTCGATTGCCTGCAAGTTAATTGAGACATTACACAATTATTAGGGGTACACATTAATACATAAATTAAAGTTACCGTGTAATGACATACTGGTGGATCTTGGCTGCAAGAGGCTGTCCTGGCTGGGGTGGGACCTGCTGGTATAGGCCGAACTGCCTCATGACTCGTTGTGAGTTGTATGGCTCTACGAAGTGCGAGAACACCAAGTGGCAAGTCTTCAACCAGTACACGTGATCCTGGTTGCACTGAGATGACAATCCGTGGGGGCCGTGTCCATAATGAACCGCGGAGTCCATAGCCACCAGACTATCTCGCCCTCATGGAGAGTCTCGAACATATTGTGGAACTCTAGGTACACACGCCTTGGTCTCTCCTTGGCCCACCACAACTGATCATGTGTCCAACGCGTACCCATTGTGGGCCCATGAACGGGGTCGTCGCCATCACCATGGTCGTAGTCGTAGAACTGCGGGCTGAACTCATAAGGGTGCACAGCACTACCAAAATAAGGCTTGCCAACGGGGAAGTGTTCCCATGACCACAACTGAAGGAGAATATAGCAGATGGCTAGGACCGGCTTATTGGCCGTAATACGCTGCGAGGCATCACACAAGCCTCGGTATGTGGTGCTAAGAACTGCAGATACCCAGCTATATTGTGGAACCTCACCAGGCCAAGCATCTGCCAAGGATTCCGCTAGGTGTATGTAGCTAGGCTGAATGGAGTCTCCAGTGGTGGTAGGAGACAAGACCCACCGGAATAGAAACAGTAGGTACGCGATAAAGTGCGTTCGCACCATCTCCTGAGGTGCGTATGCAGGGCAGGTCATATCTCATCCATCATTAGCACTGGACGGCACCACCTGAACCCTCCTATCGCTTGACGGAAGGTCCAGAACACTCTGTCAAGAATAAAACAATTCGGGCCCTGCGTAGAATGAACCCTCTCCGTCTTGTTAATGTACGTGCCTGGGTTTGATTGTGCAATTTGATGCAGCATTCTTGGAACCAGGTTGTACGCCTCCTCGTACGTCCAGAACATATGCTGCAGCACCTTCTATTTCGCCCACCATACCTTCTTGTAGCTGACTTCGAACCCCACCATATTCGCTACATCCGCCAATAGAAACTTCGGAGAAATAGATACATCTACCACGACGAGGTAGCTTACTAGCTCCACAACAAATGATGATGTCATGTTACGGTGCCTATGTACTGGCCCCGCAAGCTCGTAACTGTGATCCTTCAGCACCATTATCCGAAAGTCTATGCCAATGCCCCTGAACCGCTGTGCACGGACTTTGCTAGGACATGACCCATCAACACACTTCACGATGTAGGTGTCCGGGTTTGACCTATGCACCCGATACATCTGGCTAATATTGACGGTGTATCTAGCAATAGCCTGCTGGGTAGCACTCTTATTATGGAAGCACTGCCCCAAAATGAGTGTGGCCTCGTTGAACCCCCAATCTGCTTCCTCCACCTATGGCAGAATTAGGGATGCCACTGCGTTGTCGTTCAGTCTGGATGACACGTATGCAACATCGGTGCCACAACACCACCTACCACCCCTTCAATTGTAGCTTCAGCATCTTCGTCCTCTCCAGAACTACCTGTTTCCATATCCTCGTCCTCCTCACTGCGCACTTCTTCCACTTGGTCCGCAAGGTACTCGTGACAATCAACACGAGCGACCACCACCTCTCCACACCTTCATTGGCCTGGAAATTCTCCACATGCCTTCTGAGGTCTTCATCACTCACTTCCTCGCCAACATGTTCTCCTGCACCAGCGTCTTCATGACCACCAGAGAAGAACCCAGGCACTACATCTCCACTAGCGGCATCAAAACCAGCCATGGCGGATGATTCTGTTCTCTCCACGAACTCCACAAAGTCAACATACACCATTGGCCTGGCATATATCGCAGTGGCACCATGAAGCGTCACTGGTCACCTTGAGAACTTGCCACATGGTCTCCCCTGTAGCACCCACCACTGAGGCATACACTGCCTCGATCCGTAACTTTTTTCCTTGCAGTGTACCGATCAAACGCCGAATGGACACACCTCCGTAGCTCAGGTAAGCTCATGGCGTTCAGACCGGGTGCCCAGATCACGGTCCGGTCATAATTTGACAGGTCCGCCCCATACGTCCCGTCGCGTACGAGACCACTCCTGTAGAATACGAACAAGTCTTGAATGTCACCCATGGCGTACCTAACATAAGTGCATAATCAACCATCTTAGTACACAACATGCAACAATTGTATCATCAAACCCCCGCTACCGCAGTGTAAGATTAATAGTGTGGTATTTCATACCTCTTCCTACCACCTACAAAATCGATTAGTAATTTGTTTTATTTGTAAATCTACATTTTATTTCTAACTATTTTACTTCCAAATTCTAACATACATCAAATTACATATTCATTTTATTTTTATTTCCATTGGTCTTATTTATAGATCTTACTTTCGAATTCGTATGAAATTACATTACAACTTTATTTTATTTTCACTAGTGTTATGTATTATGCTTGTTTGAATTAATGCAAAAAATACAATTACTAATTTCTCTTCATTTCTTTCGTAAAATTTTACTTAATGCCGGCTTCCACTAACCAATTTGAATTGCATTTTTGTTCCGATTAATGCAAAATTCCAATTACTTAATTTTCTTCCTTTGTTTTCTATATTTCACTTAATGCGGGCTTTCACTTATGAAATCGTACATAAATAAAAAATAATAATCTTCGTAATTTCATGTTCTCATTTTATTTAATTTTACTATACCTTCGTATTACTTTTCTGGTATTTCTATTCTTATCATCTTAATTTATTTCGAATTACAATTGTACACGTTGTCTCTGGTGGTTTACTAAGCCTACTAATTCTAACATTCTTGTCTCTAATCTAACTACTCTTGCTATCACCTACATATGCTCTAACATAAATATTTACTTTTTCAATGCCTACACAAATGTAAGTACATATGTTCACAAAAAATAAACTATATTACAATACATAACTTCACAAAAAATAAAGTATGACATTATCTACACTGCAATACATCATGCGTCATATATGGATATTTAGCTATAAATACACACCGTATGAAATATTGCCATATAACAACATTAACGAAAGACGGTTTTACTAATTACGGGTTAATGACATTCACAGAAATATAGTTGCACAGGCAGAAAAATTGCCTCTTCTTGAAGCTCACGATCCAATCTACAACTTTCGTATTTGCAAAATCTGCTGATTCTAAACAAAAACAACTCAAAATTCTATGTTTTGACTCTTTACTTCCTCCCTTCACTCCGTCTCTCGCTCTGTATTCGCTCCAACTGCAAACGAGACTCCATGAAAGCATCTAGGCCCCTAAAAATGGTTTTGATAATTAATGAATTTATTTGAATATGGGACTAATGTGTTTAATGAGTGTTTAAAGGTTAAGTCCATATGTGGTTGACAAGATGCAAAACAAAGGATGAATGTGAAGATCAAAAATGGCTCAAGGCAAAGATATACTTAGAATAAGACCCCTTTTCATTTTTACCGGTCTTAGGAGAAAAGGTGGAAGATCAGATTATAGGATAAATAATCGTACCATAAAGAGGGATCATGGTGGATCATGGTAAGTAGATTGATAGCAAAATTTATGTGCCATTTGGATCAAACTAGGAGCATGCATTCATTAAAAATCTATTTTAAAACCAAAACTGCGTATCTAGGCCCCTAAAAATATTGGTTTTGGTAATTAATGACATTGTGTGATCATAGGACTAATTTGTGTATTAAGTGTTTGCACGAATTAGTCTCAAGGTAAAGGAAAGAGGCACATAAAAAGATGTCGCAAGATTCAAAGGGCTCCAAGTCGACAAGGTAATAGTTTAGGGCTCTTTTTCTTTTACCGGTCTCGAAGAAAGGATGGAAGACCGGATTATAGGTTAGATGTCGTACTATTAAGAGGGATCATAGTAAAATGCTTGATCATGTGCTTATGGGCATTATGGATCAATTTAGGATCATGCATGCATTTAGAAATTAAATTTGAATCAAAATCATGCATTGCCAAAAAATTCGGTAGTACCGGTGTTCTATGAGCGGAACTACCGCTAGCGCGGAAGTTCCGGCCTTCCGAGCGGAACTTTAATTCCAGAGAGCACCCGGAGTAAAACTTAGCCTCTCGAAAAACGGAAGTACCGCGGACTGAACTGCGGAACTACCGCAAAGTCGGTAGTTCGGGGCAAGGAGCGGAACTTCTGGAAATCCGGAAGTACCGCTATTTCAACGGCGGTAGTACCGCACTCATTGTCCAACGGTCATCATTGTCCAACGGGCACTTCTGACCGCCTGACATAGCCGTTCTGTAGCGTCGGCGAAAATCCGGAAGTACCGCCCATATAACGGCGGTAGTTCCGTTTTCCCTGAAATTTCAGGATTGTTTATTGCAATGGCTATTTAAGGTTGGTGGGGGGTATAAATTCAACCCCACCAGCACTTGTACTTGTTGTTGAACCCCTATTGAACATCTTTGAGCTTGGTACAACATCTCACACCTCTCTTTCACTCTTGTGCATTCAATAGAGGTAGTTGAGCCAAAAATTCAAGTGCATTGCATACTAGATTTATCCATTTGGCATTTGAGTGTGATCTAGCCGCTGTGGTTCATTCTCTTGGTGCTTGCCGGCACCTAGACGGCTTGGCGGAGGTTCCGGTGATCTTCTCAAGAAGGTTGTGAGAAGGCCCAGAAGATTGTGAAGGCTCGGAGCTCGCCTACCCGGAGAGGGAAAGGGCTACCGCTAGTGATCGAGGTGATTAGGCTCAATTCGTGGAGCCGGTCCGATTTGTTCGGGCTTACCTTAACGTGGACTAGGGGAGACCGGCAAGTCTCCGATCACCACGGTAAAAAGTGATCGTGTCAATTGTGGTTTGCTCCCTTGTGCTTAATTTCATTCAAGCAACTCGCTTCATTTGAATTATTTGATTGCTTGCTTGGTTAGAGTAGCAAACCTTGTTCTAGGCTAATTGTTATTGCTCTTAGTCAATTGCTTGTATTAGTGATCACTTGAGCCATTGTAGGTTATTTAGTAGAATTATTGTTTACTTGCTCTAGGAAATTATTAAGTTTAAAATTGCTAATTGAAATTAGACGAAAATTTTAAAACCGCCTATTCACCCCCCCTCTGTCGGCCTCCTCGATCTTACAAGTGGTATTAGAGCTTGGTCTCTCATTTTTAGACTTAACCGTCTAGAGAGAAAAGGATGGCTAGCGAGGGTATTGCAATAGGAAAGGCACCTTTCTTCGATGGCTGAAATTATGCTTATTGGAAAATTAGAATGTCAATTTACTTAAAGGCTATGAGTCCTAGTATTTGGAAAATCGTAAATGATGGTTACATCATGTCACTTGATCCCGAGAACCCAACGGAACAAGACGGGTGTAACACTCATTTAGATGCCCAAGCCATGAATGCTATCTTTGGAGCCTTAAACGCGGATGAGTTTAATAGGGTGAGCAATCTTCGAACGGCTCATGCTATTTGGACTACCCTTTCGGAAATACATGAAGAGACATCCACGGTTAAGGAGGCAAAATTGCATCGGCTTAGGATCAAGTATGAGACATTCACAATGTTGCCCCATGAAGACATAAATGAGATGTACTTAAGGCTCAACAACATTGTGAATGAGCTCAAGGGTCTTGGAACTAACCTTTCCGATCTTGATACTGTTCGAAAGATGCTTAGGGCCTTACCGGAGAAATATGAAGTATTGGTGACACTCTTCCTCAACTCACCGGAGTTGGCAAGAATGACACCAACTCAATTGTTGGGCAACCTCATCACCAACGAGCTCTACAAGAAGGATAAGGAAGAGCTCTTGGAGCAATCCTCTTCTACGAGCAAGAAGATTACCGCCTTCAAGGCTAAAGCGGTGATAAGTGAAGAATCTGAAGATGATGATGAGGAGGACTCCGAAGAAGAATTGGCGCTTCTAGTGAGAAGAATGAAGAAGTTCATGAGAAGGCGCCCAAACCGAAGCACAAGCTATGAGAAGACCAAGAAGGGATATTCCTCCTCCAACAAGAAGTATAGCAACATTCGTTGCTATGAATGTGATGAAAAGGGGCACATTGCCTCTCAATGTCCAACAAAGAAGGAAGACAAAGAGAAGTCATCAAAGAAGAAGAGCTACAACGGTAAGAAGAAGCTTTTCAAGAAGCTTCACAAGGATGGCAAGAACGAATCCCACATTAGTGAGTGGGACTCCGAGGAGGAGTATTCCGACTCCGACTCAAGAGAGGACGAATCTCCCAAAAAGAAGGAACTCGTGGGCATTGCAATCAAAGAAGCTCCGTCGCTATTCTCCACTCCCACGTGTCTTATGGCAAAAGGGGAGAAGGTAAAATTTCTAGATGACGATGAGCCTTCTTATGATGACTTGATGGATATGTTAGTTGATTGAATGAATTTCTTAGAAAAGAAAAATCAAAGTTTAAGGTCTTGAAGAGAGAACACATATCCCTCAAATAGTATTATGAGGAGCTAAAGGAAGCTCATGATTTGCTTCTCCAAGAAAATCATAAATCTAGTACTAGCATTGGAGTCACTTGTGATATCTTGAATGAAATGTCTAGTATAGAAATTTCTGATGAACCACGTGGAGCTGACCACATGTGAGTGATGAGTAATTGACAGTGGTTTAGGTGAGTCGAGTTTGGTTTGAGTGGTTCGGAGTCGAGTCATTGCATGGTGCGACGGACTCAGTCGGTTTTGGTCATTCTTGGTCAAACAGGTTAGGATGCATATTATGATATTTTGACAGGTTTGGACTTCGTCATGAGTAAGTATGATGTGCTTATGCTATTTACGCTTTCATGTATCGAGCGGTGCTATTTGACGTGTTTCTTATCTGTGTGGCTGCAGGACGTTGAGGCGGAGTCGTGGTGAGACACGGAGGACTGGACTAGGCGCAGGTGGCACTGAGGTCAGAATAGTTAGGAGGTGTTGAAGACGACATGGACTCGAGGTGGTTGCGAGGCGTGCGAGACAAGGAGCGTGGAAGCTTCCCGGAAGGTGCAGGAGGGGCGAATCGGGAAATTCGCAAGGCTGCACAAGCGGGAGCGGGCTCCGTTGGATTTAGCGGGCGTAACGGGGTGGAGACCCGTTAGCCGTGGGCTATAAAAGGAGAGGAGGGGCTGCATGCCCTCTTAGGCATTCTAGATGGATTTGGAGGAGAGCTAGGGTTTGGTGAGTCAAAAGAGTGTTTAGGAGTTGGTTTTGCTTTGGGCTTTAGTTGGTAGAAGAGGCAGGGTTCTGTTGAGAGCTTGTCTCCTTCGATGCTTCTCAGTGCCTGAGTGTGTCTCCTCCAAGCATGTAGAGAGTGGGTGAGTTCTTGGCTTGGGGAGAGGGAGAGATTGGAGTGAAGCTCTTGTAATCATTCCTCTTGTTCTAATGTCCATGCGTATGGTGACTCCTCTGTACTCTTTGTGATTTGGAATGGAAAATCTGAAGTTTCTTCCTGTTCGTGCTTCTGTTTCTTCGTTGCTCATTTTGGTGACTTTGTGATTTTCGTTGTTTTGTGTTCTTGCTTGCTGGGGAGTGCCAAAATGGGTTGCTCTGTGATGGACTTGCATTTCTAGACCCTTTGGTCAGCTTAAATCCTAGAGCCAAGGTTTTGATTTCAATTTTGATCTTGAAGCCTCCCCTGTTCATGGTTGTATTTCTAGGGTTTTAGTGTTGGTCTTGATTCCCTTGATAAAGATGGCTTGAAATTTGGCGTGGAGGGTCCAGAGGTTATCTAATAACTATTCTTAAAGTTTCATAGCCAAAGGATCATCCATTAGGGAGTAATTTGATTTTTGGGTTTGCTCGGGTAAAAATTTCAGACTTCTCAATAATCTGAAATTCTTGTTTCTAGGGTTGATTACTTTGTTCCTGAGAGTCTCCATTCTATTTGGAATATAGTTGTGTTGTTCTAGGACAAAAAGGATGGAAGAAATCCGTTGTGTTTTTGGTTTTTCGAAGATATGAAACTATACCCAGTTTTCAGAAATCTCATAGTGCTCTCGGGTGCTTTAGGTTCAGGACACCGGTCTGACCGGCCCCCTGCCTGCGGTCAGACCGGTCCAACCGGTCAGATCGGCCTGACTGTGGCGGTCAGACCGGCCTCTCAATTCCGGTCAGACCGGCCAGCCTCTTGTTTGATGCTGATTGTTGAGTTTTTTGGTTGGTGTTCCTCCTTTATTTTCCGGTAGGTTTCTCCAGTATTCCAGTGTGCATGAGGATATCTTTTCATAGCTCTTCATCATAGCTATAGAAGAGGTCGTGAGTTCTTTTGAGGGGTTTTACTTCAGTTCATTTGATAGTTCCCTTGTTGGTTCTCTCTGGTTTGTTAGAGTTAGGTTTCTCCTCTGTTGTTTAAGGTTCATTCAGTGAGTTATTGGAGGAGAAAATTCAGTGAGTTATTAGAGTTAGAGGGGTTTTATGTCTTTCATAGCTTCTTAGCTATTGGAGGAGAAAATCACTTGTGAATACTTGAGGGGTCATTTTTAAGTGAGCGCCATTCACTCCCCCTCTATCGCCATTTCGGTCCAACAATTGGTATCGGAGCCGGTTAGCTCTAATTCATAGATCTTAACCGGTTTCAAGAGCCATGGCGACGGACAAGTACTCGACCAAGCCGCCCGTGTTCGATGGCATCGATTACCCCTTCTGGAAGAGCCGAATGGAGACATACATCCAGGCCCAGGGGTATGCTATATGGCAGAAGGTCAAGGTACGATTTGTTGTTCCTGCCGATGAGAACATCTATGCCGGGAACATGGCTGATGTTGAGGCGAATGCAAAGGCAAGGAACATCATCATTCAGGGTTTGAGTCGTAGCTTGTTTGACCACATATCTCATCTTTCGTCCGCCTTCGATATCTGGGAGACCCTCGATGCATATCATGAGGGCACCACCCAGATTAAGGCGGTGAGATAGGACTAGTTCAAGCGAGATTACAACAAGTTTGAAATACTCGCTGGCGAGTCCCTTGATGAGTGCTTTGCGCGTTTCCACAAGATTTTGAGCAGTCTCCGAGCTGTCGGTCTCACATACTCCGACTCGGTCAACGCTCGTCAAATGCTTGCTGCACTCGACCTTCGGGTTTGGGAAATGAAGGTGACTACCATCAAGGACACCACCGACCTCTCGACTTTGACGCTTGACGCGCTGTACTCGCACCTCAAGACGCATGAGATCGACATTGTCTCTCGTAAGTCGAAGTCGCAGTCGATGGCTCTAGTCACCGATCCCAGTTCGGCTTCTGGTTTTTCTGCCGATTCACTTTGTGGGTTCTCCCTAGCTGCTCTCTGTGGCGTAACTGATGATCAGTTAGAGCAGCTAGAGGATGAACAGCTGGCCCTCCTAGCTCGGAAGTTCTCCCATGCTTACAAGAGGAGGAGGGACAGAAAGAGAGGCGAACCAGTCATCTGCTTCGAGTGTGGTGGCCCCAATCACATTCGGGCAAACTGCCCCAAACTGGAGAAGGGCAAAGCTGACTACGGCGGTTCGGGCAAGAACAACTACACCGACAAGAACCACAACAAGAAGCCTCCAGTCCCTGCCCAAGGCAAGAAGAAGTTTCGCGACTTCGGGAAGGCCAAGAAGCTCTTTCACCGCGTCCTCACCGCATTCGACGACCTCGACCTCAGCAAGGTGGAGGGATGGAGCGACGACGACGGGACGGGTGACCAAGATCCCAAGAGCGGCGACGACTTCTCCGGTATGTGCTTCATGGCCCTCGAGGGCTAATTCAGCGACAGCGAGCTGTACTCCGACTCAGACGAGGTATGCCCCACCTACGACCAGCTAAATCATGCTTTTCTTAAGCTAGGTGGTTTTCATGCTAGAGCTAGGGCTAGGTGTACTGATTTAGAGAAGGAAGTAGATAGATTGTCACTAGAGATTATTGCTCTTACATCTGATCCCTCTAGTGATACTTGTGATACATGCTCTGCTCTGCTGGGTGATTTAGAGAAACTAAGGACCTCGCATGATAGTTTGTCCTCTGAGCTTGATGTTGTTAAGGTGGAGAACATTAGTCTTCTTGCTGAGCTCGAGATGAGTAGAGTAGCGCCTATTTCATCTACTATTGTCGAGACTATTGCATGCACCTCGTGTGAGGATAAGGACAATGCGTTTAGAGGTCTTTACACTATGCTGTTAGATCTGCCCGAGTCTTATGAAAACTGTAATAACTTGAAGATGAACCTAAAACGGGCAGATCATAAAATATCTGAGTTGTATTCATGGTTGCTTGAGCCAGCTGCTTCATGTTCAAACTGTCCTAAATTAACTGCTGAACATGAATCTGTTTCCAAGCAGTTTCAAGAAATGATTGACCACAATAAGAAACTGGCTAATTATGCTTCTAAGGACCCTGTTAGCTCATCATGCAAAAATTGTGAAAAACTAAAAATTGACTTGATTGCATTGGATGAAAAATGTGTGAAGCTAACTAAGGATTTACTAGAGAAGCAACCATCAGTTTGTAATGTGATTGCTGAGGAGGGGGAGAAGCCCCAGGGTAAGGTAGAGACGCCTAGCGACGTGAACCAACCTGCTAGCAGTAGGATTGTCCATTCTGAGTCGGCTGTGCGTGCACAAGCCATTCGTTCCTCTGTTGTTGGTTCTTCATCTGCTTCCTTACCTCCTGCTGTTCCCTCTTCCCCCTGCTCTTCTTGCACCTCTCTCTTTCGGGAGTGTCAGTACCTTATGAACACTCTCAGAGATTTGTAGGAGGCAAGAAGAAGCTCAATCTTACTCTAGACCAGTCCAAGATTTGCAAATTCAATCAAGGTCTAGGATATGATTTTTATGAGGACATTAGGAAGCATCCACCTGCTATTCTCAGACCTGTCATAGGAGGTGTGATTGAGGTTGAGCCCAGATCTGATGAGGTTAAATTCAAATCAGCGGGCTTTGTCCAAGAGATCTCTGACAGCAAGGTGATTCCACCTGCTGCTTCGGCCTCTCAGAAGGCGAAGCCTCTTCGTGCTACTTCCACCTCTCAGAAGGTGAAGTACCACTGCACCTTCTGTCAGAAGGATGGGCACTCGGTCGAGAGATGCTTCAGGCGCGCCAGGATCGCGCAGAGAGACCGTGTTGCAGCTCTTAGGCGTATTCAGGGTCAGCCCCAGACCCTGAGTGCACCTAAGACCAACACGAGGTCTAGGTTTGCTCCTGTTGAGGAGTTTGGGCAGCATCGAGGACTTGGTTTTTCTGAGTCTTCTGTTTTTCGTCCTCATGCTGCTTCCGATCATGTCTTCCGCCGTCCTGAGGGTAGATCTCGTTTCCCCCGTCGAGATAGCTATCCGCGGCGAGATCAGCGTGTTGCCGGTGTTCCGACTCGCTCTCCCATAGCAGTTGGACCCCGCAACAGATTCAGGTCTGCCCACAGATCTTCAACTTCTTTGAGTCATAGAGAGCGTAGGGTAGATAGAGGTCAGTCGTGCTTGACTACTTCGTCTGCTTCACGTGTTACTCAGTACTGGGTGCCAAAATCACTCTTGATTTACCCCATTACTGAGCCTTTACTCTCTGCTTGACTCAGGTTCGTCGGGTAGGGAAGGAGAAGGTTTGGCTTGTAGACTCCGGTTGTTCTCGTCATATGACCGGAGACTCCCGTTGGTTCTCCTCCCTAGCCCGCGCTCCAGGTGATGAGACGATCACCTTCGGAGACGCTTCGTCTGGGCGCGTCATCGCCAAAGGTACTGTGCGTGTTAATGCTTCTTTTATTCTTAAGGATGTTGCCTTGGTTAGTAAGCTGCAGTACAATTTGCTTTCCGTTTCTCAGCTTATCGATGACGGTTTCGAGGTGAGCTTCAAGAAAAACAACTGCAAAATTCTTGATTCTTCGGGTAGTCTGGTTTGCGGGATTTCTCGTTTTGGGAGGATCTTTCGTGCTGATTTTTCTGAGTCTTCTGGTGATCCTCTCAGGTGTTTAGTTGCTTCTGAGTCCCGCGACCTCTCTTTCTGGCATAGGAGACTTGGTCATATTGGATTTGACCATTTGACCCGAGTTAGCGGCCAGGACCTCATTCGTGGTCTGCCGAAACTCAAGATGGTCAAAGATCTGGTGTGTGCTCCATGCCGGCACGACAAGATGGTTGCCGCTTCACATCCTCCGGTCACTGTGACCATGACCGATGCACCGGGACAGCTGCTCCATATGGACACTGTTGGACCAGCTCGAGTGCAGTCAGCCGGAGGGAAGTGGTATGTTCTTGTCGTGGTCGATGACTATTCGAGGTTTTCTTGGGTGTTTTTCTTAGCCTCGAAGGATGAGACGTTTACCCACTTTCGAGGTCTTTTCAGTAGGCTTTCTGTTGAGCTCCCAGGTGCCTTACGAGCGATCCGCAGTGACAATGGCACGGAGTTCAAGAATTACTACTTTGAGAGGTTTTGTGATGAGACAGGTGTAGAGCACCAGTTCTCTTCTCCGCACGTCCCACAGCAAAATGGCGTCGTGGAGAGAAAGAACCGTACCTTGGTCGAGATGGCCAGGACGATGCTCGATGAGTACTCTACACCGAGGAAGTTTTGGGCTGAGGCTATTGTGACTGCGTGCCATGTTTCCAATCGAGTTTTTCTTAGGGCACACTTGCACCGTACTTCTTATGAGTTGAGATACAGGCGAAAGCCCAG
This sequence comes from Dendrocalamus latiflorus, assembly GCA_017311315.1. Taxonomy (NCBI): domain Eukaryota; kingdom Viridiplantae; phylum Streptophyta; class Magnoliopsida; order Poales; family Poaceae; genus Dendrocalamus; species Dendrocalamus latiflorus. Next base: position 24,532,519 of record CM029657.1, read on the forward strand.
CGTCTCCCATTTTCGTGTTTTTGGTTGCAAGTGCTTTATTCTGAAGTCCGGGAACCTAGACAAGTTCGAGTCACGTTCTTGTGATGGTATCTTTCTAGGTTACTCGCCTTCTTCGCGGGCTTATAGGGTTTGGAATTGCGAGTCTAGTAAAATGGTAGAGACCTGTGAGGTGACCTTCGATGAGGCCAGTTCGGGGACTAGGCCCGATATCTCAGGTTCTTTAGAGCAGTCCGAGCCCATCTTCGTGGATGATGAGGACGATGGGGATGAGGGTTGTCTACCCGATCCAGTCCCTCATCCACCCCTTGAGGTGCCTTCTTCCACCGCACCTCGAGGCGATCAGCCCATGCTTTCTGCTTCTTCTGGAGCTAGTGGCTCTGTTCCTACCTCGTCAGCTCACGAGGTAGAGGCCACTTTCTCATCTCATCCAGGATCTCCTAGACACATTCAGAAAGCTCATCCTTCCGAGCAGATCATTGGAGACCTTTTCGAGCGTGTTACCCGCTCAAAATCTAGCTTATCTCAATTCTGTCTCTATTCTGCTTTCATTGCCTCCTTTGAGCCCAAAGATATTTCTCATGCTCTTTCCGACGAATCTTGGGTCAATGCCATGCATGAGGAATTAGCAAATTTCAAGAGAAACAAGGTCTGGTCGCTTGTTGAACCACCTCGAGATCACAATATTATTGGGACTAAGTGGGTGTTCAAGAACAAGCAGAGCGAGGATGGAGTGGTTATTCGAAACAAGGCTAGACTGGTAGCTCAGGGCTTTTCTCTGGTTGAGGGTCTTGACTTTGAGGAGACCTTTGCCCCTGTAGCTCGACTTGAGGCCATTAGAATCCTACTTGCCTTTGCAGCTTCTAAGGGTTTCAAGCTTTACCAGATGGACGTCAAGAGTGCCTTCCTCAATGGCTTTATTGAGGAAGAAGTCTATGTCAGACAGCCTCCTGATTTCGAAAACCCCAAATACCCTAACCATGTCTTTAAGCTTTCCAAAGCTTTGTGTGGACTTAAGGAGGCCCCTAGAGCTTGTTACGAGAGGCTTAAGTCTTACCTTCTGAGTCATGGTTTTGAGATGGGTAAGGTAGACAAGACCTTGTTCATTCGCCGACATGGCAATGACCTTCTGCTCGTCCAGATCTATGTCGATGACATCATCTTTGGCGGTTCCTCTCATGCTCTCGTTTCCCAGTTCTCGGATGTCATGAGCTCCGAATTTGAGATGAGCATGATGGGCGAGTTGACCTTCTTCCTTGGCTTCCAAATCAAGCAGACTCGGGAGGGTACCTTCTTGCATTAGGGCAAGTACACTCGAGACCTCCTGAAGCGCTTTGACATATCTGATGGTAAGCCTGTGTCAACTCCCATGGCAACTTCCGTCACTCTTGACCCATATGAGGATGGCGAGCCTGTTGATCAGAAGGAGTATAGGAGTATGATCGGCTCCCTCTTGTATCTCACCGCCTCGAGACCGGACATACACTTTTCTGTGTGTCTTTGTGCTCGGTTTCAGGCTTCTCCTCGCGTATCTCACCGCCAGGCGGTGAAGCGCATTCTCCGATACCTACGAGCTACCATTGACTATGGTATCTGGTACTCTTCCTCTTCTTGTCTTTCCTTGAGAGCCTTCTCGGATGTAGACTTTGCTGGCTGTAGGATAGATAGGAAGAGCACTTTTGGCACTTGCCAATTCATTGGCACTTCTCTCGTTTCTTGGTCTTCGAGGAAGCAGTCCGGTGTTGCACAGTCCACCGCAGAGGCCGAGTACGTTGCTGCAGCTAGTTGCTGTAGCCAGGTGCTTTGGATGGCTTCGACCCTGCGGGACTTTGGGTTAGTTATCGACAGTGTTCCACTTTTTTTGTGATAACACTTCTGCGATTAATATTGCTAAGAACCCAGTACAGCACTCCAGGACCAAGCATATTGATATCCGATATCACTTCCTTAGAGACCATGTAGAGAAGGGTGACATAGTGCTTCAGTTTGTAGAGAGTGACCACCAGTTAGCTGATATCTTCACCAAGCCATTGGATAGCTCTAGGTTTTCATCTCTGCGGGGAGAGCTTGGGGTGGTTTGTCCATATGGGCTGTTATGAGGGGGAGCTAATGCTTTACTGCTTTATTATATTGATTATGCTTCTGTCTCATTTCTGATGCTTTGCACTCGGGGTGCGTCAGGCTTAGTCCTTCTAGCATAGGTTAGAGTGCTTCTCTTGTCTAGTTGCTTAGACTTCTTACTCTTATCTTGTGCTTCCAGGATGCTTCTTATTAGCTGTTTCTTATCTCACTAGATTGAGTTCACTCACTTCTTGTAGGTTCTAGCGAGGGTCGGGCCACCCTCGGGTAGACAGGGTACGTGTTTGCTCTCTAGTGTGTGTTTTTACGGTCAGCTAATAATCCTGGAGTCATTTGGGGTAGATGAGAGTCTGTCTAAGCCATAGCATCCTCTATCTTATCTATGCTTAAGGACTGTCTGTTTTCTGTTTTCTTCGCCAGCTTCTCGATTTTATTGCTTTAGTTCAGGGGGAGTTCATTTGGGAGCTTCTGGAGCCTAATATTGACATAACTCAACTTAAACTAAAAGTTACATCTCATGATTGAGGGGAGCTGGTTTTTCCTGCATTTTAGCATTTCGCATTGTAATATAACTACATTGAGCCCTAATTATTACCCTGTTATGACATGTGTACAATGCTTTACTCCTTGCCATGACTTGTGCGTATATGCTAGATTTATCATGACTTCATATGTGTAGACTAGCCTTTGCCATAATGAGTAAATTAAAATTGCTCCACTTGAATTAAAACTTGTCATGCTAGCACTTGAGTTTAGTCCTTCTTGAGCTATCCTTTTATGATTCATACCATGTCAAATAAGCTTAGTTGAGCGTTGAATCTCTATTGAGCCTTAGATTGAGCTATTTTAGTCTCTTGATGTAGCATGAGGTAGTACAACATGTTTACAAAAGCAAGAAGATCTCTTTTGTGCGAAAAAACTGATTTCACCAATCCTTTCTCATGAGACGGCTTGCCATTGCACTAGGCATGAACTCAGGGGGAGTTTTGGATGACCTAGACTATCTTCTTAAGCTTCTTGCTTGAAGTAGTCGCATAAGGCTTGAGATCTAGCACATAACAAAAAATTGGGTTGGAAACGACCATAAGCTTTCTAAAGACAATGGTTTATGTGCTCAATTTGTTTAATTATACAAAAAGAATCAAGTACTTAACCAAATGTTTCACTCTTGAGCATAGCACTCTATTTGGTCTCAATTGTAACTTCTTAGTTCTACTTAGCTTATTGACATGGCCTGCATCATCCTTGGATATCTCTAACTAGACTTTGCTTCTTGATGACTTGACATGCTCATAATTTGTACTTCATTTCAGATTGTCATCTATGTGCTCTAGCTGACCTATACATGTATTGTCATGATCTAGTTAGCCTTTTATTGAGTTATGGCTTGGTGTATTTCGTTATGGTCATCATGGATAATTCTCATGGCTCAACATGCTTAGAAATAATTAAACTTCAGCCATTTCACCCATGTTTGTGATCTTATTCTCTCTTTTGCATTCGTGATGTGTCTATTGCCAAAAGGGGAGAATAAAGAAGAAAAAGCTAGTTTGGGACCATCTTAGAGCTTTGGAGAACAATTTGCTCTTTCAGTTGTTGCTCTAGTGTTCCTTCTGTCGACATGGTCATTAGTTTCATTCCTTTCTTTGGACCATGTTGGATTCTTCAAACTCAAACTCAACTTTGCGCTTTTTCTGGGTTTGTCAATATACTCATCAAGGGGGAGATTGATTAACCATGTGGAGCTGACCACATGTGAGTGATGAGTAATTGACAGTAGTTTAGGTGAGTCGAGTTTGGTTTGAGTGGTTCGGAGTCGAGTCATTGCATGGTCAAACGGGTTAAGATGCATATTCTGATATTTTGACAGGTTTGGACTTCGTCATGAGTAAGTATGATGTGCTTATGCTATTTACGGTTTCATGTATCGAGCGGTGCTATTTGACGTGTTTCTTGTCTGTGTGGCTGCAGGACGTCGAGGCGGAGCCATGGTGAGATACGGAGGACTGGACTAGGCGCAGGTGGCGCTGAGGTCAGAACAGTCAGGAGGTGTCGAAGACGACATGGACTCGAGGTGGTTGCGAGGCGTGCGAGACAAGGAGCATGGAAGCTTCCCGGAAGGTGCAGGAGGGGCGAATCGGGAAATTCGCAAGGCTGCACAAGCGGGAGCGGGCTCCGTTGGATTTAGCGGGCGTAACGGGGTGGAGACCCGTTAGCCGTGGGCTATAAAAGGAGAGGAGGGGCTGCATGCCCTCTTAGGCATTCTAGATGGATTTGTAGGAGAGCTAGGGTTTGGTGAGTCAAAAGAGTCTTTTGGAGTTGGTTTTGCTTTGGGCTTTAGTTGGTAGAAGAGGCAGGGTTCTGTTGAGAGCTTGTCTCTTTCGATGCTTCTCAGTGCCTGAGTGTGTCTCCTCCAAGCATGTAGAGAGTGGGTGAGTTCTTGGCTTGGGGAGAGGGAGAGATTGGAGTGAAACTCTTGTAATCATTCCTCTTGTTCTAATGTCCATGCGTATGGTGACTCCTCTGTACTCTTTGTGATTTGGAATGGAAAATCTGAAGTTTCTTCCTGTTCGTGCTTCTGTTTCTTCTTTGCTCATTTTGGTGACTTTGTGATTTTCGTTGTTTTGTGTTCTTGCTTGCTGGGGAGTGCCAAAATGGGTTGCTCTGTGATGGACTTGCATTTCTAGACCCTTTGGTCAGCTTAAATCCTAGAGCCAAGGTTTTGATTTCAATTTTGATCTTGAAGCCTCCCCTGTTCATGGTTGTATTTCTAGGGTTTTAGTGTTGGTCTTGATTCCCTTGATAAAGATGGCTTGAAATTTGGCGTGGAGGGTCCAGAGGTTATCTAATAACTATTCTTAAAGTTTCATAGCCAAAGGATCATCCATTAGGGAGTAATTTGATTTTTGGGTTTGCTCGGGTAAAAATTTCAGACTTCTCAATAATCTGAAATTCTTGTTTTTAGGGTTGATTACTTTGTTCCTGAGAGTCTCCATTCTATTTGGAATATAGTTGTGTTGTTCTAGGACAAAAAGGATGGAAGAAATCCGTTGTGTTTTTGGTTTTTCGAAGATATGAAACTATACCCAGTTTTCAGAAATCTCAGAGTGCTCTCGGGTGCTTCAGGTTCAGGACGCCGGTCTGACCGGCCCCCTGCCTGCGGTCAGACCAGTCCAACCGGTCAGACCGGCCTGACTGTAGCGGTCAGACCGGCGGCAGCAGCCCGGTCAGACCGGCCTCTCAATTCCGGTCAGACCGGCCAGCCTCTTGTTTGATGCTGATTGTTGAGTTTTTTGGTTGGTGTTCCTCCTTTATTTTCCGGTAGGTTTCTCCAGTATTCCAGTGTGCATGAGGATATCTTTTCATAGCTCTTCATCATAGCTATAGAAGAGGTCGTGATTTCTTTTGAGGGGTTTTACTTCAGTTCATTTGATAGTTCCCTTGTTGGTTCTCTCTGGTTTGTTAGAGTTAGGTTTCTCCTCTGTTGTTTAAGGTTCATTCAGTGAGTTGGATGCATGTCTTTCATAGCTTCTTAGCTATTGGAGGAGAAAATCACTTGTGAATACTTGAGGGGTCATTTTTAAGTGAGCGTCATTCACCCCCCCTCTGTCGCCATTTTGGTCCAACAATTTCAAAATCTAGCATATCTACATGTTGTGATGATCTACTGGCCATGCCTTGTTCACCTAGTGTTTATTCTAGAAATGTTTTAAATCGTGTTCATGATGATGTTCTTACTAATGAAAACAAGAATTTAAAGGAACAAGTGCTAAAATTGAACAAAAGCTTAGAGAGAGCTTACAAGGGAAAGGAAACCCTTGATAAGTTACTAAGCTGTCAAAGATGCTCTTTTAACAAGGAGGGACTTGGATATATCCCCAAAAAGGGTAAGAAGCCGGCATACAAACCTCCAAGGTTTGTAAAAGAGAATGATAAGTTTTGCACTAAATGCCGGGAGATAGGACATATGCAATCTAACTGTCCTAAGAGTAAGATTAATTCCATTGGTTTGTTCGATTCTTGCTATATGCTTAAAAAATCTGAAAATGGAAAAATCATTGCTCATTTTAATGGCACCTCAATTTTGGGTGCTAAGAAGAGATCTATTTGGGTACCCAAGACCTTGGTTACTAACCTCCAAGGACCCAAACAAATTTGGGTACCTAAAAGAGCTTGATTTTCTTTTGTAGGTGAACTATAAAACCGGTGGAAGGCATTGGGTGTTGGATAGCGGTTGCACTCAACACATGACCGGAGACCGGAATATGTTCACGACCTTTGAGAATGGAAGCAATGACAAGATCACTTTTGGATATAATAGCAAAGAAAGGTATTGGGTTTGGGTAAAATTGCTATCTCAAACGACCTTTCAATTTCTAATGTATCCTTAGTTGAAACATTAAATTTCAATTTACTTTCCGTTGCTCAATTATGTGATCTAGGTTTAATATGCTCATTCTCAAAAGAAAATGTTGTAATCTCGAAAGAAAATAATAATGAACTTGTTTTTAAAGGTTTTAGATTTGGAAATATTTATTTGGTAGATTTTACTTCAAATGAGTCGTGTTTAAAATTTGTTTAATTGCAAAAACTTCTTTGGGTTGGTTGTGGCATAGACGATTAGGTCATGTGGGCATGATCCAACTCAAAAAGCTTTTCAAACATGATCTAGTAGTTGGCTTGAAGGATGTGAAGTTTGAGAAAAATCAACTTTGTAGTGCATGTCAAGCCGGTAAACAAGTCGCTAATTCTCACCCTTCCAAAAGTATAATGTCAACCTCTAGGCCATTAGAGCTCTTACATATGGATTTGTTCGGGCCAACAACCTATAGGAGCATTGGAGGTAATAGCTATTGTTTAGTCATTGTGGATGATTACTCTAGATATACATGGGTCTTCTTCCTAAATGACAAAAGTGAAACCTCCGGGATTTTCAAAAGTTTTTCAAAAAGGGCTCAAAATGAATTTGATTTTAAAATAAAGAAAAATTAGAAGTGACAATGGTTCCGAGTTAAAAAATACAAAAGTTGAAGATTTTTGTGATGAACTTGGAATAAAGCACAAGCTTTCCACAACCTACACTCCGGAGCAAAATGGAGTTGTAGAAAGGACAATGCTTGATGAATATAATACTTCCGATAAATTTTGGGCGGAAGCTATTAACACCGCATGTCATGCCATAAATCGCCTCTATTTACATCGACTTTTCAAAAAGACTTCCTATGAGCTTCTCGTTGGAAGAAAACCGAACATCTCTTACTTTAGAGTATTTGGTTGCAAATGCTATATTCTAAGAAAAGGTGTTCGGCTTTCTAAATTTCAAAGTCGGTGTGATGAAGGTTTTCTTTAGGGTATTCTTCAAATAGCAAAGCTTATAGAGTCTTTAACAAAAATTCGGGATTACTAGAAGAATCATGTGATGTCCAATTTGATGAAACTAACGGCTCTCAAGAAGAGCATGAGAACTTGGATGATATAGGAGATGAAGGTCTTCAAAAGGCAATGGAGAACATGCAAATTGGAGACATTAAACCAAAAGAAGATCCAACGTCACCAAGCTCATCAAAACAAGTGGAGCCTCCCTCTTCATCTACAACAAACAACGTTCAAGTCATAGAAGATGAAGAAAAGGATCAACCTCAAAATACCTTCAAGATTCATAATGCAATATCCAAGGATCATCCAATTGATCAAATATTGGGTGACGTGAGTAAGAGTGTTCAAACTCGCTCTAGAGTAGCTTCATTTTCTGAACACTATTCTTTTGTATCTTCACTTGAACCTAAGCGTGTAAAAGAAGCTTTAGATGACCCGGATTGGATAAATGCTATGCATGAAGAGTTGAACAATTTTTCTCAAAATGAAGTTTGGACTTTGGTGGAGAGACCCAAGGAGCACAACGTCATTGGCACAAAATGGGTCTTCCGGAACAAACAAGATGAAAACGGAATTGTGATAAGAAATAAAGTAAGGTTAGTAGCTCAAGGTTATACTCAAGTCGAGGGGTTAGATTATGATGAGACATTTGCACCCGTTGCTAGACTTGAATCAATTAGAATCTTTCTTGCTTTTGCATCATGCTTTGATATTAAATTATTTCAAATGGATGTTAAAAGTGCATTTCTAAATGGAACAATTTTCGAATTAGTATATGTAGAACAACCCCTGGAATTTGAAGATGCTAAATATCCTAATTATGTCTATAAACTTTCAAAGGCGCTTTATGGTTTAAAACAAGCTCCTAGAGCTTGGTATGAACGCCTTCGTAACTTTCTTGTCTCAAAAGGCTTTAAAATTGGTAAAGTAGACACAACTCTATTCACAAAAATTATCGGTGATGATTTCTTTGTATGTCAAATCTATGTTGATGATATTATATTTGGTTCTACTAATCAAGATTTTTGCAAAGAATTCGGTGAGATGATGTCTAGGGAATTCGAGATGTCGATGATTGGTGAGCTAAGCTACTTCCTTGGACTTCAAATTAAACATCATAAAGATGAGACGTTTATAAGCCAAATGAAGTATGTCAAAGATTTACTCAAGAAATTCGTAATGGAAGAAGCAAAACCTATCAAGACACCCATGGCAACAAACGGGCATCTAGACCTCAACGAAGGAGGTAAGTTGGTAGATTTAAAACTTTATAGATCCATGATTGGTAGTTTACTCTATCTTACCGTATCTAGGCCTGACATTATGTTTAGTGTTTGTATGTGTGCACGGTTTCGAGCTTCTCCAAAAGAGTGCCATTTGATGGCCGTAAAGAAAATTCTAAGATATTTAAAACATTCCTCAAGCATAGGGCTTTGGTATCCCAAAGGTGCAAAATTTGAATTAATTGGATATTCAGACTCCGATTATGCGGGTTGCAAAGTGGATAGAAAAAGCACCTCAGGTAGTTGTCAATTGCTAGGTAGGTCTCTAGTTTGTTGGTCATCCAAGAAATAAAATTCCGTAGCCCTTTCAACCGCCGAAGCCGAATATGTTTCCACAGGTAGTTGTTATGCACAATTATTGTGGATGAGGCAAACATTGTTGGATTATGGGATTAAATTTGATAAAATGCCTCTTTTATGTGATAATGATAGTGCCGTCAAAATATCCAACAATCCCGTTCAACACTCAAGAACCAAGCATATAAATATACGCCACTATTTCTTGTGAGATCATGTGAGTAAGGGAGATATTGAAATTAGCCACATCCGAACCGAAGATCAACTAGCGGACATTTTCACCAAACCATTAGATGAAAGCCGCTTTTGCAAATTGAGGAATGAATTAAATGTCATATATTACTCAAATGTAGCTTGAAATCAAATTTCATTCATCTCTGCTATTTTGGTGTGCTTATGTGGAATTTCAATGAATTTTCATCTCTTTTAGTCAAAAATTTGATTATATTTATAAAAACTAGTTTCAAAATATAACAATAGCTCAATTGATGCACAATGATCCTGAATGATGTTATTTGAGTGCAAAACTAGGGATTATTTGCATAATTTCAAGTTGTAAAGTTCAATTCCTGAGAAGTCCCAGAAATTTCGGAACTACCGCTGTGTTTGCTACGGTACTTCCGCTCCTGGCAGAAAATTCGGAACTACCGCCGTTGTTTTTGCGGTACTTCTGATTTTTCTGAGAAAACAGAACTACCGGCGTGTTAAGCACAGAAGTACCGTTTTCTGTGGGATTTAATGCGGTTTCCAAAATCGCCAACCTCCCAGCCGTTTCTACTTTTTCCCTTAACTCTTGTCTCTCTCTCTCTCTCTCATCTCGTCTCCTCCAAGCCGCACCGCTCCTCTCTTGCACTCTCTCTCCCAAAACCTCCTCCTCTCCCGATCTTCAAATCCAAGGAGAGTCTTTCGGTTTTGGGTGATTTCTTGCACTCTTAGGGTCCCTCTCCTTCAATCCATCAAGGTAAACGAGATTCTCCTCCTCTTTATCTTGTTCTAAGGACCCTAGGGTTGAAATTAGGTCAAATTTAAAATGTGATAATTTTTGCTGTAATTTCTTTGGGCAAATTAATATATTTGGGGTATTATAATGTTTATACATACATGCACTTGATTCAAACCAAGAAATACCCCAAAAGAATGAAGATTGAACATGCCCTAGAAATACCCAGAAAATTCGGAACTACTGGTCGAGCGGCTAGAACTACCAGGGTACCGGAAGTTCCGCATTTTGAATGCTGGAACTACCGTTTTTCCCGGAAGTTCCGCAGTTTTGCCGCCGGTACTTTCGATTTTCCTGGAACAGCGAAAACTCATTACTTTCAATCCAAACCTATTTCTCTTGTGCTCTAGCTCATGCCTTGTTATCTTTCTCTGTCCTTGAAGATGCCGAGGTTGAAGAATGTTTCCCACAAGTCTTATGTGGGAACTCCAGGACAATCCTCCTCGACTCCCGCCCTTCCTGAGCCGGAGCACGAGGATAGGGGCAAAGGTCCCGCCTCTGACTCTGACAATGAGTCTGAGGGCTCCCAGGAGAGCGGATCCGAGGCCTCGCATGAGAGCGAGGAGTATGAGGCCTCGGATGAGTAAATGCCCACGGCAGCTGCTGATCAAGAAGTAGACCTTACCAAGATTACGAGTGATGACTATGCCATCATGCGCCGCCGCAGTCAGTACATCCTCCCCTGCAACTCTCAGAATCCGAAGTTCCATACAAACTTTCAGGAGCAAGTCTATAGAGAACTATATGTTCCTTCGCGCAAGTTTGCTCAGCACAAGTATGCCGATTGGGATCACTTGTCACAGATTGACAAGTTTGATGGTGCATACCGGCTTTTTCAGCAAGCGAGAATCCACCACCTGGTCGCTTTTCAGTGCAGCTATCAGGAGGAGATGATCCGGCAGTTCTATGCCACCTTGTACATCTCTTCCACTTACGAGCATCTGTGTTGGATGACTGGACAGCAGGTCATTGAGAGCACCAAGCATGAGTTCGAGTTGGCACTTGGTACTGAATCCAGTGCGTATGAGAAGGTGTTCAGTAAGCCGGCACTTCCCATTGCTGCTTATACTGATTATTATGACCAGACAGCTGATCATGTACCAGGGACGACCATAGGAGTGCTCCCAATTCCCAGTCCTGTGAACAGGATTATCAACCATACCATTTATCCAAAGAGTGGAAATTTTGACGCTATCCGTGGCCACGCCTGGAACGTGATTGACTACATTATGCGTGGTGAGAAGTTTGACGTGGTGGATCTCATTATCTGGGAAATAGATGCAAATAAGAATGACAGAAACAGGAGAATCAACTTTGCACCTTTTATTATGGCCCTGATCATTCGCAAGACCGGATACAGAGGAGCACTCTGCACCGTGCACAAGCCATACAAGCCTCGTGCAGAACCCCCTATTCTTGCTCCTGCTCGTCCCCGTGGGCAGCCTCAGCCTCAGCCTCCAGCAGCCGCTGATCCTCCTCCCCAGGGCGAGGGTAATGTCACTCTGTCCTAGATCTACTCCACCATCCTCAGGCTTGAGAAGCGCCAGATTGAGACTTCGGGACAAGTTGCCACTTTGATCACTTCTGTCTCTTCTCTCGGGGATCACGTCTCATCCCTTGAGAGCGTTGTGGCTCCCACTCACTACTCTCGCCGCACTCGTCGCCGCAGCTCTCCTTCTCCTCGTGTAGCTCAGGACTAGTTCTCCTTTTTGGTACTTTGATGCCAAAGGGGGAGAAATGAAGCAAGGAGAAGAATGAAGAAATAAACTTTTATCTATCTATTTGGCTATGTAATAAAGTATGGTGTAATGAACCGTGTGATGCTTATGTGTTGTTGGTGAAACTCTATGGATGTTTAGTCTTTTAAATTCCTATGCGTTGTAATGAACTATGTTTGGATCTTGTGCCCCTAATGCAATGCTATTTACTTGTCTTTGCATACCTTTGAATATTGAGCTTTAATATTATGTGATGATCATGCTTGCTCAATTTGAATTTATCAAAAGGAGATCATGCAAAATTTTATAAAAACATGATGCACATGTTTAGGGGGAGTTCCTCCTTTAGTCTCTAAATTGCAAAAATTCCCCATGTTCTTAATTGCCAAAAATTTCTAAAGAAATTGTGATATACAACTTGCTAACAAGGAGTATATCCAAATATTAATTCTTCTCAAAATTTGCTCATGTTGTCATTAATTACCAAAAAGGGGGAGATTGAAAGCATCTAGACCCCTAGAAATATTGGTTTTGGTAATTAATGACATTATGTGATCATGGGACTAATTTGTGTATTAAGTGTTTGCAAGAATTAGTCTCAAGGTAAAGGAAAGAGGCACATAAAAAGATGTCGCAAGATTCAAAGGGCTCCAAGTCGACAAGGTAAATAGTTTATGGCTCCTTTTCTTTTACCGGTCTTGGAGAAAGGATGGAAGACCGGATTATAGGTTAGATGCCGTACTATTAAGAGGGATCATAGTAAAATGCTTGATCATGTGCTTATGGGCCTTATGGATCAATTTAGGATCATGCATGCATTTAGAAATTAAATTTGAATCAAAATCATGCATTGCCAGTATGAGCGGAACTACCGCTAGCACGGAAGTTCCGGCCTCCCGAGCGGAACTTTAATTCCAGAGAGCACCCGGAGTAAAACTTAGCCTCTCGGAAAACGAAAGTACCACGGACTGAACTGCGAAACTACCGCAAGGTCGGTAGTTCCGGGCATTAGAGCGGAACTTTATTTCCAGAGAGCGCCCTGAGTTAGAGTTAACCTCGCTGAGATCGGAAGTACCGGGGCAAGGAGCGGAACTTCCGGTTCCGCTATTTCAACGGTGGTAGTACCGCACTCATTGTCCAACGGTCACTTCTTACCGCCTGACATAGCCGTTCTGTAGCGTCGGCGAAAATCCGGAAGTACCGCCCATATAACGGCGGTAGTTCCGTTTTCCCTGAAATTTCAGGATTGTTTATTGCAACGGCTATTTAAGGTTGGTGGGGGGTATAAATTCAACCCCACCAGCACTTGTACTTGTTGTTGAACCCCTATTGAACATCTTTGAGCTTGGTACAACATCTCACACCTCTCTTTCACTCTTGTGCATTCAATAGAGGTAGTTGAGCCAAAATTCAAGTACATTGCATACTAGATTGATCCATTTGGCACTTGAGTGTAATCTAGCCGCTGTGGTTCATTCTCTTGGTGCTTGCCTGCACCTAGACGGCTTGGCGGAGGTTCCAGTGATCTTCTCAAGAAGGTTGTGAGAAGGCCCGGAAGATTGTGAAGGCTCGGAGCTCGCCTACCCGGAGAGGGAAAGGGCTACCGCTAGTGATCGAGGTGATTAAGTTTAAAATTGCTAATTGAAATTAGATAAAAATTTTAAAACCGCCTATTCACCCCCCTCTAGTCGGCCTCCTCGATCTTACACCTGGACGATTGGGTGGAGGATTGATTGGTGATCTTCTCAAAGGAGATTGTGAGAAGACACGGTACTTTTCTGAAGGTCGGAGCTCACCTACCCGGAGCGGGGAAGAGCTACCTCTAGTGATTGAGGTGTTTTGGCTTAATTTGTGGAGCCGGTCCGATTTGTTCGTGCAAATCTCAACGTGGACTAGGGGAAACCGGCAAGTTTCCGATCACCATGATAAAAATATCGATTGTGTACATCTCTCACTTGCTTTCTTCCAACTCTTATTTGTTAGCATTATTGTGATCATTTGCTTGATATAGAGTTAGTATTATCTCTTCTTGACTAGAATTGTGTAGGCTTAATTTCTTTACATTCTTGCTATTCAAATTGTAGAGAATTAATTTAGAAGAAAAGAAAATTTTAAAAACCTCCTATTCACCCCCCCTCTAGTCGGTATCCTTAATCCTACACTCCGTCTTCAGCGCAACCATCTGCTCACCGAGCTCACTCCAAGCCGTTTTATTGCCCACACTCATTCAGGTTGCAGCAAAAATTAGAGGGGGGCTATATCACCTGCTGCAGATGCGTGTGCGAGCGGCATGCAAAAAGAGCAGCGCAGGCTCTCTTTCGACGGACGGATTGGGCAGGGCGGTCGAGAACCTCACTCATTCGTGCGCTCGGACACCGCACGGCAGCATGCTCTACAGTACAGTGTGCGCTCGGGGACCGCACGTCTTCTTGCTACAGAGCAATCATGTGGTCCCAGACTGCACGACTTAGATACAGTGCAGTCGTGTGGTCCCGGACTGCATGACTGGACACGTGTCGGCGCCGGACGGTCCCGTGGTTATAGAGGGGACCACAAATAGAATTTTGGTGTGTAGGGGGCTACATTTGAATTTTTTTTTGTATATACAATGCTATAAACGTCCAAATTTCGCGATGCGCCTGGCTTCGGCTTTGTTGTCTGCATGATGGGCCCGTCTGGAGAGGAATAGCCGAAGCAAAGCGAACCGAAAAACAAAATAGATCGATATTTTTTTGGGAGCATCAATCGCTGCTGTTTTCTCTCTTTCTTTTCCCTATTTTTCTCTCGACTAAAACTGATCTTTTATTCCGAGCAAACAACTATTCATATACGATACAAACTTTACATATCCATAAGATATTACAAACCAACTCTAATATCTATAACTAATACTTTCTAAATACGAAACAAACTATCTTAAAATAACAGACCTAACAAATAAGATCTTTATCACACCAATCTTCTTTCGCTCCCGCACCTGCGGCACAGCTTAATTTAACCCCTCTTGCTCGGCCACTTTCTGCTTCCTTGTCTTCTTCCGAGCTCTTCCAACATACCACTATGGTGCTCATTTGAGCTTAAAGCTTAAGCTTTTGGTTTATTTGGTAATATTTGAGGCCTTTCTGTTTGCACTGTGGCTGTTATTAGATTTTCAGTGTAATTAAATTTTTAAAAAAGAAAAAATGTTATGTCATCATAGACAATATAAATGTTATGTGCTTAAATGGGCACATGCTTAATTTGTCATAAATGTTCTTTCCATTAAGTTCCTCAACAGCACGAGCAACATCAACCGTCTTTGGCATGAGCACAACCAGAGGTCCTGCCATTTTGAGTTTAGCTTCTGGTTTTTGGCTTCTAGTACACTATTTTTTAATTTTGTTTTTTTGACTTTTTGTTTTTTGGGTTTTATTGTCTTTTTTCGTATTCATTTATATTGTTCGTGGTAGGTTAATATGTTTTTTCTATTTTCTATTTTTTAAATTTAATTATGCTAAAAAGTCACCAGAGTTACAGTAAAAACGGTTTATATAAGTCGACCCGCACCGGGGCAGCACCAAGGGCGGACCCACAGGGTATGCTGGGTGGGCCACGGTATACCCTGGGGCCAGCCGGGTGGGGAGGTTCTTGCTGAGCAATGCCAAGATTTTTTATCTTGATTTTGGCAATGTGGTGGTGGCAGAATCGATCATCATGGCGGCACCCGCATGGGAGCGGCGGCTGGACGGCGTCACTGCGACGACAGGCTTGTCCGCCACGCCATGGCTGCTTTGGCAGAGCGGGCGGGCAAGGCCAGACACAGGGAGTGCAATGGCGGTGGCAAAGATGGCGAACTCAAGGAGCAAGGTAACCTCAAATAGATACCTTGCTACTTCTGTCTCGGTCAATACAAATGCTGTAATCTCGGATGTTTATTTGCCTCTGTGCTTTAATGTTGTGAGAATTAGCTCGTGTGCTTACGATGGCATACCATTGCGTGCATGCCAGTTGTTCGATGAAATGTCTAGGAGAGAAGGTGAGACCGTAATGCAAGGTCGTTGTGGCCAATGGACGGTGGCAGTGGAGGTATTGTTCATAACATCATTCATCAAGGTGCCTGACTGAATGTCACACAAAGTGTGAGCACGTTTCGATTTGGATTTGTTCTAAGTGCGTGATTTCAAATTGAATCCCTTGTCAATTATAAGTTGGTTGCCTGGTTGGTCATACATGATACAACTGATATTTCATTTGGGAATTTATCTTTTTTTAAAAGGATTTGGGAATTTATCTTGTTTGTTGGAAATGGATACTTTTTTTGACTGATACAACTTTTTCAACTGCACACAATATATACAAAAGATTAAGGGCAGCAAATGTTTGTTTCTCTCTGTAGAATTAATAGCTTCTCCTGCTACTTCTTAAAGTTTCTAATATTTGTTGACTTTTTAGTAATATGCAATTTTCATTGAATTTTCTGCTTAGTTCCTTCAGATTGAAGCAGTTTATATCTACTCCATATCTCCATCGTTCATCTTTTGTACTAAGATTGGGATATCTTTTTCTTTTTTAAAATAAAAAGTTTCAGGTCAAGTGCCTTGCTCTCTGGTGGTATCATCTTCACTAAACAAGAGTGCTATAGTCAAGGAGATGCTCAATGAGAAGTTGAACTACATGACTGAGGAGCTCGGCTACTCCTTGGAGCACCTTGATTGCTTTCCAGCGTTCCTGTGCTTTGATTTGGAGAACCGGGTCAAACCTAGGTATACAATGCTTTGGTGGCTGGGGTCTGCTCAAAAGATCATTAGCCCCCGCAACAGTGCTTGCTAATTCAGAGAAGAGGTTTATTTCCAACAAGTAGTATTGTAAGTCTCTTTTATATATATTTGAGACTATTAGTATGATGTTTGAACTATTTATAGTATAAATTGTGCAAGTTTTCAACTTAATCCTTGAATTTAAGACTTATCATATTATTTAGTGCTTGTATACCGAATTACGGTGCAAATTTTACAATTATTTACCGAATTGGCAAATGGTTTTACCAAATTACATATAAAAATTTTGGTGCGGCATACCCTTTGGTAAAATTCTGGGTCCGTCACTGGGCAGCACCTTGATTTACCATCCATGCCAATCATGAAAACATCGCTTGTAATATTCCCATATTCACCAAAAACTTTGAGTAGATCCTCCTTTGTGGTAGACTCAAACAAATTTTTCACGAAGACATTGTTGCATTTTGCCTCTCTTTCTGACTTCTTACGCTGGGATCCGCCATCTGCATCATCTAGCCCATGACTTCACGAGTAACCCGAAGGCGTTACGGATGGGCGGATCGGATGGCACAGACAGCATGAGGTCTGGCGACTGCTAGACTGCCAGGGATGAAGAAGCCATCGACATGAGTCTGTTCAATAGTCCATCAGGTTGCAGACTCGTAGCTGAACGTCGGCAAGGTTTACTTGTAGTTTTACTCCGCCGTGCCAAGAACTGTTGTCCACAGTATGCTCATCAGTCATCACTTTCGTCACGTTCGGAATGAACATACAGGACTTGCCGAGCTGCCCACCGCCGGGACAATTCATGAAGAAGCTCGCATCGGGATGGTTGATCAAGAAGGGCCGAAAACCAGAACCAGCAGATCCTCCCCTTTAGCTGTGTCCATAAATGCACATACTTTGTTATGTGTTGGATCATTGTTTGGCTGAAGCACTCTTCCAGCCTTTTGTAAGAACAATGTAGGCATGTAGCATAGCAATGCCTCATTTCATTTCAAGAACAAAGAACCTATGGAGCCACAGACTGAAGCCACCATTTCATTATGATCGAGAATATATTTGCAAATCAAATCCATAATCTACAAAAACGAAAGTGGCTTATATATAGATCTTAAAATAAAAACATTGATAGGAGACAATGATAGAAATAGATACCACGTCTATCGAATCTGACGACATAGATTTTACAAATATTCAATGCCGACAGGTTTACAAATATCTAGTATTTACAGGAAACGCCATGACATTCAATATTTTTCAGGTAACTGTGTGATATTTTGTAAAACGATGTTGATCTTGCATGCTTCAACTGCAAAATCACAAAAACACAAAGATAAGCATTCACAGGAAACAAGGCTGCCTCCAATATAGTCCTTGTAAACAACCAGCTGAAGAGTTTTGGCGTCACAAGAAAGCAAGCTAAATGCCGACAAGGAAACAAGGCTGCATGACGAAACATAGGAAAAGGTGCATTGTTTCCGTTTCAGGTCCAGTCCATTTGTGGTGAAACAAAAAAATATATTGAGCTGAACACGCCTCAATTTAACGTATTAAGATGGTAGTAATAAACTAATAATATTCACTTATTCAGAGTTCAGTACAACCCTCTTTCCTCAAAATTTTCTAGTAATTCTCTCCCCTTAGAGCATCTCCAACAGTATGAGCTAGTTACTAGCTGTAAGACAACTTCTCCAATAGTACTAACTTTTAACACATAGCTCATAACATAAATAGCCTCACATGACACTCTCACATAATCTTAGAATGTGTGTATGAGACTAGCTCTTGACCAAGAGATAGCTTTTCTCTCTCTTCTATTAAAATATGAAATAATATGCTTTGAGCTAGCTCATAAGTCACTGTTGGAGATGCTCTTATATTTTTCTTGAGAATGGAGCTAGCTTAGCTAATGGAAGGCTAACAAGTAACACCTACTCTTTATGCAGTTCAATGCTATCAACGCCAAATCAAGACTTGCACCTTAATTATTCTTAGTTGTTGCTAGTCAGTAAGATAGATGAAGGCCTTAACAATTTCTGCAGTACTTCTTAGAACAACTTAAAATTGCCGCAATGGACAAAGAAAAGCATACCTGTCCTCAATAGTGATCAATAGACAACGGAAGTCACCATCTCCTTGTAATCAAGCAACATAAGCTTCAAGCCTGAGAAATGATTGTTCAGTCAATAGATAAGGACATAAATGGGTCAAAATGATGCACATCTGATCCTGGATTTTTTAAGTCGAAAATAATCCAAAATATAGTAATAGTAGCAAGCAAAATGAGCACAATTCAGCTGGTGACAAGCCAACAACATGCATCAGCCAATGCAATGGATATTTGTAAAACAACACTTACTATTACGAAAGCACCATAGCTATATACTCAATCCTCACACAAGTGAAAAATGGAACAATCCTTACATGACTGCATTTGCTCGTCGTCCTTATATCTACAACTTGAAATGAATAAACCATCAAGCGAGAACGTCTTGGCCGATGCATTGCATCGAACACGTAGTGAGAAGATTCAACAAACCGTAGTTACGCCGGGGGATCAGGCTGCCACGAAGTGGGTGGCGCGACGGCACTTCAGGAGCGCGAAGACGGGGCGGCGCGATGCAGAGGTTGAGAAAGATGGGGGCTGCAAGCGCAAGGCGGAACCCCGCGGAGGAGTTAGCGAAGAATGTTTCCTTAACATGACAGCCCAGTTTCTCACAAAAACCAATTACCTGCAAATAAACAAAATCGCCATTGTTATACACCGACCATACATGCAACAATTCTACGTGATCAACTATAACTTACTCTTCTTGCATTGCCAAGGGACTACAACGAATGTCATGGTCTGGTTGACAACATAGACTGGATAAAGTCAGCCGACGCTCATGAATTGATCTTATTCTCCTAGGTGCACCCTTGGTGACTGCACATGTGGGACCGGGAACTGAACATTGAGGCTTAGAAGTTGTGTGGTCATTCTCACCAACATTGGACATACTCAAAAGGTACTAATTAAAAGTGTGAATATGTTACATGCACGAACACTAATACACTATTATCACCAATTGTCATCAAAACATAAAAGGGAACAATGTTAGTACAGTCAACAGCCAACAAAGTATCATCCACAAATACTGAAGAATCTAAGGATATGCATCAGGCAAGGTGGTCTACTGGACACTAGTTCATCAAGGTTCTATCTTATGGACATTATTTCATCAAGGTTCTACAAAACATACTGCATAAGAATTATAGATCATGGTTTTCGGTAGACTAAGACCTCTTCCTCATTCGAACTTAGTGTCGAGTACAGGAGTAGGCACACGCAGTATATCCAGCATTCCAGCATCGAGCTTGATGGACATATGTGGGATTGCGAGGGTTAAGCCACCACAGGAAAGCCTGCCAAGGCTAACTAGGTTTTACTCCCCGGGCCCTAGGTCCAAATGGGTTGCGCACGCTGCGCACCTAAGTCTACAGGTTGTCCTTCTGCAAGCCTTAAGCAACAACCTTATAAGAGTTATGGGGCCTTTTTCCCACTAAAAGACTAGTCCAATAAGTGAAGTCTCTCTCACACTTATAAGTTGTGCTTTGTCCTTTCTCACAATCCATGTGTGACTATTTCCCAACAATCTCTTCTCTAAGCAACAACCTTATAAACATTAACGCATGTGAAGCAAAATAACCTAAAACATCATGATTTGAATACAATATTAGAAGTCTATAATCAGGCTAGCATTAGTAATATGATGACAACCAGACAAACATTAGTAATATAATAATAACTAGGTAAGCATAAGTGATATCATAATAACCAGATAATTTTAGCGATATGATAATAGCCAGGTAAACTTTAGTGATATGATAATAACCAGGTAACTTGAGTGATATGATAATAACCATGTAAACTTTAGTGATATAATAATAACCATGTGACTTTAGTGATATGATAATTGTACTTAATGGCAATGATAACAAGTAATCATGGAATATGTGAAATCTGAAACGGAGAGGTTACGGTCACGAGGTACTTGCTTTAAACATATTCGGCGGACTCACTGCATGAAGGATCCGAGGTTCGCAACCGTCCGAACGTTCCCTCAAAGGTCACGTGTGAACCTACAAAATGAAATGGAGGTGAATCAGATGAGAGTTAAGATAAAATTGTGGAAGGACAGAAATAGATTGTTCGGCCGAAAAGATGACGTTTGCTAAGATTTTGCTGTGCGAATCGCCATTCGGCTGACCAAACACTCATCTGGCCACGCGAATGACTTCCTGTTGTAAGGCTAGCCAAACCCCTGTGTGAACCCAAGTTCGGCCGTGCCCCGTCCAGCCGAACTGTGTTGGCTTGTGCAACAACCACTTACCTTGGCGACATAACCCGCCGTCGCTGCCTGCTGTGGCAGCGCAGACTGCCGCTGCCACTTACCGTGGCAAGGCTGATGCCTGCCATGGTGGTGCAGACCACCGCCGTCGCCGCGGCAAGGCAGACGCCTGCCATGGTGGCGCAGACCGCCGCCGTCTGCCGTGGCAAGGCCGCTCCTCTGGCCACGCCCTGCTACCGCCCTAGGGGGGAGAGGAGAGAGAGAGAGAGATTGATGGGGATAGGAGAGGGCAACCTTTGGGAGGGCAGCAATTTATTTTGGTCAAAGACTGGTTAAGGTTTTTATCAAATTTTGAAATACCATGACCCCTTCCAATTTCCGGGTGCTACAACTACGTATTCTACAAGGATCCATAACAAGTACCTTCGAAATACGAAACTAACTCCGAAAATAACAGACCTACCAAAACGAGATTAATTCCATCGTAGCCGTGTACGGGGGAAAATCTTACAAGACCGGGTCTCATTGTCACATCTATCCAAAATTTGCAGTCAGGATAGGAACCTGGACCCTTTCTTACATTGTGACATGCGGTTGTGCAAATCTTGATGAAGCACCCATCGCAGCATGTAACAAATTTTGTTGCAGATTCCAAGTGGCAAGTCTCGGTTTTCAAGCAAGTTTAAGGTTTCAAAGAGAGGTTCCAACGTAAATTTCTGGCAAAGTAAACACCATAATGTTTCAAAGATATTCCAGTTTTGCCTTGCAGGATTTGCATGGACTTGTATTGCTGGAATATCTCCTTCTTGGGATAGATCTCCTGTTTCTTTGGATGAATTTGTGTGAAAGGATGCAGGCTCTGCTGGTAACAAGTGGATGCTGTTTGCCTGTTCATTGACAATTCTACCCCTCAACCTAAATCTCTGTAAGTTGCCTCGTAGCTGATTGAATTCCTCAGGGATGTCAAAAGGCATTTCTGAGCATCTATAATTCGTAAACTCTGGAGTTGCCAAAAGGATCGAGGAAGCTCTTCAAAGGTGCACTCGCCAATATTGAGGTACTGCAGAAGCTTTAGGTTCCCAATGGTCTCAGGCAGATGGTTTAACTTACAAGAAAGAAAACCCAGCCTTCGAATGTTGGTGAGCTCCTCAAACCAGTACTTAGCTGCAGGAGTAACTATATCAGAGTCAACACCATGGCACACAATGGAGCGCAGCTTCTTGTACGTACACAGCCTTCTTAAGTTGGTTTCATTGAGAACACTACTGCCGATTATTGACAGATGCCGAACATTTTGAGGGATCTTTTGCAAATCTGTTTCGCCTTTTACAATGAAGTACTCATTCTCAGAAACCAGCTGCGCCATATCATGCATCAACTCATGCATGACATACTTGGACGATGTCGGGTTTGTGTCTTTCTTCAAAAGGGATCGATACAGCAGCTCCTCGAAATATTGACACCCGGTCCAATACACTTTTACAACATTTGAGTCGCATCAAACGATCTTCATACTAATCATACACAAACGAGGATGGTTTACTTCGTGAATCGTGACCTTAAAATTTGCTTGCATGTACCTCCATTGCATCGGAGTTACCTCGGCTGTTTGCAATAACTTCAGTACTCAGGTCAAAGTGAGAATGGTTTTTCCTTACGACACCCAAGTTCGGTTGTGTGCGCCTGTGCTGCAATGGAGTCCTTCCTGGTGGTCGTGTTACCATGGTGGCGACCCTAGCATTCTTCTACATCAACCTCATTACTTGAATTATGTCTACTACACCGATTCTGCTACCGTATTGTTAGATCAATCATGCTTAATATGAATTATGTGCACCTTTAATCACCGTGATTCTATGTATCGTTTGATACCGACGAGGTCGAGTGACGCGGTCTGGCTTAAACAATGCAAAGGCTACGCTATCAACGACCCCATGGACCGACGAGACTATGAGTCATGTCAACACTCATACTACATTAACTATTCATCACATACATAGAGAACGTGAAGCGAAAACTAAATACGACGACTAATGCGTAGCTTAATCAAAGGTGTTATGTGGGTTTACCTTGCGGATGTAATTAACCGGGAGCTTTCTGAGACCCTGATAACCAAGAGACCACATCGTCTATGTCAGATCTGCTATGCAGGCAGGCTATGGAGCGCACTCATGTAACGGGGAATTATAATTTCATTATTCTCAAATGAATGAATAAAATACATTCTCTATCTTTTCTGGTGTTTATTTATTTTTTTGTGTACTTTAGTACACTAGCACACCCACATATTATTCCAATGGCAAAAAAAATCCAAAAACGATTTCTGACATCAATGACAATATAATGAACCTCGATCGTTTTCATTTTAAGTCCGCCCTAGGTGGAGTGGTACAACACTACTACAGAAATACTATTAGTAGACACCAAATCACAGACGGTTTGACAAAACTGTCTGTGACGTACACTATCACAGACAGTTTTAATTTGGAGACCGTATGTATTGTTGGTGTCGGAAAAAATGGGTATCACAGACGGTTCTTACCGATGAACCGTCTGTGATATTAGAATATCACAGACGGTTTTTCTTAAAAACCGTTTGTAATAATCTATGAATTATCACAGACGGTTTTTTCTGTGATAATCTGAGAATTATCATAGACGGTTTTTTCAAAACCGTCTGTGATAAGCTAGCTACATATTTATTGCGCCGCTCAGAACCGCATCTGTCTTCATTTCGATCCAGATCTAGCTGGTGCTGCACCTGGAGGAGGCAAGGCTTTCAGGCCAGTTATTTTGGTGGGAGGAGACAGGAGAGCTTTGAAGATTCATACGTTCCTGATTGCCCTAGATTTGGTTAGTAATAAAATTTATTTTTCTTTGCATTACAATTTAGATCTAGGTTTTGGTGAGTGTTATTGAAGATGGTTTGCATCTACTTGACCATACATGATCAGTTCCCGTCATGTGGGAGGCCAAATTTGTCAAAATTGTTGGTTATAAGTGGTTCATCTATCGCTAGGGAAATAACTGTTGTGTTTATAATATGAATTAAGCTAGCAAAGCCTCAATGTATGTAGTATATATGTAGTAATAATTAATTAATTTAATTTTTAATATTAAGTTGTTATATATATGCATAACGTAGGACCGAAGCTGGATGTATGCCGCGAACCGTGTGAGTGAAGAGTACATTAATGGCGTGTTTGCTTTTAGAAAAGCTGCCGAGGAGGATATGTTGAATAAGGGGGTGGAATATATGTACTGTCCATGCACTGACTGCGAGAATTTAAAGATGTTTAAAAACCGAGAGCAGATTGAAGCGCACTTGATTCGGAGGGGTTTCAAAAAGAGTTATACGTGTTAGACCAGTCATGGCGAAGTCAATGATATGCTGCCGGATGACATCGCCGTTGAAGTGAATGATATGCCGCTAGATGATGTCGATTTTTGTTCGGATTCGGATAGATTGCACGATGACAATCTGAATCAGATGCTTCGCGATGTAGAAAAGAATTATGATGAGAGAGTATTTTAAATTCCGGGGCTTGATGGAGGACTCAGAGAAACCTTTGTTCACGTGCTGTAGGTCAAAGTACATGAGGTTGTCGGCCATGCTTGAACTGTTGAAATTGAAGGCAAGCAACGGTTGGTCTGACAAGAGTTTTATGGCGCTGCTAGGTCTTTTAGCGGACATGCTTCCAGAGGGAAATGAGCTACCTAATACCACGTATAAAGTCAAGAAGGTTCGTTGTCCATTGGGAATGGAAGTAGAAAAAATACATACATGTCTGAACGACTGTATCCTCTACCGTAAAGAGTATGCAAACATGCATGTATGTCCGGTGTGCAACGCATCTCGATACAAATGTAACAATCAATCAGTTGACAGCGAGGGAACAGAAGTGAAGAAAGGACCTCCTGCTAAGGTGATATGGTATTTTCCTATAATTCCTCATTTGAAACGGTTTTTTGCAAATCCAAAGGAGGAAAAACTACTGCATTGGCACTTGGAGGAGCACAAGAAGGATGGAATGCTAAGACACCTTGCTGATTCCGCCCAGTGGAGAAACATCGATAGTAGTTTTGCAGACTTCAGTGCAGAACCAAGGAATATAAGGTTGGACTGAGTACAGATGGATGAATCCTTTCAGTAGCTGAGCAGCCGACATAGCACATGGCCCGTGACTCTCTGCATCTATAACCTTCCTCCTTGGTTGTGTATGAAGCGAAAGTATATTTTGCTGTCGATACTTATCCAAGGGCCAAAGCAACCTGGGAATGATATTAATGTGTACCTAACACCGTTGGTGGAAGATCTAAAAGTACTATGGAACGAAGGGGTACAGGTATGGAATGCATACAAATGAGAGAACTTCACTTTGCGCTCCTTATTGTTCTGCACCATAAATGATTATCCTGCTCTTGCTAACCTATCGGGCCAGAGAAGAAAAGGTGCCAAAGCTTGTACTCATAGTTTAGATGATACCGAGAGTGTGTGGCTGAAACACTTATGCAAAATCGTGTAGATGCGTGGGCTCACCTATAGCGCAAGATGAAGAAACAGTTTGACGAAAAGAAGGAGGATGGTTCAGCTTCAAGGCATTTAAGCAGAAAAGAGGTTTATAATATCGTTAAGGATTTAGATGTTGTTCTTGGAAAGGGACGTAAATTGAGGGCTCATGAGAAGAACATCTAGAAGAAGAGATCAATATTTTGGGACTTATCTTATTGGGAATACCTAGATGTTCAACATTGCATCGACATCATGCACGTAGAAAAGAATGTATGTGACAGCTTGATTGGT
Organism: Dendrocalamus latiflorus; assembly: GCA_017311315.1. Classification (NCBI taxonomy): domain Eukaryota; kingdom Viridiplantae; phylum Streptophyta; class Magnoliopsida; order Poales; family Poaceae; genus Dendrocalamus; species Dendrocalamus latiflorus. The sequence continues at coordinate 24,558,164 of CM029657.1, forward strand.
CTCTTACTGAATATTCGTGATAAAACAAAGGACGGCGTCAGCGCACGGCTTGACTTGGCTGATATGGACATCAGGCCTGAGTTAGCACCGACAAAAATAGATAATGGACGAATGTATCCTCCCCCTGTGTGTTACACTCTGTTTAAGGCCGAGAAAACAGAACTATGTCAGTGCTTGCATGGTGTTCCGTCTGGTTATTCCGATAACATGAAGAAACTTGTTTCAATGCAAGATTTGAAGTTAAATGGTATGAAGTCTTATGATTGTCATGTGCTGATGACACAGATGCTCCCTATTGCAATTAGAAATATTTTACCGATCAAAGTCTGAGAGACAATCATGAGGCTACGTTATTTCTTTAACACAATTGGTCAGAAGGTCATCGATCCTGAAGGACTAGATGCTCTGCAGGACGAGGTGATGATGACTCTATGTCATCTTGAGATGTATTTCCCTCCTTCATTTTTTAATATCATGATCCATCTCATTGTTCACATTGTGTGGGAGATAAAAATGTGCTGGCCCATATTCCTACGTAGCATGTACCCATTTGAGAGGTTCATGGGAATTCTCAAGTCCTATGTACAGAATCGATCTCGGCCGGAGGGCAGCATCATTGAAGGCTATGCAAGCGAAGAGGTCATTGAGTTTTGTGTCGATTATATGGCTCAGATTCAACCGATAGGCGTGCCTCAATCTCATCATGAGGGGAGGCTCAAGGGTATCGGAACTATCGGAAGGAAAGCAATCACTCCAGATATGGACGCGTATGCTCAAGCCCATTTCACGGTCTTGCAACACATGACTGAAGTGGCGCCTTATGTCGACCAGCACAAGGATGTGCTTCGGCAACAGAATCCGGAGCGGTCGGATGTTTGGATCATGAGGCAACACAACAGTCGGTTCAACCAATAGTTGAAGGAGCAAATCGCTACGAGCTCGCCAAGTGAGATGTTGACATGGTTGACAAAAGGGTCAACGTTTACAGTTGTGACATGGCAAGGATATGACATAAATGGGTACACATTTTATACATAGGCTCAGGATGTAAAGAGCACTAACCAGAACAGCGGTGTCCGCATAAATGTGCTCAGTACCGATGGGTTGAGAAACTCGTACTATAATTTCATAGAAGAGATTTGGGAGCTCGACTACGTGGTTTTCAAGATCCTCTTATTTCGGTGTCGTTGGGTGCATCTCCCATAGGTGAAGGTTGACAAGTACGGTGTCACTACTGTGGACCTCTAACGTGTCGGATACAAAGATGAACCATTCGTACTCGCTAACCAAATTGTCCAAGTTTTTTATGTAACCGATCCAGCAAATCAGAAGCGCCATGTAGTTCTTCATGGAAAAAGGAAAATTGTTGGAGTAGAGAATGTAGTGGACGAGGACGAATACAATTAATTTGACGAGTTACATCTTTTTGGAAATGGCATAAGGGTCAACGACGAACAACATGATGAAACTAGTTACATACGCATTGATCATCATGAAGGGCTAATTTTTTAAAAAAATAAGCAAGTGGAATGAGGATGTGCGATATATGTGGGCATTTGCATTTATGTATATAACAATGCATGTATGTGATGTATATGTGAATTTGCATTTATGTATATAACAATGCATGTGTGTGATGTATTTGTGAATTTGTATTTATGTATATAACAATGCATGTGTGTGATGTATTTGTGAATTTCTATGTATCTCTATGTTCATTAGGCTGTTGTAAAGAAATATACTCTGTGAGGTCTTATTACAGTGCCTGCTAGTTGGTGTAGGTAATAACTCCAGTGCGTGGGAAGGAAAGGGCTTATTACAGACGGTTCTATTTCAGTACCATCTGTAATAAGCCTTCCTATATATACCCTTAAGCTAGGGTTTTACGCGTACACTGTAGTTATAGCTATACCATTCAGAGCACAGAGACATAACATTGCCGCTCTCCCAATCGAGCCCGTTGTCGCCTCCGTCTCCTGAGCCCATCGCCGGCTGCCTTCCCCGAGCCCGTCATCGGCCGCCATCCCCGAGTTTTCTGGGACAGTACTCTTGAGTACGCTTTGCCCTGTTCTTTGTGTTCTTCACCGTCTTGGTACTCGTCTGGATAGCTTTGAGTGTCGTCTGCACCGTGAGTGTTTTGATTCATCTTCAACTAGCAGCAGTTGTGTTTGTTCTTTAATTTCTGCCTTAAAGTTCAAATACTTGGAATGCTATATTTACTTGTGGGCTCAGAACGTATGCTCTGTGATGAGAATGTCAAATACTGAAATCAATCTTTCTGACTGAATTAGAATTGAGCTCTCTTGAGTTGGTGTCTACTGTCTGTACTGTAGCTAAATACATTTTGGTTGAGTAGATTTGTTTTCATGCAATTGATGGTTCCGGTTGATCTGTAGTCACCTCTGTCCAGTTTGTTTCTTCATCCTGTTCATTATATGCGTGTATTCTGATTACCTGGACATTGTCTGGTTACTGCATGCTGTCTCATTGCCTGTGAACACATAAAACCGAAATATATCAGTGCACTGTTCTCTGTTTTTGCTCAGTGTATGATAGTAGAAAACTCATTTCAGAGCTCAAATCCTAATCTCTAGTTAGTAGATTGATAATGAAGAGTTTTGACATTAACATGAGAAGGCCAAGATCTAAAATCTTGTGCAACTCTGTTCTGAGAGCAATCTTAAAGCAATTATTTTGTTTTATGCTAGATTTAATTGCTTTACTGTTTAAAGGACTGCTATACATGTTGTTTTCAGCAGATTTGTGTTTATATTCATTGAATATTTACATATATATGAATGGCAAGATAGAATTACATGATTATATGCAATTTATGTCATTCATGTTATGCTGGAAAGACGTTGAATATATGTTTGGTTTGGCTGGAATTAAAACTGAAAATATGCTCATATCGCAATTTTTACAACATTTGCCACCTGAAGTAACACAGAAGATAAGAAGATGTGCCTAAACCTTTTTTCGCAACCCATAAAAGAGATACAAGGTCCACAGAACTCTTTCTTTCATTTTTTCTATTATCATTATAACAACATATCGAAACTAATCAGTCATAAAACTAGGACTCATGAATACATATACTTATGAATATATGTACTTTCATGTAATTCCATGTCATTTTCATATATATATATATATATATATATATATATATATATATATATATATATATATATATATATATATATATATATATATGCTATATATATATATATATATATATATATATATATATGCTACATTGCGCTTTTCATATATGAGGAAGGTCAACATGTCATCCGTGCATTCTTCAACATCATCGCCGAATGCATCCGCTCCAAAATCCAAACACCAAGAAAGAGGACTATTGAAAAAGCCTGAGGGCCGATTTACCATCACAGAGGTCGATGGATCTGGGACCCCTCTCCTTCCTCGCCGAGCAGCATGCGCATTTCAAAGAATGATCGGAATAGTTGCAAGAGAACGAATTGAGATCACATTCGATTCATGGAAGACCATGACTGAGATTCGTAAACGTGAGCTGCTGATAGAAATTTTTTGCATTGTTCAAGATCCCAGAAGAATACCACGACTCCGTGCAACGACATGCCTTGCTAGCGGCGTGCAAAGCATTGAAGAACTTCAAGAACGTGCTTGTCAAGCAGTACGTGGAGAAGGATCTAACGCCCTTTCATAAGTACCCATTTCTGGAAACACAATGAGAAGAGTTTAAGGTGATGAAGACGACCGAAGATTTTAGAAGTGCAAGTGCGGCGCACAAGGCCCTCCAGGCAAAAAATTGAAAGCATCTAGGCCCCTAAAAATGGTTTTGGTAATTAATGAATTTATGCGAATATGAGACTAACATGTTTAATGAGTTGTAAAGGTTAAGTCCATATGTTGGTGACAAGATGCAAGCCAAAGGATAAAAGTGAAGACCCAAAAATGGCTCAAGGCAAAGGTGTACTTAGAATAGGATCCTTTTTATTTTTACCGTTCTTAAGAAGAAAAGTTGGAAGACCGGATTATAGGGTAAATAATCGTACCATAAAGAGGGATCATGGCAAGTAGCTTGATAGCAAAAATTATGTGTCATTTGGATCAAATTAGAAGCATGCATTCATTAAAAATCAGCTTTAAAATCAAAACTGTGCTCTATTTGGAAGAGCAGTAGTACCGCAGATTTCAAGCGGAAAAATCGGTACTACCGACGACCGGAAGCTCCGGATTCCGAGCGGAGCCTTTTTTCCAGAGAGCACCCTACGGATTCATTTTAGATTTTGCGGGAACGGAAGTACCGGTAATTTTAACGCTAGAACTATCGCAAGGTGTGGTAGTTCCGCTGTCCAGAGCGGTACTTCCAGAGCCCGGAAGCTTCGGAGGGGGAGCGGAGCCTTTTTTCCAGAGAGCGCAGAGTATGGGACCTTTGGGAGTTTGGCTCAAGCGATAGTACCGCGCCGACTTTGCGGAACTACCGTAGAGTGGTAGTACCAGAAGTTACAGCAGTGGTAGTACCGCGCCGACTTTCCAACGGTCACTGCAAAGCCTCTGACATAGCCGTTCTTTTGCATCAGATAGGGAAGCGGTAGTTCCGGCCTCAGACCGGCGGTACTACCGCTCGCCCTGATTTTTCTGGAATTTATTCCAAACGGCTAGTTTTGGTTGGTGAAGGGTATAAATACCCGTACCTCTGCTCAAGGACAACAAGAAGAGACTCATTGAATATTTCTTGAGCATAGAGCATTCACTCCACCCCTAGTTTACACGTTGAGCATTAAATTTGAGGTGGTTGGGCAATTTAGTGCATTGCATTCATTAGTTGATCCTTGGCACTCAATTACAATCAAGTGAAGCCCAGATCTTTTACTCTTGGTGCTTGCCGGCACCTGGAGGATTTGAAGGAGGATTGATCGGTGATCTTCTCAAAGGAGATTATGAGAAGACCCGACATTTGTGTGAAGGTTGGAGCTCACTTACCCGGAGCAGGGAAGATCAAGGTACTTCGGCTTAATTCGTGGAGTCGGTTCAATTCGTTTGGGCTAACCTCAACGTGGATTAGGGGAAACCCGCAAGTTTCCGAATACCACGGTAAAAACATCGATTGTGTACTTCTCTCACTTGCTTTATTCTAACTCTTACTTGTTTGCATTATTGTGATTATTTGCTTGATTTAGAGTTAGTTTTGTTGCTTACTTGCCTAGAATTGTGCAGGCTTAGTTGCTTTTCATCCTTGCTATTAAAATTGTAGAGAATTAATTTAGTAAACAAGAAAAATTTTAAAACCTCCTATTCACCCCCTTCTAGTCGGTATCCTTGATCCTACAAGTGGTATCAGAGCTTGGTCTCTCATTATTAGATATAACCGTCTAGAGAGAAAGGATGGCTAGTGAGGGGTTTGCGATAGGCAAGGCACCATTCTTTGATGGCTCGAATTATGCATATTGGAAAATTAGGATGTCAATTTATTTAAAGGTCATGAGTCATAATATTTGAAAAATCGTAAATGATGGTTACGTCATGCCTCCTGATCCATCGCACCTAACGGAACAAGATGGGCGTAACGCTCATTTAGATGCCCAAGCCATAAATGCTCTATTTGGGGCTTTAAACGCGGACAAGTTCAATAGGTTGAGCAACTTAGAAATGGCTTAAGCTATTTGGACAACCCTTTCCGAAATTCATGAAGGGACGTCCACGGTTAAAGAAGCAAAATTGCATCGGCTTAGGATCAAATATGAAACATTCACAATATTGCCCCATGAGGACATTAATGAGATGTACACATGGCTCAACAATATTGTGAATGAGCTCAGAGGCCTTGGTACTAACCTTTCCGATCTTGATATTATAAGAAAGATGCTTAGGGCCTTACCGGAAAAGTACGAGATGTTGGTGATGCTCTTCCTCAACTCACCGGAGTTGGCAAGAATGACGCCAACACAACTCTTGGGTAATCTCATTACCAATGAGTTGTACAAGAAGGATAAGGAGGAGCTTTTGGAGCAATCCACCTCCAAAGGGAAGAATATCACCGCTTTTAAATCCAAGGCGGTGGTGAGTGAGGAATCCGAAGATGAAGAGGAGGATTTCGAAGAGGAGTTGGCCCTTCTAGTAAGAAAGATGAACAAATTCATGAGTAGACGCTCAAACCGAAGCGCAAGTCATGAAAAGGCCAAGAAGGGGCACTCCCACTCCAACAAGAAGTATAGCAATATCCGTTGCTATGAATGCGACGAAAAGGGACACATTGTTTCTCAATGCCCCACCAAGAAAGATGGCAAGGAGAAGTCATCAAAGAAGAAGAGCTATCACAGGAAGAAGAAGCTTTTCAAGAAGCTTTACAAAGATGGCAAGAACGAAGCCCACATTGGCGAGTGGGATTCCGAGGAGGAGTATTCCGACTTCGACTCAAGCGAGGACGAGTCTCCCAAGAAGAAGGGGCTCGTTAGTATCGCCATCAAGGAGGCTTCATCACTATTCTCCACTCCTACATGCCTTATGGCTAAAGGAGAGAAGGTAAAATTTCTTGACGATGATGAACCACCCTCTTATGATGATCTCATGGACATGCTAATTGAACTAAATGAGTTTCTTGGAAAATAAAAATTAAAATTTAAGGTCTTGAAGAGAGAACACAAATCTCTTCAAGAATCTTATGATGAGCTAAAGAAAGCTCATGATTTACTTCTCCAAGAAAATATAAAATCTTGTACTAGTATTGGAATTACATGTGATATTTTAAATGAAATGCCTAGTATAGAGATATCAAAATCTAGCATGTCTACATCTTGTGATGATCTTCTTACCATGCCATGCTCTTCAAATATTGATTCCAAAAATGATTTAACTCTTGCTTATGATAATGTACTTGTTAATGAAAATAAGAATTTAAAGGAACAAGTGCTAAAATTAAACAAGAGTATGGAAAGGGCATACAAGGGAAAGGCCACCCCTGATAAATTGTTCCCAAGAAAGATAAGAAGCTGGCATACAAACCCACAAGGTTTGTAAAAGAAAATGGTAAATATTGCACAAAGTACCGGGACGTAGGACATGTATACAACAATTGTCCTAAATGTAAAATTCAATCAATTGGTTTATATGATTCATGTTACATGCTTAAGAAATCTAAAAATGGAAATGTTATTGCTCATTTTATTGACACCTCGATTTTGGGTGCTAAAAAGAAATCCATTTGGGTGCCCAAAACCTTGGTTACTAACCTCCAAGGACCCAACAGATTTGGACACCTAAAAGAACTTGATTTTCTTTTGTAGGTGAACTACAAAACCGGTGGAAGGCATTGGGTGTTAGATAGTGGATGCACTCAACACATGATCGGAGACCGGAAAATGTTCACCACCTTTGAGGGTGGGAGCAATGAGAAAATAACCTTTGGGGACAATAGCAAAGGAAAGGTACTTGGTTTGGGTAAAATTGCTATCTCAAATGATCTTTTCATTTCTAATGTGTCTTTAGTAGAAACATTGAACTTTAACTTGCTATCTGTTGCTCAATTGTGTGATTTAGGTTTAACTTGCTCCTTCTCTAAAGAAAATGTAATTATTTCAAAAGAAAATGGTAATGAACTTGTTTTCAAATGTTTTAGATTTGGAAACCTTTATCTAGTAGATTTTTCTTCAAATGAGTCTTGTTTAAAAACTTGTTTAATTACAAAAACCTCTTTCGGTTGATTATGGCATAGGAGACTAGATCATGTGGGCATGGTACAACTTAAAAAGCTTTTCAAACATGACTTAGTTGTTGGCTTGAAAGATGTGAAGTTTGAGAAAAATAGATTTTGTAGTGCTTGTCAAGCCGGGAAACAAGTCGCAAATTCTCATCCTTCCAAAAGTATCATGTCAACATCTAGGCCATTAGAGCTCTTACATATGGATTTGTTTGAGCCAACAACCTATAAAAGTTTTGGGGCAATAGTTATTGTTTAGTCATTATAGATGATTACTCTAGATATACATGGGTATTCTTCTTAAATGACAAAAGCGAAGCCTCCGGGATTTTCAAAAGTTTTGCATAAAGGGCCCAAAATGAATTTGATTTTAAAATAAAGAAAATTAGGAGTGACAATAGTTCCGAGTTCAAAAACACTAAAATTGATGATTTTTGTGATGAACTTAGAATAAAGCATGAATTTTCAACAACCTACACTCTGGAGTAAAATGGAGTTATAGAAAGGAAAAATCGAATATTAATTGAAATGGCTAAGACAATGCTTGATGAATATAATACTTCCGATAAATTTTCGGCGGAAGCTATTAACACCGCTTGTCATGCCATAAATTGCTTTTATTTGCATCGTCTTTTGAAAAAGATTTCCTATGACCTTCTCATTGGAAGAAGACCGAACATATCCTATTTTAGAGTATTTGGTTGCAAATGCTATATCTTAAGAAAGGGTGTTCGGCTCTCTAAATTTCAAAGCCGATGTGATGTGGGATTTTTATTAGGATATTCTTCAAATAGCAAAGCATATAGAGTTTTTAATAAAAATTCAGGATTAGTAGAAGAATCTTGTGATGTTCAATGTGATGAGACTTATGGCTCTCAAGAAGAGTAAGAAAATTGATGTAGGAGACGAAGGACTACGCAAGGCCATGGAAAACATGCAAAGTGGAGACATCAAGTCAAAGAAAGATCCAACATCACCCACTATACCAAGACAAGTTGAACCTCCAACCTCTTTTACAACAAGCAATGTTCAAATCATAGAAGATGAAGAAAAGGATCAACAACCTACTACCTACAAGATCCACAATGCAATTGCCAAGGATCATCCAATAGATCAAATATTGGGTGATGTAAGTAAGGGTGTTAAATTCGCTCTAGAGTAGCTTCATTTTGTGAACATTATTCTTTTGTGTCTTCTCTTCAACCCAAGCGTGTAGATGAAGCTCTAGATGACCCGGATTGGGTCAATGCCATGCATGAAGAGTTGAACACCTTTGCACAAAATGAGGTTTGGATTTTGGTGGAAAGACCCAAGGAGCACAACGTAATTGGTATAAAATGGGTCTTCCGGAATAAACAAGATAAAAACGGAGTTGTGGTAAGAAATAAAGAAAGGTTAGTTGCTCAAGGTTATACTCAAGTTAAGGGTTTAGATTATGATGAGACATTTGCACCCGTTGCTAGAGTTGAGTCAATTAGAATCTTGCTTGCTTTTGCATCTACCTTTGATATTAAATTATTTCAAATGGATGTTAAAAGTGCCTTTTTAAATGGAACTATCTCCGAACTTGTATTTGGTGAATAATCTCCGGGGTTCGAAGATCCAAAATACCCTAATCATGTTTATAAGCTTTCAAAGGCGCTATATGGTTTAAAACAAGCTCCTAGAGCATGGTATGAGCGTCTTAGAATTTTTTTTGTTTCAAAATGCTTTAAAATTGGAAAAGTAGATACAACATTATTCACAAAAATCATTGATGATGATTTCTTTGTATGCCAAATTTATGTTGATGACATTATATTTGGTTATACTAACTAAGATTTTTGCGAAGAATTTGGTGAAATGATGTCTAGGGAATATGAGATGTCCATGATAGGAGAATTGAGCTATTTTCTTGGACTCCAAATCAAACAACTCAAAGATGAGACCTTCATAAGCCAAACGAATTACGTTAAAGACCTTTTCAAGAAGTTTGGCATGGAAGATTCAAAACCCATCAAGACACCAATGCCAACAAACGGGCATCTAGACTTCGACGAAGCAGGTAAGTCGGTAGATTCAAAGTTTTATAGATCCATGATTGGCAGTTTACTTTATCTTACCGCGTCTAGGCCTGATATCATGTTTAGTGTATACATGTGTGCTCGCTTTCAAGCTTCTCCAAAAGAGTGTCATTTAAAGGCCGTAAAAAGAATTTTGAGATATTTAAAACATTCCTATAACATAGGGCTTTGGTATCCTAAAAGTGCTAAATTTCAATTAATTGGGTATTCGGATACCGATTATGCGGGTTGCAAAGTGGATAGAAAAAGCACCTCGGGAAGTTGTCAATTTTTAGGAAGATCCTTAGTGTCTTGGTCCTCAAAAAAACAAAATTCCGTAGCACTTTCAACTGCCGAAGCCGAATATGTTTCCGCTAGAAGTTGTTGTGCACAATTATTATGGATGACACAAACTTTAATGGATTATGGAATTCATTTTGATAAAGTGTCTCTTTTGTGTGATAATGATAGTGCGGTCAAAATCTCCAATAATACAGTCCAATACTCAAGAACCAAGCATATAGATATACGCCACCATTTCTTAAGGGACCATGTTAGCAAAGGAGACATTTGCATTAGCCACATCCGGACCGAACACCAATTAGCGGATATCTTCACCAAAACCTTAGATGAAAGCCGTTTTTGCAAATTAAGGAATGAATTAAATGTCATAGATTATTCTAATATTGCATAAATTTACGGCACATTTAAATGCATGCTCACTTGAAGTGGCTTGAGAGCTTTTGGTGAAAAAGATTTTATGCAAAAAGGTTTTTGATTTTGATCAAATGCAAAAGCTACTTAAAGATATTATTTTAGTATATTTAATGCATAATAATCCTTAATGATTTTAGTTGAGTGCAAAAACTAGGGATCATTTGCATCTACTCTCATTCCAATCCTTTTTCTTCAAGTTCCAGAACAATTGGAACTACCGCTGTCTTCCTGCGGTACTTCCGGTGAGCGAAACTACCGGCTGTGGAAGCGGTACTTCCGCTGAGTGGAACTACTGGCCTTCGCGGCGGTACTACCGCATCTGGCTTGAGTTGGAAACCACCCGCGCCCGAGGGCTCTCTTGAGGGACCCTCTCCTCTCTCTGCGGTTATTCTGCCCCACTTCTGCCCGTGACTGTACCAGCCGCCTCCTCTCCTCTCTCCCACTCAAAAATCCACCAAAATCGACCTCTAGATTCATAAATCTAGCGGGATTTTCTTTGATTCTTCGAGTCTTCTCATCTTCAAAAGGTTCAACTCCTCCGATCCTCAAGGTATTTCGGATCAAAACCCTCCTTTTGATCTCTTTTGAACCCTAGGTCAAAAATTTAGATTTGATAAGAATGTAGATGATTTTGCGCATAGATTCTAGGGCAAATGAGCAGATTTGGTGTTTAATGGTGTTTGCACACCTATTCTATGGATTCAATCCAAGAAAACACCAAAAAATTTGTGCACATTGCTCAAACCTAGAATCGGTCAGGGGGGAGCGGAACTATCACTCGACTGGCGCGGTACTACCGGCCCCAGAACGGTGGTACTTCTGATTTTCCTGACAGAATAGCAATTTTAGTCTAATCTTTTTTAGTCCAAATTGATCTATTCTCCCTTGGTCCTCATAAGTGTTTCTCCTTGTTTCTAGATGCCTAAAGCAAAGGCCGCGGGACAGAGGATGTATTCTTCCACCTCCGGGGATTCTTCTGGTGCCCCCGCTCTCCCTTCCACTAAGGCAGCCAAGAAGGCTGCTCAAGACAAGGGGAAGGCCCCGTCATCCGAGTCAGACTCTAAGACAGAGTCTGAACAGAAAGTAAGCTCCCCAATGGAGGAATCTGAGGAAGATCTGACAGAAAGGGAGAACCCAGAAATTGATCTTAAGAAAATAACTGCTGATGAGTTTGCCAGACTAAGACATAGGAACCATTTTGAGCTCCCATGCAACTCCATCAACCCCAAGTTTCACACAAAATTCCAGGAGCAAATTTTTGATCAATTATATGGGAAGAGCAGACTTTTCGTAGACCACAAGTATGTCGACTGGGATCATTTGGATTCCATCGACAAGTATGATGGCACTTATAGATTATTTCAGAGGGCAGGACTACATCAGTTAGTGGCATTGCTGTGTGATTATAATGAGGAGATTATTCGTCAGTTCTATGCCACAGTCTATATCTCACCTGACTTCCAGCAGCTCACCTGGATGACAGTCTGCCAGAAGATAGAAGCAACTAAGCATGGTTTTGAGCTGGCTTTGAGGGCTGAGTTGAGCGCCTTTGAGAAGGTATATGACAAAGTTGCCCTTGATATTTCTGACATGTTGGTCTACTACAACACTGCTGAAAAGTTCATACCAGGAAAGTTGGTTGGTCTGCTCCCTATTCCCAGCCTGGTGAACCAAATTATCAACCATAATATCTTCTCCAAGAGTGGGAACTACAATGCCATTAGAGGTCATGCTTGGAACCTCATAGATTATATCATGAAGGGGTAGAAGTTTGACGTGGTTGATGTGATCATTAGGGAGATAACCTCTTACAAGAATGATCGGATTAAGTGCATCAACTATACGCCCTACATCATGGCATTGATTAAGACAAAGTTTGAGTTTAGGGGAGGATGTGGAGGAGTGCACAAGCCATACAAGCCCAGACCTGAGCCTCCCATTCCTACCTTTGCTAGAGCACGGCAGGTAGATCCAACAGCAGCAGGATCTTCAGCGGCAGCAGGAGCAGCAGCAACAGCTCAGCCTGAGGAGACAGGCTAGCCTTCCCTCTCCCAGATCTACTCGGCCATCCTTCAGGGTTTCACCACCCTGAACTCCAGGATGGACACTATTGATGGGAGGTTGAATTCTTTGGATGGGAAGATGACTTCACTGGACGGCAGAGTTGTAGCCTTGGAGCAGTCCCTGTCCCAGCCTTCTGCGTCGCCCCAGCGCTACACTTGATGACGCAGTCGCGACCCTTCTCCTATCAGACCTCAGGAGTGACTCTTTTTGGTACTTGATGCCAAAGGGGGAGAAGAGTGGGTAGTTGGGCTAGGATGGTTTTGCTTCATATCTATTTATATACTACTTGTTCTTGGAATGTAATGAACTATTTACTTTTGGATGCTTTGGTTGTAATGAACTTTATGCTCATGGATGACTTTTGGTTGTAATAACTTTATTGCTTAATGTCCATTTATTTCCATAATATAATACCTCTTTGTCATGTGCATCTTGTCTCATGTGTGATGTTTTTATCCTCTTCATATACATGCACATTTTAGGGGGAGTTTCCCCTCTCTTGGATTTTTAAATGGAAATAATTCACCAAATGCCAAGACAAATGTTTATTGCAAGAATTATTCTCATTTAAAGTCACAATGGAATATACAACTAGTTGCCAAACAAGTGGTATATTCAAAAACATTATTTTCCACATAAAAGGTGTGTTGTCATCAATTACCAAAAAGGGGAGATTGAAAGAATCTAGGCCCCTAAAAATGGTTTTTGGTAATTAATGAATTTATGTGAATATGAGACTAACATGTTTAATGAGTTGTAAAGGTTAAGTCCATATGTTAGTGACAAGATGCAAGCCAAAGGATAAAAGTGAAGACCCAAAAATGGCTCAAGGCAAAGGTATACTTAGAATAGGATCCCTTTTATTTTTACCGATCTTAAGAAGAAAAGATGGAAGACCGGATTATAGGGTAAATAATCGTACCATAAAGAGGGATCATGGCAAGTAGCTTGATAGCAAAAATTATGTGTCATTTGGATCAAATTAGAAGCATGCATTTATTAAAAATCAGCTTTAAAACCAAAACTGTGCTCTGTTTGGAAGAGCAGTAGTATCGTAGATTTCAACGTCGGAACTACCACAAGACAGTAGTTCCGCTGGTATAATCGGTTAGGCAATCCTGCGGGACACCACCCCGCCATTTGCCACGATCCTGGATGACCGCGCTCGAAATTGGATTAGAGCGAGGTCATCTACCACGTCATCAGGGGACATCTCCTTCCGAAACCCTGCAGACCAGGAAGTGTCCCACCGCCTGGTAAGATATCGATTGAACTACGTAGTTTGTAATTACTCCACAACTTCATAGGAAGTGAAATGACATGTCGGGCTCTTGCAGGAAACGCTGAGTATAGAATCTTCTCAGGGATCATTCCAGACAACTAGGGAGAAAGATATACTCTATACGACTCTGGGAAATAAGGAGCACCCAGGTCGTACGAGAGGCCTTGGACTTTATGTTCCTTGGAAACATGGTTTTTCGGATGACTCTGAAATGTATCAGAATAGGAAGAGAACCAAAGCCGAGCGTGAGGCACGACTACGAGAGGAGAAAAAGACATCTCTTAGAGAGGAGCTAGTTAATTACGTCAGAGATGAGATGCGAAGATATACAGAAAATCAGCAGGTCGTTGCCGCCGCTCCTGTGCTAGCCAGCCCCCAGCCGTCGGAGTAGTTGCGCGTCCAATCCTACGACGGAAAGCGAGGCCAGATTTCCTATGGACGACATCCTAGTAATAATTATTATCTCTGGAATGCTCGATCCGTTGATAGACCTATTGGAGTAGCTAATTTTGTATCGTTATATAGGAGCCTACGAATTGCAAGCTCCAAGTGAGATATGCCTCCGTTCCCTTGTGCGCTGCTTGGGGCCAGGCATATTCGTCTGCTCACGGGGCCATGGTGCACCGTACACATTTAGCACCAAGCTTCGGAAAAGTTCATGTGGATGGTGTGCATGCCAATTTCGAGGTCATCCTGCTACCGAAGCCCCCCAACGACGAGCTCGTGACTCTAGGGCAAGCCATTGGAACATTCATCCAGTTGCCTAAAAGTAACATCTGCCTAGAGGCTTCTTCACTAGTGGCAGGTCCACAAGGGCAGTCTGAATCAGAGTTACACGCATTGGTGCCATCTCCACAAGGCCTATCTCCACCATCGCTACTTGCACCGGTGGTAGGTTCACGGGCGCTATTCCCGGTAAAGCAACTTGCATCGGTGCTACGTACCTTTACAGTCGACTACCATGAGGTCGACCTACAGCCGAGGCAACAGAGGCAAATTAAAGAAGACCAATGATGATATCCCATATCTACCATTGGCCCGCAAATTCGTGCTAGGCGAGCCGATGATCGTCCCAGAAAAGTGCCTCATAACCCTAGGACTTAGTTGCCGGAGATTACACGCTTGGTATATGGAACAGGCCAATAAGCCACAGAGAGAACGGCGCTCAGATATCATTGTCAAATTCAGGCCGGATCATTTACAGCGTGAAGTTCATGATTGTATCTTCGCGGTGACATTTGAGGATTTATTTGATCTTTTCACGCTCAACGCTCTCGACGCCTCACTCGTTCGATGCTGAACGCTATAAGTGTGTACAATCATAGTCTCCGTTCATGTAATACCAGTATATGTCATATATAATTTGTTGTTTTTCTGTGTATATATATATATATAGACACATAGTGATTGAAGCTAGATCTTCCAAATCACCAATTAATTTCCTGGACCCACGCTTGGTCGCCATGGATACCATCAACGATGATGCATCTTTCGTCAAGAGGTATATTACAATAACACTGCTGGCTCACCACGATAAGGAATTTGTACTTATGCCCTACAATCAGGTGTTCCATTGGATTTTAATTGTAATTATACCAAAATTGAACAAGGCAATATATCTTGATTCCCTAAGTAAGAACAAAACCGACTACACAGTTATCGGCCAATTACTCGATAGGTAAGTACATTTTCTCTATACATAACTGTATTGTACTTTTTCTTTCCTTCCGAATGACTAAGCTAACTTTTTCGAATCACAAAGGTCGTTTGCCACGTACGTTGCAGAGACACGTGGCTCGACGGAAGGGATCAAGCCCTTGCAACAAGTTCAAAATTTTTGGGTATTCGCTAGTACACATTAATTAATCATATACAACACTTGATAGTAATACCACTTGAATTAACACATTCTATTTTTTGCAGTGCCACCAGCAGCAGTCAGGCAACACGTGTGGATTCTACGTTTGCCACCATATGAAACTACCACTCGATTCCTCGAAGATCACCAATCCTAAGGTTTGTCAATCTTCCCACAATTATTTCATACTTATCATGTTATATATGTACGCATAATGATATTCTTATCGACAGGCTGCACCCATCCCTATAACTGTATTGCAACAGCCCGACCTTGCACGAATTCGAGGAGAGTACGTATACTTTTTGTGGGCTGGAGTCATAAAATCAGATGGAGAGTTCCACAACATACAATGATTTTTTGTTTGGGATAAGATTGACATTGATTGTAATTGTGTATTTGTTTGGGATGAGCTTGACTCTGGGGGCTTAGTTTCTCATGCTGGCGCCACTCTTGTCAAGGCGGCTCTTGTTAGGGCTGCGGGCACAGAAGCTCGATGTGGGGAAGGGGCAAAAGGAGGAGTTGGTGTGCAAAGTTCGGCAGATCTGGCGGCTGCTGCGTCTATTCAGGAGGTGTGGCTAACACCAAAGCGGTCGAGTCCCAGGTTGGCTAAGCGCAATGACGATGACTCCATTCAGAAGGCGAAAAAGAGAGCGGCATGGAAGAATTTGGACTTCGGTGGAGGTAACAAAATGGGCCTTTCTTTCATTCCTTTTTCTATTAATGATATTTCCTCGCGTGTTGCTGTTCTTGGAGTTAGCTTAGGTGATAATCCCGATTTGGTTGCCGATTCGGTTAATTTGCTACAGAATAATGAACTGTTAAGGATCACAGCTGCACCGGCTAGTACGGAGGCTGTTTCAAAAGTTGATTTTCTATCTGAAGAAGAAGTTAACGATATAGAAAATATTTCTCTTGTTAATTTACGTGGAGAGTTGATGGATGATGTTATGACTGATGATAGTGAACACCTAAGCTGTGAGTTTAGAACTGTCTTCAAGAAAAATAAGTCTCTCTCTTCGACTAGATCTAAGAGAAAGCCAAAAGTGCGTGTGATTAAAAATCATAAACAAGTATACCAATGAAAGGAGTCTTCTGGAATAGCAGAGGTCTTAGTGACTTGGCTAAATATAGGTTCCTATCTGATTTGGCAAAAGAGCAGAAGCTAGACTTCATTGCTCTTCTTGAAACTGGGAAGAAAGATTTTTCGAAGTCTGTCCTTAACAATATTTGTGGAGGACAAGAATTTATTTGGCACTGGACTGAACCTCATGGTCGGTCCGGGGGCATCCTGCTTGGGATTAATCTGGAAGTTTTTGACATTGGTAATATCGATGAGGGGGACTTTCATGTCAAATTTCGACTTAGGAATAAATCAGATGGATTTTTCTGGGTTCTAATTGCAGTCTATGGGGCTGCCCAAGTGGAACATAAAGAATCTTTCCTAGCTGAGTTGGTACAAGCTTGTGCAAAGGAAACATGTCCGGTTGTTGTTGGGGGAGATTTTAATATTATTAGAAACCAACAGGAAAAAAACAATGACCGCTATGAGGATCGGTGGCCCTTCCTGTTTAATGCTATCATTGATAGCTTGGATTTAAGGGAACTTGATCTCTCAAACAGAAAATTTACCTGGGCCAATACCAGAGAAACACCCACTTATGAAAGGCTTGACCGGATCTTAGTGAGTACGGAATGGGAGTCTAAATTTCCACTTGTGACGGTACAAGCGTTGACAAGGGAATTATCAGATCATACTCCGTTACTTTTAGATACTGGTCATGGCACTCATGCAAACAAACAACCAAGGTTTAAATTTGAACTAGGTTGGTTGTTAAGGGATGATTTTTATGAGTTGGTTGTTGAGGTGTGGAAAAAGGAGTTGGGAGGCAAAACTCCAATTCAGAGATGGCAACGTAAAATCCAGAGGCTTAGACAATTCCTAAGAGGGTGGGCCAAGAATGTAAGTGGTAAATATAAGAAAGAAAAAGCGGAGTTGATTTCAAAAGCTGATGAATTAGATAAAAAAGCAGAGGTGCGGCCTCTTAGTAGTAGAGAAATGGATCTTAAAATTTTTTATAAAGAGAGACTTGCTCTCCTTCTACGTGAAGAGGAGATCAAATGGTATCAAAGAGCCAAGACAATTAAGTTATTATCTGGTGATTGCAATACTAAGTATTTTCATTTAGTGGCCAATGGAAAACATAGGAAAACTAGGATTTTCCGTTTGGAGCAAGAGGAAGGCATAATCACGGGTGATGAAAATCTTAAAAAATTCATCACCACTTACTATAAGGGTCTCTTTGGAGAACCGGATAGTAATAATTTTTCTATGATAGAATCCTTCACAGATGATATTCCACAGATTTCACAATTAGAAAATGACGTCTTAACGGCGACATTTTCAGAAAAGGAGGTGAGGGAGGCTATATTTCAAATGGAGCATAATAAGGCTCCGGGGCCCGATGGGTTTCCGGCCGAGTTTTATCAAGTTTTTTGGGATTTAATAAAACAAGATCTCATGCCTCTCTTTAATGAATTTCACAAAGGAAACCTTCCCATTTTTAGCCTTAACTTTGGTATAATTACATTATTACCAAAGCAAAAGGAAGCTACACAGATCCAACAATTCCGACCTATTTGCTTATTAAATGTAAGTTTCAAGATTTTCACAAAAGTGTTGACTAACCGCATTGCCCTAGTGGCTCAAAAGGTGATTCAACCTTCTCAGTCAGCTTTTATGAAAGGTCGGAATATTTTAGAAGGCGTGGTTATTTTGCATGAAACAATTCATGAATTGCATAGGAAAAAGTTAGACGGGGTAATCTTAAAGCTAGACTTTGAGAAAGCTTACGACAAGGTGAAATGGTCCTTTTTACAACAAACTTTGAGAATGAAAGGTTTTTCGCCGAAATGGTGTAAATGGATTGATCAAATTGTGAGGGGAGGCAGTGTTGGTGTTAAGGTCAATGATGATGTAGGAAATTTTTTCCAAACTAAGAAAGGTCTAAGACAGGGTGATCCTTTGTCTCCTATCTTATTTAATCTAGTTGCGGATATGCTAGCAACTTTGATTTTCCGAGCTAAGTCTAATGTACAATTCAGGGGAGTGGTTCCTCACTTGGTAGAAGATGGTTTGTCTATCCTCCAGTATGCGGATGACACCATTCTGTTTCTTGATCATGACTTGATTAAGGCCAAAGATCTTAAGCTTTTACTGTGTACCTTTGAGCACTTATCGGGGTTGAAAATTAATTTTCACAAAAGTGAGTTGTTTTGTTATGGAGCAGCTAAGGACTGTGAACAAGAGTATACACAATTGTTCGGTTGCAAGTTAGGTGGCCCTCCTTTTAGGTATCTAGGAATACCTTTGAATCATAAGAAATTAACAAAACAAGATTGGGCTTTAATTGAGGAGAGGTTCCAGAAAAAACTAAGTAGTTGGAAAGGAAAGTTGCTGTCGGTTGGAGGGAGGCTTGTATTGATTAATTCGGTGTTATCTAGTTTAGCCATGTACATGTTATCTTTTTTCAAGGTCCCTAGAGGCATCCTTCAGAAACTAGATTATTATCGTTCGCGGTTTTTCTGGCAAGGTGATGAGCACAAAAGGAAATATCGTCTCACTAGATGGAGTATAATTTGTAAACCGAAAGATATGGGTGGACTAGGCATACAAAACTTACATATTCAAAATAGATGCCTTCTAAGTAAGTGGCTGTTTAAGCTCATAAATAATGATGGAGTGTGGCAAAGTCTTCTAAGAAAGAAATATTTGTCTAACACAACTCTATCACAAGTGCAACACCGGCCAGGTGATTCTCAGTTTTGGACTGGCCTTTTGAAAGTTAAAGATGATTTTCTGGCCGGTGGATGTTTTATAGTGCAAAGTGGGAGACAAGTCAGGTTTTGGGAGGACATTTGGCTAGGAGACAAACCTCTTGGAGAGGCATATCCCAATCTTTATAGAATTGTGAGGAAAAAAATGATACGGTGGCAAATGTCCTACGGACTGTACCACTTAATGTATCATTTAGGAGAGGTTTGGTGAATGCAAATCTGATCTCTTGGTATGACTTAGTGTCAAAAGTCGTTAGGGTCAATCTAACAATGGGTAAAGATTTGTTTCAGTGGAATCAGACTAAGAATGGCCTTTTCACGGTCCGGTCTATGTATAGGAACCTGCTTAGGCAAGGAACCTTCCCGGAAAAAAATCCAATTTGGAAATTAAAGGTACCACTGAAAATCAAGATCTTTCTGTGGTACTTAATAAAGGGAGTTATACTCACTAAAGACAACTTAGCAAAACGAAATTGGCAAGGAAATGTCAAATGTTGTTTTTGTAATGCCATTGAGACTATCCAACACTTGTTTTTTGACTGCCATTTTGCGAGAGTTGTTTGGACTACAGTGCATATCACTTTTGGAATTCAATCACCCACGAGTTTCTCTAATATGTTTGGCTCTTGGCTAAGTGGCGTTTGTCCTAAGCTTCGTAACCAGATTTTGTTGGGGGTGGCTTCACTTTGTTGGGCTTTATGGTTGAATAGAAATGACGTGGTATTTAACAAGGTTACGACTAATTCTTATTTCCAGGTAATCTTCAGGACAACTTACTGGATTCGACAGTGGTCCCTGCTGCATAAGAAGGAGGAGCGTCCGTTGTTCAAACGCGGCTGCAGAGATTTTGAGACTTTATTTTTGGCGGTCTTTGCAAAGTTTGGTTGGTGCTTCCGGAATCGAATTGAAGCGAATTGAAGCGTAGCTTCCGGAATCGAATTGAAGCGTACCTTTAGTTCT
The DNA here is from genome assembly GCA_017311315.1 of Dendrocalamus latiflorus. Lineage (NCBI taxonomy): Eukaryota > Viridiplantae > Streptophyta > Magnoliopsida > Poales > Poaceae > Dendrocalamus > Dendrocalamus latiflorus. The sequence goes on from CM029657.1 coordinate 24,578,611, forward strand.
TTTCTAGTCGTTGGTTGCTCGTCTTACATGGGCTAACTTTTTGTTGCTTTTGTTTCCTCTTGTGGTTGTGAGAACTTGAGCCTTTGGCTTGGTTTGTGGTTATCGCTCAGCTGTGTACCATTCCCGGATGGTAGAGGCTGGAACTTTTGTTCCATTATCTAAAAATTAATTGATTTGCAAAATAGATGCTTTATGTTTGTGAAATGAATTGAGATGTGAATAGGATGTATACATGTATATATTGATCTGCTTGTTTCAGAGGGTATGGCTAACACTTCCTGAGACTCCAATAAACAGAAATAGATTTAGGGATAGAAGAGAATAGCATAGATGTTTTTGAGTTTTCTATAATACGGTTTTTTTGTAGTAGTGTAACTTGCTGCAGTCTGCAGGTCTTGGTGTGTTTGTTCCCGTCTAATAAAGTAGTGAACCTCGATCATGTTATTTTAGTTTCGCCCCTAGTCGGAGCGGTACACCTTGTTGCAGGTCGTGTGTGTTTGTTCCAGTCCGAGTGGAGGGCGTAGTTCTTAGTACTTGTCGCACCTCAAATTCTTCTCGCCGAGCTTGCAGCAGTAGTGCTTATTGATGTTGGTGAGGTCGCGGAGCGCGCCCGCGGGGTCGTGGTGCACCGTGCACGCACGTCGGCTCCGGGCAGATGTACACGTGCCTCTGCTGCACCTCCGCTGGGTTCTTGTGCTTCTTCTTCCACGGCTGGTCGCGGCAGCTTCAGGTTCCGCTCCAGGTGGAACCCCTTGTCGCACACCTCGCAGACCGACCTTCCTCTTCTTCCCGCCTGCCGCCGTGGCTTCCAGACACCCACTGCCACCAGCCGCGTCCTGCCCGAGGTTAATCTCCTTGCCGTCTTCGCCGCTGCCGCTGCCCGTCTCCATGGAAGACTTTGTGTGGTGCGGTGCTGTGCGGTGTAGCCGTGGAAGGGGAAAGATCTTATAAGATCTGGTCTCATTGTCACATCTATCCAAAATTTGCAGTCAGGAGAGGAACCTGGACCCCTTTCTTACATTGTGACATGCAAATATGCGATGGTGCAAATCTTGATGAAGCACCCATCGCAGCATGTAACAAATTTTGTTGCAGATTCCGAGTGGCGAGTCTCGGTTTTCAAGCAAGTTTCAGATTTCAAAGATGTTCCAAAGTAAGTTTCTATCAAAGTAAACACCATAATGTTTCAAAGATATTCCAGTTTCTTTGGATGAATTTGTGGGGGAAAGGATGGAGGCTCTGCTGATAACAAGTGGATGCTGTTTGGCTTAGGAGCTATATGCTGGAGCCGTCGGGTGATTAGAAATAAGATGCCTACTGAAAGCAAAACTCTCCAACTTGGATGAGGTAATATACAAAATTAGAACATTTAGTCTGTTGCCACTGGAAAACATAATTTTGCCATCGATTTTTGGCCTAATTGATCTTATGCCATCTGTTTCCAAAATTTCTTTAGAAAATGACACCCCAGACAGCCCCGAAGGTTATTGTGCAGATCGTCTAAGATCGGTAGACTGTAATGACAACAAAACAAATGATGAAGCATACATATGTCTCAACGTTTGAGCATAAACAAATTTGCTACAAATTTACATCATCAAAAGACAGAGTCTCCTTATAAGATGGGCAGGAATACAAACATGGAAGAACAGAAGAATTAAGCACTAGAGCAGCGTGCCTATTTGTTTGCAGGTACACATTATCAAAAGTCGAAACCTTATCTCCCTCTTCTACCAAACACTGATATATGTAGATCTTCTGTGATCTCATGAAGATATCTTTTGACTAATTTCCAAGTTCAAAGCTCATAATTGCCAGGTCAACTGAAAATTCTACCCCTCAACTTAAATATCTGCAAATTGCCTAGTTGATTGAATTCCTCAGGGTCGTGTTGGACATGGCAGTTCTGAGCATCTATAATTCGTAAACTCTGGAGTTGCCAAAAGGATGGAGGAAGCTTTTCGAAGGTGCATTCACCAATATTGAGGTACTTCAGAAGCTTTAGGTTCCCAATGGTCTCAGGCAGATAGTTTAACTTACAAGACAGAAAACCCAGCATTCGTATTTTGGTGAGCACCTCAAACCAGCCCTCAGCTGCAGGAGTAACTATATTAGGGTCAACACCATGGCACACAATGGAGCGCAGCTTCTTGTACCTACAGAGCTCGCTTAATTTGCTTTCATTGAGATCACTACTTCCGATTATTGACAGATGTCTGTTGGAAATTGTTGCAACCTACCAGGACCCTTTACGACTTGTTAGAGTCGTTTACGACCAGATAGAAATTGAATACGACCAGTCCTGATCGCTTCAAACTCTATCGATCGATTTTCCTCCGTAGTCGTAAAAACACTGTAGCAATTACGACCACTCCTTCTTATCGAGCGCTGTCTTCCTCCAGCCGCTCTCGAAGAATACCGTGATCGTAAATCTTTACGAACACGCAGTGATGCTGGCGATCACCGTTCACCGTAGTCGAAACACCCTTTCGACTACGTTCACTTCCTTCGAACGTGATCGGAGTTGCTTCCGATCACATACAAACCTTCTCTGCGTAGTCGCTGCTCCTTACGACCACCTTCACCGTGGTCGTAGCCTTCTCAACGTAGTCGGAACAACACTGTTCCTTGCCGTGATCGTAGCACCCGTCGATCACGCCTGCTGGAAACTTTTCCGTGGTCGTGACTCCTCCCGATCACGCTTGCGGTGATCGTGAGTCCTTCCGACCACGTATTGCACAAACACACGACAACACAAAGCTTTGTGTCTTTCCCTCTTTTTGTATTTTCTCAATTGCTTGGTACATCTTTGGTTACATGTCTACCCCTTCTTTTATACCCAACTCTACGACTCCTACTCGGATTCCGATTAGGAATACAAAACCTATTCCGACTCCGACTTCTAATTCCTACTTCAACTCAACTTCGATTACAAACCCGACTCCGATACGACTTCTAAAACAAGATTATTTCCAACATTCTCTCCCTAATCTTGTTTTAGTAGCTTCCATCATGTTGATCTTCTCCTGTTTCTTCCTTGGATGTTTTTCTCCACCAGCTGCTTGTTTCACTGTTGCGTGGTCTTGCTTTCAACCACCGTTCTTCACGTCGTGCTTTCTCCCGCCTACTCGGCATCCAAACTTCAGGCTTTTGGCTGCTTCGACCATCCGGGTCGATCCTGGGACCTGTTTGCTGTGGTCGAACGATTTCTCGACCACGTCCAGTCTTCATTTGCCGTGGTCGTAACACTTGCCGACCGTGCTCGATCATCTTTTGCCGTGGTCGTGGTGACTCCCGACCACGTTCGATCGTCTTTTGCCGTGGTCGAATTTCTTCTCGACTACAGCCAAAACCTTCTGCCAACTTTCTCGTTACGACTTCCTGCTGTTTTTCGACCACCAGGAGATGAAGTCTTTCAGGCTCTGGTTCCTTTAGATCATTCTTCATGCCATCTGGTCTCCAAATTTTCAGCGGTATTTTGTACAACCGATTTGCTGATTTTTGTGCTCTCATCAACAACTGCTCTCTGCTGTCAAAAACCCTCAGATAAACTCCTTTTAATTCAACTCGGCACCCTTCTTCAGTCAGTTGGCCCAAGCTTATCACGTTGCTGCAAAGACTTGGTATATAATATACATCTGACAACGGTCTTTGACTTCCATCCTTGCACTTTAACAGGATTGTTCCTTTTCCTTTGATTTGAACTGTTGAGCCGTCTCCAAACTTTACTTTACCGAGCACTCTCTCGTCTAGTTCATGAAACAACGAGTGTGTGCCCGTCATGTGGTTGCTTGCTCCGTTGTCGAGATACCAATCTGTTGACTGGTCTTGAGTCTTCTCTCCCTTCTCCATCAAACTAGGAAATACTCTCCCTTCATGTAGCATCACCATTGTCGGTTCAGCTACAGTACATTGCGACAGCAGCAGAGTCGGTTCCATCTGAACCAGATTGACTTCATCATCTCTCTTCTTGTTTCTGCAATTTGCTGAAAAATGCCCATACTTTTTGCAGTTGTGGCATTGTATGTGGCTTCGACATTCAGCAGCGTAGTGACCGAATTTCTTGCACTTGTGGCATTGTATACTCGATTTGCCGGTTTCAGAGTTACGCCCACGACTGCTCCCGTCGTTGCGTCCTCCACCTCTCTTCACATCGTCGTTGTGACTTTCATGGCTCTTATTCTCGTTCAGTGCTTCCCACTGAGCACGAGATAGCAGCAGCTGATTACCTCCTTCCTTGTCCTGATGCCGTCTCTTCTGACTTTCTTCGAAGATTCGTAAACGACCGACTGCCTCAGTCAGCGACATCTTCGTCATGTCTCCAAATTGCTCGATTGTGCTTATGATTTGGAGAAAACTGTCAGGGACTGCACTGAACAACCTTTCAATGACTGTTGAATCTGGCAAATCAACTCCCAGAGCTCGAATTTCGCCGGCCAAACTCGTGAGTTTTTGCGAGAACTCACCGACGCCTTCAGTCTCTCCCATGACTAAGCGATCGAATTGCCTCTTCAACACTTGTGCTCTTGCCTTCTTGACACGTTCTTCTCCAATGCGCATCTCCTTGATAGCTTCCCACGCTTCTTTTGCAGTTTCCTTCTCTGCAACAGTCATTAAGACCTCGTCGGGGATAGCCTGAGATATGACAGCCAGAGCGCCCTGGTCCTGAGTCTCTTCGACCGGTGCATCTCCTTCAATAGCCGTCCATACTCCCAGAGCGCGCATGACGATCTTCATCTTCACGGCCCACAGGCCGTAGTTCGTGTCGGTCAGCATGGGGAATTGGATTGGTACCGTACCTCCTCTCATCGGTGCTCGTAGTGGTGCCGGTGTTTTCTTTTCGCCGGAGCCTTCTCCTCCCGCAGCTTTCTTCTCAGCTGACTTGTCCTCCATTGCCACCTTGCTCTGATACCAAATGTTGGAAATTGTTGCAACCTACCAGGACCCTTTACGACTTGTTAGAGTCGTTTACGACCAGATAGAAATTGAATACGACCAGTCCTGATCGCTTCAAACTCTATCGATCGATTTTCCTCCGTAGTCGTAAAAACACTGTAGCAATTACGACCACTCCTTCTTATCGAGCGCTGTCTTCCTCCAGCCGCTCTCGAAGAATACCGTGATCGTAAATCTTTACGAACACGCAGTGATGCTGGCGATCACCGTTCACCGTAGTCGAAACACCCTTTCGACTACGTTCACTTCCTTCGAACGTGATCGGAGTTGCTTCCGATCACATACAAACCTTCTCTGCGTAGTCGCTGCTCCTTACGACCACCTTCACCGTGGTCGTAGCCTTCTCAACGTAGTCGGAACAACACTGTTCCTTGCCGTGATCGTAGCACCCGTCGATCACGCCTGCTGGAAACTTTTCCGTGGTCGTGACTCCTCCCGATCACGCTTGCGGTGATCGTGAGTCCTTCCGACCACGTATTGCACAAACACACGACAACACAAAGCTTTGTGTCTTTCCCTCTTTTTGTATTTTCTCAATTGCTTGGTACATCTTTGGTTACATGTCTACCCCTTCTTTTATACCCAACTCTACGACTCCTACTCGGATTCCGATTAGGAATACAAAACCTATTCCGACTCCGACTTCTAATTCCTACTTCAACTCAACTTCGATTACAAACCCGACTCCGATACGACTTCTAAAACAAGATTATTTCCAACAATGTCGAACATCTTGAGGGATCTTTTTCAAATCTGTTTTGCTGTTTACAATGAAGCACTCATTCTCAGAAACCAGCTGCGCCATATCATGCATCAACTCATGCATGACATACTTGGAGGATGTTGGGTTTGTGTCTTTCAGAAGGGATCGATACAGCAGCTCCTCGAAATATTGACGCCCATAGCTTTCTAGCTTGCCGCCCTTGTTGGACTCAACTAAACCAGCTGCTATCCAATTGTTCACCAGAGTATCTTTGTCAAATAGGTAACCTTTAGGATACATGGAACAAAACAAAAAGCAGCTCCTCAGATGGGAAGGTAGATACATATAGCTCAACCGAAGGACTGGCAAAATTTCATTATTCTTTTGTTCCAGCTCCCACAGCTCCCTTCCTGCAACCAAATTCCAATGATCTATATCCAGCAAAGGCTTCAGTAAACGTCCAAGAGTTTTAGCAGCTAATGGGCATCTCTTCAGCTGCGGAATTATCTTTTTGCCAATGAGGTTCAATTCTGGATTTACTCCAGAATGATCTGTGCCAAATGCACATGCCTTAAAGAATTCATCGAAAATTGTAGATGGCAGCCCTTCTAGGTGGAGGCGCCTGTTTTCATCCACTAGACCTGCAACCCCTTGAGACCTTGTCGTCAACAGAATCGCACTTCCTTGCTCGGCAGATTTTAATGGTTCAAGGAATTCCTGCCATCTGTTGTCTTGATGGATATATACATCGTCCCACACATCATCAAGAACAAGTAAGAACCTGGACTTGACAATTCTTTTGGTGAGAGTCTGTTGAAGGATAAACAAATTATCAGACTGCATCAAATTCTCAAGAGCATCCAGTATGATATCCTTAGTTAACCTCGTGACATTGAAGTCACCCTTGACAGATATCCAGATCCTCTGATCAAAGTACTTCTTGACTCTCTCATGATTGAAAACTTGCTGGGCCAAAGTAGTTTTCCCCACACCCCCGATGCCATATATTGCCAAGACAGTTACATTGGCAGTTGTTTCTTCTTTGTTGCATGGTACCCCTGTGGATGCAGAAGGGACAGTCCCATCCAGCCTGGTCCTTTTGCTAGTCGAAGCCCCACCGTTTCGCCTTTGGCGTGTCCGTGCTGAGCAGGTTTTCATCTCCAGTAGCTTGAGTACCTTAGCCACTTCTTTCTTGAGGCTGCGAACCCTGGATTTGTCATAGAAAGAACTGCTATCCTGCCTTAGCAACTTGCCAAACTGCTGCGACTCAGCGTGAGTACGACGATCAATGATGCCCCAAAGTGTGTTTCGAAAGCAATTCAGATCGTCCAGGATCCCACTCACGGTGTTGCCACTGGTGATGCTCTGCAAGAAATCGTCCAACGTCTGCTCCGCGGCCCGCGCATTCACGAAGAGCTGGTAGTGGTAGTCGAACTCGTCGCGCAGGTCTTCAGCGTCGTACGCCAGACTCTTCAGCTTGGGGAGGAACTTGGCCACCTCTTTGTCGTCTTTTATGTAGCTGAACCACTCGGCGTGGTTGATAAGATCCGGTAGATCGAGCATGCAGTTGCGGAGCTTCTGCATCTTCTTATTCTCCTCCTCCCGCTGCAGCTGCCTCCTCTCCGCCTCGCGCTGCAGCTGCCTCCTCTCCGCCTCGCGCTGCCGCCGCTTCCATCGGATGACCAGCCAGGAAACGACGACGATTAAGGTATTGCGGAGGAACTCGAACCAAGTGTTCGCGTCAGAGACAAGGGACGTCGCGGTTCGGAACGAGTCACTTCTTGCTCGACTCCCAAACCCAACACCAATATCAACAACTTTCCTCTTCAACCACCAAAGCACCTTACTATACCGGTCCACCCTTCCACGAGAAAACAGCTGAAAAACCAATTCATCGCATTGTGCAAGGAGGTCAATAAATACAGGCACAAGAACCACCAAATCAAGTCCGAGAGCTTTCTTGAAATTTACCTTTTGGATTGGGGTAGATAAGTTCGCCATGGGAGGCGCTCGCCTTGCACGACCCCTAAATCCTGAACGGTGTTACGCTCTCCCCAGTAACGGATGGTCTAGAATGGAGTTGACCGATACGGAGGAAGAGGTGAACAAATCTGTGGCTGGTGGACAGGGTTAGCTAGGGTGGCGCCAACTGGGCCGCCCACGGCACATACTGTAGATACGACCTAGGCGCAGGCCATTTAACCATCGTGCTGGGCTGGCCCGTTATGGAGCGCGGGGCAATATTAGGCCACCGCTCTAGCCCAGCACGACATGAATAGTATCAGATTCGGTTCAAACACGATCTAGTTTGAGATGGTCTGTTAGGCTGTTTATTTTTAATATTCATATAATTTTATTCTATATTTCGTAAATTTTATATAGCTAATTTTATAAGTATAAATTATTTTATTTTTAATATTTTTCTAGGATTTTATATATTTTTTAAAATTTTCAAACCGAAGCGGGCTAGCCATGTCTACTTGACCTGTCGGGCCATGCCTGGATTGCCTCCTTGTTCTATGGGCCAGCACGGTATGGCCCGTTTAGGTTGACGGGCTAAACAGCTCGTGCTGTGTTGTGCTCGTGCCAAGCCGCCTATTTGGACTTTTTCTTTGGAAAAATTCCTCTATTCCTAACAGCTTCTGACTTTTAATTTATTCCTCTATTCCTAACAGCTTCTAACTTTTAATTTTCAGAAGCTGGTTTTTAAACGGAGTGACTTCTCAAGGTGGTTTATATAAACTATTTGTAGGAGTCATTGCAGGAACTACTTTAAGCGAAATGGCTTCTCAACAGCGGAGAAGCAATAAATACAGGCACAATAAGGAGCGGACCTGCCCTTCGGGCGAGCCCGAGCGACCGCCCGAGCTCCCCTCGCCCCCCCCCCCCGGCGCTCTTGTCCTCAGATCTGACACGACAAGCCCAGATCCAGCCGAATCCATCGTCGTCAGGCCATCGCCGCTTGCTGCTGCGCTTCCTCCTAGCGGACGCCGCCTTGGCCCCTCCGGACCCGGGCTTCTCATGGCCGCTGCTGCTATGTGAGGAGCAAGACGAAGCAACGCTCCTCCTGTACACGCCGTACTTGCCCATCGGCATCTCCTCCTCCTTCCTGGCAAGAACCAGCAAGATCCTCTTCCAAGAACGGTGGACGACGAAGAGCTCCCGACTCGTAGGCTCGCAACTAGACCAACGATCGACTCATCTCCGTCCAAAGACGGGTGCTTTCTTGGTGTCTCGCTAATGGAAGCGGATGATGGCTGGCTGCAAGGGGATGGGATGGCTATGGTATTGTTGTAGCGGGGAGAGGTCGATGAGGTAGGCGAGTCTCGATGGGCACAGAGCTTCTGATTTCTTTTGTTGTTTACTAGTACTGCTGCTATTGCTACTGAGGAGAGAGTCGGCGAGAAGTAGTGGGAACTGAGCTGAGCTTTCAGAATTGAGCTGAGATTTCTTGTCCCTGAATCATTGTAGATCGTAGAAGTTTTAAAACCACCGTTTCTTTCTAAGCTGTCTCCTTGAGTTTTTTTTAAGGCTGCCACACTTTCCTTTCATGCTACTGTCGTCTCGGACTTTGATCTGCACCACCATATTTTATGGGCTGTCGCACGACTTCGAATGGAGGTCTTTTGGTACTCGACAATTTTTCTCAAGAGCTGCACGCTACGACAATGTTATCAAGGTTCGGACTTCGGATTTGTGATATTTTAGTGTCAACCCTTTGAAATGCAATACTATTGCATACGCCTTGTATTTAAAGGGGTGTTAATGGTATAAAGGCATTTCATAGTTTTTAGGGTTTAGTCTAGTTGCGTACAAGTGCAATGGTATATAATATATCAGGTAAATCCATTAGCATTCATTAATTCAGAAAGATATTGATTTAAAAAGAAAGTCATTGATTTTGCATGCTGAATCAATCATTGATTTGGCGGCCCAAGCATAGTTTGATCATGGGTTGTTTTGCTTTTGGGTACTACTGTTTATTTTACGCTTCCGACTTTAGCCTACCTAGTTTTTTTTTCCTGGGTTCGTCACTGAACTTCGTCCTATCTAGATTTTTTCCTAGATCCGCCACTAGACACAAGAACCAATTCATCGCTGAAAAACCAATTCATCGCATTGTGCAAGGAGGTCAATAAATACAGGCACAAGAACCACCAAATCAAGTCCAAGAGCTTTCTTGGTATTTACCTTTTGGATTGGGGTAGATCAGTTCGCCATGGGAGGCGCTCGCCTTGCACGACGGATGGTGGGCGGAATGGGGGAGTTGACCGATACGGAGGAAGAGGTCAACAGGGAACAAAACTGGTGGACAGGGTTAGCTAGCGTGGCGACCGCTGGGCCGCTCACGGCACATCACTGTAGATACGATCTAGACCCGGCTCATTTAGCCATTGTGTTGGGCTGGCTCGGCATGGAGCGCCGGGCAATGCTTAGGCCGTGGCCCTGGCTCAGCGCGGCACAAATAGTGTTAGGTTCAGCCTAGGCACGATCTAACTTGATACGGTCTATTAGGCTGTTTTTTTTAATATTTATATAATTTTATTTTATATTTTTAAAAATTTTATATAGCTACTTTTATAAGTATAAATTATTTTATTTTTTAGTATTTTCTAAGATTTTTTATATTTTCAAAAATTTCAAGTCAAAACGGGTTAGTCGTGCCTACTTGACCTATCGGGCTAAACGGGCTCGTGCCAGCCCGGCATGGCACGGCTTCGCACTGGGCCGTGCCTGGGCTGCCTCCTTCTCCCACGGGCCGGTACGGCACAGCCCGTTTAGGTTGACGGGCTAAACAGCCCGTGCCTAACTAGTCCGTGTCACATCGTGCCCGTGCCGAGCCGCCCGTTTAGACATTTTTCTTTGGAAAAATTTCTCTATTCCTAACAGCTTCTAACTTTTAATTTTTAGTAGCTAAATTTTAAACGGAGTGGCTTTTCAAGGTAGATTATATAAACTATTTGTAGGAGTCATTGCAGGAGCTACTTTAAGCGAAGTGACTTCTCAACATAAGTCTCCTTTACTCTCTTGATGTCTCTCATCAGGCAAAAGCTAAAAGTCACACCACTTTTAAATAAGGCTTAAGAATTTCCTCTTCTTCTTTGCTACTTTCTAGTCCTTTTTAAGAGAAGCCGCTCTCTGTCCTTGGCTTCGAGAATTTTATGTTGTGTTCATAGAAATACTCATGTTTTGCCTGTTTTGCCATTTCTGAACGTATTCTGCCATTATGCAATATTTTAAGTAAAAGGTACAATTTACCCCTCTACTTTCATGAAGGTCCAAACTAGATCGTTTAACCGTTTATTTCTCCCTCAACTTTAAAAACCGATACAAATCACAACTTAATAGTTGTTTCCAAAGCGGTTCTGCTATGCTGGCTTATGCGGCAAGTGACGATTCTGTGGCTCCCTTATCCACCAGGGTGGTTGTTCTTATAGACTGCGGCTAGTGATTTTTAGCTTCGGCTGATAAATAGCTACAGCTGATAGAAAGATTGTGTGTGAGAGTACAGAGTAAGAGAAACTCATATGCAGTTTTGACCGATATAGATGAAGTCACTGCAGCATCTACTATAATTAATTTGTAAACCCCGCTCTGAAAAGACACTTTATTTCAAAACTAGTTACTTAAAGAAACACTTTATTATAGGAAATCCAAAAGCTAAAGTTGAAAAGAAGAGACCCTATGTGTCGCCACCGAGAGGGGCTTATCTAAGGCACAAGTATATTAGAGGAAGTGACAAGAAAGAGAGCATGAGAAATGGTTTTGGTTTTTTTATTTGTCAGTAAACATGTTGACTCACAGTGTGAAGTGACCTGCTGACATGGCTCATTGTCTCGGTGATTTGCAAATCGAGCTTGGTTGGATGCATGTAAGAAAAGCCACTGTCACTCCCAACAACATGATGGTGAAAATTGCACTTATTTTCAAAGATTGGGGGTTAAATAACTGATTTAGATCTCGCTCTAAATGACTGCTATTTCTGACTTCTAAAACATATTAACTTTTAATTTTGTTTTTTATTTTTGAGGGTTTTTGTTTTTTCTCTTACTCCTTTGTATTGTCTGTAATAATATAGTTTTTCTATTTTTAAATTTAATTATTTAGAAAAAAAAACTAACAGTCGTTATAGTGCAATATCTATCGCTACAATACTTTTTAAGCCATTACAGTATCAAAAAAGCCAAAAAGTCATAAGCCCATAGCTATTTGGAGCACCACCAAGTAGAGAATCTAATCTAGACTTTCATGAAAGGAGAGAGGTAAATTAAAAGGTCATTTATGCCCCTGGCACATAACCCGTACTTGGTTCTGATGTTATTTCTCTGCATTTTTGGGTGTTATTTTGTGAACTTATTTGTAGGCTCACAAGCCCATGGATTTATTGAACATATGCATGTAAACTTATTTCTAGAGCTCGTAAGACTATTGATTAATGTACTTAGATCAATTTCTCTACTAATATAAGAGCAAAGTTTATTGGTTCACCACCTCTCATTTTCTTCTCCCTGCCACAGCGCACTCCCGCATCTCCTCTTGACATATGCCAACATGTGGGCTTGTGTCATTAGTTGGCTTCATGGAGATGGCGGCGACATAGGGACAGTCGGGTCCAACAATGAAGACCTCCCTTTTCGACTCTCCTCCATCGGTGTCACCACTTTCCACTTCTTCTTTTCTATTGGCGTGGTCAGCTGGCTCCAGCTACAACTCCATGTTCTTGATCTGCCACTGCCCCTATCTTGTTGCGAGGATGGCCTGATCTAATGGCAGTGGAGGGGAGGATGACCAGATCCGGCAGCGACGACCTCAGGGTCCACCGGATCTGCCTCTCTAGGGTGGAGAGCGTCGGTGTTGGGGACGATGACCCCGAGATCAGGTGGTCATGGGGTTGGGGACATTGGTGAGGAGCATGATGAACCGACGAAGTACTAGAGGTGGAGGCAGAGGTGTACCGAAGGTGCAGGTTGGGATGGAAGTGGAGGCGGAGGTGTATCAGCTGGATACGAAGGCGACGACATCAAAGATGGTGCATCCAATGGTGATGACCTCAGGGGTGGTGGATCTAGTAGTGGTGGTCCTAGTGACGTGTGGGGTAGAGTCACCGACCGGGAGGATGCACAGGGAGTGGAGGTGACATGGCAACAGCGTGTAGGTGGGGGAAGGTGAGGGGAGACGAGGGAGGGGAGGACACGATGTTGGGTAGGAGTGGAGGGGTTGTGCATGTTTTTGTATTTACATCTAGGGCAACCTCCCCCCTTAGTCGATCCTAGCTACTAGATCTCAATTCGACGGCACGGCCATGAAAAAAATGGTAACGTGGTGAAGAATCTAGACCCATCATTATGAGTTAATGACATGTTTTGGTAACTAATGACAATTGAATTGTGGGACTAATATTTTCATTGAGTTGAATGAACAGGATATGTCTCACGGTGACGGATGATTTAAGATGAGTTCATGCGGTTGATTATTTTCAAGCATTGTAAAGACTTCACATATGTTGAAAAGTCATGACCCAAAGTTGAAGTTGAAATATACGTTGTAAAGCTTCAAGTGGAATGGTAAGGCAAAGGTATGACTAGATAGGGCTAAGTATATGTTCTTAGTGTTTTACCGATCTTGGTGTTTGGTTGGAAGATCGGGTTGCTAGTATAGGATGTCGTATTATTAAGAGGGGTCGCGACTAATAGCTTGAACTTAACAAGTGTTGATAGCTCGCTTTATTACTCTAACTCACTCTCTGTTGCATGATGCTAATATTTTGAATATGATTTGAAAATATTGTAGCTCATGCATAAGTCCTTTGTGACATGTGACTTAATGTTTGTGAATGTATTTTGCTACATGTTGAAGTCCATGTTATTTCCCCTCCTTGAGGCATGATGCTAATATTTGAGATGTGTCTCTCAAATGGTTGTGGCTCATGCAAATGTTATTGCTACATGTGACTTAAGTTTGAAAAGGCAAATTTGAATTTGGTTAAGTCCATGTCGTTTTCCGGTGATGTGATTCCAAAATATACTTGAAGATATGTTCTATGATTTATTGGAAGTCACTTATTAATCTTAGATGTATATTTCTATATCTTGCAATGCTTTGGGTGCAAGGTGGTTGAGAAATATGCATTGTATTCTAATGTTCAAAAACTATCTTCAAGGTGGCGGTCAGATCGACTTCATTCATGCGGTCAGACCGGCAGTGCCAGTTTCCCCAGGTCGAAGGACAGTCTGATCGCTTGAGCAGTCAGACCGGTACATACTCGGCGGTCAGGCTGGCTACATACCGACGGTCGGACCGGCCTCATGCTAGAGGTCAGACCGGCAAGGAGCTGGTGGTCAGACCGGCATGCTGAAAGCAGTCTGACCGGCCAGCAGAACTTCCGCTCCTCTAGTGGAACCTTTTTCCAGAGAGCGACTCCGCTGATTTTTCTAAGAAGCGATCAGACCGGTGTATTTGCGGTCTGACCAGAACTGGCAGTCAGACCGGACCTTGTGTGGGCGATCTGACCGGTTTTCCAGCCCAACGGCTAGTTTTTGTAGCCGTTGAAAGGGCGAAAGTACCGGCTGTGTAACTGCAGTACTTCCAGCCCTCGGGCTGATTTTTGCCCTCTCTCTTCTCTAACGGCTAGTTTTTGAGGGAGGTGTATAAATACCTCCTCAAGGGCTATTGAGAGAAGATTTCTAGTGCTATTCTCCCATTCTTTGAGCTAAGAGCAAGCCTTCTTCACTTATGTGCATGTGTTACACTTAGAGAGTGAGAAGAGCGTAACCTAGTGCATGTTTTGCACTTGGTGGTGGACTTTGTGTCTGTTGAGCTGCGATTCTTGATTCGTTCAAGTGAAAGTCTTCGACTTGTTACTCTTGGAGTTTGCCGACTCCTAGACGGCGTTGGAGGCGTCGTGCTCGGTGATTTTCTCAAAGAAGGTTGTGAGAAGACCCGGCAAAATTGTGAAGGTTGGAGCTCATCTACCCAGAGCGGGAAAGAGCTACCACTAGTGGATTCGATGTGTTTCAGCTTAATTCATGGAGTCAGTCCAATTTGTTTGGGTTAACCTCAACGTAGACTAGGGGAACCGGCAAGTTTCCGAACACCATAGTAAAAACATCAAGTGTCATTGTGGTTTGTTATCTTATGCTCATTTTACCTTCTAGCAATTCATATTCAAGTATTTATATTCATTGAATTGATTAGATTATTTGTTTTCTTAGGATTGCTTATGTTGATTTGGAATTATATTGTTGGTGCACTTAGTCATATTTAGATGTCTTAGGCCTCACTTGTGAAAACCAAATTGTTCACGCTTCCATATTATAAATTTGGTAGTAGAGTAAAAGAATTTTAAAACCGCCTATTCACCCCCCCTCTAGTCAGCCTCCTCGATCTTACACGTGGCCAGCCCCTTTAGTCCCTCAGCCCAGCCCATCGGAGCCTCCGCTACTCCTTCCTCCCATGCGTCGCCATACTGCTACTGCACTAGGACAGCGAAGAAGAGAAGACAAGCAGAGCGGTACTCGATGGCATAAAAGAGGAGCACACTGGTGCGAAAGAAGAGGAGCACGTCAGTGCGGACGATGAGAAGCATATCGGTGCGGACGATGAGGCGTTGGTGTACACCACTGAGGACGATGATGGAATGGAAGTGTACATCACCAAGGTCGATGACTGGGATATAGAGTACACCGGCATGGACAATGAATAGGGAGGCAGAGTACACCAGCTCGAACAAGGTGAGGTGTACACCGCTGAAGGTAGGAAGAACCATGAAGCCGACGGGGTCAGGGAGGGCAGATCCGGAGCAGCGATCTCGGCAACGGCGGATCTGGCTGCACCAACCTCACTTTTGATAATAATATACCTCCCTCTTTTTAATATTTATTATATGATTTACATCACATTTGATTATATGTTCACCTTCTTTTGGAACTCTATTACAACACGCGGGCATCTTACTAGTACTAAAAGAAAAGAAAGTGTTTAGATGGAACATTGTAGTAAATTAGGAGCTAAGCATGCTAGTGAAGGACAAATCTTCTTGCCTTTTTAGTTTTGTTATTATTTTTAGAAATACTTACTAGGTTATGTGGTGTAATTAGCACATCCAAGTAGTCGTTACGTTGCCAACGTATGAATAGATTATACACAAGAATAGAAGAACACAAAATCAGAGGTGTAGTCCGAGGCTTGCTTTTTTATTATAAACTAACCAAATCCACACATAATTGTGTAGCTAGATATTGCAATGTATATATTTATATTGAAATATAGAGTTGTACTTGTTGTACAACTTTATGCTTATGATATAGAGATAAAATTACATTCCCTATACAATTGTAATTGCTCCTACATTAATATCTTATTAATCTACATTGTTATGATCTAGCCCACAACAATCAACAGTAGTAGATATTTCTATTTTTCCAACGATTAACGTGGTAATTTTGAGCCATTACCAGCGAATGTAGTGACTTCTTTTGTCTTTGTTTTAATAATATAATAGATAGATATGAGAAGTCTATAAAATAGCTAGGCCCGCCCTTATATTTATATGGTGAACATGTTGTCTTTAGAATCCATCTAACAATATGGGGCTACAAGATGCTAACGGTCCTCATGGACCAGGCCTTATTGGACCGTCTTAGGTAAGTGTCCACGTATGAATTATTCCACAACATGTTCTAGATTGTGGTGTGAGTTAAAGTGTGTTTGTGTGCATTTGTGTTTATTAGATTAGAATCCGATGGTAGAGAGGGTATGTGATTGACATGAGATGTTCTTTGTTATGTCTCTTCGTACCTAGTTTTAGTAATGATTAAGGCGCCGTTTGGTTTCAAATTAAGAGGTGAGTTAGGAATATGGTTTTGGACTAAGATGGGTTGACTTAACCCAGACAAAAGCCTTCTAACCCTTTAACACAGCGTTAACTAACCAAAATATTAGAATTAGCTAATCAGCACAGCTAACACTCCTAAGTTCTTTTTACTGTTAACCCAACTAATCTATCTAATATAGCACAACAATAATTTAAACTAACAAGATTGGTTACCAAACATAAAATTTAGATTAAACTATAGTATCTAAATTAAAGTTAGCTAACCTGATTGTCTTAACCCGAACTACATACAGCCTAGAGAATTTGCCTGTCCATGTATAGCAACAAACAGTGGTGGAGCCAAGAAATATTGGGAGCCTGGGTGAGACCCGAGAGCAAGTATAGCGAATAAGCGTGAACAAATGCATATACATGTGACACAAGAAAAGTTGATAACTGCAATAGTTTTTAAATCCAACACATATTTGAATGTCCATAGATGAAAAGAAAAGGAAGATACGATAACAAGTACCTTAGTACGGCATTATGAAGCTTCGATGACACACTAACAAAAGTTCAATCACACATGCAGAAAAGATTCTGCAAAATATAGATATGTATGTTAGTGTATCGTATAACATTGTAATGTATTCACATCGAAGAAAATAGAATAGAACATACCATAAATGTGCTAATCACGCCTACGAGGAAAATTCATTTTCCGAGCCTTCATGGCTTGAAACCGTCGGGTAATGATAACATCAGAAAGTGCTTTAAATAGCTCCTGCTTGGTGTAGAATACCATCATGTCATTAAGCCAACCATCAGCAATCTTGTTGTACAATTTAGACTTGATAATTTTCATTACTGAAAAGGCTCTTTCAATAGATGTCGTTGACATAGGCAATAGCAATGCCAACTCAATGAGTTTGTAAACTAATGGGAAGACTGAATATTTTTTAGTGTCAACCATCTTTGTAACCAAACTTGCAAGATCTTTACAAATATGAAAGGAAGTGATGAGGCCATCCCTACGACACCTTCTCCTCCACCTCATGCTCAAGATATATGCATCAAATTGCCAACTAGACTAATTACAAGAGTGCATGCCAAGAAACTACAAGATCAAGTGAACTTGCTTCTTAATGAACATGTCATTAATTTTAACAAGAATTTTATACTGCCTAAATCTTGTAATTTACTTGTGCTTAGGCATTTGGATCAATATGATGCACAAGAGGAAGGAGAAGAAGAGCTACAATCTGTACACTATCTGTTGGCACATAGACTAATAGAAGAGCCGAGGGAGACATGGAAAGAAAAGGCTAATGCATGCAAGGCCAATATGGAAAGAAAGCATATGGATTTCGTGTTGTCTAAGAATAAGAACAAAAGGAAATAAGTCTTTTGTGCGTGAGAATATAGAAGGAAGGAGAGATTTTGCATGCAAGGAAAGAGAGAAGGAAATTTCGGCCTACCTATTCTAGGGGCGCCACAAATAGGAACTAAGTCTGCATGCCTTATCTTTGGGCGCACCCTTTTGGGATTCTATTTGATGTTTGGCAAATATTAGTGATTCATATTAGAAAGGAGCGTTGAGATTTCATATATATATATGCCAGCACTTGTAATATTTCGGGGGGACCACTTTGATGCATAAGAATTGAAACATAGCTATTGCTTGTTCTTTCATTCCAGAGTTCATGTGAGGATTTCTGAGAGAGAATTAGGTGATCTGTTGTTTCTTTTGTAGGTCAAGGTCAAGTTTGCTTTTCCACTGGGAATTGAGGGCTTGAAGATCTCCACTCGTGGTCTAGCAGCGATCAACCCGGTGCATATCAGCGAATATCCATAGAGCTGCAAGTCCATGCACTGGCGCGTGGTGTACAGCTGAGTGTTGTTCGTTGGTAAACACTATTTATCCATGGTTCTACTCGAGAAGATTGGGCCACCCCGTATCAGGAAGCATGCCTTCCCACATAAAGAATGACAATCTCAAGTTCGTCCCTTATAATTGCACAATCACCATCAGAAAGATCTACATCATATATGTCAGCAAGTTGAGCAAGCTTTTCAATGTCAAACATGGAGAAAGAGTTCTTTGGATCAAGATAGGAGAAGCATACTATTATCTATGTAGATGCCTCACCAAACCGATGATTCATCTCACCACAAATTTTTTTCAATAACAACATAGAAAATTTCGGGATGATAATGAAGAAGGTTAGTGATAGTATACCCTTGAAATCTTGAATGACCCCTAATTGGTATTTCATTATACATGTTTGGCACCAATATACCTTTGATCGTACAAAATTGTTGGACCTCATCAAAGAACTCATCCCATCCACTATCTCTCATGGTGGCCAACCGAGTTTTAACATCATTAATTATTTCCATGGCATGAACAATATTTATATCCTTTGTTTGCAAGACATGTGAAAGCTCATTTGTGATAGCAAGCAACTTTAACACAACCTCAAAATGAAAGTAAATTTGAAGGACTCCATTTTTTCAATCAAACCTACCACTTGAGATGGTGGACGCCCATCTTCATGGACCATGCCAAGAACATCTATCACCGAATTCCGCATTTGGGCCAAACAAATCAAAGTTATATGACGTGAACTCCATCTAGTATCTCCAGGTCTAAAAAGATTAGTTTCTTGATGCACATATCTTCTTGTAAATATCTCACCGCCCTCAAGCCTTTCCAAAATACTGTTGTGATGGTTTTCTATCAATGCATCCCTTCTCTTACAAGATGTACTTGTTGTTGTTACAATCAAGGAAACATACTCGAAGAAATCATGAATAGATGAGGAATAACTAGCAACAGAAACAACCACCCATTGCAATTGGTGCACAAAGCAATGGATATAAAAAGCATACGGGTTTTCATCTAGAATCTTTGTTTGTAACCCATTAATTTTACATCTTATATTTGAAGTCCATCATATTCTTGCCCTCGTAACCTACAAATGGGTAACTTGTACTTGTCAAGAAGACCAACTAAGGGGGTGTTTGGGACTGCTCCACAAACTCTGCTCTACGAATTCTACCGTGGAGCAGCTCCACAAAAAACCTAGAGTTTGTGGAGCACCCCTTTAGGTGCTCTCACAACTCCACCTTTTTTTCCTCGAACAGAGTGCGTGGAGCTGAACCTGTTTGGCTAAAAAACATAGAGCGGAGCTGAAAAACGTGGAGTGGAGCAGTCCCAAACACCCCCTAAAGCCCCCTTGAGTGCATCAAATGTAGTATCAGTGCCATGTTTTAGAGCAAGAAATTGTTTGACAACCTTGCCTTCATTGTTCACATACCTAAAACAAAAAATGCAATAAGATTAAATGGAACAACACAGGAATAATACATAGAAGGAATAATGAATCAACTGCTAGTCTACTAAGCTAAACACTACCACCATTTGCTCTATCACTAATATATTATGTGACTCATCGATAAGTACAGAGAATTGTATATCACCAATCTCTCCCATAATCATCTTGGTGATTTTTTGTGCACAACATCTTGCAAGGTCCTTTTGGATTTCAGGAGAAGTCATCTTGCAAATTAAACTACCACGGTCGAAAGCATGTCTCACATTTTCATTCTTATCCTTGTACCAATCTATCATCTCTAAAATGTTACCCTTGTTTAAAGAGCTAGAAGATTCGTAATGGCCACGAAAAGCCATGCCTATGAGAAATCTTGCACACTCTAGAGAAGAATTCAAACAAATTTTATATAATTCTTTGGCTACCTGACTTGCATTATATCACGGTGAAGGCCAAAGGGTTTGGGGATCAGAATCAGATCATGACATACCTCCATGATTTTTATATGGGCCATATGGGCTGCCGGTCACCACTAGTACCGCACAACCCATGAGGTTGATCCACCATGTAACGACTGCGTGGCAAGGGTGTCGTCTGTAAGACGGGAAAATTGCTAGCCTACGACTACCCATGTTGCCCAGGAACTCAGCGATAAAGGTACGCCTACATGGCTGCGATGCTCCACATCCTCTATGGATCGTCGCTGGTAAGCCTGGGCAGGCAGTCGCCTAGGCTCGCCGGGAGGTGCCTTCGCCCCCTAGCAACAATAGCGACAACGGTTGAGCACACTGACATAGACTCTTTTGATGGAAATGATGATATGTTGCCAATCAAAGGTGCCACTCTCCGGATGTGGCAGGTGGGCAGCCCGGCATTGGCAGGTCGGTCTTGCCTCTTTAGGGCATGTACAATGGTATAGAAAGCTGTTACCTATAGCACGCATCCATGGCATTTATAGACAACACTAAAGACAGTTCGTACAGTGGATTATCTTTTTGCCTGTCTTTATAGATTGCACAGTCTTTTAATGCTTGTATGGACCTAAGACACATAGTGATCAGCTCCAATTTTCATCTTTGTGGACTACTTGTGTTGCTTTTTTTGTTTATTTCGGATACACGATTAAAAGAAAATGAATATGGTTAAAATAGATAAATAATGATAATTTATGTGATATGATAATTCGCATACATGAATATGGGAATGAGTTTGTAGGGAACTAGTACGTAAAGAGAAGAAAAAACAATAGGTAACTCAAATAGGCCTAAACATTTTACTTGTTCCCATAGCTTTACCAGATATGCTTGACTAAATCCCTCTTTAGCTGGATATGTGTTGGCCGAGCATGAATAGAGGAATTTCTTTGCAAGACATTCGCGAAGCAAATGTTAGGGAAATTATTGACTTTCGGTGGTAGAACAAAAGATGCCCTGGGCATCTCATTCAAGTCCAAAGGAGCGGTGATCAATTCTCGTTCATCTTCAACAATCATATTATGAAGAATGACAGAAGCTTCCATGATTTTGCCAACAGCAACCTGTTGCGACAACGGTATTGGGTGACGCACAATGTTAAAACGAGCTTGCAATACACCAACTGTTCGCTCAACATCTTTCCTTGCCCCTTCCTGATGCTATGCAAATAATTTGTCCTTCTCTGTCTGAGAGAGGGATATTGTCTTCATGAAGACAGCCCATTCTAGGTCATGAAGACAGCCCATTCTAGGTATATACCATCAGTAAGGTAGTAACCTCTATCATATTGCCTCCCGTTACACTGAACTGCACCTGTGGAGATTCCCCTTTCAACGCTTCAATGGACAATAGTGACTGATTAAGCACGTTGATATCATTGTTAAACCCAGTGACACTGAAATAAGCATGCCATATGTGAAGGTCTTGCGAAGCAATCGCTTCGAGGATTATAGTGGGGACACCATGGTCACCTCGGGTGAAGTGGCCCCTCCATGCAACTGGACAATCCTTCCACTGCCAATGCATATAGTCAAAACTCTCTAGCATGCCAAGGAAGCCACGAGATTCACTAACTTGAAGCAAACGCTCCACTTCCTCACATGTGGGGGGTCGCAAATGCTTTGCACCAAATTTGTCAATCACCCCTTGCGCAAACTTTCCCAAGCACTCTAATGCAGTGCTCGCACTAATCATTATTACCTTGTCAAGTTGG
Source organism: Dendrocalamus latiflorus (assembly GCA_017311315.1). Lineage (NCBI taxonomy): Eukaryota > Viridiplantae > Streptophyta > Magnoliopsida > Poales > Poaceae > Dendrocalamus > Dendrocalamus latiflorus. The sequence continues at coordinate 24,600,605 of CM029657.1, forward strand.
TCAACAGAGGTGTCGTATGCTAACATACGAACTATTACCGTACACTTCTAGAGTGGTGAGAGATCGATTAGTGGCATTAGTCCTATTAGTGAAATAGGAATCCCATTTGCCTAGTGCACTCATGATTCGTAGGAAGAGGTCTTCTCATTTGAAACCTTCTAAGGAACATTTCGTCAGTGCAGAGAGGATGCATGGAGAAGCAATTGGCCATGAGCTTATCATGGGCATCTTCACAAGCCATCCGTATATACCTTCTTGTACCACTTCGGCAACGAGATGATTCAGCTCTTTGCTCAACATTAGCCTTCAACTTCGCATCGACCCGCTCGGCGATTGAGCCTGAAATCTTGCTCAGCAATGAAATCTTTGATTGTGTAGAACTCGGTTGGATCCATGTCATCGAGTTCTTTTGAGGAAGAATATTCAACATCATTCGCGGAAGAAGAGTCCAGTAGGTGTGACATTGCCAGTAGGGGTGCAATCGGATCGGATTCGAACAGATATTGCTTAAACCGTATCCTAACCCATATTTTTCCCCGGATTCGAAGTCGGATATGGTAAGACCGAATACGAATTCGGAATATTCGGAGTTTCGAAAATGATATCATCGGGGCGGATATATATCGGTTACGGATCGGAAGTGGATAATACAGGCGGATAACACAAACGTACAAAAAGGAATATTTTTAATAGTGTCTTCTCATTAAAATTAAGGAAGAGCCTCGAACAGGCATCTTCTGGTCCGTGGCCTTTCGTAGTCTCGCGTGCATGCGACATATGTGGGAGATCGATAACCATTGCCGTGTTAGCATCTGCGTTGATAAGTCTACAATTGACAAAGTCTACAATTTTGTACACAGACATGGCTGCACAGCCGTTGCAGTCGTCCGCCCTGTTCTTCGTTTTGGGTACTAGTAGTAGCAGCTCAGCCTCAATCTCGGCTCCGCCTACTCCTCTCTCTATAGCATAACCCTCATTAATGGCCAGTACCATGATGTGTCACCCCACCACACCGCCCCCTCCACTTCCGCTAACCCTAAGCGCCCCTAGCCCTACTGCCACTGCGCTCCGCCGCCGCTGGGCCTGTTCTTTTTTGCTGCGGCTTATGGCTGAAATTTTTGAATTTTGGCTGTTTACAGTACAGATTACGGAGAGATCGATACTCACTTGTGATTTTAGCTAGTACAGATGTTGAGCTTTTAACGTGTACTACGTTTAACTTGTAGACCCCATCTTAAGAAAATACTCTTTTTAAAAGTTAGATACTATAGCGGCTGCCAAAAGCATCTTGGCTTGTGCCCTGCCGAACACCCCCTTAATCACTTCGCCTGCCTGCCTCCGCGTGCTCCGTGCCGCACTCCCTCGTGCTTCGCGCTCACTTAATTCGCTTGTGTTGCGCTTGAGTCGCGGTCGCTGCCGCCATGACGGGGATCGACCTCAACACCGTCGAGGAGGACGAGGGGGAGGCGGAGGAGGTCGCCACCAACTACTCCCACCACAGCCAGGCCAGCTCTGCGGCTACGGCAGCGACGTCCCGGCCGAGCGCGGTCTGCCTCGAGCTGTGGCACGCGTGCGCCGGCCCCGTCGCGCCGCAGCCGAGGAAGGGGAGCGTCGTCGTGTACCTCCCGCAGGGCCACCTCGAGCACCTCGGGGACGTGGCAACGGGCGGGGCGCCCGCCACGGCGTCCGCCGTGCCGCCCCACGTCTTCTGCCGGGTGGTCGACGTCACTCTCCATGTGCGTGCGCCGGTTCGGTGCTTCCGAGCTCAATGTGTTCGTTTGTGTGGTTCCCTTTCCTCTGCGTGTGAACAGCTTGTTGATTGGTTTGTGCTGCGGTTTGCAAGCAGACGCAGCCACGGATGAGGTCTATGAGCAGCTCTCGCTGACCGCCGAGAACGAGGTGCGTGATACCTACAATACGACATGCAGTAACATTTGATTCGATTCGATTTGGTTTGTGTGCGTTGGTTAAGATTGCGACTGAGTTGTTTCTTCGGGTGCCCGTTTCTGACGCGTGAAGGAAGTGGCGAGGCGGCTGCGCGAAGGGACGGATGATGGCAGCGGCGGCGACGTCGAGGACGGGGAGACCGTAAAGCAGCGCTTCGCGAGGATGCCGCACATGTTCTGGGAGTCTGGGACTATGGGACAGGTTGCCAGATATCCGGCTGGTTATTATCCAAATATCTGGATACCGAAGCAATTGGGTCGGATATTTGTTGTCCCGATTCCGGCACCGAATCCGACATGTAATATCCGGTGCCATTATCCGATCCGTCTGGATTTTCCATTTTCTTTCTAGATTCGGTACAAGTCGAATTCGATACCGGATCGGTCGGGATTAACCCAACCCATTTACACCCCTAATTGCCAGAGTGTTCTAAGGATAAAAACAGTATGCTAAAGGCATTTTTTGTGCATGGTTCTTGGCGGCCTGATGCTTTGTATCATGTAGGAGCTCACATATGAATGCATATATTTAGATAAGCGTTCACATTATAAGTTTCACACCGTTTGCATATCGTTCACATGTTTTTTCATAGCATTCACATACTGTTCACATGATTTTACATACCGTTCACAATTATTCTATTGATGAATAGTACAAAAGTGACATGCATGTGAAATAGCAACCACCATTTTCCACGGTCTATAACAAACCACCATCCTGGGAATAAACTTCTGAACCAAACTTACTAAGCAACCTACAACTAACACTAAGCTTAAAAAGGAACCACCATTTTCCAGAGTCTATAACAAACCACCATCCTAGAATTAAACTTCTGAACCACACTTACTAAGCAACCTACAGCTACCACTAAGCTTAAAAAGTCCTGCAACAAAAGAACGATCCAGCCGACATTTTCCATAGGAAGTCATGTTTGTTATCTCCTGGTCTCTGGCATCCTCCTATTCTGCTCCCCTTGAATACATCAGCAGCGACTTGTCCCAATAGTTTGTTGAATGTCTAGTCAATTTTCGGCATATTTTAATCCAGAAATTCAGCATATAAAACATGACATACAAAAGCGATTCAACAATGATGTATTCATATTCGCTAACGAACAAGCTAACAGCAGCACCTATTAACATATTCATAGCGCACAGAAACAAATACACCAGAGAAGTTTTCAGGTTATACCCTCGGGCGGGGCCAGTGTCGGAGACACCGGATGCGCCGTTACCATCAGTCGACATGATGGCCTATTCGATGTAGTCGATCGAGGCGTGATGCAGGAAGATGTTCGCCGTGCAGTCTTGCGTTCACCACCAGGAAGTAGACGACGTCACAGATTGAGCAGTCGCGCCAATGCGCTCCCCAAAAACTTGATCGCCCGTCTACCCGTACGCCTGCGCACACGCACGCGCACACGCTCGGCTCGGCGAGCGAGCGAGCGAGCGCGCGTGTATTGGCTCTCTCCAATTCCACAAGGGGGTTACCACATTCCACCTTATAAAGTGGTGTAACTCCCATTCAACTCTCCATATGTGACTAAACAGTTATTGCACCTAGCATTAATAGTGGGCCTACGAATTTTATTTGATTAATTGCTAAATTAAAATGGACCAAGCCCAATTAATCCAACAGAGTTTGGTGCCCACCATGACTGTTTCCTGTTCTTCCTCCCTCTGCAATTTTGCCCAACAATTTAACCAATGGAAACTGGAGTAAATCAGAGCTAAAGGGCCAGTAGGCAATTTTTTTCCTGGAAACATGCACAGATTTCTTGCCTTCCAAATAGTCCAAATCACTGCAGTTATTCCAACAATCACTAGCTTTCTCATCTTACCAGCAAAACCAGCAGTCCATGAGCCAAACATATGCTCTGCATTCACTGGTTATTTTGAGAAGCAAAAAAGAACAGCTAGCTACCATCCAAATAAACTTTGAAATGGGGCACTGAAAGAAGAGGTGATCAATACTCTCTTGCTCCACAAAAGTTTCAATGAACATCTCCTCTCCACTCCCCTTCTGCTAAGGTTATCTTTTGTGCTAAAATCCTCTGCTTGAGAACCATCCAGAGGAAAACTTTGATTTCAAAGGTAAATTAACCTTACAAATGGAAGCGCAATGTAGCTCCCTTTTACATGCATGAAAGCGCAATAGATAAATAATGATGTAAAGAGGATTATGCATAATCAAAATGCAGAAGAAACTGCTAGAGACTTCATACTATCCATCTAATGCAGCACCCCCCAAACAGATGAGCCAAGTCCAAACGAACAACGGAACAAGAACGCAATCGGCACCACTCCATGGTGAACCATATCCATCAACTAGCACTGCACCGCCCCGACGCCGCCTGCAGGGAAAAACAAGAGTAATGTCTCAAAATCAACACAAAATTCCGGACCAAGCCACGCCCGCACAAATGCCCAGACACACTCCTTAACGCGCAAATAGATCAAAACCCTAAACCTTCACTCCCGAAGAATCGAATCGAATGCGGGGAACGAAACGGGGATAAGAGAAAAAAAAAAGAGGGGGAAGAAAGAGAAGAGCCCGTCGCGCGCACGGCACAGAGAAGCGAAGTCGCGTATTGATACAGAGAAACGGAGTGCGCAGTACGCACCGGATCGGGAGTTTACAGCTCTGACGACGGCTCACATACAACGGCAGTGGAAGTCATTGCTACTTCATTGTTTCCTGTGAACTAGTCGGCTACTGCATAGTATCCTCGGTTCAGGAATATAGATGGCTTTTGAAATTTTATGGTCTTCAATATAAAAAATTTGACTATAACTTATTATCATAATATATTAGTAAAAATAATCAAAAATGTATATTATAAAAGAATTTTGCAAGACAAATCTACTGATATTATTTTTATGTAGTCAATACATATACTTTAACATATATTAATGGTCAAAACTTAAAAGCTTGATTGTATGGAACCCATGACGATCTATATTTATGGACAGAGAAAGTAGACGATCTATTTCTCTCTCTTCATTTTCTTTCATCCATATCAGTTAAAATATTAGGTGACAGAGATTATAAACAGCTAATGTAAATCCATTATTCATGTCCTTAGACGCCTCGCCTCAAAACAAAAAAAACGACGGTTCTTTTTTTCACTATTCATAAGTTTCGTCTTTTTCTGAACTTTTGACTTTTTGTTGAGCTTTTTTGCCGATTCTTTTTTTCCCCGTATTTGTTTGTATTATACGTAATGGGCTAACATATTTTTTATTTTTAAATTTTTTAAATTTAATTATGCTAAATAAGCCTCTGTCAGCTACAGTGCTTTTTTCAGCCAGCTACAGTGTTTTCAGCCATAAGCCACGAGCTTTTCAGCCGAACCAAGTCTTCCGGTCTCCCATCCCAGTATCCGACGCCTCTCCAATTTTCCGGTAGATGATCAGATACTCCGATGTGAGAGGTGTTTCTATGCTTCTTTTAAAATTTTTAAAATTTAATTACGCCAAACAAGCCATAATCGGATACAGTGTAATTTTAGCTAGCTATAGTAAAATTTTAATCATAAATCATTTTTTTCAGTTTAAATAAACGGCACCTAAGACTGGTACAACTCTAGCGGAAGGGGAAGAGGATAGAGGAAAGCATGGAGCCTTGGTAATTACTACTACCAGTTGCGCGCGAGCTCTCTCTCGGTCAACTCACTCAGATGGAATGCAGGAACTGCAAGAGGGATCGCCGCAGGGAGGCCACAGCGGCGAGGCCGCGGTGGCTGGGGCGCTCGGATCGCCGGACCCCCACGTCGATGCCGTTTTACAACCCTGCCGCCGGACCTAATGCCCAACGACAGTGGTCAGATGGCGCACGAGGTGAAGCCCGTGCGAATTATAGGTATGTTAAATATCTGCATAATTTTCTGTACAATATGGTGATAAGATTGGGGTTTGGGGATTATAAAACTAGGCTGAAAATCTTATATTGTTTAGTAATCTGATCGGTATGAATGCAAATCAAATTAGGAACAAAACCCATAATGAACGGCATTACTAATTAATGCACAACCTTGATCGATTCAAATCTTAATTAAAAATCGTGTTTAGCTTATGATTGATTGAAAACGTTAGGCCATATAATCCAAAATATGACCTTGTGCATAGTATCCATACGATTCTAGCTTGTAAGTTATATAAACTGTCGGAATTACTCACGTAATTATACGGCTAGATATTACGGTACAGATGCTTTTACCGTGCAACTGTAATACCTATGATCGAAAATACAATCATATTTAGGCCCTGTTTGAATCCCATGGTCTAAACTTTAGTTGTCTAAAGTTTTGGACTAAACTTTAGTTGGCTAAACTTTAGCCACTAAACTTTAGTCGAAGGTCCTGTTTGGATCATGTACTAATGGATAGGACTAAAGTTTCAAAAAGACCATACTACCTCTCCTCGTTTCGTGCGTCAGCCATTAAATAGGAGGTGAGAGACCAATATGCATGGATAAACACGTCTTTGTGCCTAATAACCCAAAACTTTAGACCACTTTAGTTCACTTTGGTGGACTAATGGTCTAAAGTGTTTTTTAGGGGTTAGCTAAAGTTTAGATCTAACTTTAGACCACCTGTTTGGAGACTTTAGATCTAAACTTTAGTGACTAAACTTTAGATGGAGGGATCCAAACATGGCCTTATTAAACAACTCCAATATCTATATATGATTGATCTGTACCATTATAATTTGGTCTCACTAAATTAAATTAAGCGATGTAGATTCTTCTCTTTTTCTCTGAAACAATAAAAGAATTCTTAAGCTTATTTATTTTAGAATTATTATGGAATTTTCTTGCCGAAAGGAGTTGTCTTAACCTTGTCAGGCTGATGCTCATGCACTCTTTTCACCGAGACCCAGAGATAATTTATTGATTTTACTTAGTTCGTGCTACCCTCTAGAAGAGGAAATTTAATTAAGCCGATGCCATTAAAAACAAGAAGAATTGGCAACGTCGTAGCAAGTCCGGCATGTAGATATCTCCGTACTTACGACATTAAATTCATTCCTAAATAATAAAAAATATTGTCTAATAATGTTTTGCATTTTCACATGACTAACTAAAATTTCCCACTACTCTAACAGGCCGCGTGATCCTCTCAGTTAAATTTTTGTAACGACATAATTAAATTAAATACACGCGTGTTTCTCATCCCTTCTCGTTCTTTCCTCCTGTCTTCCGTCTAGTTGGTTCCTCTAACGGGACTAGTTCCTTCCTACCTAATAGGATTAAAGTTATACTATTCTTTTCTACAACTACATTTTTCTATGAATGCTAATTTCACACTAAGCAAACTATTTACTTAATGCAAAAATTGACTAAACCATAGCAAGATTTTTACCTCGCAAAAGTAGCGAAACCACCTCTCCTCCTCCCTCTCCTCCTCTCTTTTTCTTCCCTCTCCTCTCTTCTTCTTTCTTACCTTTCTCTTCTCTGTGCTCGGCGTTGGCAGATGGAAGCAGCCGCTCGACCGCTCAAGAGGCCGAGTGGCCGATTATATATCCCGTGCAGTCGCTGTACCATCAGGTGACAGCAAGGTTGTAGCATCCCACATTACCATATAGGATGCTACTATGGAACATCATCGCCAAAGTGAAGAATAATAATAAAAGCAATAATAAAAATCATCAGAAAATTGAAACTTTAAAAATACGTTAATAGAGAACCAACAGAAGTTAAAATAAATGTTTGGAATATGGGACCGGTCCAATTCTAACCAAATAAGAACAAATAAAACAACAAATAGTGGCAAGCCACGATGCTGAAAACTCGAGTGCTCCCACCCATGCATGATGCTATCATTCCACTAGCCTTTTTACCTGAGAATGGAAAGAGCAAGCGTGAGATTTGAAAATCTCAGTAAGTACCCAATAACGGTCGCAACACAGTGAGTAAAGGACAGGCAATGCAAACAAGATATGTAAGCAAGTAAGCAAGCAATTGATACAGATTAAGTACAAAAAGCTAGGTTATCGAAAAAAATGATATAGATTGGAGATAGAGATCATAGGAACAGTGGCTTTAAAGATAAATATTATTTAGCAAATTATGACGGTGGCACCGGCGATCACTTCCCACATACCTGGTTATACGAGGATAGTCAGGCACGCCATCGTCCTCGATTGTATAACCGTCGATGGAGTGTAATATCTTGAATAACGAAAGTGTACGCCCCCCTGTACGTTACCGGGTGGGTGAAAATCTCCCATATATGTGGATGACCCCAGGCCAGGTAACCGTCATCTAGTCAACCAGAATAATTATTATTTAGTAAGTTGTGGAAAAGGCACTGACGATTACTCCCCACATACCTGGTTATACGAGAATAGTCAGGCACGCAATCATCCTCGACTATATAACCGCCGACGGGGTGTAATATCATGAGTAATGAAAGTGTACGGCCCCCATACTTTACCAGGTGGGTGAAAATCTCCCCTATATGTGGATAATCCCAGGCCGGGTAACCATTATATTATTAACATGTTATATGGTGTGAATTTAAGGAACTAAGAGAAAGTTAAGATAAAATTAGGAAAGGTGAGGGGATTCGCTAAGGTTGAAAATGAAGACACATAATTCCCGATAAGAGGATGATAGGAGATGATAATATGGTGATAAGGTAACTGATACATCATGGACAAATTATATAATATGAATTTAAGAAAACTAAGAGATGGCGAGGATAAGGCTACGATAAAGTTATGAGAAGTGAAAAGAGGCGCTAGGGTTGAAAATAGAGGGACATAGTTCCTGACATGAGAGCGTTGTGGAATAATGATAAGGTGATAGTGATATAGAAATCATCTTAAAGAGGTATTATAATATAGCTCACGCAAGGCTATCAACCAATCAATTTTTATTATGGGATAAGTGATTATTAGTCAGATTAACAGGTTTAATACATACATTTTTCATGGCTCCAATACAACATCATACAATTATTGAAACATAATATTAGGAAACTAAAACATAGCAGCCCTAGTATCAAAAGAGTATCAATAACTTAAACCTAAGTTAAACATGTTCATATGCTACCCCCATTAACGATTTAAGCATAGATTCTAAAACACTAATTAAGAGCTGGAACTCTAGAATATTTTAACTAAGCATCCTAATAAACATAAAAGCAGGTGAAGTAAAATAACCTAGAGTATCATGGTATGAATACAATATTAAAAGTCTATAAACAGGCAAGCATAAATGATATGATAATGACCAGACAGCATTAGTGATAGGATATTGACCAGATAAGTTTTAGTGATATGATACTAATCAGGTAAGGTTTAGTAATATGTCAATAGCTAGGTAACTTTAATGATATTAGCCAGATATCGTTAGTGATATAATATTAGCCAAGTAAGCATGAGTGATATGATAATTATACTCAATGACAAGGTGACAAGTAATTTGGAACCACATAATATGCGAAACGGAAAGGTCACGGCCGTGAGGTACTTGCCTTGAGCACACTCGACGGACACGCTGCACGATAGATCCAAAATACGCAACTGTCCAGCTGCTCCCTCAACAACTGCATGCGAACCTACAGAGTGGTATGGATGGCAACCGATCAGATAAAGATGAATTTAATAAGGAACGACAGGAGATAAATTGACTAGAAAGGAAACAGCCGTTCGGCCGCATGAACAGTCGTTTAGCAGTGTGTATGGCCACGCTGCGCGCCTTCGCTGCCCTACGCCGCCGCTCGCCGAGCTAGCACCGCCGCCGCCGCCGCATCCCGCTTCGTTGCCGCCACCGCCACTCATCGGGCCGGTGCCCCACGCAACTGCACGGAAAAGAGAGAGATTGGAACGTGAGAGAGAGATAACAACGAGAGAGGTTAGATGAGTAGAGAGAGATAACGAGAGAGGGAGAGAGAGTTGGTTAGGGATAGATTTTTTTAAGGGTGCTACAAAGGTCGAGTCGCCTAACGGTTCGACGACAGGATCCAGTTGCCCGACCGTTGGGTGACTACATTCATATTGCCCAACGGTCCACCTACTGCCTTCGTGTCGCTCGGCCGTTGGGCGACAGGATCCAGTCGCTCAATGGTTGGACGACTCAAGGCTATTTTTGTGAAAAAATTAAAATGTGGTTATATTTTGTATTTTTGAATAAAAATGGATTATTTTAAAAAAATCGCTTACTTAGGCCCTGTTCAAAAATGTTGTGGCTTTTGGTTTGTTATTATAACATTTGTTTTTTAGTTGATTGCGGAGAGATTAAGGGAGTAAGGGACAATCATGTTGAGAAACCACTCTGTTCAAATTGGTTTCTACAGTGACTCCTACAATAGCTTATAGAAACCATTTTAAGAAACTACTCGATTTAAAAAACAGTTTCTAAATATTAAAAACTAGAATCTATTTAACAAAGCCTTACACCTCAAGGACAAAAACACTTCAGCACCATCATTCACACCAGCACACAGTACTTTCCTTTTTTGACTCGGACTACTACAGTACTTGACTCCGACAGCTACAATACTCGACTCTGACTACTACTCAACTTTGCGATTGCTACATTACTTATGGCTGCTACAGTTCTTGAACACATGCACTGGTCATAAGCTGCAGTGGTCATGTAGACTGCTATGATCACACAAGCTACTGTGATCGTAAACTCAATTTGACTGATTACACAACGTACTCGTAGGACACACTTTGGTTGTCGACTTGACCAAACTCGATGTACTCGGAAGATATGGTCTAGTCGTGGACTCGACCAGACCTGAAATACTCATAGTCGTAGATTCAACCAAATCAGAAGACAATTATATTAACTCATTAATATCCTCCTTAAGCTTGTTGTCTTTCGTCGATGTTCTGCACACTGATTTTCCCCCTCATCTCCATGAGATTCAATCTTCCAAGCGACTTGGTCAGGATATCAGCAAGCTAGTCTTCTGTGCAAACATGCTGCACCTCTGCCAACCCTGATTTCACACATTCTCTAATGTAATGGAAACGCTCAACGCAATTATAGACTGATTATTGATCTTTAGAGTTACTTCTCAACCTTCATCTCTAGCATATACTATGTAATCAGAAATTAAAAGCTAATTAATTTTACTAAATAGTTGGTGTACCATAGCATTAGGTGTAGTTCCTTGTTAGTGTGGGTATTAGGTTCACTTCATTTCTAACATGTTTAGTCCAAATACTAGTTCATTTCTAACATGTTTGGTCAAATACTAGTTACTTCGATAGTTGACACGGAAACATAATAACTGTGCACTTGATTAGTTGAAGCATGCACCCCAATCACCTTCCTTGTCCAACAAAAAAATTGCTAGAACCCTTTTATTTATAAGGAGCATCAAGAAGGACTAGTTCACCATTCCAACAAAATTAATTGGTTTAAGTCAATAAATTAATAAAAAATATAGACATTAGTTACCATCATTTTATAAAACAATTCCTTGATTTTATTGGCTGGGTGATATTTTGCCAAAAGAGTAATAAAAATAGTTAGATCACAATAAAAAACTTAGACTGTATATATGATTTTTTTAGAAACATAGAGCTACCAACCCCATTTCATTTAAAAAAAATAGAAACCAAAACCAGCAATTACACCGCCATGACTCACTGACATTGACAGAACATCAGATAGACCAAAATTCTAATACTAACAAGCAAAAACTTATTGCAAAATATCATTATAGAACGACCAGGTACTAAAGCCATATTTTGCATATCTAGCCCCTGACTACACCCTTGAGTAGATCATATCTCTTAATAAGATATGACGAGAGACCCACAAATGTGCATTATAAAATTAAATAACCCTATCTTCTCCTTTTTTTCTATTGCTTTGTATGAACGCTCATTCTTGTAGCAATATTATATGATTGTGGCCTGTGAGTTCAGAAGTATAAAAATATAACTATAGAAATCAACATAAGCATAGTTTTTTATTTAATCTAGTAATATTAGTTTTACCTCTCAGTTCCGCCTATCATTCCCAAATCATTCCACCCATCATTCCCAAATCATTCTGTTAGATTATGATGAAAACAATGTATGTGCTTATTCTTGCTTGTTGAACATTTAGTTGAGGAAGAAGATTCGGCATTTGGATACTATTATACAACTGAATTCGAAGATGATGATAGAAACGAGTACTAGGATGCAACCTCAGTCGATTGCCTGTAGGCTACATCATACCACATGGGCGTTATATTGTTTATGTGTATCTTCCACTATACTTTTCAAGGTATTTGGCTTACATAGCGCTTGTGTAAATCTCAGTCATAATGACTTATTTACAACTACTTCATATTATGCAATACATTGTTGCATTTACTCGTGTATGGATATAATGCAACGATATAACATGTGTGTGTTAGTCATTGATCATGTGACTGGAACAGTTACACATGATTCAGAATTATTTTTCTAGGTCTAACTTTGTTGATATCAAAGCCATACCGATTGTAGGTAAAACTCTAGTTAGAATGGCCATTGGTTTAAAGACTTTGATTTGCCAAAAATTTATTTTCAAAACTTAAACAAATGTTCACAAAAAATAAGTAATATTGCTATTTTCATCTTTTCTTAGTGTTCTTCATTAGAAATAAATTATTGTTAGGGCAAGATATTTCTAAAGAACACATTGTCATGCCCAGAAAATTAATTCAAAATCTTGTGTACTAGTCCTATAATCAATGGTTAGCACACACATATTACATCACTACATCACATCTATATATGAATAAATATAACAGATTATCATATAATATTAAACAGTTGTAAATATATCATTATGACCGATGTTTCCACAAAGGCCATGTAGGCCAAATACCTTAAAAACCTACGGCGGAAGATACACATAAATAATAGATCACTCATGTGGTATGCCATAGCCCACAGGCAACTGAATAGGATTGTGCCCTAGTACTCATTTCCATCATTATCTCCGAATCTAACGGCATAATAGTGTCCCAATGCCAGATCTTCGTCCTCACATGAGTGTTCAACAAGCAAGAACAGTCAGATATTATTCAAATCTCGGTCTTAAATTGTCCATATAACTGAATTTTACTTCCTGATGATCTGCAGCCATAGAATTACAAAAAAATGTAAATCAACAGTATGCATTTCGATCGGTACATGCAAATATGCCAATTCCTTGGTACGTGCACATTGATGGTTGATATCGTTGGGCCTGCGCATCGCTATGTGCAAGGTCCCTGCATCTGAGCCGCACACTGTTTGATCTGAGCAACATCATGGATGATCTCCAACTTGAAACTCTGCATGTTGCGGAACATATAAAGTTTAATAGCTAATAGTGTTAAAAAGACACTTCGTTTGAAAGCTAGCTACTATAGAAAAGGCAAAAGTTCGAAGATGAAAAGAACCGCCCCAAAAGCTTCTAGCAACACACTCAAGAATGGGACAAATCATCTCATCACTAATCATATATAATACAGATATGAAAAACTCAAATTTCAATACCTCCATTAATTAGAGGAAGCTATACCGTCCATAGGAACCGTTGTTGGCTAGCAGTGCCAGCCTCTACGGAACGGTTGCTCCAGCTCCTCGAGCTTCGGGCAGTGCCTGATATCTACGTTCTTTACCCGTGCAATCGACCCTGATCCTCCTCCAATCGAATTCAGCCCTTGGCAGCAGAAGATCTTCAGGTTCTCGAGAGAGCGCAGGCCGCTCCAGATCTCCACAGGAATGGATACCACCCTCGGACAGAACTGCAAATCCAAGGTGGCGAGGGCGGCGAGGTTGCCCAGGCAGCTGAGCGTCGGATCGGAGAACTCCCCGCACGCTTCCAGCCTGAGCGCCTTCAGGGAGCGGGGTAAGACCAAGCCTGGCTCCCAGTTGAGACTCCAACAGTGAGACACCTCCAGATCCTCCAGATGAACAAAACCCCCGATGCTCTCGGTTGGTAATGACACTAGTGTTGGGAATAATCCCACTTATAAGTTGTGCTTTCTGCTCTTCCACAACCAATGTGGGATTATTCCCAACAATCTCCCCCTCACACATTTGGTATCAGAGCCTAGGTGCCTAACACCTCCTTGGACCTCATGGTTGTAGATGTGTCCAACCAATGTGTGAGGGGGAGATTGTTGGGAATAATCCCACATTGGTTGTGGAAGAGCAGAAAGCACAACTTATAAGTGTGGAGGAGCCCCCACCCATTGGACTAGTCTTTTGGGGGGAGAAGGCCCAGTACCACTTATAAGGTTGTTGCTCTGTTGCTCCGTGGGCTTGGTTGTGTTCCGCCCATGTGGACCTGTGGCCCGGGGAGTAAAAACCCGGCTGGACCTAGGTATGCGGCCAGGTCCAGATCTCACAACTAGATCCTCGCAGTTTGAGATCCTTATCGCCTTGATCGCCGGCAGATATTCTGGACGTAGTAAATTGTCGAGGCTCTTTAGTCTTCTGCACCAGGTAATGGACAGCTTAGTGAGTGACTGGAACTCAGCAGAGCTGCTGCTGCTGCTGCTGCCCACTTCGGAGGGTTCGACGAAAAGAATTGCAACGTTAGGACAGGAGTTGATCGAGAGCGATGCCAAGCTGCTCAACTCATCTTCACGGAGCCAACTTGGATGAAATCCAGTGCCCATATAAAACTTCACTTCTAGATGCTTGATGTTGGCGCTAGGCCGTAGTCCTTCAAGCACTTCCATCTCCTGGCTACTGTTATGCTTTTCCGGCCTGATCAACTCATGCCACGATAGAATCAATGTATGTAGGTAAATCTTCTTGTGTAGCGCGGCCTCGGCAGCTTGCTCCTTGCTCATCACGTTGCGAAGGCCACAGATCTCCAATCTTCCTTGAAGGTGGATCATGTTCTTCAGTTCTTGAATCCCCCTTCCAGGCTTGTCATCAACAGTATAGTATGGCATCTCTTGAAGTAAGGCAAGCTTACCTATTTCCGGTACACATCCAAACTGGCTGATAAGATCATCCTTCAGTCTAACTCTCTGCAAGTTTATTAACTTGATGATATCCTTGGGAACATCATTGAATTTGCAGTTCTGAGCGTCCAAGATTTCAAGCTTATAAAGAAGCCAAAAAGAATCTGGAAGCTCGTCGAAATCGCAAGCAGAAATATCAAGATGGCGAAGATGTATAAGATTGCCCACATTATCAGGCAGTTCCTTCAACTGGGACGATATGAACCTCAGCATTCGGATGTTAGTGAGATGACAGAACCATGTTTTGAGTACAGTAGTAGTCATAATATCGGAGTCAACGCAAATGCACACAACTGACCGCAGCGTCTTGTACTTGTGCAAGCTTTCTAAATCACTGCAACTGAGACAGCTGCTGCCGTGCACCAACACATGACGAACATCGGGAGGAATTCTCGATAAGTCACATCTACCTTTAACCACAAAGCATTCATTCCTGGATTTCAGCTGTGCCATCTCATGCAGCAAATCATGCATGACATATCTGGAAGACGTTGGAGCTTTCTGAAGGTTATCTGGAAGACGTTGGAGCTTTCTGACATATCGATCTACCATTTGCTGGAAGTACACACGGCCAACATGCACTGCAAGCGTGCTCTGATAAGGCTCCACTAGACCCAGTGCTATCCAGCTATCCACTAGTGTCTCTTTGTCAAACTCGTAATCCTTAGGGTACATAGAACAGAAAGAGAAGCAGCGCTTCAAATGGAAGGGCAGATATTGGTAGCTCAACTCAAGGGCTGGACCAATGCTGATTTCCTCCGGATGAGGCAATTCCCACAACTCACTTTCCAAGATGCTCTTCCAGTATCCAGCATCAAGTTTCAGGCTTAATAAGCGTCCGAGAATTTTGGCACCCAGAGGAGAACCATTTAACCTTGCAACTATGCTTCTGCCAATACGCTCCAACACCGGGTGGCTGTTGGAATAATCAGAACGGAATGCCTGCATCCAAAAGAACTCCCAAAGAGTTTCTTCAGGTAAGCCCTCCAACACCAAGGGCTTCTTTGTACCAAGATGCTCAGCATTAGCAACCTTCAGAGACCTTGTTATCACCAAAACCGTACTTCCCGGTTTGGCACATTTTAGTGGGTCAAGGAAACTCTTCCATCTATGGCAATCTTCTCGGCATACATCCTCCTGCACGTCATCAAGTACGAGCAAGAACCTCCTGGAGTGATGAATGATGCCATTAGATAGAATTCCCTGGAGACTACTTAAGTCATCAGATTTCATCTCGCTTTCGGCAACAGAGAATATTAACCTCTTAATCAACTTCTTCTCATCAAAGCCATCCGAGACACTTAACCAGATAAGCAGGTCAAAATGATCCCTAACTCTCTTCTCACTGACAATATGATGGGCCAGAGTAGTCTTCCCGACACCACCACCACCTACTATTGGCAAAACTTCAGGTACCATAGATGCACCCCTGACTTGCTCGCCGGCTGGAGCGTTCTCTTGCAAATCCAGCAAGTCGATCAACTCCATCAACTCTCTCTCACGCCCAAAGATTGTTTGCTCCTCTGGAAAAAGATTGGCTTCCAGACTGACTGATTTATCAATATAAAACAGCTCTAGCGTATCATGCAAGCCCAGATGCCCCATTTGGCTTATGAGATGATCGAGCTTTCCTTTGATTTCTTCCATTTTGATGTCAGAGAACTCTGGGAATTGAGATTGGACTGTATTGCCCTCAACTTTGTCCTGGAGCTCATGATAATTGAGCTCGTCCAAGATGTCTTCAGCACAGTACACTGCATCCTTGGCTTTCTGGAGGAGCGTTGAAACGGCATCCTTGTGAACCCAACACTCAGCATGTTCAATAAGATCGTGCATACTAGATAGGGTTCTCTGAAGCACTACCCGTTTATCACTTTCCATTTCCAGGGTGTTATAGTTCACTGGCTGCTTACCCATTAGCCTCTCTGCATTGAAAGAACAGCGCTTATTCCTTGGGAAAAATATAACAACATACAGATAGCAACAGATCTAGATATTTTAACTGGCTTTAAACCACTTGGAATTGGAAGGCTAGATGCTATAATGTACAATATATCTTTATATCTATTTATTATAATAAATCGATGCAAAGCATTTTAGAGTCGCTAAGAAAAAAAATAAAAAGATAAAAATTCTTACAACAAAGTAAAAGTAAAACATCTGAAATCATCTGGTCCTTAATTAAGTGGGTCCTAATTAAGCAAAACTATAACAACCATCAGAAGTTACTGCTTAAAGATATATTTCTTCTTAATTTAAAAGAGATCGAGAAGAAATGGCGCAAATACTACCAGAAGAAATCTCGCGAATTGGAGAACCTAAAGTCGCTGTAGTTGTGCTAAGTTATTGCACGAATACCACCACAACCGGCTCTGGTGGCATGACCGCCACCGTCGACCGACAGATTAAAAGTTTCAAGCTGAAATTTGGAATTGTATGGAGTTAGAAGTTTGATAGTTCGAGTTGAAAGGTTCAAATTCCCATTTGAAACCGATGACGGAGGCACTGAGGCGCCAAACACAGGTGGCTGTACTGGAAGCTACACAGGAGGCAGCTGGGAAGGCAACGAGGCAATTAGAATGGGGAAGGGGGAGCACGCAGCGTTCGTTGCTTTTGTTCACAGCGGATGGCAGAGAACTAGACATTCTCTTAATCTGCACCATACTAATCAGGCCTCATCAAATAAATGGAGTATATATTTAAACTTTTACTTCGATTAATGAGATATTTTTTTATGTATTTTTTGTTCTAGTTTTCAGATTTTTCATGGGAACTTCCAGCCCTTAATACACTGGAATGGCGACAAGCTCCAACAATTTTTTGTGAGTAGGTAAGAGACGAATAAAATTGGACAGAGTAGTACCTTGCTTCTCCTGTTGCAGCGCGGGAGCAGGAGCCGGCCGCAGAGCAACGTTCAAAGAGGGTTCGATGGTGATGGCCGTCCTGCGTTCACCAATTGGCCGGACAAATTTGATTAGTTCCTTCTCCTCCTCGGTCTGCAGTCCCTTCTTTTGGAATGGCTGCTGTATCTCGGTAAGTTTACGGCAGCCGGATATCTCGACATGCTGTATGGATGAAAGAGCATGCAGTCCTCCGATGGATGATAACTCCCAGCATTCACGGAGAAGTAGGCAATTCAGCATGCTAGTGTCGATCGAGCTCAACGGAATCGACTCCACATTGCCACAGAAACTCAACTCCAGAAGGGTGAGAGAGGTGAGGTTCTCTAAGCAGCCTGGAAATGATTTGTCGAGCTCACCGCAATTGTCAATAGAGAGACGTCGGAGCGAGGGGGGCAAAACCATTTCCCTTGGGCACACCAACCTGCCGCACGATTGGATCTTGAGGTCTTGGAGGCAGACGAATCCCATAAATTTATGGACAGGGAGTGATACTAGACTACCACAAAACTCAATCTCTATCGACTTGATGGATGGCAGATATTCCGGGGACACGAACTGGTCGAGACTTGTCAGATTACCACACTGATACAGGCGTAAACTGGTGAGGCGTGTCAGGGGAAGACGTGCAATGCTATTGCTACTACTGCTTCGATGCTGCGTCCTGTCATCACTTGTTGAACCAGCTGGCGTACCGTCAGCAGAACTTGTGAGCGCTTCAATTCCTACCATGTGTATCACCAACTGTTTGAGGGAAGGGAAGGGGGTTGGTAAATATCTCAAGAAGTGACATCTGGAAACTTCAAGAATCATTAAAGTAGGTAGGTTTTCTGGATTTAACCAACTTGGGGATCTATCACCCCCAAAGCCTTCGACTCTAAGACGTTCAATTCTTGGAGGAGGACGCAATGCCTTGAGCACTCCGTTCTCACTGCTCATCAAGCTGTGGCACCACCCTCGCCAATGTAGAACCAATTCCTTAAGGTATTGCTTTTCAACAAGTCTAGCCTCAGCGGCTTCTTCCATACGCCAAACATTAGCAATGGATCTGATTGAAAGCTGCCCAGTGAGCTGATTCATGCCCTTCATTTCAGAAATTCTCCGCCCATTCTCATTTCCAGCCGTAAAATAGCTCAAGTTCCGTAGACTAGACAGGTTTCCAAGCCCACTAAGAGTTGATAGCTTCTCAGAGCATATCGCTGGCAGAGCTAGACGACGCAAGTTGACTAGCTTTGTAACGTCCTGATGAATTGTTTGCAGACCTGAACGACGGGCGTCAAAAACTTGTAGGCTGTAAAGGCACCGGAATTTCTCAGGTAATTCTTGTATGCGGCTATGAGATATATCAAGATAACGAAGGCTGCTTAACCCACAAATGCTCTCAGGTAGCTTTACCAGCTTGCAACCTTTCAGACTCAAAAACAAGATGTTGGAGAGCAGATTGAACCATGGAACCTCAATCTCCAATCTGGTTCCAAACCTAAGTGAACGCAATTTATTCACATGTTGAATGTCTCCCATTCTGCCGAGAGCATCATTATTCACCTCGATTGATATACGGCGAACTGTATGTGGCATTATCCTCTGGTTCTGGTAGTTCAAATCTTGCATTAAGAAGCACTCATCCACTGAAACAGACTGTGTCATGTCATGGATCAAGTCATGCATCACATATCTACTTTGTTCCGGGAACTTGGGATCAGTTTGAAGAAGGAACCTGCTTCTCAGATCATCCAAATATCTACTCCCCACATCTTCAAGGCGCACGTTCCCATCTGGTGCAACAAAGCCCTGTGCCACCCAAATGTCAACTATGAAATCTCTTTCGAAGCTATAATCTTTCGGAAACACAGAACAAAATGCAAAACATTTCTTAAGCTCTTGTGGAAGGTACAAGTAGCTCAGTTGAATGGCCGGTAATATCTCATTCTCTTGATGCGGTAGCTCCCACAATTCGCTGTTCTGGATAGTCCTCCAATGCCGCTCAGTCAGCTCCATATTTAACAAGCGTCCGAGAGTTTTGGCAGCCAGAGGAGACCCGCACAACCTATCAGCAATGCTCTGACCAATGTCTTGCAGCTGAGGATATGACACTGGGAGCTCTTTACCGAACGCACACTTCTTGAAGAACTCCCAAAAAATATCAGTAGGCAGGCCTTGAAGTTCAACAGGATTAATGGTGGTGACATGGTAAGCAACCTTTTGAAATCTTGTAGTCACTAAGACCATGCTGCCTTCAAGTCCATGCCTCAGTGGTTTATAAAATGCCTCCCATTCATCATTAGCATTTGGCCAAATATCATCCAACACCAAAAGAAACTTTTGGTCCTTCAAGTGCCACATCAATTCCACTTGAAGATCATCTAAACTACGTGATGAATCAATATCTTCCCCAGAGATGGATTCGATGATCTCTTTTGTTATCCTTCTCTTGTTAAAGAGGTTTGAAACACAGACCCAAATCCTCACGCCAAAGTGGGCTTTCACCCTTGCATCATCGTAGATGAACTGCGCCAGTGTAGTCTTCCCCACCCCGCCAATGCCAACAATCACCAAGACAGAAACATTTCCAGTGCAGTTGGTCTCAGTGGCAACAGCTGGTCGGGCCATGCTACTCTTTCCTTTTAGTCGTTTAGCTCTGTATGTAGATTGGGCTGCAGTGTCTGCTTTTGCTCTCTTTCCAGAAGCCCCTGCAGATCTGCCGCCGCTGGTGAGTGGCACGCCCAAGATCTCAATCACATGATCTAGCTCATGGTCTAGCATCTCAATCAATGGATCTCGTTCTTCATCACGGTCCAGTACTTCAGGGGCGCAGATGACTGAACTTGTCTCTGGCATGAGCAGAACCGGCTCAACATTGAGGCCCAAAAGATTGAGCGCTCCCTCTATATCAGCCACAGCCTTGTTGAGCCTACTCTGGATCTCCTTTACCCTTGTTTTGCTATCGTGGATCAGACTTTTTGCAAGATTAAGAGAGGAGGATAAGAGTTGACCTGCCCTTCTTCGGTCGGCGTCCTCTATCTTCTTTCGCAGCACCTGGTCATCGAACTCGCGGAGAAGGTCCTCGGCGTTGTAGGTGGTGTCCTTGAGGTGCGAGAGCAGCACTGTCAGCTCCTTGTCCTTGAACCTGCCCCGCTCGGCGGGATCGATGCGGAGGCGAGCCTTGGCCAAGCTGATCCGGAGGCGGAACAGCTCTTCGTTCAGCTGGATCGCTTCGAAGATGTTGGTCCCGGCTGAGATGATCCATCTCACGGTCTCCATCACCGCCGCAATCCTCGGCTCCTCCGGATCTTGTTCCGATGAGATGAAGTGTACAATACAGATGAAGAAGTGATGCTCTTGTCCTGCAGAGAAATTTCGTGATCCTATGAACCAAGTAGGAGTATTTATTCCAAGGTTACGTGAACAGATGCATATAAGTGTTTCATGCACCTTGTGCCTAGTAATTATAATATGGGAATGGCTATGGTGCATATGTACGCAATGTATGCACTTTGCACATATTTTAACTAAAAGTTGTATGTACCGTAGAAACCCTCTTATAATATTATGTAAGTATTTTTGAGGCAAGAAAAATACTTAGTATGAGCAGGGTTGAATCTTTCGGGCGAAATTTCGTTGCTTTCGTTCCGCTCCAAGAGTGCAGTAATTCGGTCAAATTTTGGCCGAATTATGGAGATTTAAATTTTCTCTAAATTTTGATTAAATTTCATCAAAACAATTTGAAATTTTCGTCCGAATTTTTGAACGAAATGGACAAAATTTCGTTTTTCGTTGCTTTCGTTCACTGAATTTTTTTGTGAAGATGAAAGATTAAACCCTGAGTATGAGTACAATAGCCACACGCACCCATCCTTTTTTTTTGTTGAACTTGGATGCCATTTTTATTTTTCTCCGGCTTCTTCCCTTCTGCCCCAAAATCATAACCACCACCCCTACTACTCCTGATAGGAGGCAGCTGGGAAGGCGACGAGGCAATTAGCACGGGGAAGGGGGAGCACGCAGCGTTCGTTGCTTTTGTTCGCAGTGGATGGCAGAGAACTAGACATTCTCTTAATCTACACCATTCTAATCAGGCCTCACCAAATAAATGGAGTATATATCTAAACTTTTACTTCGATTAATGAGATATTTTTTATGTATTTTTTGTGCTAGTTTTCAGATTTTTCATGGGAACTTCTAGCCCTTAAAGCGAAGTGACTGGTTGTTTATATGGATATATAGATAAGAGCCACATATTTTTGCACAAGTTGCGTGTATAAAGTCTCCCAAGGCCACTATTAATACACTGGGATGGCAACGAGCTCCAACAATTATATGTGAGTAGCTAATAGACGAATAGAATTGGACAGAGCAGTACCTTGCTTCTCCTGTTGCAACGCGGGAGCAGGAGCAACTTTCAGGTCGATGGTGAAGAACCTCCTGCGTGCACCACTTGTAGTCAGTATCGGGAGCAATTATTTTAGGCAAATTGGGAGCAATTATTTTAGGCAAATTGGGAGCAATTGAGGGAGTGAGACAGGGACGGGCCGGGAGAAGAGTGTGCCGCAGACGTCGGAGCGGTACACCTTGCTGCAGCCTACAGATCTTTGTTGGAATCACACCAGGAATTACTCACCTATGGACACTGAAATTACAAGAACACGCACACATACAAGAGCAAGCCTAGAGTACTTCAGAGAGGATACATGCACTCACTATTGTCCTGTACTACTTAACTCAAAGAGAATGGAAAAACAAGGAACACTCAGAGATGAATAGAATGAACCTGAGCGCTATTTTCAGCTCTGCCCAGGTCCTCCTTTTGTACTCTTATTAATCACTAAAAATAGACTGTTACATGCAGGAAATGTCAAACGAAAAAATCAAGCCTTGATCCAAGTACTTCGGACATGCAGATCTCAACTGCAGTATGACCGAGTGCAGCTTGTGACCTCATATTCACGCAGGTTTGGGCAGGCGTGCTGACCTTTTCTCTGTGTAGCAGCTGGTCATCCGGCAAAGTTTTGATTATTTCCAACAATCTCCCCCCTAATCAAGACTTTGCCATGCCAAATCTTTCACTCCTACTCATGACTGATGACCCGGCCATCCTGGCTACTCGCCATCGGTAATTATTTTCTGCACCTGTTATCTAGGATCAATCCGCAGGTTCAAGTGGCTCCCCGCTACTCCGGACTCTCCGGTTCTCCTGCACCTAGAATAACTCCGTGCGATACTACTTGGTACAATCTCAGGCACACCACCTGTTGCACCATACACACATGCAAATATAATAAAAAACTAACTCTAGACTCAATTATTTGCTAACATTCCTTCTACTCTAGACTCAACTAAAGCAAAGCCGGTTCATCTTCCTGTGCACACATGAGGTTCACCTGATCCCCACGGTCACGCTTTGGCTTGCGGCACTCGGATGCATAGTGCCCATAGTCACTGCAATTGAAACACTTGATGTGGCTCTTGTCGCGCTTCGTCTTGGAATTGCGACCGCCGCCTTGTCCTGATGATCGAGCTTCCCATTGGGCTTTCGTGAGAAGGAGATGCTCCTCATCCCCGTTGCTGCGATGACGGTGCTGGGTGCGCTCCTCATATGCCTTGAGGGAGCCAACGACCTCCTCAAGAGCTATGTTGTTGACATCGCCAAAATACTCCATCGTCGTCGCAATATGGATGAACTTGTCGGAGACGGCTCGCAGAAATCTCTTGACGACATTCTTCTCTTCTATTTTTTCTCCAAGTGCCTGCATCTGACCAACAAGCAAGGTTACCTTTGTCGCAAAATTGTCCACCGATTCTGCATCGCCCATGCTGAGATTTTCAAACTCCCAGCGCAGCGTCTGGATCTTCGCTTCCTTGACTCGATCAGCCCCATGTGCATGGTGCGGAGAGCTGTCCACACCTCCAAGGCAGTGTTCTTGGCCGCAACTTGCATGAGCGTCACATCGCTCAACGCCTGGGAGATGATAGCCATGGCCTTCTCTTCTTTCTTCATATCAACAGCAACATTCCCCGTGGGCTCAATTGCTTCCCACACGCCTTGCGCCTTCATGAGGAATTTCATCCTCGTTGCCCAAGCTGTGTAGTTCGTCTTGTTCAACACCGGGTACTGGAGAGACATTCCTCCCTCCTTGCTTGCCGCCGGCGCCGTCTCAACGATCGACATCTTCTCAAGCCGCAGGTACTTGGGCATACACCGCTCAAGAACTCAACCTCGCTCTGATACCAAATGTTGGAATCACACCAGGAATTACTCACCTATGGACACTGAAATTACAAGAACACGCACACATACAAGAGCAAGCCTAGAGTACTTCAGAGAGGATACATGCACTCACTATTGTCCTGTACTACTTAACTCAAAGAGAATGGAAAAACAAGGAACACTCAGAGATGAATAGAATGAACCTGAGCGCTATTTTCAGCTCTGCCCAGGTCCTCCTTTTGTACTCTTATTAATCACTAAAAATAGACTGTTACATGCAGGAAATGTCAAACGAAAAAATCAAGCCTTGATCCAAGTACTTCGGACATGCAGATCTCAACTGCAGTCTGACCGAGTGCAGCTTGTGACCTCATATTCACGCAGGTTTGGGCAGGCGTGCTGACCTTTTCTCTGTGTAGCAGCTGGTCATCCGGCAAAGTTTTGATTATTTCCAACAATCTCCCCCCTAATCAAGACTTTGCCATGCCAAATCTTTCACTCCTACTCATGACTGATGACCCGGCCATCCTGGCTACTCGCCATCGGTAATTATTTTCTGCACCTGTTATCTAGGATCAATCCGCAGGTTCAAGTGGCTCCCCGCTACTCCGGACTCTCCGGTTCTCCTGCACCTAGAATAACTCCGTGCGATACTACTTGGTACAATCTCAGGCACACCACCTGTTGCACCATACACACATGCAAATATAATAAAAAACTAACTCTAGACTCAATTATTTGCTAACATTCCTTCTACTCTAGACTCAACTAAAGCAAAGCCGGTTCATCTTCCTGTGCACACATGAGGTTCACCTGATCCCCACGGTCACGCTTTGGCTTGCGGCACTCGGATGCATAGTGCCCGTAGTCACTGCAATTGAAACACTTGATGTGGCTCTTGTCGCGCTTCGTCTTGGAATTGCGACCGCCGCCTTGTCCTGATGATCGAGCTTCCCATTGGGCTTTCGTGAGAAGGAGATGCTCCTCATCCCCGTTGCTGCGATGACGGTGCTGGGTGCGCTTCTCATATGCCTTGAGGGAGCCAACGACCTCCTCAAGAGCTATGTTGTTGACATCTGTGATATATATATGTATCTAATTTTACCAACAAACACGTGCTCATGATCACTCACATTGTTATCATCTGTGGTGATGTTGACATGGTCTTCCGTAGGGCCCTCATCTTCTAGATTCACATTAGCATCTTCCTCCACAGCATCTATCGCCAATTCATCAGGATTTCTTGAACTGCTCGTATTACTTTTAAAAAATTTGTCAATGGATCCTCTCTGTGATTCTATCAACTCATCTATTCGTTTCCTCTTTTTTCTTTTTTCACTGCCGGATGCATATTTTCTAGATGATATTGTACTGAAAATTTAAAGAATAATAGTATAATTAGTAACTACAAAGCACTAATTATTGATTAAAAAATTCCTAATATGCAAACTACAAGAAGCAATGACAAAATGATGTAGATGTGGAGTTGTGGACCTGCTGGAACTCTGGACGACTGGACGACGATCCTCGCCGTGATCTGCGCCCCTGTCGCTGTGTTGGTCACCTACAAATCGATTCAGTGTTAACCCTAATTAAATTCTTTAGAAACAACGTTGGTAATACTAATAGGTTCCATGCATAAACTAATCTATCTAAAAGCTAACTCTTACAGGCTACAGCGAGGCACTTGCCGTAATGCCGCACGAGGCCTCAGGAAGCCGTGGAGACTGGAGAGCCTGGGCTCACGCGCGCAGTCACGCTGTCGCCGCTCGGCCGCTGAAGACCGAAGACGAGAAGACTGAAGACCCAAGTCGGCCGGCCGGGATTGGAATTCGGAAGACCGAAGACCGAAGACGGAGAGGCGGCGGCTGAAGACTGAAGACGAGAAGTATATATACTATGTATATGTATTCGGGGCCCCTGAATTTTGGGGGCCCGGTGCGGCCGCCCTGCTCGCCCCCCCTCAGGGCCGGGCCTGCGCGCGCGGGATGGTGGTGCAACTCCGCCGGGTTTTTCTTCTCAAGCTTCAACGGCAGGCTGTGCGGGCGCCGGTTATTGCAGCTGCAGGTTCTGCTCCCGCTGGAACCCCTTGTTGCACACCTCGCACACGAACCGGTTCGTCGCCAGCAGCGTACTGGGAGACGGCGCGACCACCTCCGCGTCCGGAACTACTCAACACATCAAACAAACAAAGCAAGAAGGATTATATATATCCGGCTGAACAAAGCAAGCTCAGTCACCTCGGCCTCCAGCTCCTCACCGATGATCGCCTCGCCCTTCCTCTTCTTCCCGCCTGCCGCCGTGGCTTCCGGGCACCCACTGCCGCCAGCCGCGTCCTGCTCGAGGTTAATCTCCTTGCCGTCTTCGCTGCCGCCGCCGCCGCCCGTCTCTATGGAAGCCCTTTGCGTGGTGTGGTGTGGTGTGATGCGGTGTAGCTGTATAAGGGGAAAAGTCTTATACGACCGGGCCTTTCTTTTTCGGATTTATTCATCATATGTCCTTCTCTTAGATGGAAATTTAGGATTTACCCTCCTGACCCATATGTCAGTGACTTATAATAACCCTACATATCATTGAGGTGAGAGGGTAAATTCTGAATTTCCAAAATGAAGGGAGGGTATATGATCAACTTTCCTTTTTCTGTCCCAAAAAAAAAATTGCAGTATCTTTTTTCTGTGCTGTCTCTGTTAGATGTTATTATTTTATTGACTTTAGGTTTATTAGTGGACCAGCAAGCTGTCCCTGTTAGATGTTATTATTTTATTGACTCTAGGTTTATTAGTGGACCAGCAAGATTTACTTCCTTTTCAACGAAACGGCGTTATCTTCCCATCTCTTTTCTTTCTGAAAGGGAGTATCTTCCACCAAAATACTCTTTCTCTCTGTACTAAGGAGCAGTAAATCTCTAATCTTGGCTAGCATAGAGGTTGAGCTAGCATGGGAGTTTGATTCGATGACAGAGGAGTTCGACTGGTCGACGCTTGAGCTAAACTCGACAATGGACGGGCTCAACTAGCCGACGCATAAGCTTGATTTGGTGGTGGAGGAGCTCGATTCGGCGTAGGTTTGGTAAGAGTTCATCCACCATTTGTTCCAAACATGCCCTTTAGTTCTTGACCAAGGAGCGATCGCGTAGCTCGCCGCGCTCGCGCCGATGGTTTCCTACAAAGCTAATGCACAGCGGAGTTCATGGCAAAATTGCAATACACTCATTGCTAAAGCTACTTGTGGTATGCACTGTAGCTACGTCAACCTCAGGAGCTTGCTACTGCCCGTTGGGACCCTCGTTGACATGCTCCTCTACCGCATCCTCAGCCATAGACTGTAGATCCACTCCAACTCCTCTTGCTTAAGTTTCCTCGTAAGGTATTTCTTCCCGTTGTACTCGATTGATGCTATTAGATTTCAAGATTTATTTGTTGTATGAGAAGGCTACTGAGGATTTACACAAGATTTTTATGGTCTTTGGAGGGTTGTAGTTTACTTTAATTTTTTTTGTGCTCTGTACTAAGTTGGCAAGGAACTCCACTGAAGAAAAAGGCAACAAAAACAATGTTAGCTAAGCATTATTGTGGCACTATGGCCTGGACTAGTTTTCACAAGAGGATGGCGATCTATTATGGAAGAAATGAGAACTACACTTACGCCTGTAGCAGAAAGCATCACATATGGCGTAATTTAAGTAGTTACATACATCTCAAAGAAAATGACAGAACAAGTAACAAAATTCAGAAATCATTTCAATCTGGGATAATGATATTTAAATCTCGTTCTGTGACGACCCCCAGGTGGGCAAGTAGCAATTCAACAGAACAACATCACTAGTGAGGCTCTGTATATGAACTAATTAGATGCCTAAAGTGCACAATGCTCTAGTAGCTTGAAAATATAAATATACATGATTTTTGAAGTAATAGTAAATGAAGATTGTAGAAATTTATGGTAAATGGTTGAATCGGCTGCTTCCCTCGATGCAATCCATGGTTTTGTTCGTACGTTGGCATAGAAGTACCAAATGATCGATGCATTGAAGCATCCACAGCTGCATAGTACTTCGATACATGTATGAAATTTGGAGGTGCATAGATCAGGCTGTGATAGGAGTAGGCCAGTAGTTATCAAACTAATAATGAAATAATCATATAGTAGTGTGATATATACCTTGTGTAGTAGAGGAGCTATCTAAATCTTGATTAGACTTGATTTTCAAGCTGTTCTCCATATCTTGTGCCATGAGCTTTTACTCTATAAACCTTTTCTGCATCAACATCACCATAATAGAATATGTCACAATTCAAAGTCTGCAACACTTCATCCTCAAGTATCTTAAATATTGCTGGAGTATTGACTTTTGCTGCATCCCTCAACATTGTCAACTCTGCCTTTAAATATGGTGTACTATGTGTTGCTATGAAATCATATTTTACTTCTTCATATCTTTTATCTCCCACCAATCTGTCAAAGTGCTCAAAGAGAGTAAGCATGTTATATTTTACACTAATATAACCTTTCAGTTCATTATTCAAGCTTTCACTTCTTTGTGTACTACTCATATCAGTAGAGAATGTGTTTCTGCCGTATACTAGTGCCCATTGGTGCCTTTTCTCAAAAAGTCGTTGAAGCCATTTATTTTGTTGCTCATACTTGCCAAGCAATCAGTTCCATGCGTTAATAAATTCTTCCTCCTCTTGATCATATATTTAGTTCTGAAACTTAGTATTAAATTTCCTATAGTCCTTAACAACTCCAGTAAGGTTCTTGCATGCATTTTGATTCATATGCCATACACATATCCTATAATGAGCTTCAGGTAGAACCAATCTTATTGCTTTAGCCATGGCTACATCTTCATCTGTCAAGATAGTTTCTAGCTACTTTCTTGACTGGTAGTTAGAAAAGCTTTAAATAGCCAAACAAAACTATCAGCAGTATCATCATATAGAAGTGTAGCACCAAAAATATTAGTTTTTTTTATGATTATTTACTCCAACAAGCAAGCCAAAAGGATGCCCATCATCCAATTTTCTGTATGTTGTATCAAAGCAAACATCATTACCAAAAACTTTATAGTCCACAATCATTTTAGAATCAGCCTAGAAAATATTGGTTATGAAGTCATCCTCATCAACTTGAATGGAATAGAAAAAGTTCACATCTTCAGACGCTTTTTTCTCCATATATTCCAACACCCCTCTAGTGTCACCTTGTTTTGTCTTCAATGTCCTCTTTGAATATAATCTATTGTTCATGTCTGCATGAGTAAATCCAAGATTTGCAAATCCACATGCTTCTTTTACCATTAGACGAATAGCTGCTTTAGTAGAAATACCTATAGATTTTGCAACTTCAACACTTGCAATCTGTGCTTCATTTATTTTCCTATGCGATCTTAATTGGTGAACTTGGCTTCTAGTGGCAAGATTATGGCTATGCTCAGATGCAAAGTTGTAGACATAGTAGAACCCATCCCTAAGACTTATCTTTATGCATGCTTGGCACTTACATTGTGTTCCGGCCTATGGAAACATTTACCATTGTGTGAAGTTTCTTCTCTTTTGTCAAGGCCTCGAGTTCCTGTAAGTACAAATAACTGATTGAAATTACATACCTCTCGTAGTCCTAATAAAAGAAAGTCAGTAAATACCTTCACGTGAACCACTCAAGCATGGTAATTATTTACAAGGAAGATGAAGACTAGGTTAAGGCAAGGGTATTTTGATAGTTTGCCAAATGCCAAAAACTTCCTTAGATCAAAACCACAGTGCTTGAGTGGTGCTTGAGAAAGCGGTTTAGGTCAAGGAGATGCTGAGGAGATCAAATGGATCAAAGGATAAAGATTTAATGGATTCGGACTCATGTGCTTTGAAAAGTGTGCATGAGTTAAGTTTGTGAGTAAAACCCATGTTATGTGGGGTTAACGATTTTTCCAAATGTGCTATGGATAGTATCCATTAGGGTTAGATATGTGTGGTTTCCTCATCTATTTAATGTGTTGAGGATGGAAGCTTGCAAGCTAACCATTCCAACCATTTCCATCCTTGTGTTCTAGGGTCAGAAGAGCTAGTGACGTAGTGTGCTCTCTTGTCTTTTAGGTGGAGTGGCTGTAAAACATTCCTCATCACATAGCAATAGAATCAATTTTGTTCATCTATCATGGAATCTTTTTATTTTGGTTGATTTGCTTTTGATCTTATTGGTTTTTGATCTCTTCTCTCCTATTTTTTATCTTGCTGCATGCCAAATATGTGTAAGAGATAAAGAAGTCTCATGGTGATCTAGTCCCATCTTTCTAGGCATCAAGTTTTGCAAGATTTAGAAATTGCCCGATTTTGCTTGGATTTGGCCTCATCTTGAGTTTTCTTGATGCCAATGTATTTTCTTTGAATCTTTGGGTGAAATAGCTTGCTATGATATATGAGAACTTATCTAGAGTTATATGGCTTGTCCTATACCCACAATCAAATCATATTCCAAGATTTTGATATTTGCTCAATTTTGGTGCAATCTCACTTGTTTTTAGGAAAGGTTGGAATTTCGACCAAGATCCTTGCTATCCTTGGATGGAATAAATTCCTAAGACCCTAAGTAAGGTGTGTGCAAGATTTTATCTCTTTTTTATTGAGAATTTTGGAAGTTGCACCTCTTGGACTTGATTTGTGGTAAGTTATTATTCTGGAAATAAGGGAGTGGTCAAATCGCTTGTAAGCCTAGTCCAACTAGCCACTGGTCAGTCTGGTGTGATCAAGCTGGTCATACCGGGTGCCAGTCATACTGCTAGCTATGTGCTGATCAGACTGCTTGCCAATCCCACCACACTCTTTGTGGCGGTCAAACCAGTGAGGAGCCCAAGCTCTCTCTCTCTCTCTCTCTCGGATATTTGAGTTTGTTGCGTTGCTTCTTGGCTTCCAGTTCTGATCTCCATGGCTCTGTAGCTACTGGAGTGAAGAAGTTATGAATACTTTGGAAAAATTTTTGAGGCATCATTCATTGATAAGAACATGTACCCTATGGATACAACCGTATTTGCTATACTTGTTGTTCCAATTACAAGAGCTCCTACGCATCACTTAAATTATCAGGTAAGCTCATTTCAAAGAGGTTTTAGTTTGTTTGATAAAAAATTTATGATATTACATAATGAGAGTTTGTTGTGTTTGTTATCATATACCAAGATTTATGATCAAGATCATGCAATACATGAGGCTACATATATGTTAAAACCAAAGATGGTTTTCTGTCAAGAAGGGGAGGATGATGTGATTACGCCACAAACACATATGACCATAGCGCCCAATATTAAGATTGAACTAAAGATGAATTCATTCCTTCAGCTTCAACATATTTTAAATGAGAATTAATGCTATCTAATGATGAAAAAATATATTTTTATAGCACCACATCACTTGTGGACCAATTGAAGCAAAATTTCCAGTTGGACAAGTTTTGGAATCCAATTCGGCCTCAAGATCAATTCGGATTCAGCCTGACAGGCCCAACTTCAAATGTGCATAACTTTCACATACGGAGTCCGTTTGAGCTCCACGAGTACTTGTTGAAACGATTTTCTCGTCCTCTTTCCAATGGATCTAGTCTCAACTTCAAATTCCTTATGTGCAAATTATAATCATCAAAATAAGGTGCTGCGTTTATTTGGGACAAATTGGGCCTTGTAATGCTTATGCCCAAAGAGGAGGCGCTCCCCATCTAGGCCCGTACTGTTCATGTGAACAGTACCATGAATAATACCACCTTTTTCTTAATTTTGTGCGGCTTTTCTACCCCTATTTGAGGAGGCTGCACCCTTTTTGTTTCCTTGGATTTTGTTTGCTTAGTTTTTCCATTGTGAAAACTCTTGTTCTTCGTTTGTGTCGACTAGACCAACCATAAAGAACCTCTACGGAATCCCACCTTTTGAACTCAATATAAATATTTGTAATTTCAGATTGCTTGTTATCTTGTTCTTGCATGTTCATTAGTTGCATGTAGGAATAGATCTTCGTGGTCAGGTCAACTATGTTCTTGGCACGATTGATAACGACTTGGAGTGTGGTTTAGTGATTGCTTGGTGTTCTAGTCGTGGCCGGTTAGAAGCCTGCATCGTCAAAGTCATTCTCCTCCAAATCGAAATTATCATCCTATCGGAAGATTGGGACCCCATCGCCTTATCATTCACCCCCTTTCTGTTGCTATAACTAGTCCTACAAGTGGTATCAGAGCAAGGTTAGTTCTTCTCTGGATCTTAATTGGTCTTAAGAGTCATGGCATTAGACAAGTATTCAAGCAAGACACCCGTCTTTGATGGGGTTAATTTTTCTTATTGGAAGGCCCGAAAGTCTACTTACATCCAAGCTCAAGGGCATTCAATTTGGGGGAAAGCCAAGAATCTATACGTTGTGCCAGTCGATGGTCATGTCACTATGGTAAACACTCCAGATCTAGAGGCTAATAGCAAGGCACGAAACTTTATGATTCAGGGGCATAGTCGATCTGAGTTTGAGTGAGTAGCTTATTTGTCATCTGCTCATGAGATCTGGAAGGCCCTCATTGATTACCATGCAAGCTCTACAATGATCAAGGATGTGAGACAGAACCAACTTAAAAAAGAATACTCCAAGATCAAGTAACCACCCTATAAATCATTGGAGAGTTGTCTGCAAGGTTTACCATGATTTTTCATGATTTGCAAGCTATTGGCTTGACTTATTCTGAGTCTGAGAATGCATGCTAACTGTTGGGTGCAGTTGATGTGAAAGTTTAGGGGATGAAGCTTACTTCCATATTAACAATACTGTCATGAGTATGCTTATCCTGGATAAGCTCTACTCAAGATTGAAGACGTGTGAGATTAACTTCTTCTCGCGTGTCCCTAAGATAGAGTCAATGTCTCTTGTAATCGACCCTACTCAGAGTAGCTCTTCTAGTCCTTTAGACTTTGGTTCTTCTGCTTTTGGGGTTTCTCTATCTGCTTTGCATTCCCTAGTGATGAGCAGTCAGAGATTTCTTAAGGATGACCTAGCACTCCTATCCATCAAAGTTACAAGAGCTTATCACAAAGTGAGGAATAGAAAGAGAGGTGACCATGTCACTAGCTTCGAGTATGGTAAGCTGAACCACATATAGGCCAAGTGCCCCCAACCAAAGAGCAAGGAGGAGAAAAACTATCGAAGGTGACTTCAAGCTCATGATGCGAAGCCCAAGAAGCCAAACTATTGCAAGTTTGTTAGCCAGATCCTTGCCGCTCTTAAGAAAGTCAACATAAGCGATGTGGACTCATGAACAGAGGATGATGAGGACGACTCCCGAAGTAAGAAAAAGAACAAGGACTTCAATGGCATGTGTTTCATGGTCAAGGGTAGCGTTATCGACACCAACACTTCTGATGATGATGAGCCTTACAGTGATCCCGATGAGATATGTCCCCCTACTAAATAAATAAAGTATGCTCTTGTTGTAACCGAATAAAAATTGAAGAAACAAGAACCAAGATATTATGATTGAAAACTTCAATCTAGAAGTCGTTAGGCTCAAATCCATAACTCCTATTGATAAAAATTATGAATCTTGGCTGTCTTTGCATGATCATTTAGCTATGCATAAAATTGCTCATTCCTCTATTATTAGGCAACTTAAGGATACTCTTGATGAAATAGAGTCACACAAGTCTAGTAATGATGCTAATTGCATGGATGCTATTGCTATCTTACTCAAGTTGGGCATTGCAAGTATAGAGTTCTAGATTCCTCTGGTAAATCTGTGTTTGGGATCTCTAGGTTTGAGAATATTTTTAGTGCTGATTTTATTATCTCTTCTAGCTCTAGCTCTAGGTGTCTTATGGCTTCTGATTCTCATGATCTAGTACTGTGGCATTGTAGGCGTGGTCATATAGACTTCCATCACTTGACTAGAGTTAGTAGCGAGAACATTATTAGAGGATTGCTATGTTTAAGGGTTTCAATTTGCTTCAAATTGACATCAACAATGCTTTTCTCAATGATTTCATATAAGAAGAGGTCTATGTCAAGCAACCTCTGGGTTTTAAAAATCTTAAGTTCCAAAACCATGTTTGTAAACTCTCCAAAGCTCTATATGCATTGAAGCAAACACCTGTTTGATGAGTTTTTGTGCAAATACACTAAGCCAAAGTAAATTCAGAGACATGTTTGAGAAGAAAAAGACACTGCTATTTGTACGTGCTATGGCCCAGTTCAGCTGGTTGCTGCGTTGTGCCTCATATGGCTACACGCCATCAGCCAATCTCGAAACCTATGCTCCAAGATCATCCCCTGAGTTCGTGGGTCTTCAACTACGTTGTGTCGACCACATTACCTCGACTATGTTGTGTTGACCACATTGCTTCGACCACATTATGTCGACCACGTTGTCTCGATCAAGTTCTGTTGACCACACTACGTCAACCACGTTGTTCTCTTCAACCACTCAGGTCTTCTAGCCAGTCTGACCACAGCCATAATGCCGGTCTGACCACCACAGCAGTGCGTGTTGTAGCTGCTAGATCTGTACTTGCCACACATCATCAATACGAAAGGGGCCCTGACATCTCCGTCTCATGGCCCATTCCTATAGAATTTCCTTCCTAGAATATGGTCTCATCTCCAACAAATAAGGATGCATACACAACGCGTGGCCCGCTAATGGCAACTTACACACCAAGATGGACCGAAAAGATTTATTCTCAGCATACCGTGTTTGTAATGGAAATATGATGACATCATATTTCCATCTAATGGAAGTAATTATCAACAAATCTCTTGCGGATCAGAAGAAAAGTTTTGAAAGGTAAGAGTCAACACTCGGATCAAGATTTCTATCCCAAAAATCAATGGCACGATTGGCACCACATGGGAGCCGTGTATGTTGCATGCGGCCCGTGCCTGCCTATAAAAGGAGAGACGGGGAAAGCCATCAAGGGAGGGGGAGACACCCAATTGCACCCATACACATAGAAAGGGAGGCGGAAGACACACTCGATTGCACCCATTAACATGCAGAGGAAGAAACACACAGAGATACACGGAGGGAAGAGACCCCATCAGCCTACATACAGAAAGAAGGCATACGTAGAGAAGATACATGCAAGGAAGGAGGAGAAGGCTGGGGAACAGAAGAAGCAATCTATGCCAGCCCAGCTCAAGCCATGGCGTATTATACCCAAGGTGGTAAAATACCTCCCCTTTTCTCTCTCTTTGATCTAGATAGCTTGCATGCTAATGGATGATGGCAACAATGGGAACATGGCCAAATGCCTACGGCCGCTATTGGTAATGCCATCGATTAGATGCTCTGGAGCTCATCGAGATGTAGCCCGCGGCCGTGACTTTAGAATCATCAAGATTGTTGTCCACTTGCCAACTCACTGGGTTTGATGCATGAAGTCCCTCCGCTCCTACACGTGGCAAGCGCCCCAGCCAAGCTATGCAGCCATGATGATCTACCAGGCTATGCATGCATGTACCCCCAATCTGATGATAGCTCCATAAGGCGAGGTAGATGGCACTACTTGCAAATCCTTCTCGACACCCAGGACGTGCGACATCATTGACTACCACTCCAGTCTAACGAGGATGGTCTGCTCTCATGATCTTGGCGTCTTTCTAGCGATGCACCCTCACCACATCGGAGTTGGCCTAGCCGCCTTTGATACTTGGTAGTCTCTGATCGCTTGCTGTGCTTGGATGCCTTCGATTGCCTTCGGTGCTCGGATGCCTCTGATAGCCTTCGGAATTTGGTTGCTTACAACCGCCTACGATGCTCGGATGGCTTCGACCGTCTTCAGAACTCGGGTGCTTTTCACCGTCTTTGATACTTAGACGCCTCCAACCGCTGGTCAAAGTTGGACGCCACCAACTGCTTGTTGGACTCAGATGCCTCCGACCACTTGTCGAACACATACACCTCCTACCGCTTGTCGAAGTCGGACATAGTCACTAACTGCTTGTTGTATTAGAACATCCCCAACCGACTTTGATACTCGATCGTTCACGACTGCTCGCCGTACTCGAGCATCTCTGACCAACTTTGGTACTCGGACGTCCCTGATTGCTAGCCGTACTCAAGCATCATCAACCACTTATCGTACTCAAAAACCTCCGACCGTCTCAATACTCAGCTGTCTCCGACCGCTCGCCGTGCTTGAGTGTCATTGACCACCTTCAGTACTAGACGCCTCTAACCATCTCAGATACTTGATCGCTTACGACCACCTACTGTGCTTGGGCTTTGTCGACCACCTTTGGTACTCGATCACTTATGACACCTGGCTATACTCGGACGTCTTCAACTTCCCACTGTACTTGAACATCGCCAATCGTTGTTAATACTCGAAAGCCTTTGACCACGACATTATAGTACTCTTATGAGTACTCCTTACAACCATGTTGCTACAATACTCCTATGAGTACTCCTTACGACTATGATACTATAGTACACCTACAAGTATGGCTTCTGACTAGGATGCTACAGTACTCCTTCGAGAACCCCCTCCGACCACGGTGCTACAGTACTCCTACAAGCACGATTTACAACCATGAGGCTATAGTGCTTTGATGAGTACGATTTTTGACCACGGACGACATTTGATGGCTTTCGACCACGGATGACTTTCGATTGCTTTTGACCACAGAAGACATCCTATGGCTTTCGACCATGAACAACTTTTGATTACTATCGACCATAATGGCTTTAGACCACGGCCAACTTTTGATGGCTTTTGACCATAGACAACTTCTGATAGCTTTCAACCATGATTGCTTTCGACCATAGACAACTTCTGATATGTTTCGACCACGAACAACTTCCGATGGCTTTTGACTACGAGGGCTTTCAACCACAGACAACTTCTGGTAGCTTTCGACCACGATGGCTTTCTACCATGGACAACTTTCGATGGCTTTCGACTTCTGATGGCTTTTGACCATAGACAACTTCTGATGGCTTTCGACCATGATAGCTTTCGACCAAAGACGACTTCCGATGGCTTTCGACCATGGACAACTCCCATGGCATTCGACCACGGATGACTCCCGATGGCTTTCAACCATGAACAACTCTCGATGGCTTTCGACCATGAACAACTCTCGATGGCTTTCGACCGCGGACGACTTCCGATGGCTTTCGACCATGGATGACTTACGATGACTTTCGACCACAGATGACTTGCTATGGCTTTCGGCCACGGACCACTCATGATGGCTATCAACCATGGGCCACTCTCGGTGCTTTTGACCATAGACTACTTCTGATGGCTTTTGATGACAAACGACTTTCGATGGCTTTTGACTATTGACTACGTTCAATTGCTGATGGCTTCTGGCTTTCGACTACCAACTACTTTCAATTGCCGATGGTTTTTGGCTTTCGACAACCAACTACGTTTGTTTGTTGATGGATTTTGGCTTTTGACCACCAACTACGTTTGTTTGCCGATAGCTTCTGACTTCCAACTATCGACCACTCCCGTTTGCCGATGGTTTTCGGCTTCCGATGAGTCCTTCCCAGTGGTCACTTTCGACCATGTCGATACTTAACCCTGGCGTTCTGCTCTGTTAACCTATAACCTAAGTTCTTTGTCAAAGTAAGGATGATTTTACCTTACGACACCTGAGTTTGGCTGAGTGCGTCTACACTATAGTGGGGTCCTTCCTGTCGGTCACTTTTGACCATTTCGACATCTGACCCAGGCATTCTGCTCTACTAGCCTCACTACCCGAATTAAGTATGTCTACTATATCGATTCTATTACTGTATCATCAGTTTAGTCATGCTTGGCGTGAATCATGCACACTTGTAACCACCTTAATTTTGCGTGTTGTTTTATACCGATGAGGTTGAACGACACGGGTGGGCGCGGCCAGTGTAAAGGCCATGCTATCAACGGCCCCATAGACCGATGAGGCTATGGATAATGCCAACGCCCACATCTACATTTAGTATTCATCACATGCATGGAGAACGTGATGTGAAGATTGAAGTTGACGACCAATGTGCAGCTTAATCGGATGTGTTGACAAGAAATCTGTGAGTGATTCTCGCGTCAAACAACACCTAGACCTTGATATGATATGCTTAAGAGATTTCTGCTTAAGAATGAGTCCGGAATAGGAATTGTAGATAAAGATTGTTCACTCTTAGGCATGGCAGTGACTTCTTACTTATTCAAATTTACGTGAATGACATACTTTTTTATGTCTTTTTTCATACTTTGGTGTCCAGATTTTTAGATTCAACGAGTAGGGAATTTGAGGTGAATATGATAGGTAAGCTAACTTGATAAGAACATGAACCCTATGGATACAACCATATTTGCTCTACTTGTTGTTACAATTACAAGAGCTCCTACACATCACTTAAATTATGAGGTGAGCTCGTTTCAAAGAGATTTTACTTTATTTGATAAAGAACTTATGATATTACATAATGAGAGTTTGTTGCGTTTGTTATCATACACCAAGATTTATGATCAAGATCATGCAATACGTGACACTACACATATGTTAAAACCGAGGACGGTTTTCCATCAAGAAGGGGAGGATGATGTGACCACGCCACCAACACGTACAACCATAGCGGCCAATATTAAGAATGAACTAAAGGTGAATTCGTTTCTTCAACTTCAACATATTTTAAATGAGAATATGATGCTACCTAATGATGAAAATATATCTATTTATAGCATCACATCACTTTGGAACCAATTGAAGCAAGGGTTCAAGTTGGATAGGTTTTGGAATCCAATTCGGCCTCCAGATCAATTCGGATTCAGCCTGACAGGTCAATTTCAAATGGCCATAACTTTTGATCCAGAAGGCTTCTCAGGGCCCGTGAGTACTCGTTGGAAAGCTCTTGGAGTCTACTTTCAGATGGATCTGGTCTCACGTCCAAACTCCATCCGAGCAGATCAGAAACTGCGAAACAAGTCACGTCACTTTTCCAGTCCGAGTCAAAGTGGGCCGAGGGCCTTGTAATTTGGGCTATTTGGGCCGGTACTGTTCACGTGAACAGTAGCACGGCCGCGTGAACAGTAACCGCGAATAGTACCATATCCCTTGTCATTAGATAAGTGCGGCTTTCCCCTCCCCTATTTAAGGAGGCTGCACCCCTTTAGTTTTCCTTGGGTTTTGCTTAGATTAATCTGTCTTTGAACAGTTTCGCCGTTCATCGGTTTGTGAGACCCCAACTTGTGAACTTAATATTTATTCGCAATTTCAGATTGCATCTTGTACTCTCTTGCTTGTGTTCTCGATTCGCTTGCAGGAGATAGCCTTCTTGGCGAGGTCAATCGTGTTCGGCACGGTTGATAACCAACGGAGCAGTGGTGTAGTGATTGCGAGGGGTTCGATCTGTTTTGGTCGGAGCCTTTGGATCATCAACGTCGAGATCTCCACAATCGACTTATCAGTACCTCTCGGAAGATCGGGCCATCGTCACATCATAACTTTTTTCCTTGGCTTTTGAATCAAGCAATCAAAGGAAGGTACCTCATACATCAAAACAAGTACACTAAGAACCTTCTTTGATGCTTCAACATGGGAAGCAGGAAGCCTGTCGCTACTCCAATGCCTACTTCTACCATGTTGGATTCTAATGAGGATGGCAACCGGTGGACCAGAACAAATATTGCAACATGATCGACTCCCTCCTGTACCTCACTGCTTCGAGATTAGACATACAGGGCCTGCTTTTTTCAACTTCTAAAAGCTGCCTTTTGCCTTTTCTATAGTAACTAGCTTTCAAACGGAGTGTCTTTTTAAGGTGGGGTTTACAAGTAGATTGTAGTACACACTGTACTAACTTTATTTATATCAGCAAAAAGCACGCATGAGTTTTCATTACTCCGTAGTCTCTCTCACAAATAGCTTAAAGGCCATAAGCTGTAGCCAAAAGCTATAAGCCGAAGCAAAAAAGAACAAGAGCACATTTTATTGTGCGTCTGTGCACTCAATTTTAGTCTTTCTCATTAGCAAGCAGCGCGTCACATTTTTAGGTATCTATAGGACACTTTTAACTTTGAACTTTGGTATTCTTTTGATTCTGCACTTTCTCTCACGCTTTCTTTGATGCTGATTTTATAGGGTGTAAGATAGATAGAAACAATACCTCAAGCACCTATCATTTCTTAGACACATCTCTTATCTCTTGGTCATCTAGGAGGCAGTCCTCTATTGAACAATCCACTATAGAAGTGGAGTACGTAGCTGCTGCTAGTAGTTGCTTTCAGGTTTTCTGGATCTTATGTACTCTGCGTGACTATGGGTTAGCTTTGGGTAGTGTTCCTCTTCTGTATGATAACACTAGTGCTCTCAACATTACTAAAAACCCAATACAACACTTTAGGACCAAGTATAATGATTGGAATACCATTTCCTTAGAGACCATGATGAGAAGGGTGATGTTGTGCTTCAGTTTATAGAGTCAGAGCACCAGGTTATATATATTTTCACTAAGGCTCTCGATTGTTCTCATTTTGCTTCTTTGTTGGGGGGGGGTGGTTGGGAGTTATTAGTCCTTATGGCCTGTTTTAAGGGAGAGTTTAACTCTTTTTTATCTATTGTATCATATTGCATATTTAAATTTCAGTAAAGTGCATTGTGAAATATAAATGTAGCTTTGACTATTATCCCTATGTGACATGATATCTTGCTTTGCATTTTGCCATATCTTATGATAGATTTACTAGATTAATCATATCTCTCTATGTGTAGCTTAATTTTTACCATGCAAGCTTGATTAAATGTGAAAATTTTGAACTAAAATTGTCCCTGTTGAATCTTATGACTAGTTTTGCTCTAGTGATCCTTTTGTAAATCAAGCCATGCCAAATAGACTAAGTTGAGTCTAGAACCTAAAATGAGCTTTAGGTTGAACTATACTAGTTCTTGATTGAAGCATGATTTTACTTCTCCTAGACTTTTGTAGTTTGGGTAGGATATTGCATACGGACTCAGGAGTAGCTCATTGTTTTTGAACTAGAAAAGAAAAGTGAAAATAATCTTTTTTATGTGCGAAAAACTGATTTCACCAATTATTTTTTATAAGACAGCTTGCTATTTCACTAGGCATGAACTTCAGGGGGAGTTTTAGATGGCCATGATCATACTTTTAAACTTATTGCTTATGTTGGTCGACAAAGGCTTGAGATCTAGCACATGGTTTAGAAAGCAAAAAAATGTGGAAAAATGCTTGAAACTTAGGTGGCAGTTGTGGATGGGTCATAATACAAGACTTGCTTTACTAAGATATAACCAAAAATGAATTTCAACAAGTGCTAAATGTACCTTTTGTCCTCAATTCCAAGTGCCTGAACACCTCTACTACTTAAAAGGAGTTAGTGATGGTGATTCATCT
This sequence comes from Dendrocalamus latiflorus, assembly GCA_017311315.1. Classification (NCBI taxonomy): domain Eukaryota; kingdom Viridiplantae; phylum Streptophyta; class Magnoliopsida; order Poales; family Poaceae; genus Dendrocalamus; species Dendrocalamus latiflorus. The sequence continues at coordinate 24,641,985 of CM029657.1, forward strand.
GCCCCTCCTCTCCCCTTGCATATGAATTGGCGTTGACATGTGGGCCAGCCCCTAAATGGCCGTATTGACTGTTGGCTTCAACGCTTCTCCCTGCGTCTCTGGTCTTCCCAAATCTAAATCTCTAACAAACGCAATGGACGCCACCTCACCCACATGGTCCTCCCAGCATGACACATCTCCTCCATGCCATGATGCTTCGATCCGGTCCCAAGGATTCCCTTTTACCTTCTCTTTGCCTACCTGAGTGCTTGCCCTACCACTAGCAATGAGCAAGGTAGCATCGGCAACAGTAGCGCCTCGGCTATGAGAAAAGGAGGCCCTCCTCCCTTCCCAATCCAGTTGGAACCTGGCCAATTTCTCCTCCCATGTACACTGCCCCGCTGCACTCGCCAGCTCCTCCTTCGCTGAGCGTCGCCCCGTCGTGCTTGAGTTCCATCGGGCGCTAGGCGCACACTCATACAAAACCACTGTCGAGCTCAAGTTCATCAAGGCGTATCAAGAGTTCGGTAGCTGGTGGCTTACGTGTAGCTACGGGCGTTGCCGCGTACGTGCCTCCTGGCACGCCCGTGACCACCATATGACGCCCTTCGCCGATGGACACCTTGCGAATGTGTGATAAAATTGCTAAGTGAATGGCTTGGTGAGGAGCATGACCTGGACCAAAGCAGCAATTTGCTCAGTGGGGAGCGCGAACTGGACCAAAAAGCCACATGCTTCAACGTGATCTCCATGTGTTGCCACGGCCTAAACTGTTAACACCACTATAAAAAAGATCATAGATAGTTCGGAACTATCATCACATACGGTTTTCTGAACTGCCTGAATTTATGTGCCAGTGATAATCGCGGGTTCACAGACGGTTTGTGAGCCGTCTGTGATAAAAACAACACAGACAGTTTGTAACCAGAACCGTCTGTGAAGAAAACTATTACAGACGGCTTGAACCAAAAACCATCTGTGATACCCATACATCACAGACGGTTCTAGTTACCAGCTGTCTGTGATTGATAAGTATTACAGACGGTTAATGTATAGAACTATCTATGATAGTCCTTCATAGACGGTATATACCACAAAACCGTCTGTGATAGTTCACTCTATACCTAAATTTTTTTCTATTTTTTGGCTAGCCTCAACAAAAAATGTTACCTATGCCCTTTGAAAACAAGCAAATACAGTGGCAAACACAACACACATTCCATTTCCATTAAGATTAGAATCCACCATTACAACATAACAAGATAATGAACACAACTCTTTAACACGGCAAGAATATATAAGAAGCAGAGATCCTAGCAGACAGTAGAAGCTGAATGCATCGGATAGCGACCGGATATCACCGGTAATGGAGAGGTGGCAGTAGCGCCACTTTTGTGGCACGACGGTGAGACTATACAAGACACTCTTACGACAAGAGTGTGTTGTGTAGTCGACCATCGTGTCACAACGAAGGCGCTAGCTCACGGTGGTAGTCGGCGTTGTCGACGAACAAGCTGGATGCATTGGATGGCAGCCGGATATCACCTGCAATGGAGAGGTGGTGGTAGTGCCACCTTTGTGGCATGACGGTGAGACTACACAAGACACTCTTACGACACTTATGACAAGAGTGTGTTGTGCAGTCAACCGTTGTGTCACAACGGAGGTGCTAGCTCATGGTGGTAGTCGATCGGCGTCGTCGAGGGGAGGATGCAGGAAGCTATATAGTGGATGAACTCACCTATGACTGCCGGTGGAAAGGTAGATAAGGAGTAATTAATAAGGGTGAGAGGTGGGAGGAACCAGTGCCTGCCATTCGATGTGGAGAGAATGGACGGGTGAGATCGAAATCCTGGGCATACACCACAGATCGGTGACGTGTCATTATCAGAGATGGTTTGTTATACGAACCGTCTGTGATAATCAATATCAGAGATGGTTCGTTGTAGATGGTTCGTATAACGAACCGTCTCTGATAAGTGCATATCAGGGTTCGTTATAGATAGTTCATATAACGAACTGTCTCTCATAAGTGCATATTAGAGACAGCTTGGTATACGAACCATCTAAGATATTAATATCAGAGATGATTTGGTATACAAACCGTCTGTGATAATGCTTAAATATGCGCGCCCTAATCCAGCTCTTTGAAACTGTCCTCTCATATTCTCAATGATGGTATCTAATATTCTTTGGATCTGCTTCCTCTCATCTATCCATCATGAGTTGTTCAGCCACAATCTTACACAGGCGGCCAACAATTTACCCCTGGAGCAGCTCCTCTGTTCACGCTAGGCCTGGACGAAAAACTCGAAGCTCGTTAGCTCGCTCGGCTCGACTCAGCTCGTTAGGATAACGAGCCGAGCCGAGCCAAGATTTTAGCTCGTTAGCTATAACGAGCCAACTCGAGCCAGCTTGCAAGCCGCTCACGAGCCAAACGAGCCATGCTTCCAGGAATTTAGCCCACAGGCCGAAGCCACCCACAGGCCATAGCCCATAGCCAGACACGCACGGCCCAAACACGCACAGGCATAGAAGAGCAAACCCTCACGCTGTCACGCGCACAGCCGCACAGGCACCTCCGCACCTGGCCGCCGCTGCGCCGCAACCTGTAGCACGCGACCGCGAGTCCGCGACCGCGGTCGACGACGAGGCGAGCGAGACGCGACGCAAGTCAGGCGACCACGGCGGCGCCTCTCCCTCCACGAGCCAGGTCTGGTCCTCACTCAGTCACTCCTCTCTCTCTCCTTTTTCCTCTCGAATCCTTGATCTCCCTCTATCGATTGCCAAACTGCTGCTGACCTACCTACTGTGCTCCAGGCCCTCTCAACCCGCGGCCATGGAGGATGAGGAAAGTGCATCGCTGCGTCCTCGAAGTTTGGAGTCGAGGAGTAAGCCCCATGGACAAGGATTGAGCACTCGGTCGTCATTGAATTCCTCTCTGTCCGTGGACGTGGTGATGGTATGTTAATATGTTATCTAATTCCCAAATACTTGAATTTGCTTGATTCATTGATTGGTCTCTAGGTTATAGGAATATTTGTTCATTGCTAATTTGCTATCCAGATTATTTATTCATTGCTATCCAGATTATGAATTTATCCCAAAAATGAAGAATGTCATACTTTCTTTTTTAATGCAATAGCAATGATTCAGTTATACATGTATGTTTCCTTGTGCAGCCATTGGAGACCGTTTCAGAAGAAGAGGATGACAATGATAACAGCTTCGACAAGAGGGATGATATGTCTGAAAGCCTACCTTCAGTTGATGGCAAAAGTGGAAGTGAGGGGGCTGATGAGGTTGGTGATGGTACGTCAAAGGCTAAGAAGGCAAAGACAGGAGGGAAAAAAACTAGTATTACATTGTCTCCCAAGTGCAAGGTAGCAAGAGGCAAAAGGGCTGGTTGCTGGAAATATTTGGAAATCTACAGATTCAGAGTGGGTATTGTTTGAAAAAATTAGGCCAATAATGGGAACAATGGCAGAGGCCACTACTGCATTTTCTGGGTCAATCTATCCAACTGCCAATTGTTTCTATCCTTACATAGTGAAAGTTAACAGAGCATTGATAGGGGCGCAGCAATCTGGAGATACATATTTGATGAGTATGGCTGCTGCTATGTTGGACAAATTTGATAAATATTGGGAGGAGAAGAACAATGTTATGGTTATTGCTACAATTCTTGACCCTAGGTTCAAGATGAGGTACATTAAATGGTGTTTTGCGCAGATTTTTGACCCAACTAGGTGTGAAATTGAGATTAATGACATCAACCAAGAGTTGGAAAGGCTCTATAACAAGTATGAGATGTTAAATCGCCAAAAGATGGGTGACATTGGCAAGAACAGGCAATCAGCCTCATCTTCACTTGATACAACCAGCTCAATGGCTTCTATTGCAAGTGATTTTCAATCATTTTTGCAATCTAGTGTTACAGAAAGTTCAAAGTCTGAGCTACTGATTTATCTAGATGAACCAAATGAGGCCATAGATAACAAGCATTTCAACTTACTCAGATATTAGAATGTGAACTTCCATAGATTTCCTGTTGTGTCTAGCTTGGCAAAGAGGTTCTTGGCTGTTCCAGTGAGTAGTGTATCGTCAGAGTGCACCTTCAGTAATGCAGGTCGAATTCTTGATGACTATAGAAGCTCTTTAAAGCCAGCCACAGTTCAGGCATTAGTGTGTGCATCTAGCTGGATAAGGGGCACTCAAGATGACAATAGTCATCCTTTTGTTGTGGTATGGATTCATATATAATTATATAAGTATATAACTTGTTCTCCGTTCAACTTTGTTTATCTTGTGGCATGCTAATATTTTTTCTATTTTTAGGTTGGAGATGATGACGATGATGTTGAGTCTATCGAATTCCCAAAATGCATGGTGGCAAGCAATTAGTGAGGTGGATATGCTCAGTTTGTGCATTCTTTTTTTTTCTTGTTGCTTATCATCTTGTTAACATAGTGTTGTTTGTTGTACTGTTATTGACCTACAGGGAAGGGGAAGGACTGAGCGCTGAACTGGTTGCCAACTTGCCATGGAGGAGAAGTCTTAACTGACCATGCCTTTTGTGTGTGTTTGCATGGAAAAACACTATGATGGAACTTGAACAATGTGTCATTCTGCTATGTTAACTTATGTAGTTATGTTTACTGACCATGCCTTTTGTGTGTGTTTGCATGGAAATACACTATGATGGAGCTGAACTGGTTGCCAACTTGCCATGGATGATAGTTGAATAGTTGATGGATGAATATATGATGGAGACATGGACCTAATTTGTACTCTATTGCATGTTAATGTGTATGCATATGCTGCTTGCTGCTTGCTGCTAGCATGTATGATGGATGAATATGTGCTGTATGACTCACTGGAATGTAAGGTAGTCTTCATTTTACATTTTTTGGCCCTGGCTCACGAGCCAAACGAGCTAGCTCGAGCTTGTCGTCGAGCCGAGCCGAGCTAGCTTTTTAGCTCGTTAGTTATAACGAGCCAGCTCATTATCCTACTGAGCCGAGCCAGCTCGATATCCAGGCCTAGTTCACGCCCTACTCTCCTTCCTTGACTTGCTTCTATCCATTAGCTAGACCTCATTATCCACCGTTGACGGGTGTGTCTCGTTGCCGCTCAGCAAAGGGAAACCGTCCTCAGCCTCGTTCTTCTCTGCAATGTGCACAAAGCAGAAGAAGCTCTTGCGACACTGGAGAGACACATGGATAACATTGCCGATCAAGCAGAAGCAGCTGATTATGAGGAAGCTTATCATGGCATCCTCTATGAGATTATGGACCGTGCTAATGATTTGCCCAGGCTGGAGGAGAAAGTGCAAAGGCAAGGACAATCTTCACAGCATTCAAGAACTCAACGGCTGATCTTCCAACTCCAAAAGTTGAAGAAGAAGCATATGAAACCCTGAAGACTAACATCTGGGAATCACTTTTTTGGGACTTTTGTAAAAAATTTGTCTTGAATTTATCTCTCGTCTCAGTAGTTTCTGTAGTTTATACGATAAAGTACAAAACACAGACGGTTGTAAATAAAAACTGTCTGTGATAGTTTCATAGACGATTCTAATTCCAAACCGTCTGTGACAATGCGTATATCACAGATGGCTTTTAAACGTAATCATCTGTGATAGTTTCAGAGACGGTTTTAGCCATGAACCGTCTGTAATTATCAAAGCACAGACGGCTCCACATAAATCGTCTATGATGAGACGTCTAGTATAGCATATTTTGCAGTAGTGTAAGCGTCCCTTGGCCCTAACAAAAAATATGTTTTGTTGGGTAAGGCAAGGTTTCAGCCTTGGTTTGTCATTGGTAACTAATGGATTTCCAATTCCTAGTACGACACGTGCACTGGTGCTATAAAAACTGAATGAGTACATCAAGGATAACATTTGCATCCTTTCTCCACCTCGTTGATAAGAATTCTTTCTATTTGCTTCGGTTTCTTTATTGTGCTTCTTCCCTTTGCAGAATAACTTCGTTAGCTATCTGGTGCAAGTCTAGTGTTTGCATATTCTTGTAGTGGTCTGTGTTTCACTTCTTTTTTGAATGGGTCTATGTTTCACTTCTGTAGTTGCAAAATAGTGCAGATTGTTCTGGATTGCGACCGCAGGAGCCTCCTGATCTTGCGTTGAAATGGAAGACAATATGTTTTCTCTCATTATTTCTTTCTACCATCATGTTAGATTTTTTCAGAAAACTGCAAATCTTCTGTTAAACCAAGTTGTGGATACCACCCAATGGACATGTGTCGGGACCCCAGATTCTCAAACCCGGACCCTCTGTGTATTACTGCACTAGTCCCAGATCAAAGGTAGTGCACACAGTTAAACAGAAATGAATACATCACCAGCATCGTGTTATTACAATAATTGAAAGTACTGACCGAAAGGTCTGATTATTACAGTTGAGGTTTCAAGACCTCGCACACATGAAATAGAGCGGAAGCAAATGATAAACTCGATGAAGACCCGTCAATACGCCACAGGCAATTAACTGGGGAAGCGCGACCTGGTTCTCCGGGAAGAATCCATCACAGCCGCAGGCGAAGCAGTAGTCGTAGTCACCATCTTGAGCTTCACAATCTTCTGAGGTTTATTTGTAAGTGTAGCATGTGAGTACATAAAGTACTCCGCAAGTCTTGGGAAAGATGCAATAGATGCAAGGCTTAACAAAAGAAGGCTATATGGTTCTTTTGCATAAAGTAGTGTTTAAATTTTAATTACTACTAATTATGTTTGAAGGCATCAATTTAATAAAGCAAATGTTTAAACAGAATTATCATTAATTCTATAGTGAAGGTTCCATCTACCAACACTAGTTAATCCAGTCTACCTGACCAAGTTAAAACTGCGGGTTCCATCCACCCTCTCTGGCTCCAACTACCAGGATACCCTTCCGAGAGTTCCCTCCACTCTCAGAATACCAAAACTTTGATTTTTAAAACCAAAACCAAAATCTACCATGTGAATGCATTCCTTGCCCGCCCTTGACCGTGGGCACGGCTATTCGAATAGTTTGACACTCTGCAGAGGTTGTACAACATTACCCACAAGAGATAAATTATCCTAAAAGTCAACATGCTTCCTTTGGCATGAGACCCAGATAAAATATCACAAAGCCTTTACCTTACTCTAATCTAGCTAGATACCACCCGCTGAGGTTTCACCGCAGGTAGGCTAACTGCCCGAACCGAAGCCCCCTCTTGCGCCATATGAGTACAGTAAATCCCTGTCCCTCACTGTGAATAACCAGTCCATCCCTGGCACCCACTTTCCACTGGTGGCACCAAAACTAGACTATCATAAGTTAGTCAGCTAGGTCGTACACATATAGACTTGTGGTTGTACGGTGAAAGCTCAGTCTGGACAAACACAAATGTCGGTCCTTAATTGACTAGGGTGGAACATACACTTAACAAGATCTCGAGCTTGCTGCACCAAACCAAACCAACCATCCACCCTAATCTAAACCAACTTCCACATTTCATTTTATTTTAAAAGAACAGTGACAACTCCAATTACCACTAAGTTTATAAACACAAGGGTATTACAATAAATCATAATTTCCCATTTTCCAAAATTCCAAAGGTATTAATTAGCCTGACTAAGCATTATACTACCATTCTATTATTTATCAAAGATTTAATAATAATCTCACTATTGAGACAAAGGAAATTCTAGGGTTACAAAGGTACATGGCAATCAACATCAATTGACGGCATAACAAAGTTGGAATAACTAATTCCTAAAGATTGAACTAATGTTTATGTAAATAGCAATGCACATAATTTAAAATAATTAAAACATTTCAAAATCATAGGTTCAATATGATCAAAGGAGACTTGCCTTCTTGCAGGGTCTCTGGGTCTTCCTGCTGGGGAGTGGAGAGGTCTTCGTCAACGTTGGATTCTACGCACGAAAAGACAGATCAACAAAGCAAATAAATACAAATAAAAATTCAAATAAACTAAAAAATTCAAATAGAGGCCATAGTTGGATAGATCATGATTTTAGATGAATTTAGAAATTTTAATGGCTGAATTTGGAGTTAAAATGAGAAAGTTATGCTTATTTGAAAATCTCAGATTGAATAAATCTAGAAATTCCCAAATTTCTGACAGGTGGGGCCCACTGGAATTATTAAATTTAATCCTTTATTTTTATCCTGAGATTATGACAGGTGGGACCCACTGGTCAGTGAGCCCACCGGCTTAGCCTCTGACATGTGGAACCCACTGGTCAGTGAGCCCACCGGCTTAGCCTCTGACATTTGGGACCCACTGGACTTCGGGTCCACATGTCAGTGACCAGCACAGAGGGGTAGGGCCCAGACGACAGTGGCCTGCACAGACCAGCGGCCGCTGACGGGTGGGACCCACTTGTCAGCGCGGAAAATAATAGAAAGGCTCAACCTCAGCGTGCAGAGCCGGGGGCTCGAACGCGCGCCGAGGGAGCCGGGGGGAGGGAGGAGTAGCGCGGGTAACCAGTCGGGCGGGGAGGCGTTGCCTACCCCATAAGGGTAGGTAATCCCTTTGAGGGTTACCTGCTGGAGGGGCCCGGCAGCAGTGGACGGAGGCAGGGTCGTCGGCGGCGAGGGGAGGCCGGAGGTGTTCGGAGGTGGGCTCGGTTGGAGGGGTCGGCGAAGCTCGGGGACGTGCGGAGGCGGCCGGCGACGAGGAAGACGGTGGCGCAGCTCGGGTCCTCCGGGGCGACGGTGCTCCGGCGGCGGGAAGGGACGGCCGAGGCGTCGGGGAGGATCGGACGGGCACGGGGGTGCTCGGGGTGGCTGGCTCCGGGGATGACCGAAGCGTCGGCAAAATCTCGCCGGAGTGCGGCGGCGCTCGGGGAGAGAGGGCGCACGGTGCTGGGGTGCTACAGGGCTCGGGAAAGGAGGTGGAGCGCGTCTGTGTGTTGGGCGGAGGGAGGCAAAGCCGAGGGAGGCTTTTATAGGGCAGAGGAGGGGGCAGGGCGCGGCAATTGCTCGCCGGGGTGTCGACCGGAAAAAGGAAGGGGCGGGGGAAAAAGGAAATAGGGGGCCGGAAAAGGAAGGGAGGCGCGGACGTTCGGGATTCGGTCGCGCGGGGAGCTTGGGAATTCCAAAACTGTTGAGGAACGGGGAAGGAAAGGCCGGGATCGGCTCGGATTCGATCGGCTGGCGAAGAAAGGAAAGAGGGGAGGAAGAAAGGAAGGTGGCGCTCCGCGGGGACGAAGGGCCTGACAGGCGGGGCCCGCAGGGCAGAGACAGGAGAGGGGAGCGGGGTGCGAGCGGCTGACAGCCGGGGCCCGTAGGGCAGAGAGAGAAGGGGGGAGCGGGGACCGCTAGATGGGCCGGGCGCGGGGACGCGGCTCATCCAGGCCGTCCACGTGTCGGGCGAGGAGGAGGGTTAGGCGGGGGCTGACGGGCCGGGCCCGCTTGGCAGAGGGAGGGAAGGGTAGTGGCCTGGATTAGGCCGAGCAGTGACGTGGGCGGTCCTGGGCCGTCCACGCGTCGGCTGGAGGGAGGGGGAGTTGGATTTTATTTTTTTAGAAATTGATTTTTATTTACAGAAAAGGCTAGGAAATTATTTAGGCCTAAGAAAAATATGAAAATTCCTCCAAAAATTCTAGGAAAATTCACAGAAGCTCCTGGAGATATTTTGGACTTAATAAAATTATTTCCAACTATTGTTGATATTTAATTTTCATATTTTAAATTACTTTTTAAATTTTAAAAATAGGTTTTAAATTCCAGAAAATCCAGAAAAGCAAATAAAAGCCAAGTAAAATCCAATTACCTTAAAATAATTAATTTGAATTTAAATTTTTCCAGAAAGCCAAATTTGGGATGTTACAAACCTACCCCCCTTAGAAAGAATCTCGACCTCGAGATTCAGACGGACTGGGAAAAAGATTAGGGAACTCTGCTCTTAAATCATCTTCACGTTCCCAAGTCTCGCTTTTGACTCGGAATGGTTGCTCCACTACACTTTACAGAACTTGATGACCTTGCTCCGCGTGCGACGCTCTGCTTCTTCCAATATCTTCACAGGATACTCTGGATAGGTTAGGTCCTCCTTCAAGTTCACTTCATCTAGTGGCATCTGTCCTTCTGGCACTCTGAGACATTTCCTTAGTTGAGACACATGGAACACATCGTGCACTTTGGACAATTGAGGTGGAAGCTCAAGCTGGTAAGCAACCTCTCCCCTTTTTGCCGTAACAGGGAAGGGTCCAATGAATCTAGGGGCAAGCTTTCCACTAACTCCAAAACGTCGCATACCCTTGAGAGGTGAAACTTTCAGATAAACATGATCCCCAGGTACAAACTCTAATGTTCTTCGACGGTTGTCCGCATAGCTCTTCTGTCTGGTTTGAGCTGTCTTTAATCTGTCCTGGATTAGGCGAACTTGTTCCTCTGCCTGCTTCAACACATCTAGTCCAAACACTTGCCCTTCTCCGGTTTCTTTCCAATACAGTGGTGTCCTGCATTTTCTGCCATACAAAGCTTCAAATGGAGACATCTGTAAGCTGGATTGATAACTGTTGTTATAGGAAAACCCCGCATAGGGGAGACTTTGATCCCAATTAGCCTTGTTTGCGAGAACACAAGCCCTCAACATATCTTCCAAAATTTGATTTACTCTTTCTGTTTGACCATCTGTCTGTGGATGATATGCTGTGCTAAAATTTAGATTTGTGCCCAAAAGTCCATGTAACTAGTGCCAAAATCTTGAGGTGAATTGAGTCCCTCGATCTGACACAATCCTCTTTGGAACTCCATGCAAACACACGATTCTGGACATATACAACTCGGCGAGTCTATCTCCAGGTAGGTGGTCTTTACTGGAATGAAATGGGCGACTTTTGTCAGACGATCCACAATAACCCAAATCGAATCATACCCTGATCTTGTTCTCGGTAATCCGGTTATGAAGTCCATTCCAATTTCTTCCCATTTCCACTCGGGTATCTGCAAAGGTTGTAGAAGCCCAGCAGGTCTCTGATGTTCCGCTTTAATTTGCTGGCACACATCGCACAAAGCTACATATTCTGCAATTTCTCTTTTCATACTTGACCACCAATACCTTTCCTTGAGATCTTGGTACATCTTTGTACTCCCAGGGTGAATTGAATATCCAGATTCATGGGCTTCTTTCAGAATTAACTCCTTTATCTCTTTCTTTTCGGGTACAATAATTCTTTTCCCAAACCAAAGGATACCTTCTTCATCCTCTGAAAATCCTGGTGCCTTCCCTTTCTTCATGTTTTCTTTAATTTCCTTGACATACTTATCCTCTCCTTGAGCTGCCTTGATTTGGTCCTGTAGAGTTGGTTGAACCTCTAAAGTAGCCAGGAATCCTTCCTCTACTACTTCCAAGTTGAGCTGCTGAAATTCTGCTTGAAGTGCAGGCATACTATCCTTGATCCACAACTTATTGCAGTAACTCTTCCTGCTCAATGCATCAGCTACTGCATTGGCTTTTCCCGGATGGTAATGTATTCCCACATCATAATCCTTTATTAACTCAAGCCATCTCCTTTGTCTCATGTTGAGATCAGGTTGGGTAAATATATACTTCAAACTTTTGTGATCCGTGTAGATTTCACAACGGTTACCGATCAAATAATGCCTCCATATTTTTAGAGCATGCACAACGGTAGCAAGTTCTAAATCATGGGTTGGGTAATTTCCTTCATGGGGTCGCAGCTGCCTTGAAGCATATGCTACTACCCCTTCCTTCTTGCATCAGCACACAGCCTAGTCCTTGCCTTGACGCATCACAGAAGACTTCAAAATCCTTCCTAATATCTGGAAGTGTTAACACTGGTGCAGAAGTTAATCTCTTCTTTAGCTCTTGAAAGCTATCCTCACACGATTTACTCCATTCAAACTTCTTTTCCTTCTTTAGCAACTGAGTAAGAGGTCTTGCAAGCTTGGAGAAACCTTCAATAAAGCGACGGTAGTAACCAGCCAAACCCAAAAAGCTTCTGATCTCAGATACTGACTTAGGTTGTGTCCAATTGAGCACATCATTTACTTTATCGGGGTCTACGAACACGCCTCCTTCAGAAATCACGTGACCCAAGAAAGCCACTTTCTTCAACCAAAACTCACACTTACTAAACTTGGCATACAACTGGTTTTCTCTGAGCTTTTCCAAAACTATCCTCAAATGTTCTGCATGTTCTTCCTAATTCTTGGAGTATATCAGAATATCATCAATAAACACAACCACAAACTTATCCAAATATTCCATGAACACCTTATTCATCAAATTCATGAAATATGCGGGGGCATTGGTTAGACCAAAAGACATCACTGTATACTCATATAATCCATAACGAGTAGCAAATGTTGTCTTGGGTATGTCTTCCGGTCTTATCTTCAATTGGTGATAACCTGATCGAAGATCAATCTTAGAGAAGATACATGATCCTTTCAACTGATCAAACAGATCATCTATTCTGGGCAAAGGGTACTTGTTCTTAATGGTCACATCATTCAAGGATCGATAATCCACACACATACGAAGACTACCATCCTTCTTCTTCACTAACAGTACTGGTGCTCCCCAGGGTGACGAGCTTGGCCTCACAAAACCTTTATCTTGTAACTCTTCAATTTGCTTCTTAACTTCTGCCAAGTCATTTGCAGGCATACGATAAGGTCTCTTGGATATTGGTGCTGTACCGGGTACCAGGTTGATGACAAACTCAATTTCCCTGTCAGGCGGCATTCCGGGTAAATCTTCAGGAAATACATCGGGGTATTCACATACTATAGGCACCTTATCCAAAGTTACTTCCTTCAAACTGTTCAATCCACACCTATTCCGGGGAAATGTGTTTGACTTATATCTTACTTGAATTCCATCCGAGTTAGTAATAGTGATCGCACGATTGGCACAATCTATCTGTCCTTTATACTTGGTTAACCAATCCATACCAAGTATGATATCTAGGCTCTTGGAATCTATTATAATAAGATTCGCTAAGAACTTTACCCCATTTATATCTACAGTTGCGCTAGGGCAAACTGTGTTAGTCTTCATTTCCTTCCCAGGGGATTGGACTAGCATAGGATTCTTCAGTTTATGCACATCCCAATTATGTCTTTCAACAAAATCTTTTGACACAAAAGAATGCGAAGCTCCAGAATCAAATAATGCTGATGCAGGTACTGAGTTGACAAGAAACTTACCCAGAACTACGTCGGGTGCATCCTGGGCTGCCTCCGCAGTGACATGGTTAAGATGTCCTCTGCTCATTGCCTGCGGAGTCCTTGGAGTTTGTGGTGCCCCACGGCCTTGACCTGCAGTCGGAGCTCTTGCTAGCGTGGTCCCCAAGTTAAAGCGAATGGGGGTCACCGCTGGGCGCTTCTGGGGATAGTTGCTGGCATAATGCCCCATGTTCTTGCAGTTGAAACACTGCACTCCTGCTGCTGAAGTCTTGTTCTGCTGGGGTTGGCCACCATTGCTTGCCCGGGGAGGTTGTGGATTTGGGCGGGGTCCTGAAAATGGAGTCCTTGGCACGCTTGACTCTGAGGGTTTGTGAAAATGAGGCGTGTTGGGGCAAAATCGAGAGCTGCTTGCTCCTTGCTGAGATTGAAACTTCCTCTTCCTAGTTTCATACAGTTGACGTTGAGCATCTTCCTGTACAAAAGCCTTGTTCACTAGGTGCTGGAAGGTCGGGTAATCATTGGACACTAGCTGCACCTTGAGGTTGGGATCAAGTCCCTGCGTGAACCTCCAAATCTTTGTTGCCTCTGAGGTGACTTCTTCAGATGCATACCTGGACAGTTGGGTGAACTTGTTCAGGTACTCGGAAACACTGAGGTTTCCTTGCTGCAGTTGGTAGAATTCTCTTTTCTTCATTTCCATTATTCCCGTAGGAATATGGGCAGTGCGGAAAGCTTCAACAAACTCATCCCAGGTGATGGTTTGTGCATTTTGATGAGCGGCGCGGTAGTTTTGCCACCAGTTAGCAGCCATTCCCTTGAGCTGGTGAGCAGCATACAACACCTTCTCGTTGTCGTTGCACTGAGCTAGGACCAATTTCCTCTCCACATCCTTGATCCAATCGTCTGCCTCCAAGGGATCTACAGAACCAGCAAAAGTGGGAGGTCTTGTCCTCATGAATTCTCCCAACTTAGACTGAGGGGCTTGGTGTTGTGCCAGAGGAGCTTGCTGCACCTGGTTTTGGGCCAGGGCTTGCAGAAGCTGCAGTTGCATGGCCATCATCTGCTCCAAGTTGGGTGCTTGAGCAGGAGGTGGTGGAATGTTGTTCTCTGGCTGATTGTTGGCGTCACGACTGTTGCCAGGATTGCTCCTTGTGTTCACCATCTGAAGCGGTTTCCAGGGTTAGCAAAAGGTAAGAGGGAACTAGCATAGATAAGAAATTAGGGGAACTAAATCACATCCCAAGCCAACACACAAGAAGAAACCAACAACCACTTAGGGAAAACTTTTATTAAAATTAAAATAAGTTCATGAATGGCTGTACCACAAGTGCACATAGGCTTGGTACAGTCCATCTAGCACACCAAATCAAAATAAGCGTTCTAAAAATGTGGGCCTTTATTTGGGTACTACTGACTCACTAACTACTCATCCTCCACAACGATACGCTCCTCTGGATCTTCCTCGGGCTCCTCCTCTGGGTCCACTTCCGGATCTTCCTCCGGATCCTCCTGGCGCTCATTCACATGGTGTCACAAACAATCACACTCGGCCGAGGCCCGGTTACGACTGGAGGCAGTCGACCGAGAGCGAGAGCGGAAAAGCTTGCGCCTCTTGCTAGGTTCTCCGATGTTGATGTTGGGTAGAGGACTCGGACGTCGCACCTTCTTGCGTGCTGTAAGCCTGGTGCGAAGTCCCGAGAGTCGAGCTGGAGCTGGGTTGTTGTGGACGACAACTGGTGCGGGAGAAGATGGCGTGTAATCAGCTGCAGCTTTGAGACGTCCCAACTAGAACTCTGCTGCCTGGCTCTGGAGAAGTTGTGCCCGGAGAGTGTCGGAGTGCTGATAGCTGGAAGTGAGAAGCATCCGTAGCTGTCCAATCTCATCCAAGGCTCTAGCATAAGTGACTGCCATCGCCTGTGTGAGCTGCACCTGGTGCGACAGTCGAGGATCGTCAGCTGGAATATCAAAGGGATCTGGATACCTCTGTCCTGCCCTGGGGTTGATGAAGAAGCAGAAGGGAGACTGATGCACAGCATCCTTGTGCAGATGGCACAACTCATCAATGGCCAGGCGTGCTGCATCCTGGACGGCATCGAAGCAGCGGGACCGAGGATGCTTGATGGGGTATTTGTGGGAGTTGAATTCCCCTTCCCGTGCATACAGGAATACCTCCATGGTCCAAGAGTCTCGATCCAGGATCCTCGTCTTCCGCCCCCTGAAAATGGGCGGCTGACGATACTCCAAGCACTGCATCAGCTGCCGGAGAAGGCTAGCGAAAGCTCCAGCATCCTCTCCATGTGAGTAGTAGTCCCACGGGGCAGCGGAGGTCGAACCGGCCATCTACAAAGTTGAAATAAAAGAGAAGATTAGTAAAAAGGTTTTAACAAAAGAATTTAAAGACAAGAACAAGATTCTAAGTAAGAAGAGAGTAGAAGCAAAGAGGCTTATATATTTTTTTAATATACTCTTTTTATAAACATAAGTCCTTATTGTTTACCATTCCTAATCTAGGTCACGTCCTACAGTCAAATAGCCTCTGATACCATCTCTGTCGGGACCCCGGATTCTCAAACCCGGACCCTTTGTGTATTACTGCACTAGTCCCAGATCAAAGCTAGTGCACATAGTTAAACAGAAATGAATACATCACCAGCATCGTGTTATTACAATAATTGAAAGTACTGACCGAAAGGTCTGATTATTACAGTTGAGGTTTCAAGACCTCGCACACATGAAATAGAGCGGAAGCAAATGATAAACTCGATGAAGACCCGTCAATACGCCACAGGCAATTGACTGGGGAAGCGCGACCTAGTTCTCCGGGAAGAATCCATCACAGCCGCAGGCGAAGCAGTAGTCGTAGTCACCATCTTGAGCTTCGCAATCTTCTGAGGTTTATTTGTAAGTGTAGCATGTGAGTACATAAAGTACTCCGCAAGTCTTGGGAAAGTTGCAATAGATGCAAGGCTTAACAAAGGAAGGCTATATGGTTCTTTTGCATAAAGCAGTGTTTAAATTTTAATTACTACTAATTATGTTTGAAGGCATCAATTTAATAAAGTAAATGCTTAAACAGAATTATCATTAATTCTATAGTGAAGGTTCGATCTACCAACACTAGTTAATCCAGTCTATCTGACCAAGTTAAAACTGCGGGTTCCATCCACCCTCTCTGGCTCCAACTACCAGGATACCCTTCCGAGAGTTCCCTCCACTCTCGGAATACCAAAACTTTGATTTTTAAAACCAAAACCAAAATCTACCATGTGAATGCATTCCTTGCCCGCCCTTGACCGTGGGCGCGGCTATTCGAATAGTTTGAAACTCTGCAGAGGTTGTACAACTTTACCCACAAGAGATAAATTATCCTAAAAGTCAACACGCTTCCTTTGGCATGAGACCCAGATAAAATATCACAAAGCCTTTACCTTACTCTAATCTAGCTAGATACCACCCGCTGAGGTTTCACCGCAGGTAGGCTAACTGCCCGAACCGAAGCCCCCTCTTGTGCCATATGAGTACAGTAAATCCCTGTCCCTCACTATGAATAACCAGTCCATCCCTGACACCCACTTTCCACTTGTGGCACCTAAACTAGACTATCATAAGTTAGTCAGCTAGGTCGTACCCATATAGACTTGTGGTTGTACAGTTAATGCTCAGTCTGGACAAACACAAGCGTCGGTCCTTAATTGACTAGGGTGGAACATACACTTAACAAGATCTCGTGCTTGCTGCACCAAACCAAACCAACCATCCACCCTAATCTGAACCAACTTCCACATTTCATTTTATTTTAAAAGAACAGTGGCAACTCCAATTACCACTAAGTTTATAAACACAAGGGTATTACAATAAATCATAATTTCCCATTTTCCAAAATTCCAAAGGTATTAATTAGCCTGACTAAGCATTATACTACCATTCTATTATTTATCAAAGATTTAATAATAATCTCACTATTGAGACAAAGGAAATTCTAGGGTTATAAAGGTACATGGCAATCAACATCAATTGACGGCATAACAAAGTTGGAATAACTAATTCCTAAAGATTGAACTAATGTTTATGTAAATAGCAATGCACATAATTTAAAATAATTAAAACATTTCAAAATCATAGGTTCAAGATGATCAAAGGAGACTTGCCTTCTTGTAGGGTCTCTGGGTCTTCCTGCTGGGGAGTGGAGAGGTCTTCGTCAACGTTGGATTCTACGCACGAAAAGACAGAGCAACAAAGCAAATAAATACAAATAAACTCAAAAATTCAAATAGAGGCCATAGTTAGATAGATCATGATTTTAGATGAATTTAGAAATTTGAATGGCTGAATTTGGAGTTAAAATGAGAATGTTATGCTTATTTGAAAATCTCAGATTGAATAAATCCAGAAATTCCCAAATTTCTGACAGGTGGGGCCCACTGGAATTATTAAATTTAATCCTTTATTTTTATCCTGAGATTATGACAGGTGGGACCCTCTGGTCAGTGAGCCCACCGGCTTAGCCTCTGACATGTGGGACCCACTGGTCAGTGGGCCTACCGGCTTAGCCTCTGACATATGGGACCCACTTGTCAGCGCGGAAAATAATAGAAAGGCTCAACCTGAGCGTGCGGAGCCGGGGGCTCGAACGCGCGCCGAGGGAGCCGGGGGGAGGGAGGAGTAGCGCGGGTAACCAGTCGGGCGGGGAGGCGTTGCCTACCCCATAAGGGTAGGTAATCCCTTTGAGGGTTACCTGCTGGAGGGGCCCGGCAGCAGTGGACGGAGGCAGGGTCGTCGGCGGCGAGGGGAGGCCGGAGGTGTTCGGGTGATGCATGAAATGCAATCCCGGTGCGGAGTGGGTTCGGTTGGAGGGGTCGGCGAAGCTCGGGGACGTGCGGAGGCGGCCGGCGACGAGGAAGACGGTGGCGCATCTCGGGTCCTCCGGGGCGACGGTGCTCCGGCAGCGGGAAGGGACGGCCGAGGCGTCGGGGAGGATCGCACGGGCACGGGGGTGCTCGGGGTGGCGGTGGTTGGCTCCGGGGATGATCGAAGCGTCGGCAAAAGCTCGGCGGAGTGCGGCGGAGCTCGGGGTAGAGAGGGCGCACGGTGCTGGGGTGCTACGGGGCTCGGGAAAGGAGGTGGAGCGCGTCTGTGTGTTGGGCGGAGGGAGGCGAAGCCGAGGAAGGCTTTTATAGGGCGGAGGAGGGGGCAGGGGCGCGGCAATTGCTCGCCGGGGTGTCGGCCGGAAAAAGGAAGGGGGCGGGGGAAAAAGGAAATAGGGGGCCAGAGAAGGAAGGGAGGCGCGGGCGTTCGGGATTCGGTCGCGCGGGGAGCTTGGGAATTCCAAAACCGGAGAGGAACGGGGAAGGAAAGGCCGGGATCGGCTCGGATTCGATCGGCCGGCGAAGAAAGGAAAGAGGGGAGGAAGAAAGGAAGGTGGCGCTCCGCGGGGACGAAGGGCCTGATAGGCGGGGCCCGCAGGGCAAAGAGAGGAGAGGGGAGCGGGGTGCGAGCGGCTGACAGCCGGGGCCCGAAGGGCAGAGAGAGGAGGGGGGAGCGGGGACCGCTGGATGGGCCGGGTGCGGGGACCCGGCTCATCCAGGCCGTCCACGCGTCGGGCAAGGAGGAGGGTTAGGCGGGGGCTGACGGGCCGGGCCCGCTTGGCAAAGGGAGGGAAGGGTAGCGACCTGGATTAGGCTGAGCGGCGACGTGGGCGGTCCTGGGCCGTCCACGCGTCGGCTGGAGGGAGGGGGAGTTGGATTTTATTTTTTTATAAATTGATTTTTATTTACGGAAAAGGCTAGGAAATTATTTAGGCCTCAGAAAAATATGAAATTTCCTCCAAAAATTCCAGGAACATTCACAGAAGCTCCTGGAGATATTTTGGACTTAATAAAATTATGTCCAACTACTGTTGATATTTAATTTTCATATTTTAAATTGCTTTTTAAATTTTAAAAAAATAGGTTTTAAATTCCAGAAAATCCAGAAAAGCAAATAAAAGCCAAGTAAAATCCAATTACCTTAAAATAATTAATTTGAATTTAAATTTTTCCAGAAAGCCAAATTTGGGATGTTACAACTTGTCAATGTTTTTTCCCTGGATGCATCTAATCCACGATACCAGTCTTGACTATAATTGTGTTACCATCAATGTTTAAGGTTGAAATTTGATAGCCTTCAAAACAAATGGAGCAAAAATTGGGAAATACATGTAGAGTCACTTGGGATAATTTTTATAACTGTGTTACCATCAATGTTTTCATATGGATTATTATGATCTAGATAGCTACTTCATATAATATGGCTTGGTATAATACATGTAGAGTCACTTGGGATAATTTTTATAACTCCTTATTAAGCTAAAAATGAATAAAATGCAATCACTTCACTTCGTTCATGATCTATTTTCTTCCATGTATCTTAATGATTCTATTGTCAAGGGGAGAAAAATTGGTAAAAATGCATATCTAGAGCATGATTTAGAGTTTTTGTGTGAATTCTTGCTAAGTTAGATCTTTTGTGATTTCTTGTGATTCTCCTAATCTTTTGATCTGTTCTCACCATGACCAATATCAATTAGAATAATTATTCTTTCATATGGGCCTAGAGTGAGAATTCCCAATTTCTTTGGTGGAGTTTAAGCCCTTTGTGGAAAAGTTGCTCCATTTCTAAGTTAGAGTTACCATCATGCTCCATTTCAATTTCATATGAGCATGATTTAGAGTTTTTGTGTGAATTATTGCTAAGTTAGAGTGAGAGACCATGTGGTCGTGCTCCATGAGAGTGATGAGTAATTGACAAAGGTTTAGGTCAGTCGAGTTTGGTTTGAGTGGTTCGGAGTCGAGTCGTTGCGTGGCGCAATCGGGCTCGGTCGGACTTTGGTCAAATCTGGTCATTTGGGTTTAGGATGCATATTCTAATGTTTTGACAGGTTTTGACTTCATCTGTGGTAAGTGTAATGGTATTTACGCTTTCATGTGTCGAGCGGTGCTATTTGACGTGTTTCTTGTCTGTGTGACTGCAGGACGTCGAGTTGGAGTCGTGGCGAGACACGGTGGACCGGACTAGGCGCAGGTGACGCTGAGGTCAGAACGGTCGGGATGTGTCGAAGACGACGTGGACTCGAGGTGGTTGCGAGGCGTGCGAGGCAAGGAGCGCGGAAGCTTCCCGGAAGGTGCAGAAGTGGCGAATCGGGAAATTCGCAAGGCTGCACAAGCGGGAGCGGGCTCCGTTGGACGTAGCGGGCGTAACGGGGCGGAGACCCGTTAGCCAGGCGCTATAAAAGGAGAGGAGGGGCTGCATGCCCTCCTTGAGCATTTGTGTGAGGATTAGGGTTTTAGAGTCAAAAGAGGCTTTAGGAAGGTTGTTTCCTTTAGCTCTTTAGTTGGTGTGAGTTGGTGTGAGTTGGTGGAGGCAGAGTAGTGCTCCCTCTGTAGCTTCATCGATGCTTTCTATGTGAGACTCCTCTCTTGTGTGTTCTTCCTCCCAAGATGTGTGATTCTTGGTGTTCTTGAGGATTGAGAGGAGAGGGATTGAGTTGAGAGCTTGTAATCTTTCCTTTTGTATCAAGTCGGGGTATCGGGACTCCTCTGTATTCCCTGTGATTCAAGAAATGAAAAACTGAAGTTTGCCTTCTCTGTTCGTAGCCTTTGTTCATCGTTTTTCCTTTTTGCAAGATTTCTTGATTTTCGTTGTCTCTAGTTCTTGCTTGCTGGAGAGTGCCAAAATGGGTTGCTATGACATGGGTGTTGCTCAAAAGCCATTTGGCTATTTAATCCCAAGAGCAAACTGAGTTTGATTCTCAGATTTCATTTTTGGCTTGCTCTGTTCTTGTTCTTCGTTTCTTGGTTTTGGTCCAGATTTTTATTCCCTTGTTAAGATGGCTTGAAATTTGGTATGAAGAGTCCAGAGGCTATTAATTAGCTTCCCTCAAAATTTCATAGCCAAAGGATCAACGGTTGGGGAGTTATTTGTTTTTTGGCTCGGTTCTTGCAAGATTTCAGATTTTTACCCAAATCTGAAATTCTTGATTCTTGGAGTGGATTTCTTGTTTTGACTTTTGGCTTAGTCTTCTGGGAGTGTTCCCTAGCTATCCTCAAAGTTTCCCAAGCCAAGAATCCAAGAATCGTTGCGAATCTCTCAATTTTCTCAAAAAACCCGTTTGCTGTTTTTCTCGAGAGGTACTACCGCTCCTGGAGAGGTACTACCGCTCGGACCAGCGGTACTACCGCCCGTCACAGCGGTACTACCGCTAGAGGCCAGAATTTTCCCGATTTGATTTTTCTCGCTTGCTGGTCTCTGTATTTGTGTTTTTCCTGCTGCTGGGGTGTCTTGTGAGCACTGGTCTTCTACCTTCATAGCTCCCATAGCTATTGGAGAAGAAGATACGAGTTGGGGGCGATTTTTAGAAGCCGACATTCACCCCCCTCTGTCGCCATTTCGGTCCAACAATTGGTATCAGAGCCGGTTAGCTATAATTCATAGATCTTAACCGATCTCAAGAGCCATGGCGACGGACAAGTACTCGACCAAGCCGCCCGTTTTCGATGGCATCGATTACCCCTTCTGGAAGAGCCGAATGGAGACATACATCCAGGCTCAGGGGTACGCTATCTGTCGCTAGGTCAAGGTCCGGTTTGTTGTTCCTGCCGATGAGAACATCAATGCTGGGAATATGCATGATGTTGAGGCAAACGCTAAGGCAAGGAACATCATTATCCAGGGCCTGAGTCGTAGCGAGTTCGATCGCATCTCCCACCCGTCGTCCGCTTACGATATCTGGGTGACCCTCGACGCATACCATGAGGGCACCACCCAGATCAAGACGGTTCGACAGGACTAGTTCAAGCGCGAATACAACAAATTCGAGATGCTTGCTGGTGAATCCCTAGATGAGTGCTTCGCACGTTTTCACAAGATCTTGAGCAACCTCCGAGCGGTCGGTCTCACATACCCCGACTCGGACAACGCTCGTCAGATGCTTGCGGCACTCGATCTGCGAGTGTGGGAGATGAAAGTGACCACCATCAAAGACACGACAGACCTCTCGACCTTGACTCTTGACGCGCTGTACTCGCGCCTCAAGACTCACGAGATTGACGTTGTCTCTCGTAGGTCGAAGTCACAGTCGATGGCTTTGGTCACCGATCCCAGTTCAGCTTCTGGTCTCTCTTCTGAGTCTTCTTGCGGTTTCTCCCTTGCTGCTCTCTGTGACATAACTGATGATCAGTTATAGCAGCTTGCGGATGATCAGCTGGCCCTCCTAGCCCGAAGGTTTTCCCATGCCTACAAGGGTAGGAGAGACAGAAAGAGAGGAGGACCAGTCATCTGCTTCGAGTGTGGTGGCCCCAACCACATCCGAGCAAACTGCCCCAAGCTTGGAAAGGGTAAAGGTGACTACGGCGGTTCGGGCAAGAACGACTACACCGACAAGAACCGCAACACGAAGCCTTCAGCACCTGCTCCGGGAAAGAAGAAGTTCCGCAACTTCGGGAAGGCCAAGAAGCTCTTCCACCGCGTCCTCACCGCCTTCGACGACCTCGACCTCAGCGAGGTGGAGGGATGGAGCGACGACGACGGGACGGGTGACCAAGAGCCCAAGGATGGCGGCGGCGACGACTTCTCCGGCATGTGCTTCATGGCCCTCGAGGGTGAACTCAGCGACAGCGAGCTGTACTCCGACTCAGACGAGGTATGCCCCACATACGACCAGCTTAATCATGCTTTCCTTAAGCTAGGTGGCTTTCATGCTAGAGCTAGGGCTAGGTGTACTGAGTTAGAGAAGGAAGTAGATAGATTATCACGGGAGCTTACTTCACTTACATCTGTTCCCTCCCGTGATGATTGTGATACATGCTGTGCTCTGCTGGGTGACATGGAGAAACTAAGGACCTCGCATGATAGTGTGTCCTCCGAGCTTGATATTGTTAAGGTGGAGAATGTTAGTCTGCTTGCTGAGTTAGAGTTGAGTAGGATGGCTGTTACCCTACTTACTACTGATGAGACTACTTCTCCCACCTCATGTGAGGTTAAGGACATTGCTGTTAGAGGACCTTATGCCATGCTCCTTGATCTGCCCGAGTCTTGTGAAAACTGCAATAAATTGAAGATGAACCTAAAACGGGCAGATCACAAGATTGCTGAGTTGAGTGCTTCTTTACTTGAGCCTATTGATTCATGTTTGAACTGTCCAAAGTTAACTGCTGAACTTGAATCTGTCTCAAAACAGTTTCAAGAAATGATTGACAACAACAAGAAAATGGCTCAGTATGCGACTAAGGATTCTGTTAGCTCACCATGCATTAGTTGTGATAAACTAAAACTTGAACTCGTTGCTTTGAATGACAAATGTGTGAAGCTAACTAAGGACTTACTAGAGAAGCCACAATCTGGTTGTGATGTGATTGATGGTGTGGGGGAGAAGCCCCAGGGTAAGGGTGAGACGCCTAGAGACGCGAACCAACCTGCTAGTAGTAGGACTGTCCCCTCAGGGTCGGCTGTGCATGCACAAGCCATTCTCTCCTCTACTGTTGGTTCTTCTTCTACTCCCTTACCTCCTGCTGTTCCCTCTTCTCCTTGCTCTCCTTGCACCTCTCTCTTTCGGGAGTGTCAGTATCTTATGAACACTCTCGAGAGATTTGTAGGAGGCAAGAAGAAGCTTAATCTTATTCTAGACCAATCCAAGATTTGTAAGTTCAATCAAGGTCTAGGATATGATTTCTATGAGGATATGAGGAAGCATCCTCCTGCTATTCTCATACCCATAGTGGGAGGTGTGATCGAGGTCAAGCCCAGATCTGATGAGGTCAAATTCAAATCAGCGGGCTTTGTCCAAGGGATCTCTGACAGTAAGGTGATTTCACCTGTTGCTTCGGCCTCTCAGAAGGCGAAGCATCTTCGTGCTACTTCCACCTCTCAGAAGGTGAAGTACCACTGCACCTTCTGTCAGAAGGATGGGCACTCGATCGAGAGATGCTTCAGGCGCGCCAGGATCGCGCGTAGAGACCGTGTTGAGTCTCTTAGGCGTATTCAGGGTCAGCCCCAGATCCTGAGTGCACCTAGGACTAGCACGAGGTCTAGGTTTACTGCTGTTGATGGGTTTGGGCAGCATCGAGGACTTGGTTTTTCTGAGTCTTCTGTTTTTCGTCCTCATGCTGCTCCTGTTCGTGACTTCCGCCGTCCTGAGGGTAGATCTCGTTTTCTCCATCGAGATAGCTACCCGCGGCGTGATCAGCATGTTGCCGGTGTTCCGACTCGCTCTCCCGTAGCAGTCGGACCCCGCAACGGCTTCAGGTCTGCTCACAGACCTTCTGCTTTGAGTGATAGAGAGCGTAGGGTAGATAGAGGTCAGTCGTGCTTGACTACTTCATCTGCTCGACGTGTTGTTCAGTATTGGGTGCCAAAATCTCTCTTGATTTACCCTAGTACTGAAACTTTACTCTCTGTTTGACTCAGGTTCACCGGGCAGGGAAGGGAAAGGTTTGGCTCGTAGACTCCAGGTGTTCACGACACATGACCAGAGATTCCCGTTGGTTTTCTTCCCTTGCCCGTGCTCCAGGTGATGAGACGATCACCTTCGGAGATGCTTCATCTGGGCGCGTCATCGCCAAAGGTACTGTGCGCATTAATGATTCTTTCATTCTGAAAGATGTAGCCTTGGTTAGTAAGCTGCAGTACAATTTACTTTCAGTCTCTCAGCTTACCGATGACGGTTTCGAGGTAAGCTTTAAGAAAAATGCTTGTAAAATTCTTGATTCTTCGGGTAGTCTGGTTTGCGGGATTTCTCGTAATGGGAGGATCTTTCGTGCTGATTTTTCTGAGTCTTCTGGCGATCCTCTCAGGTGTTTAGTTGCTTCTGAGTCCCGCGACCTTTCTTTCTGGCATAGGAGACTTGGTCATATCGGATTTGATCATTTGACCCGAGTTAGCGGCCACGATCTCATTCGTGGTCTGCCGAAACTCAAGATGGTCAAAGACCTTGTTTGCTCTCCATGCCGGCACGGCAAGATGGTTGCCGCTTCTCACCCTCCGGTCACAGTTACTATGACCGATGCACCGGGACAGCTGCTCCACATGGACACAGTTGGACCAGCTCGAGTGCAGTCAGCAGGAGGGAAGTGGTATGTTCTTGTTGTGGTCGATGACTTCTCGAGGTATTCTTGGGTGTTTTTCTTAGCCTCAAAGGATGAGACGTTTTCGCATTTCCGAGGTCTTTTCAGTAGGCTTTCTGTAGAGCTCCCAGGTGCCTTACGAGTGATCCGCAGTGACAATGGCACGGAGTTCAAGAATTCCTACTTTGAGAGTTTCTGTGGTGAGACAGGTGTAGAGCACCAGTTCTCTTCTCCACACGTCCCACAACAAAATGGCGTTGTGGAGAGGAAGAACCGTACCTTGGTCGAGATGGCCAGGACGATGCTTGATGAGTACTCTACACCGCGGAAGTTTTGGGCTGAGGCTATAGCCACCGCGTGCCATGTCTCAAATCGAGTTTTTCTTAGGGCACACTTGCACCGCACTTCCTATGAGCTGAGATACGGGCGAAAGCCCAGCGTCTCTCATTTTCGTGTTTTTGGTTGCAAGTGCTTTATTCTGAAGTCCGGGAACCTAGACAAGTTCGAATCACGTTCTTGTGATGGCATCTTTCTAGGTTACTCGCCTTCTTCGCGGGCTTATAGGGTTTGGAACTGCGAGTCTAGTAAGATGGTAGAGACCTGTGAGGTTACTTTCGATGAGGCCAGTCCAGGGACTAGGCCCGATATCTCAGGTTCTTTAGAGCAGTCTGAGCCCATCTTCGTGGATGATGAGGATGATGGAGATGAGGGTTGTCTACCCGATCCAGTCCTTCATCCACCCCTTGAGGTGCCGTCTTCCACCGCACCTCGAGGTGATCAGCCTCTGCCTTCCGCTTCTTCTGGAGCTAGTGGCTCTGTTCCTACCTCTTCTGCTCATGAGGTAGAGGCCACTTCTTCATCTCATCCAGGACCTCCTAGACACATTCAGAAAGCTCATCCTTCCGAGCAGATTATTGGAGACCTTTTCGAGCGTGTGACCCGCTCAAAATCTGGCTTATCTCAATTCTGTCTCCATTCTGCTTTCATTGCCTCCTTTGAGCCCAAATATGCTTCTCATGCTTTATCTGATGAGTCTTGGGTCAATGCCATGCATGAGGAGCTAGAAAACTTCGAGAGGAACAAGGTCTGGTCGCTTGTCGAGCCCCCGCGAGGTCACAATATCATTGGGACTAAGTGGGTGTTCAAGAACAAGCAGAGCGAGGATGGAGTGGTTATTCGGAACAAGGCTAGACTGGTAGCTCAGGGGTTCTCCCAGGTTGAGGGTCTAGATTTCGAGGAGACCTTTGCCCCTGTAGCTAGACTTGAAGCCATTAGAATCTTGCTTGCCTTTGCAGCTTCTAAGGGTTTCAAGCTTTACCAGATGGACGTCAAGAGTGCCTTTCTCAATGGCCTTATTGAGGAAGAGGTCTACGTCCGACAGCCTCCTGGTTTCGAAAACCCCAAATACCCAAACCATGTCTTCAAGCTTTCCAAAGCTTTGTATGGACTTAAGCAAACCCCTAGAGCTTGGTATGAGAGGCTTAAGTCCTACTTGTTAAGTCATGGTTTTGAGATGGGTAAAGTTGACAAGACCTTGTTCATCCGCCGGCATGGCACTGACTTTCTGCTTGTCCAAATCTATGTCGATGACATTATCTTTGGCGGCTCTTCCCATACTCTGGTTTCACAGTTCTCGGATGTCATGAGCACCGAGTTTGAGATGAGTATGATGGGGGAGTTGACCTTCTTCCTTGGCTTCCAAATCAAGCAGTCTCGGGAGGGTACATTTCTTCATCAAGGAAAGTACACTCGTGACCTCCTGATACGCTTCGACATGAGCGATGGTAAGCCTGTGTCGACTCCCATGGCTTCTACAGCCTATCTTGACCCAGATGAGGATGGCGAGCCAGTTGATCAGAAAGAGTTCAGAAGTATGATCGGCTCCCTTCTTTACCTCACTGCCTCGAGACCAGACATACACTTCTCCGTGTGTCTGTGTGCTCGTTTTCAGGCTTCTCCTCGCGTATCTCACCGCCAGGCGGTGAAGCGCATCTTTCGGTACCTTCGAGCTACCATTGACTATGGTATATGGTACTCTTCCTCATCCTGTCTTTCCTTGAGAGCCTTTTCGGATGCAGACTTTGCTGGCTGTAGGATAGATAGGAAGAGCACTTCCAGCACCTGCCAGTTCATTGGCACTTCTCTCGTTTCCTGGTCTTCGAGGAAGCAGTCCGGTGTTGCACAGTCCACTGCAGAGGCCGAGTACGTTGCTACTGCCAGTTGCTGCAGCCAGGTACTTTGGATGGTTTCGACCCTGCGGGACTTTGGGTTAGCCTTAGACAGTGTTCCACTCTTTTGTGATAACACGTCTACTATCAACATTGCTAAGAACCCAGTACAGCACTCTCGGACCAAGCATATTGATATTCGCTTCCACTTCCTTAGAGACCATGTAGAGAAAGGTGACATAGTGCTCCAGTTTGTGGAGAGTGACCACCAGTTGGCTGATATCTTCACCAAGCCTTTGGACTGTTCGAGGTTTTCAGCTCTGCGGGGAGAGCTTGGGGTGGTTTGTCCTTACGGACTGTAGTGAGGGGGAGCTTGGGCTTTACTGCTTTTTATTTTAATTATGCTTCTGTCTCATTTCTGTTGCATTGCATTTGCGGGTGCATTGAGTTTTAGTCCTTCTAGCATAGGTTAGAGTGATCTTCTCGTCTAGCTGTTTAGACTCCTTGCTCTTATCTTGTGACCTAGGGTCTTGCTCTGTTAGCCGCTTCTCTTCTCTCACTAGGTTGAGCCCACTCACTGCTTTCAGGTTCTAGCAAGGGCCGGGCCGCCCTTGGGTAGACAGGGTACGTGTTTGCTCCCTAGTGAGGTAGATTACCGGTCTAATAGTCCTAGTGTCATATGGGGTAGATGAGAGTCAGTCTGAGCCATAGTTGCCTCTGTATCTTTTCTCTGCTTTAAGGACTACCTGTTTGCTGTTTTCTTTCCCAGCTTCTCGATTCTATTGCTTTGGTTCAGGGGGAGTTCAATTGGGAGCTTCTGGAGCTTAATTCTGACATAACTCAACTTGAACTAAAAGTTGCATCTAATGTTGAGGGGGAGCTGGTCTTTCATGCATTTTCAGCATTTCACATTATAATTAATCTGCATTGAGCCTTGATTATTATCCTGTTATGACATGCTTCAGTGCTTTACACCTTGCCATGACTTGTGCTTAGCTTGCTAAATTTATCATGACTTCATATGTGTAGACCAGCGTTTGCCATGATAAGTTAAGTAAAATTGATCAACTTAAATTAAACTTGTCATGCTAGCATTTGAGTTTAGTCTTTCTTGAGCTATCCTTTTATGATTCATGCCATGTCAAATAGGCTGAGTAGAGCGTTGAATCTATATTGAGCCTTAGTTTGAGCTGTTTTAGTCTCCTGATGATACATGAGTTAGTACAATGTGTTAAAAAGCAAAAAGATCTCTTTTGTGCGAAAAAAACTGATCTCACCAATTCTTTCCTATGAGACGGCTTGCCATTGCACTTGGCATGAACTTAGGGGGAGTTTTGGATGACCTAGACTATCTTCTTAAGCTTCTTGCTTGGAGTAGTCGCATAAGGCTTGAGATCTAGCACATGATAAAACAAAATGTTGGTTGACAACCACCATATTTGTGCGAAAAAACTGATTTCACCAATTCTTTCTCATGAGACAGCTTGCCATTGCACTAGGCATGAACTCAGGGGGAGTTTTGGATGACCTAGACTATCTTCTTAAGCTTATTGCTTGGAGTAGTCGCATAAGGCTTGAGATCTAGCACATAAACAAAAATTGGGTTGAAAACAACCATATGCTTTCAAAAGACAATGTTTAATGTGCTCATTTTGCTTAATCTACAATCAGAACCAAGTACCTTAACCAATGTTTCAATCTTGAGCTTATAGCACTCTATTTGGACTCAATGTTAGCTTCTTTGTTCCGCTTAGCTTATTGACATGGCCTGCATCATCCTTGGATGTCTCTAGCTAGACTTTACTCATTGATGACATGACTTGATCACAAAATGCATTACATTTCAGATTGTCATCTTTGTGCTATAGCTGGTTTATATATATGTTGTCATGATCTAGATAGCGTTTTTTAGTTATGGCTTGGTGTATTACATTATGGTCAATATGGATAATTCTCATGGCTCTAAATGCTTAAATAAACAAACTTCAGCCATATTCATCCATTGACATGTCATATTCTCTCTATTGTATCCTGATGCGTTTATTGCCAAAAGGGGGAGAATAGAGAAGAAAAAGTCTGTTGGGAACAGTTTAGAGCTTTGGAGATCAATTTGCTCTTTCAGTAGTTGCTCTAGTGTTCCTTCTGTCGACATGGTCATTAGCTTCATTTCATTCTTTGGACCATGTTGGATTCTTCAAAATCAAACTCTTCTTAATGCTTTTTCTGCGTTTGTCAATAAACTCATCAAGGGGGAGATTGAGAGACCATGTGGTCGTGCTCCATGAGAGTGATGAGTAATTGACAAAGGTTTAGGTCAGTCGAGTTTGGTTTGAGTGGTTCGGAGTCGAGTCGTTGCGTGGCGCAATCGGGCTCGGTCGGACTTTGGTCAAATCTGGTCATTTGGGTTTAGGATGCATATTCTAATGTTTTGACAGGTTTTGACTTCATCTGTGGTAAGTGTAATGGTATTTACGCTTTCATGTGTCGAGCGGTGCTATTTGACGTGTTTCTTGTCTGTGTGACTGCAGGACGTCGAGTTGGAGTCGTGGCGAGACACGGTGAACCGGACTAGGCGCAGGTGGCGCTGAGGTCAGAACGGTCGGGATGTGTCGAAGACGACGTGGACTCGAGGTGGTTGCGAGGCGTGCGAGGCAAGGAGCGCGGAAGCTTCCCGGAAGGTGCAGAAGGGGCGAATCGGGAAATTCGCAAGGCTGCACAAGCGGGAGCGGGCTCCGTTGGACGTAGCGGGCGTAACGGGGCGGAGACCCGTTAGCCAGGCGCTATAAAAGGAGAGGAGGGGCTGCATGCCCTCCTTGAGCATTTGTGTGAGGATTAGGGTTTTAGAGTCAAAAGAGGCTTTAGGAAGGTTGTTTCCTTTAGCTCTTTAGTTGGTGTGAGTTGGTGTGAGTTGGTGGAGGCAGAGTAGTGCTCCCTCTGTAGCTTCATCGATGCTTTCTATGTGAGACTCCTCTCTTGTGTGTTCTTCCTCCCAAGATGTGTGATTCTTGGTGTTCTTGAGGATTGAGAGGAGAGGGATTGAGTTGAGAGCTTGTAATCTTTCCTTTTGTATCAAGTCGGGGTATCGGGACTCCTCTGTATTCCCTGTGATTCAAGAAATGAAAAACTGAAGTTTGCCTTCTCTGTTCGTAGCCTTTGTTCATCGTTTTTCCTTTTTGCAAGATTTCTTGATTTTCGTTGTCTCGAGTTCTTGCTTGCTGGAGAGTGCCAAAATGGGTTGCTATGACATGGGTGTTGCTCAAAAGCCATTTGGCTATTTAATCCCAAGAGCAAACCGAGTTTGATTCTCAGATTTCATTTTTGGCTTGCTCTGTTCTTGTTCTTCGTTTCTTGGTTTTGGTCCAGATTTTTATTCCCTTGTTAAGATGGCTTGAAATTTGGTATGAAGAGTCCAGAGGCTATTAATTAGCTTCCCTCAAAATTTCATAGCCAAAGGATCAACGGTTGGGGAGTTATTTGGTTTTTGGCTCGGTTCTTGCAAGATTTCAGATTTTTACCCAGATCTGAAATTCTTGATTCTTGGAGTGGATTTCTTGTTATTGACTTTTGGCTTAGTCTTCTGGGAGTGTTCCCTAGCTATCCTCAAAGTTTCCCAAGCCAAGAATCCAAGAATCGTTGCGAATCTCTTAATTTTCTGAAAAACCCGTTTGCTGTTTTTCTCGAGAGGTACTACCGCTCCTGGAGAGGTACTACCGCTCAAAGGTACTACCGCTCGGACCAGCGGTACTACCGCTCAGCGGTACTACCGCCCGTCACAGCGGTACTACCGCTTGAGGCCAGAATTTTCTCGATTTGATTTTTCTCGCTTGCTGGTCTCTGTATTTGTGTTTTTCCTGCTGCTGGGGTGTCTTGTGAGCACTGGTCTTCTACCTTCATAGCTCCCATAGCTATTGGAGAAGAAGATACGAGTTGGGGGCGATTTTTAGAAGCCGACATTCACCCCCCTCTGTCGCCATTTCGGTCCAACATAGAGCTTTTGTGAATTCTTGTGATTCTGCTGACCTAAGGATCTCTTCTCACCATGACCAATGTCAATTAGAATAATTATTCTTTCGTGTGTGCCTAGAGTGAGAATTCCCAATTTCTTCAGTGGAGTTGAAGCCCTTTGTGGAAAAGTTGCTCCATTTAGTGGCTTTACTCCATTTCTAGCTCATATGGTCATTTTCAGTCTTTCTAATCCTTGTGTAATCATTTTGAGTTTTTCGTTGCAAAATTCCCTCTTTATTTCTAAAATTACCTCTAATTTGCATTTTTGAGGAATTGCCCATGGTTTCATCAAGAGAAAGATTGAGGGACCATGCGAAAAGGTCTATGTCATTGTGTGATAAACCATTGTCAAGTTTGTGAAGTTAAAATTTGAATCTTGCAAAGTTTGAATTTATTTACTTGAAATTGGTCAGATTGGCCTGGACATGCGATTAGACCGCTGCCATCGGTCAAAATGGCTAGAGGGTACGGTCAGACCGCAAGTTTGTTGCCAGTCAAATCGGCCAGGCAAGCGGTCAGACCGCCGAGCTGAGTGACTAGGGTTTAGATGTCGATTGCAATTTTCTAGTGAGGGTCATTTGCACTATGCTTGATCGGTCTGATTGGCCTCTGCATGGCGGTCAGACCGGTCTTGAGTTGTTCTGTAGGGTTCATTTGAGAATTTGGGAAATAGGTCATGGAATGATTTGAATTGTGTTCAGTCAGTGCATTAATGTTGCATGAAGCATATTTTGGCTAACGTGGGACAAGTTGTGAAGACCTTGTGCCCAGAAAATGAGTTCTTTGTCTTTGGATGTGTAAAGAGGTTGGAGTTAACTATAGTCAACGGCGAGAATCAAGACTATGCTCATGAAGGAGCCGAGGTTCAGAACGATCAAGGATGTTGAGTGAGATCATTAAGCTCAAACATGGCACAAGGAAGATGAAAAATATTAAAGGGAAAGTTCAAACGACGGGTTGCACCAAGTAGCTTTGTCGGTCCAAGTGAGACGTGGTTCGGTATATCAGAACAAGAGAGACTTGCCGATCCGTGGCAAGCCATTGGTACACTTGTACGTGGAAAGTATGGTGATTACTTTGCAAGAAAGATGAATACCGGCTCAAGGCAAGTGTATTTTGATAGTTTGCCAAATATCGTAAACTTACTTTGATCAAAACCGCAATGCTTGAGCAACACATGGAAAAATAGTTTAGGTCAAGGTGATGCTAAGGAGATCAAGTGAATCAAAGGCTAAGGATTTAGTGAATTCTAGCTCATATGCTTTGGAAAAAGGTCAGATGTGGCTCTGATTGCCTTATCTATTTAATGTGCTAGGGATGGAAGTTTACAAGCTAACCATTCCAACCATCTTCATCCTTGTGTTCTAGAGTTAGGGTTAGAAGAGTGAGTATTGTGATACGCTCTCTTATCATTTTGGTAGAGTGATTGTAAAACCTTCTTCATCAAGTAGCAATAGAATCAACTTTATTCATCAATCATGAAGTTTTCTTGTTTTGGTTGATTTGCATTTGATTTTGTTGGTTTTTGGTCTCTTCTCTTCCTTCTTGATATTGCTTAATGCCAAGGACATGTAAAAGATGGAGAGAAGTCTCATGGAGATCTGATCCCATCCTTCTAGCCATCAAGTCTTGCATGATTTAGAAGTTGCTTGGTTTTACTTGAATTTGGTATTATCTTGAGTTTTCTTGATCCTAAGGTTTTTTGCTTTGAATCTTTAGGGTGAAATAGCAAACTGTGATATGTGAAATGTGAAAACTTATCTAGAGCCATCTTGGCTATTCTTTACCCACGAGCAAGCCATATCCCAAGATTTTGATGTTTATGCAATTTTGGTGCAATCTTGCTTTTTTTAGAAATGTTGAAACTTTGACCAAGATTCTTATGATCCTTAGATATAATAATTTCTCGAGACCCTAAGCAAGATGTGTGGAAGATTACATCTCTTTTGGTTAAGAAATTCGGGGGTTGCACAACTCTTGGTCTTGGCTCGGGCTAAGTTATTGTTCTAGAAACATGCCATTGATCATACCAGTGTGATCAAGCCGATCGGACCGGCCACCGGTTAGACCACTAACTGTGCGCCAGTCAAACTACTCATCGGTCCGACCGCACTCTCTGTGGCAGTCAGACCGGTGAGGAGCCCAAGACCGGTGAGGAGCCCAAACTCTCTCTCTCTCTCCCTCTCTCTCTCTCTCTCTCTCCCGGGTATTTGAGTTTGTTGCATTGCTTCTTGGCTTCCAATTCTGATCTCGATAGTTTTGTACCTATTGGAGTGAAGAAGTTGCGAATACTTTGGAAATTTTTTTTAAGTTGACATTCATCCCCCTCCCCGTTCTGTTGCCATAACCGGTCCTACATGTTCCAAAGTAAACACCACAATGTTTCAAAGATATTCCAGTTTTGCCTTGTAGGATTTGCATGGAGTTCCAGTTATGTCTTAACGTTTCAACATAAACAAATTTGCTACAAATTTACATCATCAAAAGACAGTCAAATCGATTCAACATGAACTAGCTTCCAACATGAACCAAGGTAGTAATGCCCACTCTCGGTGTAAACTCAAGTGAACTTCATGAGTTTACCAAAGAGTCACAAATTTCCAAATTAAACTCGAAGAAACGCTAGAAAAATGAAATTGACAAGCTACCAAAAGAGATAGTGATGAACAGTAGAAGATGACTCTTTGTACCTCCTTAGTGTTTTTGGTATCCATAAATGTAATTGAGTTTGATCTTCAAATTTTGTAGGAGCCTGAAACATTTTGCCCCTACATCTAGTTTTTTTCGAACTTTTAGAAACTTCTACACAAAATTTACATGAATTTACATCGTTACAGGGTTAGCACAGGATAGTGGATATTTCTCCTTATAAGATGGGCAGGAATACAAATATGCAAGAATAGAAGAATTAAGCACTAGAGCAGCGTGCCTATTTGTTTGCAGGTGTTATATATATGCCATCACCTGGCGCACTCCCAGGACCAAGAACAGCCATGTCATTGAGCTTGGCCCAGGAGCCAATCGTTCTTCTTGCTCATCACATTATCAAAAGTCGAAACCTTATCTCCCTCTTCTACCAAATACTGATATATGTAGATCTTCTGTGAGCTCATGAAGATATCTTTGATTAATTTCCAAGTTTAAGGCACGTAATTGCCAAGTTCATTGACAATTCTACCCCTCAACCTAAATCTCTGCAAGTTGAATTGCCTTGTAGCTGATTGAATTCCTAAGGGATGTATAGGACATGGCATTCTGAGCATCTATAATGCGTATACTCTGGAGTTGCCAAAAGAATCGAGGAAGCTCTTCGAAGGTGCATTCGCCAACATTGAGGTACTGCAGAAGCTTTAGGTTCCCAATGGTCTCAGGCATATAGTTTAACTTACAAGACAGAAAACCCAGCATCCGTATTTTGGTGAGCACCTCAAACCAGTACTTAGCTGTAGGAGTAACCATATCAGAGTCAACACCATGGCACACAATGGAGCGCATGCAGCTTCTTGTACGTACACAGGTAACACAGCCTTCTTAAGTTGGCTTCATTGAGACCACTACTTCCGATTATTGACAGATGCTGAACATCTTGAGGGATCTTTTGCAAATCTGTTTCGCCTTTTACAATGAACCACTCATTCTCAGAAAACAGCTGCGCCATATCATGCATGACATACTTGGAGGATGTTTGGTTTGTGTCTTTCTTCAAATGGGATCGATACAGCAGTTCCTCGAAATATTGACACCTGTAGCTTTCTAGGTTGCCGCCCTTGCTGGACTCAACTAAGCCAGCTGCTATCCAATTGTTCACCAGAGTATCTTTTGTCAAGTTGGTAACCTTTAGGATACATGGAACAAAACAAAAGGCAGCTCCTCATATGGGAGGCAGATACATATAGCTCAATTGAAGAAGCTCATTTGACATCTGCACATAAGATCTGAATGACCCTTGTTGACTACCATAGGGGCTTTACCATATCAAAGAAGTGAGATAGATCTAACTCAAGAAAGAATATTCTAAAATTGAGCAAAAGCTTCATAAATCATTGGATGAGTTGTTTGCAAGGTTTACCAAAATTCTTCAAGACTTGCGAGCTGTTGGCTTGACCTATTCTGAGTTTGAGAATGCACACTAATTGTTGGGTGCACTTAATGTGTAAGTTTGGAGGATGAAGTTTTCTTCCATTAATTACAACATTGTCATGAGTGTGCTTACCTTGAATAAGCTCTACTCAAAATTGAAGACGCATGAGATTGACTTCATCTTGTGTCTCTCTAAGACTAAGTTGATACTTTTGTAATCGACCCTACTCAAAGTAGCTCTTCTAGTCTTTTGGACTTTGGTTCTTCTACTTCTGGGTTTTCATTGTCTACTTTGCATTCCCTAGTGATGAGCAATCGGAGAGATTTCTTAAGGATGACTTAACACTCCTATCCACCAAATTTACAAGAGCTTGTCAGAAGGTGAGGAATAGAAAGAGGAGTGGTCCTGTCACTTTCTTCTAGTGTGGTGAGCCGAACCACATACTGGCCAAGTGCCCCTAGCTGAAAATCAAGGAGAAGAAGGACTATCGAAGATGTCTTCAATCTCGTGACGTAGAGCCTAAAAAGCCAAACTATCACAAATTCATTAGCCGGGTCCTTACCGCTCTTGAGAATGTCAACATAAATAATGTGGACTTGGGGATGAAGGATGGCTCCCGGAGCAAGAAACATTACCAGGACTTCACTGGCATGTACTTCATGGCCAAGGGCAGCGTCATCGACATCGACACTTCTGACGATGATGAGCCCTATAGTGATCCCAATGAAGTATGCCTTTCTACTAAAGAAATGAAGCGTGCTCTTGTTGCAACTAAATAAAAATTGAAGAAACAAGCTAAGATAATCAAGAACAAAGATATTATGATTGACAACTTAAATCTAGAAGTCGTTAGGCTCAAATTCATAACTCTTGATGATGAAAACTGTGAATCTTGTCTATCTTCACATGATCAGTTGGTATGCTTAAAATTGCTTATTCCTCTATTATCAAGCAACTCAAGGATGCTCTTGATGAAATAGTCACTCAAGTCTAGTAATGATGGTGATTGCATAGAAGCTATTGCTTTAGATATTGTTCCATCTTGTTCAAACTGTGCATTGCTAGAACTAAAACTTGATAGTGCCACTAAAGAATTGCTCAATTCAATCCTGATCATATCTGCTCTCAATGTGAGGTTAGCAAACATAAAATGAAATAGATGATTGAAATGATTCCGCTCTTAATAACACACTTGACGACAAATGTAAAAATGTAAAATCCTTATCCATGACTGTATCTAAAAAAGTAATTGATTATATTTCTTGTGTGTTTTGTGCTGAGATTAGAATTGATTTAGATGAGATGCATGTGACTTTTAGATTCAGTGAGCAGTTGGGTAGGATTGGAAGAAATATATACTAGGGTAACCAAGAACACCGATTGTGCCACATGTGAGAACCCCGCCCAAGAAAATGACTACCTCAAAAATACCATTGAGAGATTCTCTAGTGGGAAGAAGAACCTCAATATGATTCTTGACCAATCTAAGGTGAGTGTGAAAAAGATATGTCTAAATTTTAGTTTCCTAAAGTAATCCAAGAACTACCCACCTAAGATTGTGAAAGTTATGGAGAGTAGCAAGTTGTGGTCAAACCCCCTAAGCCTTCAAAGACTGTGTTTAGTTCAGCTGGATTTGCCCAAACCCCCTTCTAGCAAGTTAGGTGCTGCTACTTTAGTAGGTCAGACCCCTCAAAATGTCAAGTACCACTACACCTTTTGCAAGAAGAATGGCCACATTATTGAGTTCTGCTTCCATAGGTTCAAGTATGAGAGAAAAGAGAGGATGCATGCTTCGAGGTCCATTAAAAGAGTTCCTTCACTTATGAGTGTCTCTAGAGCCAGGCCACTAGTCTTGAAAGCTTCTAGATATAGGCCTAGATTTGTAGATGGCTTCATTGACTCCTTTGATGAAGCTATGTAGCACTTTGGGTTAGATATCGTGAGGGTAGACCATGAGTTGCGTCTAGATGGGAGTATCAGTCTTTTAGTAGGGTCAATTTGGAGAAGCCTAGGTGGTTCTCATGTGCATCCCCATGAACTTACCATTTTATTTTGACTTCTATTGTTGTTCCTAGATATCGAGTGGCTTAGTACTTGATTCCCAATCTTTAATTCTAACCCTAGTACTAAGACACCGATATTATTTTTGCTTATGCCCTATAGGTCCATTGAGCAAGTAAGGAGGACATGTCGTTTCTTGACTCCGGGTGTTCTCAACACATAACTAGAGATTCTTGATGGTTCTCCTCCCTCACTCGTGCATCCACGATGAGTTGATCACGTCCAGAGATGCTTTACTAGGACAGCAATGAGAAAGCGCACTATGCACACACTACTACAAAAAGGGTCATCATAAACGGTTTAAAACTGTCATCACAGATGGTTTTTTGAACCGTCTAAATTTATGTGTCAGTGATAATCAAAGGTTATCACAGACGGTTTTTTGAGCCGTCTGTGATAAATACATCACAGACGGTTCATAACTAGAACTGTCTGTGAAAAACACTATCATAGACGGTTCTAGCTACCAACCATCTGTGATACTCACACATCATAGACGGTTCTAGCTACCAACCGTCTATGATACTCACAAATCACAGATAGTTCTAGCTACCAACCATCTGTGATGTGTGAGTATCACAGACGGTTGGTATATAGAACCATCTGTGATACTTCCCCATCACAAACGGTTTCTATTTCGAGCTGTCTGTAATAATTCTTCATAGATGGTTTATACCACAAAACCGTCTGTGATAGTTCATTCTATACCTAAATTTTTTCTATTTTTCGGCTAGCCTTAGGAAATGTTAACTATATTATCTGAAAATAAACAAATACAACAATAAACATAGCAACACATTCTATTTCGATTAAGATTAGAATCTACCATTACAACATCACAAGATATCAAGTAGGTTACCCATAGCACTGTATACACAAGAGGACACTTATTTTACAAAGATAAGCTTCACGGCTACAAATTCAGAAAAATGCTTACACTACAAGAAACTTCAGGCTAATGCAAGCTAGACTTACACATCCTTCATTAAACTACAATCTAAAACAAGTGATGCGGGAAAATTTTCAAGTAGCAGAGACAAAAAGGCAACGAACACCATTTTCAGCTTCTATGACAAAATCAACAGCTTCTATGCTGGCAACTTAGAATAGTGCAGATTTGCCATTGCCTTATTCCTTTCCATCTTGCTTCAAGTGAAATTTCAGCCGCCCTTGCCAAACCCCTTCCCACCCTTGCCATGCACAAATGAGTTGGAGTAGTATTGGTGGTATTGGTTCATCCTCCTCTTACCTTAGTGATGACTGATGGATCTAGATAGCTCTTGCACTTAGATACAATTGGTCTTTCTAGAGTTCAGTCCGCAAGAAGAAAGTGGTATGTACTTGTCATTGTAGATAACTTCTCTAAATATTATTGGGTGTATTTTCTCTCTTCTGAAGATGAGGCCTTTGACTGCTTTAGAGAGTTGGCCCCTAGATTAGTCATTGGCCTCTCAGGAGTCTTAAGAGTCATTAAGAGCGACAATGATACTAAAATCAAGAAGTCATATTTTGCCACTTTGTGTGCTAAGCGCCCTAAAGTCCCCCATCAGAATGGAGTAGTAGAGAGAAAGAATAGAACTCTTGTATAGATGGTTAGGACCATACTAGATGAGCAGAGCACCCCTAGGGTGTTTTAGGGTGAGGCAGTTTGCACTACCTATAATGTGACCAATAGGGTGTTATTGAGATCATCCTTAGGCAAGACTTTATTTGAGTTGAGATTCAATCATAAGCCTAGGATATCTCATTTCAAGATTTTTAGTTTCAATTGCTTCATTCTAAAGCATGGCAACTTAGATAAATTTGAGTCCAGATCTTCTGATGGTATTTTCTTGGATATCCTGCTCATGCTCGTGGCTATCATATTTTTAATTTAGATACTAACAAAATCATTGAGACTTATGAAGTCACTTTTGATGAGGCTAGTCCTTGTAGTAGACTCAACAATACAGGTATACAGGTGCTTGGTGGACATGAGAGCATCTTCATCGATGGTGGGTATCCAATTCCTCCTTTTGCTCCTCCTGAGTTGGTTGGAGAGTATCGAGACTCAAATCTCCAATCTGGACTATCTATGTATTTTGCGCTAGTCCAAAATCACACCAGCGCATACAGTGGAAATATAGATGGAATATCGACCATATTCATGATTAACCAAGAAAAGACTCAAATACTATTAATTACCAAAAAATATATTGAAAGCGAACTTTAAAGAAAATAACTGAATTAGGATATAATCAAAGGAGTTGAATAAACCACAAGTGAAATGACCATTCACCCAATGAACCACCTGTGAACTAACCATTCATGTAATGAACTACCAGTAAACTAACCATTCACTTCCCAAAGTTATCCCAACCAAATTTTTCTAAAAACTCTACCCGTCGTGAGAAATTATCGAGCATTGTTTGCAACCGGAGATACAGCTATTTGAATAGTTTGACACTCTGCAGAGGTTGCACAACTTCACCCACACGATGTGACATATCTCTACGTAAAAGAAAATAATAACAAGGCTTTCACAATGATCAACCTCAAACTCAATTTCGCCTGCTAAGGTTTCACCGTCGAGTAGGTTAACCACCTAGTCAATAATTGCCCCCTCTTACATCTCGTGGAAATATCTAACCAACATCCACATTCATCACAATGGCGAAATTGAAATATCACAAATTAATCAGCCAGATATATCACATACTAGACATGTGGTTACATGATAAGGCTCAGATCAATGACGCACAAAGTTAAGTCTTTAGAAATTACCCAAACAAGACATCCACATCCCATGAAGTGCTAACCACACTTTGCCATTTACTACATGATCACTCGCCCAAGTGGAAATAATTTTATATAACCAACACCAATGACACACCAATGTGTGGCATATAGGTTTTATAACTATGGCTGCAGACACTATTCAATATCTCATTAAGTCAAAATGATTTAATTAATCACATATGATGATGAATCCAATGTGGTTATAAGCATGTCTAAGCATACTAAATTTACAACCCATGTGATAACTAGTATCACATCACTAGATAAGTTCCTATCCTATGGTGATAAGTTCACATCACTAGATAAGTTACCAAGGTGGAATTAATCAACTTGGACAGTAACTATCATATACAAAGGTTTGTAATAAAATAGCAATGCATCATAATTTAAAATAAAATAATAAATAAATAAATAGATTTGAAAACTAGATTCAACATAATGAAAGAACATAACTTACCTTGGCCTTACTCAATTAATCACTCTTGATCTTCAAACCTTGCTTCAGCTCCCTTGAAGACGTTATCTAATGAGAGAGAAAATGAATGAGACATAAATAAAATCAAAATAAAGTTCAAATGAATTCAAAAATCTGAAAACTAGAACCAAAAGATAGAGCTCAATTTTAGATGAATTTAGGAGAAAGAATCGGGTAATAGGAGTTAGAACGGAGAAGAATGGGCTCTTGAAAAATAAATCCTAAAGAAAATACATGAAATTGGGAAATTCTACTATGTTGTGAATGAGGTGCATGGAATAGTGCTGTTCTATGATGAATTCGGCTTACGAAATAGTGCACTGGGCGACTGGGCTTGCTGACGTGGCATCTAGGGCTGATGTGGTATGACACGTGGTTAATAGATGGCATCTAAGGTTGATGTGGCAGGGTGACGTGGCATGACATGTGGCAAATGATGTGGCACTAACATGTGGCATGGTGAATGGCTCAAGTGCTGATGTGGCATCCACATGGCATGACACGAGGCGCTGACGTCAAACTAGGGCTTATGTGGCAGCTAACTCAGCTCGGCTTGGCTCACAGGTCTATGGAATATTGACTGCTGACATGTGGGCCCTCATTGTCAAAGACTGGGTTCATGGTGGACCAAGTCCATGGAGAAGGTGAAATGATGCTGGGCATAGTTGCGGGGTGACATCAATGCTGACATTGGCGAGGCACGCAGTCCAGGGGCGGTGCTTTGGGCGGGCAAAGCGGTAGCACGTGGACCGAGGGGATGGGGCGGCGCGGTTGAGGCGAGGCAACAGGGCTGACCAAACGGTGGCGAGGGTAAAATAGTGGAGATGCTCGCTGGTGGTGGCGCATGGGGTGGCGGACGACCAAAGACAGGTGAACACGATGGTGCAGCTCGATGATGGCGAAGATGCTGCGAAGCTTGGTAAGACGGCGAGGAACGGTGGCGATCGGTGATGAAGAAGCTAATAGGTGGGCCCCACCTATCAGCAAGAGAAAAGAGGACAGGCGACCGGGATGACGGCGCATGGAAGACGACACTCAGATGGCCGACATGTGTCGCCCGTCCAACAGTGAAGTGCGATGCCGGATGCTCGACACGTGGCAAAGGCAGAAGGGATGCGGTCTGGGCTGGCAGCAGATTGGGTCGGGGTCATGGGCTTCAGCCCAAATTGGTTTTTAGGGTTTTTAGGGATTTTCTATTTTCATAAATAGAAGAAAATCAATTGAGCTCTAGAAAATAGCAAAAAAAACCCCAAAAAATACCAGAAAATTCCTTGAATGAGAAGGAACTCAAATAAAATACTTCCAGCAGTAATCAAAGTTTCAATTAGTCATATTTAATCATTTTAATTAATAAAAACTTAATTTAAGCTTTAATTAATTCGAAAAAATCCAAAGGGTGAATTTTACTTTAAAAGCTTCAAAAGAACTCTGATAAATAGAATGTTATAGAGAGCCTGCTTCCACTACTTCAGCTTTAGTAAAGCAGTCTCCACACACCTTCACTGGCACTCCGATTGGCTCTACTCCTACCTCGACAGCCAATGAGGTAAATGCTACGTTTGCACCAGGACCTCCGCTTTACTTTTAGCATTGACATCTTTTAGAGCAGATGACTGGGATCTCCATAATCGAGTTACTCACTTCAGATTTATCTATCTAGATTTTTATGGTATATTCTATTTTTGTTGTGTCTTTTGGGCCTCGAGATGTCACCCAGGCTTTATCTGATTTCTCTTGGGTCAATACCATGCATCAAGAGTTTGAGAACTTTAAAAGAAACCAAGTCTAAACCTTAGTTGAACCTCCTCCTAACCATAATATCATTGGAACAAAATAGGTTTTTCAAAATAACAAAGTGAGGATGGGTTGTGTGACATCCCAAATTGTAGAACTCATTTAATTGGATTTAATTGGGTTTTCTAGATTTCCTTTCTTTTCTTTTATTTTAGCCTAAAGAGAGATCTATTAAAACTTGTGCCCTTCTGAAGTCAATTTGAGTTGATTTTATTTTTATTGAGTTCCTTGTGAATTTTAGAATTTTTGAGAATTTGTTTTGGATTTTTTGCTATTTTGTAAGTTTATTTGAAGTTCTTTGCATTTTGAAATATCTCAAAATGATTAAAAAAACTCCCTCTCGCTCCTGGGTTGGCTCGGATTTCCTCCTCGCACCACGCGGCCACATCCCCTGCACCAGCGTCCCTCCTCTCCCTTTCTCTCTCTCTCCTCCCCGTGATGGATGGGATTGCCTGAGTCGCCATGCGTCACCATCCCCTCGCCACACCCCATTGCCCCTTTCTTCTTCCTTGGCCCGCCGCCCCTCTCTTCTTCCTGCTTCACCTCGGCCATTGGCCATCCCCTCCCTTTCCGCCGCCTCTTCCTCCCATGTGCGCTGCCACCTCTTTCTCCCCTCCTCTTGCATGCCTTGCATCGGCTCCCTTTTTCTCATGCTTACCTCTCCTATCATCTCCACACCCGCCAGCACCTACTACCCCTTTCGTGAAAGCAATTGGCTCGCCACTGTGCCCCCTTTTCCCCTATAACTACCCTTGTAAGCTCCACTCAGTCTTACTCCACCCCTTCCCACCTCCCATTTCCTTTCTCGAGCTCTGAGCAGTCCCCGCACTACTTTCCTCCCTCTTCTGCATCGGCTAGCATCTCCGACAAAGGATCTCGCCCGCCTCGACCCTACCCGAGCTCTAGAATCAGCATCATCACCTTTCTTGTGTCGTCACCTTCCTCGGTCACCCCTCCTCCATGCCTGGGCATCACCGGAGCCACAACCTCACTTATGATAGAGCTGCGCTGCCACCCTTCACGTCGCTGACTACCCTTTGCCCCTCTTCGGTAAAACCAGTGTGCACCATTCTTTTCCCCATGCACTTCTCTCTCTTTTGCACCCTCACCAGACAGCAATACCCATGTTATCATTGGCGACCATCGGTTCCTGTGCACCTCCCTTCACATGCGTGCCACATCAGTGTGAGGGAGTGAGGTGGCAACTGACGTGGTGCCACATGCACACCACACTAGTGCACAACGGCCATGCGGATGCCACGCCCCCCCTTGCCACCTCAGCTGAT
This sequence comes from Dendrocalamus latiflorus, assembly GCA_017311315.1. Taxonomy (NCBI): domain Eukaryota; kingdom Viridiplantae; phylum Streptophyta; class Magnoliopsida; order Poales; family Poaceae; genus Dendrocalamus; species Dendrocalamus latiflorus. Next base: position 24,685,882 of record CM029657.1, read on the forward strand.
CAAAGTGCATGGACCCGGTCCATGAAGACCCATGCCCACATGTTGGCCTCAAGCCAAAAATTCAAAAATTGTGCTAACATCATCATGACACCATAATCCTAAATTTCCTTTAGGAAAATAATTCAGCCAAAAATATAAATCCCTTGCTGACATCGTAATTCCATTTTTTTAGAAAAATAATTCCATAAATTATATTTATTCATTTTCTTTAGAATTCAAACTTCCAAGATCTTGTTCTCCTTCATCCTAGCTCATATTGAGCCTATTTAAATTTCTAAATTCATCTAAAATTGTGATCTATCCATTCTTGCCACCCTTTTAAATTTTTAGAGTTTATTTGAATTTTATTTGAGCTTAGTTGGTTATTTTTACATGTAAACTGTGATGATTCCGAGAAATTCTACTATGACAATTCATACCAATCCATGGAGCAATGCAAGTTACACACCTTGACCATGTTGATCCTAGTTTACAAATAAGATTATATTGATTTACAATATACTGTATGCTTAATTTTATTTACTGTGTTTCAATTCCAGTTTTAACTTAGTTCATGCCTATTTGTTATGACACCTTTTGACATTGTAAATCCTTATACCTTATCATGCTAGAACAAAACTCTGGTTAATACACTAGTATTAGCTAGAACAATTTTATAGCACATGCTTAGACATGCTTAGAAATAATTTTAGGTTTGGGGATACCATTTTCGCATAAAATGATAAGCTTTTAAAATGTATTCTTGACTTTGGTGAGTCAAGAAGGTCTATAAAATATTCAAAATAAAATATAAAACTTGATTTAGACTTGGATAAATGGTTAAATGGTAAGCGCTTGCTAGCATACGTTGTTACTCAGTGGCTCAACATGGTGGCTAGGCACAAGGGGTATGTGAAAAGTCTGCCTAAGTCGATTAAAGATCGGTCTGTGAGCTACTATTATAAAGCCCTATTATACTACCACAAGACTAGTATGAGATAATCCTGGTTGAATAATTTACAGGTCCCAACCTGAGTCTCATTATAAGTTGAAGGTGAGTGTAGTGTAGGCCACGAGAACTCTCACATGGCACAAGATGGGCTCCGATTTGGTGGATTCCTTATTAGGGTAAAACCTTAATGGAGGTATGGCTAGGTTGATGACCTTGCTTTGTAAAGGCCTTATTATGGTTACTCTGTCGCACACCTACGGAAGCTTGTAGTGGCTGATATCAAGAGTTAATCATATCTTGTGGGTAAAATTGCACCACCTCTGCAAAGTGTATAAATTATCCTAGATAGCCATGCCCACGATCATGGGCATGTTGACTAAAGTTTTTCATGGATTATACTTTGTTTTCAAAAACTGGTTTTTAGTAGAATTGTTGGAATCTTTTTGGGGAAAGATGGTCTGGGTGGGATACACATGGTCACGTTAGTGTCAGGTTGGTACCTGCACTAACGGTACTAATTTATTTAAATTCCTATTTTTTTCTTATTATATTAAATTCATCAATTTTCAATCTATTTACTGTATTTCTTTAAATGTTACTATACGCTCAAATAACCCTATATGCCATCACTAGTTGCCCTTACATTAATAATGCATTTTCTTGTGTAACTTGCGGAGTATAACTTTGTGCTCACCCTTGCTATCTCTACTCAGAGGAGGACTACTTTAACTACGGTGAGAACTAGGACGAGTAAGCCACATCTTACTATCGTCTACCTATAGATAGGCTCTTTGGGCTTCACCGCTTTATTTACTTTGTTTTCGTTGTTATTTCCTTTATTTATTTAGCCACTAAGCAGTTATGTAAAACTTGGCCATGGGGTTGTACTCTTCATTTAATAAAGGTTTGTAATTTTGCTTGATATGTATCCCTATTACCACTGTGTGCACTAGCTGGTCATGAACTAGTGTGATTAACATAGAGAATCCGAAGGTGTTGCTTTTGGACCCAACAGATTAGTAGTTCGCAACAAGGCTAGGCTTGTAGCTTAGGGTTTCTCCCGAGTAGAGAGCTTATAAATTAAGGAGACCTTTGCACTTGTAGCTATATTAGAAGTCATTGTCATTCTGCTAGCATTTGTTGCATTTAAGGACTTCAATTTGCTTCAAATTGATGTCAAGAGTGTGTTCCTTAGTGCTTTCATATAAGAAGAGGTCTATGTCAACCAACCTCTTGGTTTTAAAACTCCCAAGATCCAAAATCATGTATGTAAACTCTCCAAAGCCCTATATGGATTAAAGCAAGACCCTAAAGCTTGATATGAGAGGCCTAAAAGTTTTTTGTTTAAGAATGAGTTCAAAATGGGAATGGTAGAAAAAAACATTATTAAGATTTATGTGAATGACATATTTTTTGTGGCTCTTCTTATGCTTTGGTGTCCAGAGTTTTAGATTCAACGAGTAGGGAATTTGAGGTGAGTATGATGGGAGAGCTAACTTTTTTGCTCGACTTTCAAATCAAGCAATCAAAGGAAGGTACCTTCATTCATGAAAGCAAGTACACTAAGAACCTTCTTCGATGCTCATAGGACGCACCAAGCCCGTCGCTACTCCAATGCCTACTTTTACCGTGATGCATTTTATTAAGGATGGCAAACCAGTAGACCAAAATGAATACCACAGCATGATCGGCTCCCTTATCTACCTCACCACTTCGAGGTCGGACATATATTTTTCTATGTCTGTGCACTCAATTTCAAACTTTCCTTTGTGCCTCTCATCACCAAACAGTGTGTCGTATTTTCAGGTATCTTTAAGACACTCTTAACTTTGAACTCAGGTAGTGTTCCTCTTTTGTGTGACAACACTAGTGCCATCAACATTGCTAAAACCCAGAGAAACACTCTAGAACCAAGAACAATTACATAAGATACCATTTTCTCGGAGACCATATTGAGAAGGGTGATGTTGTACTTCAGTTTGTAGAGTTAAAGCACCAGGTTAAAGATATTTTCACTAAGGCTCTCAATTCTTCTCGTTTTGCTTCTTTGTGTGGGGAGGGGATTGGGGTTATTGGTCCTTATGGCCTACTTTGTGGGGGAGTTTGACTCTTTTGTGTCCATTGTATCATATTGCATATTTAAATTTCAGCAAAGTGTATTATGAAATATAAATGGAGCTTTGACTATAATCAATATGTGACAATATATCTTTCTTTACATCTTGCAATATCTTGTGATAGGTTTGCTAGATTAATCATGTCTCTATGTGTAGATTAGCTTTTGCCATGCTAGCTTGATTAAATGTGAAACAATTGATCTAAAATTGTCTCTGTTGGATCTTATGACTAGTTTTGCTCTATTGATCCTTTTCTGAATCAAGCCATGTCAAATAGACGAAGTTTACTCTAAAATCTAAATTGAGTTTTGGATTGAGCTATGCTAGTTCTTGATTGAAGTATAAGTTTACTTCTCCTAGGCTTTTGTGGTTTGGGTCAGGTATTGCACACGGACTCAGGAGTAGCTCATTGTTCTTGAACTAAAAAAGAAAAGTGAAAAATTATAACTTTTATGTGCGAAAAGACTTATTTCATGAATCCTTTTCTCACGAGACGCCTTGCTATTGCACTAGGCATGAACTTCAAGGGGAGTTTTGGGTGACCATGATCATACTCTTAAGTTCATTTCTTGGGTTGGTCGACAAAGGCTTGCAATATACACATGGATTAGAAAGGAAAATTTTGTAAAAATGGTTTAATCTTAGAAAGCAGTTGTGGATGTGTCCTAGTACAAGATTTGCTTTACTAACATACAACCAAAAATGAATTTCAGCAAATGCTAAATGTGCTTTTTGTGTGCAATTCCATGTGCTTGAACATCTCAAGAAGGAGATGATGGTGGTGGTTCATCTGCCCCGCCTCTCCCCCTTGCAGATGAATCGGTGCTGAAGTGTGGGCCAACCCCTAAATGGGCGTATTGTCTGTTGGCTTTGGCACTTCTTCCCGCGTCTCTTGTCTTCCCAAATCTAAATCCCTAACAAACACAATCAACGCCACCTCTTCCACATGGCCCTTCTAACATCCTGATTTTCAATGTTTTTTGAAGTTTTTAAAATAAAAATAACCATTTGAATTTTTTGAATTAGTTAAAGCTTAATTTGAATTTTTAGAAATTAAAGATATTTAATATGAATCAAATAAACTTAATTAAATAAAACTAGTTTTATTTAAGTTCCTTGTGTCACAAGCTCAATTTGATTTATCCCAATTTTGAAAATTTGGGTCTAGGCCCTATTACTCTGGCCCATTTCTTCCGTGCACACCAGACCTATCTCGCCTCAGCCTAGCCTACCTCGTCCCACCATCACACGTCGCCCATCCATGCAGCCTACCAGCCACACGTCGTCACCTCATTCACCCGTGCGCACTCCCTTACTGACACCTCGACCCTACCTGCCAACCGCTGTGCTGCCACTGATCACATGGATCTACCTACCAACCCGTCTTGCCTCTGAGCTATCAGTGACACCTGAGTTCTACATGTTAGGCCCTTCATCTCCGAGCAAGACTCCTGCTCCGAGTTCACCTCACCGTAGACGCCGTCTTCTACATGGACTCCGCCCTCAGCATGCTATAAATTAGAACCTTGCAATGGCGTAGAACCTACCCTGAGGCACCTCCTTCCTCTCCCTGCCTTTGCCATCACCGATTTCACTATTTTTTGCAAAATTTAGAGCTGAGTTGCTATCTCCGGAGAGCAATTGTTTGCACCTTGGAGAGCCCCTGTCGAAGCCGAACATCACACCAGATTCGCCAAGTTCTAGTCTGCCCCTTACGCATCACGTCAAGGACTGAGGAGCTTTGAGCCGCAAGATCGCCATCAGCCCACTTTTCTTTACTGCAGTCAAGCCCCGATGAGCAATTTCTTTGCCAGCGGCAAGCCCCCATCCTCAACGTCTTCAAAGCTTCACCATGCCTGCTGCTAACTCGAGTACATCTCACTGAAGCCAATGCATAGCCAGAGCTCTGAGCTCACTGTGAACCTGAGATTGCTGATACACCGTCAGTCATGTCCGCTTGCCGGTGACCCTACCGTCTTCACCACTAGCTTCCCCACGCCGCCTTCTCTGCGTTGCACCCCTCTTCCTGCCAAGTCACCATGCCATGTTAGGTGAAATCCCAAAAGGTTCAATGGACTCAGTCTACCGTGGATCAAGCCACTGACATGTTGACCCTACTGTTAGATTTTTCTTTTATTTAATTTCCAAAGAGAATATTCTCCTTTCTCTTTTAATTTTCAGGAATTTATTTTCCCAAGAAATCTTCTGAGAGTCTGTTCTCCTCTGTCCTAACTCCGATTGATCTGATTCTTCCTCTTAAATTCATATTAAATTAAGCTTTATATTTTGGTTCTAGTTTGTTGTTTCTATATTTTATTTGGATTTTCTTTTGAGTTTATTTGTGTTTCATTCACTTTCTCTCTCTCGTTAGATAACATCATCAAAGAAGTAGAACCCAGATTTGAAGATCCAGAAGTGGTAACAGAGCAAGGCCAAGGCAGGTCATAACTTTTGATCATGTTGAACCCATTGTTTCAAATCTAATTATTATTATTATTTTAAATTATCATATTTTGCTAATTTATTACAAACCTTGTACTTGGTAGCTATCAACCAATTAATTAAACCCCTCCGTTGATAATTTGAATACCATGATTTCATTATCACCATAGGATGGTTAATTATAGTGAAGCAATATTAGTATCCATTTGGGTTGTATATCTAGTATGCTTAGCCATGCTTATTAGTACATTAGGATCATCATCACATTGATCAAATAATTGATTTTGACTTAATGAGATATTGAATTATGGTGGTTAGCTATAGTTATAAAAGTTGTTTACCATGACATGGTAGTGTCATTGGTCTTTGTTAACCAAAATAGTTTTTACTTGGATGAGTGATCGTGCATAAAGATGGTGTGGTTAGTACATTGCGATGTGGATGCCTCGTCTGGGTATTGATTAACGACTTAACTTTGTATGACATTCATCTGAGCCTTATCATACAATCATATATCTAGTATGGGATAGATATGTTTAATTAATTTGTGATGTTTCAACATTGATTTCGCCATTAAGATGAAAGTGGGTGTTGGTTAGACATTTCCACAGAGCGCAAGAGGGGACTTTCTAACTAGGTGGTTAGTGAGAGACCATGTGGAGGTATCCCCATATTTGTGATGAGTAATTGACGGTTGTGTTAGAGAGTTTGAGTTTGTTTTGGCTATTCTAGGGTTGAGTACCTTTACTTGTGCTAATATTGATTATGTTGTTTCATGCGGTGCTATGTAACGGTTTACTTGTCTGTGTGACTGCGGGACTTCGGAGCTAGGTCATGTTGAGGCGAGGAGGACCGGGACTAGGCACAGAAGGTGTTGAGGTCCAGACGGTCGGTGATACCGAAGATGATCGAGGCTGGTGAGGTGGTTGTGAGTCGGGAGATGAGGAACCGGAGCTGGAGCCACCGGTGACGGACACGATGGGCAACGACGAGAGAACCGGGACTAGGCTCAGGGAGGAGTCGGAGGTCCAGGACGGTTGGATGTCGATTGCGGTCGGGCGTGACGCAACAGACCAAGACTAGACTCAGGTGGAGTCAGAGGTCTCGGTCGGTGTTGGGTGGACGTGACGGGCAGCGGCGAGTGGACCGGGACTAGGCTTAGGGAGGAGTCGGAGGTCCAGATGGTCAGGATGATGGATGCGATCGTGTGCAGCGGAACGGACCTGGACTAGACTCAGGGAGGAGTCGAGGTCCAGACGGACAGGATACCGGTTGCGGGAAGCTTCCGGAAAGGTGCTTGAGGGCAATTTGGACAATTGACTCAAGTGTGGAGTGGAGAGGCTGGTTTCCCTCCAAAATGCGCTGGTTTGACCCTTACCTCATATTTGTGTGTGAGGTTTGAGTGATTAGTGTATGCCACTTCTTGTATTTCTTCTTTGGGGTGAGCTTTTGCCTTCAAAAGGTGGAGTGGGAGGCAGCAGGGAGCAGCTCATCCATAGGAAGAAAATGAGTGGGTAGTGTTCTGGAGAAGCAAGCAGTGTGTGTGCTTGAGCTCCTGCGTGTGTGTGCTTCTCAAGTGAGCAAGCATGTAGTGAGTGTGTTCTTGCTATTTCCAATTGTGTATGGGGATGTAGAACTCATGTTTGTAATCATTCATCTCTATGCAAATGAATCCATTTGAGTTATCTCGAGTTTCAGTTTTATTTCTACTTTCTGTTCCTCTCATCGCTCTTTACTGACTTCTTGTGTTTTGGGGTTGATTCCTTGTTTGAGTAGTTGGCTCTTGGTAGCTCAATGATGGGAGAATCCTCAAAGCCATTTTCCTAAATTATTCCCAAGAGCAATGAATTCAAGAAGCTATTTTTCCCAGAAATCCAAATTGAAGCACATCCTCTGTTTTTCAATGTTTAGGGTTTGATGTTAGGGGATGATGCACTCTCTTGATTTTCCTTTGATAAGTGACTTCAAATTTGTGCCATCATGTTGTTAGATCACCTTCAGTTGAGATTCACAAGTACATGAGCAAAAGACTTGAGAATGAAGAGAGATTTGAAAACAAGTCTGATTCTTGTTCAGTTTTTCAGTTTGATGCTCAAATCTTGATTTTATGCTCTCCTGATGTTTTCTCTGATTCCCTGAGAGCCCTTTGCTATTTAGGTCACATTCTTGCTAGTTAGGCTTGAGGAGATCAGCAGCAAATCTTCAATTTCACTGAAATATGCTTTTTCAGAAAAACTTGGCAAAAGTTCTTCAGTCGGGCGGCTGGCTCTTCGCATCCCGGTCAGACCGCTAACCCTAGCGGTCAGACTGCTCGGTACATGGCGGTCTGACCGGCCGAAGTGCAGCGGTCTGACCGGCCCTGGAAGTGCGGTCTGACCGCCCGATGCATTGTGGTCAGACCGCCCCCTGCTGTTTCACTCTGGTTTGATCTTTTCTTTGGCTCCTTGTATTTGCCTCGCTTTCTTCCCTATGTGTCAGGATTTCCAGAGAGCATGAGTTGTTTTCATCATAGCTTTTATAGCTATTGGTTAGAAGAGCCTCGAGCAAATACTTTGGGGGGTTAATTTTTAAAGAGGCACCATTCACCCCCCCCCCCTCTGTTGCCATATCCGATCCTACAGTTAGCCTACTCGGTAGTGATACCTTAGCAGGCAGAATCTGATTGCGATTGAACATTGTAAAAGCTTTGTTATGATCAACTTAGTCGCACGCTGGAGGAAGAGTTTGTGTGTATAGCACAAGTTGATCATATCATATGGGTACAGTTGTGCAAACTCTGCAAAGTATAAAACTATTCGAATAGCTATGTCCCTAGTTATGGACAATGCTCGGTGATTTCACACGAGGGTTAGAATTTTCATAAAAGCTTGATTGGTTAAGTTTCGGAAGTGAATGGTTAGTTCATTGGTGGTTAATTAAGTGAATGGTTAGTACACTGGTGGTTTATTAAGTGAATGGTCAGTTCACTTGTAGTTTACTCAATTCCTTTTATTTATTATTTACTTGTTTCCAAATTGTGTTTTCAATCTAACTATTGTATTTCCCTTAAATTATCATTTACTGCAAACTAACCACTTAGCCATCATTTGGTAAGCCTTGCATAAGTATACTACATCTTGTTATAAATGGCTTCCTGAATACTCTAAGTGCTCACGGCTTTATGCCTTTGTTGCACAGTCGCTGAGGAAGAAACATATCAATCAGAGGTACTTGAGGAAGGATTCTTCGATGACTTCATGGACTAGGATTACGTACCCTAGCCGATTGCCTATGGGCATGTCAAATGGTTACTATATTTATCTTTGTTTTCCGCTGCTAGTTCTTGTTAGGCCTTTCAAACTATTGTTTGCAAGTTTGGTCATAAGGTCGCCACTCTGATGTAACATTCTGGTTTTCAGAGCCTTTTAAAATAAAATTCACCATTTGCATTTTTATGGAATTAATTAAAGTTTAAAATGAATTTTTATGAATTAAAAGGTTTTAACATGACTAACTAAAAGTTTAACATTTGCTTGAAGTATTTTATTTGGGTTCCTTCTACTCCAAGGAATTGTCTAGAATTTCCTAAATTTTATTTGGATTTATTTGCTATTTTCTAGAGCTCAACTGTTTTCTTTCCAATTTTTGAAATTGGAAAATTCTAAAAAATCCTAAATGGGTAAATGGGCCGAAACCCATTTCTCTCTCTGGACCATTACACCTTAGCCATCCGATTCCCCCCACTCCCCTTGCCACGTGTCAACCATTTGAGCTGAGCTTCGCACCGACCGCTGGATGCCATCCTAGGGCATGAGTCAAGCATCTAAGGTCTACACACTGTTCATCCGTGCGATATGCACTGTTCATCACCACGTGTCAGCAATCCAAGCAGCCAGGCACTATTCATCGTCGTCTCCAACATGAACTCTGCTGCCGTCCACGTCTAACATGGCCTCGACGTCTGTGTCGTATACGACATGGTCACCTCGGCGTCTGCGCCTATTTAAGAGCACTGCCCCTCTTGTTTTCCACATCCCGCAACCGCTTGCTCTCGCCATGTCTCGACATCCACACTAGAGCCACCTCTTCTCTGTCCTATGCACTTCGTCGCCTACCAGCTTGCTGTTGTCGTCCTCACCATCGGTGAGTCCACTGCTGAGCCCCGTGTCCTATCTCCCGCTCTACTCGGCTGCCCCCTTCCTTGCTGTCACTCTGCTCGCTGGTCTGCCGTTGCACCTCGACTACCCCGACTGCCAACCCGTTGCCACCCCTCGGTCTGCCCACCGTGTCACTTCGGTCCGTGTGCCAATGCCGTCAGCATTGATATCATCACGCACTACGCTAGCCGCACATGTCAACCCAAATCCTACGTGGTAGCCATGTGTCAGTCCACGTGTTTGCCATGTCAGCAACCGAGCCGTTCCCTATGCCATGTCAATGTGCCACATCTGCGCTATGTGTCATGCCACCTCAGCCCTAGTGCCACATGTCAGGCCATGTCAGCCCTAGGAGCCACGTCAGCCACCACATCATCCAAGCCAACGCCAGTAAACTGTTCCATGAGATGAGTCCACTGTAGACTAGCTATTTCATATACAGGGTTCGTAGTACAGTAGAATTTTCGAATTTCTAACATTTTATTTAGGTTAGATTTTCTGAGAGCCCGTTCTTCTCCGTCCTAGCTCCGATTGACTCGATTTTTTTCCTAAATTCATATAAAATTGAGCTCTATATTTTGGTTCTTGTTTTGAAGTTTTTTGAGTTCATTTGGTTTTTATTTGATTTTATTTGTGTCTCATTCATTTTCTCCCGTTAGATAACGCTTCAAAGGAGCTGAAGCAGGATCTGAAGAAAAAGAAATTGGTAACTAAGCAAGTTCAAGGCAAGTCATGTCCTTTGATTATGTTGAATATAGTTTTCAAATATATTTATTTATTATTTTGTTTTAAATTATCATGCATTGCTATTTTAATACAAACCATTATACCTAGTAGTTATCGTCCCAGTTGATTAATCCTCCTTGATAATTTGAATGCCATGATTCCATTATTACTATAGGATGGGAATCTATCTAGTGATATAATATTAGTTATCACATGGGTTGTATGTCTAGTGTGCTTAGCCATACTTACCGTAGTACATTAGGCTTATCATCACATGTGATTAATTAATTAATTTTGGCTTAATGGGATATTTAATTATTGTGGTCAGCCACAAATATAAAATTTGTGTTCCATGACATTGGTGTGTCATTGGTGTTGGTTATACAAAATAGTTTTCACTTGGGTGAATGATCGTGCAGTAAATAGGGTGCAGTTTGCACATTAGAATGTGCATGTTTCGCCTGGGTAATATTTAAGAACTTAACTTTGTGCACCATTGATCTGAGCATTACCGAGCAATCACATGTCTAATATGGGATACACCTGGATGAGTAATTTATGATATTTCAATTCCAATTTCGCCACTATGTGAACATGGATGCTGATTTCCATGAGTCGCAAGAGAGGGCTGGATGGCGAAACCTTAGCGGGCGGAATTGAGGTTGAGATTAAGCATTATAAAGGTCTTGTCATGAACTTTCTACCACACACCAAAAAAATGTGTTAATGTAACACCCCAACCAGCCAATGGCCTGAAATACTACCAAACTAAGTAATGTAGCAAAGACAACCTAAATACACCTCACAAAATTCCAGCAGAACCTCCCTTGTGTGGTTATCATTGTCAGAGGTTTCAACAAACATTTATAATTAATAAAGATAAGACAACTTGTAAAATGATAGCAACTAAACATCTAAGTTATAAATCATGAGCATCTTAAATCTTCTATTCATTTATTACAGTTTACTTCCAGGAAGCAATAAACAAATAAAGTACTTCAAGAGAATCATTCATCAACCGTTTAGTTTATTCTTTCTTTCCATTGTGGGTACATCATGCAAAAGTGCAACAAGACTAGTCCTTCCTTCCCCTATACATGCCAATTTTATAAGGGTACCTAAAACACAACAACAACAAGAGTGAGTCCAAAGACCTAGCAAATATAACAAAGGGTAACCATAGCATGCATGAACACAAAACCACAAGAAAAACCCAACAGATACTTTACAATGTGTAGGATCGGATATGGCAACAGAGAGGGGTGAATGGTGCCTTTTAAAACTTGCCCCCAAGTATCCACATACGTCTGTTATCTCCGATAGCTACAAAAGCTATGAAGAATATGAGTCATGCTCTCTAGAAACTCAAACTAACTGAGAAAGAAATAAGGCATTAAAAACTAAAGCAAAGCAAGCAGCAAATAACAAAGATCAAAGAGAATCAGCAGCCAGAAGACAACAGGCCGGTCAGACCACAGGCATGAGGCCGGTCTGACTGCAGCCTGGCAGCCGGTCTGACCGGTATTACTGGGCCGGTCTGAATGCTTCAGCCTGGCCGGTCTGACCGCCCATGTGCCGTTGGTCTGACCGCCTCAGCCTGGCCGGTCTGCCCGCTAGGGTTATGTAACATCCCAAAAATTTGTTTTTGAAAATATGAAGCTTTTTCAATTATATCGGTATTATATTTTGTTTGAAGTTGGATTTTATGGTGTTTTTCTGGAGTTTGGTAAAAATAAAAATTTCAAGAAAGGAACAAACATGTTCAAATAATAGAGAATTAAAAATTAAACGACGAATCTGAAAAGATGATCCAGTATAAGAAAAGAGAAACCTGAGTTAAAAATATAAAAGTGTCATTTTGAAAATAATAGTATAAAAGGGGCAACAAAAATAAAAATATAAATTGTATACAAAATGAATATGCAAATAATATATATATAAATGGAAGTAAATAACAGTATAAATAAATACTATATATATGTGTGTATATATATATACTTGTATACATATACATATGTATATATATACACTAAATAAAAAGAAAAAAAAGATCGGAGGGAGCCAGGCCGGCCGAACGCGGCCCAGCTCCACTCCTTCCCTCACTACCGCGCGGCCCGGCCAGCCCCGACCGAAGCCCTCTCTTTCTCCCCGTTCCTGCGCGACCCAACCGCAGCCGGCGCCGTCTTCTTCCTCCCTCCCCTATTCTCCCGGCGCGCCGCCCGCACCAGCACCCCGGCCGCGCCACAGCTACAGCCGCGCCGCTCTGCCGCACGGGCCCGCGCCCCGCTCCCTGCCCGTGGACCTGCGCCCGCGACCGCGCTCGCGCTCTCTCTTTCTTCTTTCCCGGCCCTTCTTCTCCACGCGGCCGCTTCACTCGCGCCAGCTCTCTCTCGCTATGCCGCAGCCAATCCCGCCCTCTCTCTCTCACACCTCCGAGGGCAAGTTCAAAGAACCCTGTCGCCTCCCTCCCCCACACAATCTCGGAGAGATTTGGTTCATTTCCCCCTGGTCGCCATTCCTTCGCGTTCACCCCCCCCCCCCTCAGCGCCGCCCCCGGTTTCGCTCGGCTTCACCCCGGTTTCACCTCACCCAATTGCTACCCGTGCGCGCCGCCTATAAGAAGCCGGCCAAACCCCCTTCATGCTCCCCTTCCCCGTTGTCCTGCTCGCCCCGCCTCAGTTCGACTACACGCCGCCACCGCCCTTCCAGCGCCGCCGCCTCCTCGGTCGCCCCCTGCCCGATTCCTCGCGCTGGGAGCTTCTACTCGGTCCGCAGGAGCTCCTCCGACCGCCGGCCCGCGCTCTTCTCTGCCGAGGGGACCCCGCCACGATCGCCTTCCCGCACCGCCACCTGCGCACGGTGCCAGGCCGCCTCGGCCTCCCTCCGACCGCTTCAAGCATTCTGGTGAGCTCCCCGTGCCTCCCCCATGCTTATGTGCATCTCCATTCTTTCCCCCTCTCGTCCAGTCGCCGGCGCCCAATTCCTCCACACCGTCGGCCGCCTGGGCCACCGCTCGCATGCTTGGCGCCGCTCCGGCCGAAGCATTCACCTCCCGGAGCCACCTCGTCAACCGGGCCGTCCGTTTTGGTGGCCGTCGTCGCCTCCCAACCACTCCCCGCCGGCGACGCCGCCCATCCCCGGCGCCTCCCTACCTCTGTTCGGCCTCTGCTCTGTTCGGGTTCCCAGCCGAAGGCAGTGCCCCTTTGTCCATCTCCCCAGTTCTATGGTTCTGAGTAGGTATGTGGGCTAGCTAGCTAAATGCAACACATGATTCCTCACCCAATGATTTCAACAAAGAATCCATGATCAAGCATGAAGTGAAATAAATTTGTGGATGGTAAGAAGGGTAGAGAAATCACTTATAAATTCATGATAAAAAGATGTATAAGGCCAAATTGGAAACTTAACAATTGGTTAATGTATTTATATGTCACTCAATATTAATAAGCTAGTCCTCATATACAAGATTAATGCAATTGAACAAAAATTTAACATGGGTTGGCTATATGCCAATTAAGGTTAATAGATTAATCCCCATATACTACTAAGTCGAGATCATGCATAGCCTATTTTCAGATGACAAGAAAATCGACTTGGATTAAAGGGGGTTGCTGATAAGATCTAATTTGGGAAAACTAATTAAAGGAATCCTCTTTTATACATCAAAAGTGTTAGAAATTTAATACTAATAATTAAAAGTTGCATGTTAATAGCTAGTACTCCTTTAATCTTTTGTATTAGGTCTTAATTCCTAACTTAAGGTACAGTGAGATATTAATTGGGAAAAATCAGAAACTTAACCCATAAGTACTGCAAAAATCTATTTAATATATAAGGGATGCTTCTTAAACATTTAACCATGGATTAAACATCACATGTTAGTAAATAATATGCCTTGAATATTTATTTTAAATCTTTAGTGACTAAAAGACTTAATAGGAATGTGTCTAAAGATGTGCTCTCATGAAAATGATAACTTAGTAAATAAAGAATTAGCCATTGCAAGATACTAGGTCATAAACCCATGTTTTTATGCCCTTGCAATTAGGAGATCCCTTTTGACTATTAGATGGTGTGAAACATTAAGCCAACAACTTTTATCAGAATGTAAACAGGGTAGTTTAAGAGTTAATATTTGACCAATTACCGCATTTGAGCAAATAGCATAGCCGGAATAACTATTGGGGTCTAATTACCATTTAATGGCATTGGTAAAATATAGTTCTATCAATGTCTAAATTTAATAAGGATCCTAATTAAGATATATATATGTGTATGTATGCCGCAATTGTAATAAAGTAACCTCTAGGTCATAGGGTGATTAAAAGTAAGCTACCTAATATAGTTACGTAAATAGTAGTTATCACTAACGAGCCATTAACAAATAAATTTTAGTGTTAGATCTTGCTAAATAGCAAACCCAGGAATATAACCTTATAAATCAAGCCTTGCTAGATAAATAAATAAAGCTAAGTCTAATAATAATAACAAATGTTTAGACAAAAGGATAGCGGTGCCACCAATTAAACCTCAACGTTAGATTTAGTAAATAATATTGGGAATGAGAATTGATTACAAAATATAAACTCTAACCTTAACATATTGCCGACCCTGAAATCTTAGATAGTAGTTTTGATTTAATAGCGATAGCAAAATGTAATCATGTGTAGCAGGTTCGAATAGTAAAGGGATGTAAAAGTTAACCATCTAAAGTATGACTGTCATTTCTATATCTTTAAAAAGGTCATCTTAATATATAGTTACTACAATATAATAGCCCTAGGATGTCGTACATTAAAATGACCTAACCAATATGTGTATGTATTCTAAAGAAAACATTAAGTCATTAACACAAGTAATTAGGGTTACATAAAATGATACATATCAAACCTTGTTCAGATTGCTAAGTTTAAACTAAAATTTAAAATAAAGCATAATAATAGCTAAAGTATGAGCAACATAACAGTAGCGCCGTCAGTTAAATCTTACACTAGCTTCTGTACATGTGTATATGGAGCATAATTGTCTATATACAGCAAGTCGGGACTCATATAACTAAACTATAGATTAATAATAAATAAAAGCCTATATCGGAGACTATTCTAAAAACCTAATCAAGATATCCGAGTGTTATAATGCCTTCGACTAAAAGATTTATAGAATAAGTACAGATCTCATCCGTCAGCCCAGTTTGCCATGCCATAACCTGAGTTGCAAGGAATACATACCCTAGAGATAAAATTTGTGCACTAAACTCCTACACCAGACTATATGCCTAACCCGACTCATGGAACTTCCTTGATAAATACAAAAATAATAAAAGAAATTTATTAATAAAAAGGTCAAGCCTCGCTTCTCCCCAATCGGCTATGTATGGCCACATTCCTTTCTCAAAAGCAGATAACTCATGTGAGTGCATCTTTACTTTCGATCCCTCGTATTTCTAAAATTTTCCCTCACGGTAAAGCATTCAGACAACTCATCTTCCTGCTCAAATCCAGCTACCGCTATGCTTACAACACACCAACCTGTATCATCCTTCTACGCTCAAATCATACTAAATGTATAATTTAAATTAAATCGAGTATTTAAAGTGTTTGGATTTATTTGGATCTTTTAAGTTATTTGCTTTCATTTTGGATTCAGTCGTTTGTCGCGTAATTAGAAACTGAAGTCCGAAGATTCCACGGATCAAGCGATATCAAGAGCGAAGTGAAGAAAACATCCGAAGCTCAAGAGAAAGCATTGTGTGAGCTCAAGACCGCGGTAAACCGTGCCAGGCGAGTCAATACTTTGATCATGTTGAACCTACATTTCTGCAAATTACTTTGTTTTAAATTAACAAATTGCATTGCTGTTATTTTTATGCAAATGCATGCTAAATTTGATATTCTAGTTATATGCCATTGTTTACCTTGAATAGTATTACCCCCTCCTTTGAGTAATTGAATGTGTGAACCTTGTCGCCCTAGCAAAAATATATTAGTAGCATTTCAAAAATAAGTCCGTAACCGTATGCCATGCTTAGCATTGATTAGGAACTCGGGGCAAGAAATTGTCCCGAGCATCACTTTTATTCATGAGAAATTGGTTGGGCAGTCATTGTGATAATGACTGGTATATGTTGGATATGATTATTTTACACTCCCAAAATCCCCAACTTGCTTAATTATCTGGGCGGATTGGTTCGATGGTGTGTATGTGTGTGGTGCAGTGATTGCACAAGTGGGTTAGTGGTAGACCGCCCAGATACCACTAAGGACTGAATCTTGTCATGCCACCCGTGTAACACAGTACAACCACAAGCTGGCAAAGTGTAGGCAGGGTTTACTAATTTGTATGGCTCTAGGTGGTTACGTGAAGGTATGACCACGAGCAAAGGGATGGATGGTCGCATCCCCGCCTTTGCCCGTGATGGCTCACGAGGGACCCTTCCCGAGGGATGGTCGGATCCTACGGAAGATAGACCTTAGCGGGCGTAACCACAGTAGGACTATGCATTGTAACAATCCTGTGATAGTCTACTCAACCGCATGGCTAAGGAATCATGTGGGGCAACGGGTGGATTTATCTCTTGTGGGTAAAGTGTGCAAAACTCTGCAGAGTCAAAACTATTCGAATAGCCGTGCCCACGGTCAAGGGCAGACATGGGAACTTAACTAGATATAGTTCTGTTTACAAAAATATTGAAAAATGGGAATGGAAAGATGGAAGGGCAGAGGAAAGCCCTGATTTGAGTTGTCCTGGGTGTCGTCCCAGTGTGTCCTGGATGTCGTTCCAGTGGTTCCTGGGTGTCGTCCCAGTGGTAAGTTAAGCGGCTATAACGCTGAAAAATGTCATACAGTGTGATGCCGTATGTATGGAGAAATTATGGTGATATTAGGCATATGGTGTGATGCCATATGTATGGAAATTTATATTAAAATTCCTTGAACATTATGCTTTTGTTCAAAATGCTAGGTCTTAAGGAATTTGTTATATAATTGTATTCAAAAGCACTCTTCGCAAAAGAAAATAAACTTAAGCCATCCTTGATTAGCCATACATGTTATATACTGCATTCTGTGTGTTGATTCGTTGAGCACGGGGTCGGAGTGCTCACGCTCGCTTTTGCGGCAAATTCAGAATCAAGAGTCAATTCACCTCGCCTCAGCAACAAGATTGGACTGTTGGTGATATGCCCTAGAGGCAACATGGAGATGTTGAATATATCACATACTATGTTTATGATACATTGCTTTGTTCCTTGAAATAGACATTATCATTATTGATCAATGAGTATGTGACTTATTCATGAGACTCTTAATGCCAAAATGTTGCTATTTCTAAATGATCCCTGATCATATATCATATGAGGAACAAATATGATTCAAAGATCAGCATATGTATTGATTGATGATCATGTCTCATGGATCATGGTATGGAGATACCAAATCAATAATATGGACATGGGTTAGTGAACATATGTTGGATAGACCCGCCATGAGACACTGCAGAGATTCCATGTGTCATTAGTTGGTCTCAAGTAGTGTTTATGTAGAATCCTTAGACTTGAGATCATCATGGTTCCCAACATGCGTACTAGCCTATTTTGGGACTACTAACCACTACTCCGTAACTGGGTAGTCATAAAAGTAGTCTTCGGGTTTGCTATGAAACATGTAGTGGGATGTGAATGATCAAGATAGAATTTGCCCCTCCTTATGGGAGAGATATCTCTGGGCCCCTCGATGTAATAGATTATGAAAGTGCATGGCCATGCCAATGTGATTGAGGAGTCAATCACAAGTTTATAATCCATCACGGAATCGAGAGAGTGATTGAGCTATTAAGAGGATGACACAGGTCTCGCCTTGAGCTTAATCTATATCGTGAGGCAAAAGGATTCGTACATGAGAACATTACAGGTTCAGCCGATATGATCTTTACGTATACTTTGGGGTTAATATGTCTTGCTAGAGGCCGCTATTAACAGGGTGACCGAAAGGTGTTTCCGGGTCGCGACCAAGTATACGTGAACCTACAGGGTCGCACACTTAACGGGTTGGAACACTAATTCGAATGTGATTCGGATGTGGGCTCAATTCGGATAGAGATCCGGATAGACTCCTATTGGGCCTCGGTCCACGAGGCCCAAGTGAGGAGGTCTATATATTTGGAGGCGGGGGGGCTGAGGGATGCACGCATATGTTCCTCCCGAACAAAACCCTAGCCGCCACCTCCCGAGCCAAACCCTAGCCGCTCGCGAGTGCTGGTACACTCGCGATCGGAGTTCTAGCCCCGGACGTGTGGATACCGGTGGAGGCGCTGCTCGTTGCGGCGTTGATCGGCATCAACAAACTACAGATTGGATCTGCTCGTGGTGTGGTTGATCGCGTGGAGGAGACGATCTGTTCGGGACGATCGGCTACTTCCACTACTACCTCGACGCGCGTGGTTGGATCGGCTTCTCCAACTCTTCTTCCGCTGCGCTGCGCGTCTAGTGGTAACGATCTATGATCCCTTCTTAGCATGGTGTCCTGGTGTGCGCGGTAGAAATTTTTTTATTTTCTGCTATCGTAGCCTACGCGCGTTCCTTCAGTGGTATCAGAGCCATCTTGCTTAGTTTGCGATCTGGATCAGCGCATATGATGATATGCGGTTGTAGTAGATTGGATCTATTACAGTCTAGATCAGTCGGTTCATGTGATGAATCGATGGTAGCACGGGTTGATGAGATCAATCGGTGAATAGGGGTTGGATGAGGCGCAGATTGTATCAATACTAGTGCCCTAGAGATTGTCTCGGATCGGCATAAGGTGGTTATGCCGAATACTAGTAGGTTACGGATCTGATGGCCTCGGCCCAGTGGAAAAACTAGCATCCTAGAGAATGTCTCGGATCGGCATAAGGTGGTTGTGCCGAATAGTTTTTCCATTGCGATTTCATAGATTGGATCTGTAAATTTCGTAGGGTCTTGGGTACCCGCCTTGTATAGCGTCTTGGGTTCACATCGTTAGGTAGAATACGATTCTACGTCTAACTTGTTTTTGCAGAGAATGACGTGAATAGTATGGCCCTATATCTTATTGGAATGTATGAGATGTATGTGATGCATGTAACATTCGTTCATGGCCTGCGTGTCATGATTATTTCAGCTATTGTTAGCTGTCTATATTGTATTTAACGACCTGCGTGTCGACCTTAATGCTTGAATCTATCTTTGTAATCTTCAATTTCTAGCTATTATAGGTAGTAGCCTAGTTTTGAGGTTACAAGCTTTCAAGCATGGTGGCCTAAAGGAGTGATGTGGAGGATGGAGATCGTCTACACCTACATGGAGATGGAGATCACCATTTGTTTGGGCCATACTACTTCACAGTTAAATGTGTTTATCTGTGATATTATCTATCTTATTCTTATGCAATGTTTTTGTCATATGTTGCTTTGGTAGGATAGAATCCCTCATAAAATTAGGTGTTCATGCCCTTCCATATGTTGCACCAAAAGATAATGATCACCGCATGGTAGGTCTACCAAAGTAGAGTGCCGTCGGTTATCATCATTATTTGGGGTAGATGTCGGACATCTACATGCGGAAGCATTTGGTTTACTTAACAAGGTTATCAAAACAGTTTTGGACCTTGGGGCATAGATTGGGGCCGGGGCATGTTGATGTCACCCAACAAGCAAGAGTCACATAGGGATGTGATTAGCAAGGTGTTGCTTACCCATGTCACTAGTTTTCTAGCCGTGATGCCAAAGCTCACTAGGAATTAGTGAAATGAGGTTCTTGACCCACTATGTAACTTAGAGGGAGTTTTGTTGCAAAACACATAGTGGGAGTCTTTTGTTAAATTGTTTAATAAAAGATGAACATAAACATAGTGCTAAACTTTGCATATTCTTTGTTGTAGATCATGTCAACTAATGCCGCATCCAGTTCTTTTAATTTGCGATCTATTCTTGAGAAAGAAAAACTCAATGGAACGAACTTTATGGATTGGTATCGCAACTTGAGAATTGTTCTCAAGCAAGAGCGCAAGGAGTATGTCCTTGAGTCTCATTATCCTGATGACTTGCCTGATAATGCTACTGCGGCTGCACGGAGAGCTTATGAGAAGCAAACGAATGATTACCTTGATGTGAGCTGTCTCATGCTTGCCACAATGTCCTCTGAGCTTCAGAAGCAATATGAGAACACAGATGCCTACAATATCATTGTGGGGTTGCGTGGTATGTTTGAGAACCAAGCAAGGGCTGAGAGGTTCAACACTTCAAAGTCCTTGTTTGCGTGCAGGCTTGCAGAAGGGAATCCCGTCAGCCCTCATGTGATTAAGATGATTGGCTACATTGAGAGTCTGGAAAAGCTTGGTTTTCCCCTTAGCCAAGAGTTGGCTACTGATGTGATTCTCCAGTCGCTCCCCCCGAGCTTTGAGCCATTCATACTGAACTATCACATGAACAACATGGATAAGACCTTGGCAGAGTTGCATGGGATGCTAAAAGCTGCCGAGGAAAGCATTAAGAAAAGCAGCAATCATGTGATGATGATGCAGAAAGGCAAGGGCAAGCCCAATGTCAAGAAAGGCGCGGTCAAAAGAAAGTTAGCTCCCGATGAGATCGCGAGCAGTTCTAAGGCCAAGCAAGTCAAGAAGGGCGCTGCTCCTAATGCAGATTGTTACTACTGTAAGCAATCAGGTCATTGGAAAAGGAACTGCCCAAAGTACTTGGAGGATCTTGAGAAGAAGAAGGGAAGTACGACTTCCTCTCCAGGTATAAATGTTATAGAGATCAATCTTGCTACTTCATCCACTGATTCTTGGGTATTTGATACCGGATCGGTTGCTCACCTTTGCAAATCGTTGCAGGGGCTAAGAAGAAGTAGAAGTTTGAGGAGGAGCGAAGTGGATCTTCGCGTTGGCAATGGAGCAAAAGTTGCTGCGGTCGCTGTTGGCACCATGCCATTGTCTTTACCTTCAGGATTAGTTTTGGAATTGAATAATTGTTATTGTGTTCCATCTCTTTCCAAGAACATTATTTCTGCTTCATGTTTGCAAGCAGAAGGTTATGACTTTAGATCTGTGAACAATGGTTGTTCTCTTTATTTCAAAGATATGTTCTATTGTCATACTCCATTGGTGAATGGGTTATATGTTCTTACTCTTGAAGAGTCACCGGTCTATAACATTAATGCAAAGAGGCAACGTTCGAATGATTTGAATACCACGTTTATTTGGCACTGTCGCTTAGGTCACATAAATGAGAAACGCATGGAGAAGCTCCATAGAGATGGTATTCTGCACTCATTTGATTTTGAATCATTTGAGACATGCGAATCTTGTTTACTTGGCAAGATGACAAAGGCACCTTTCACCGGTCAAGGTGAACGGGCAAGTGACTTATTGGCACTCGTACATTCTGATGTATGTGGACCAATGAGCTCAACAGCCAGAGGTGGTTTTCAGTACTTCATAACTTTTACTGATGATTTTAGTAGATATGGGTATATCTACCTGATGAAGCATAAGTCCGAATCCTTTGAAAAGTTCAAAGAATTCCAAAATGAAGTGCAAAATCATTTAGGCAAGACAATCAAGTTTCTACGATCTGATCGTGGAGGCGAGTATTTGAGCCATGAGTTTGGCAATCATCTGAAGGATTGTGGAATTGTTCCACAATTGACTCCGCCAGGAACACCTCAATGGAATGGGGTATCTGAACGGAGAAATCGCACCTTATTAGATATGGTGCGCTCCATGATGAGCCAAAGTGATCTTCCGTTGTCTTTTTGGGGGTACGCTCTTGAAACAGCCGCTTTCACACTAAACAGGGTTCCATCAAAATCAGTAGAAAAGACACCATATGAGATGTGGACAGGACAACGTCCTAGCTTGTCTTTTCTTAAGATTTGGGGATGTGAGGCTTATGTAAAACGTTTACAATCTGATAAGCTCAGTCCTAAATCTGATAAATGCTTCTTTATCGGGTATCCTAAGGAAACAAAAGGATATTACTTCTATAATCAAGGAGAAGGCAAAGTGTTTGTCGCCCGGCATGGTGTCTTCTTAGAGAAAGAGTTTCTCTCAAGAAGGGATAGTGGGAGCATGGTGCAACTTGAAGAAATTCGGGAAACACCTGAAAACGTTTCAGCTCCTACAGAACCACAACAGGATGAACAAACTGTTGAAGAACCTGTTGTGGACACACCGGCACCACGTAGGTCAGAGAGGTCACGTCGTGCACCTGAAAGGTACATGTTCTTGACTACTCAACAACGGGACATATTGTTGTTAGACAACGATGAGCCTAAGACCTATGAAGAAGCGATGGTGGGACCAGACTCTGAGAAATGGCTTGAAGCCATGAGATCCGAAATTGAATCCATGCACAGTAATCATGTTTGGAACTTGGTTGATCCACCTGATGGTGTTAAAACCATTGAGTGCAAATGGATTTTCAAGAAAAAGATGGACATAGATGGAAATGTTCACATCTATAAAGCGCGATTGGTGGCCAAAGGTTTCAAACAAATTCAAGGTGTTGATTATGATGAAACTTTTTCGCCCGTCGCAATGATAAAGTCTATTCGGATCATTCTAGCGATTGCTGCATATTTCGACTATGAAATATGGCAAATGGATGTCAAAACAGCTTTCCTTAATGGAAATCTGAGTGAGGATGTGTACATGACACAGCCCACGGGTTTTGTCGATCCGCAATCAGCTGGAAAGATATGCAAGCTGCAAAGATCCATTTATGGATTAAAGCAGGCATCTCGGAGTTGGAACATTCGTTTTGATGAAGTAATCAAAGGGTTTGGTTTCATCAAGAACGAAGAAGAGCCTTGTGTTTACAAAAAGGCTAGTGGGAGCGCACTCGTGTTTCTGGTCTTATATGTGGATGACATATTACTGATCGGAAATGACATTCCTATGCTCGAATCTGTTAAGTCTTCATTGAAAAATAGTTTCTCTATGAAAGACTTAGGAGAGGCGGCATATATTCTGGGCATCAAGATCTATAGGGATAGATCAAGAAGGCTAATTGGATTAAGCCAAGATACGTACATTGATAAGGTGTTGAAAAGGTTCAACATGCAGGATTCCAAGAAAGGCTTCCTACCTATGTCACATGGTATACATCTTAGCAAGAGTCAGTGTCCTAGTACACCTGATGAGCGGGATAAAATGAATGCGATTCCATATGCTTCGGCTATGGGATCCATTATGTATGCCATGCTTTGTACACGTCCAGATGTCTCGTATGCTTTAAGTGCTACAAGTAGATACCAGTCAGATCCAGGTGAAAGTCACTGGATTGCCGTAAAGAACATCTTGAAGTACTTGAGAAGAACTAAAGATGTGTTCCTCGTCTATGGGGGTGAGGAAGAGCTCGTTGTAAATGGTTACACCGATGCTAGCTTCCAAACTGACAAAGATGATTTTAGATCGCAATCTGGATTTGTGTTCTGCCTGAATGGCGGTGCGGTGAGCTGGAAGAGTTCCAAGCAGGAGACGGTTGCTGATTCTACAACAGAGGCCGAGTACATAGCAGCTTCTGAAGCTGCTAAAGAGGCTGTTTGGATCAAGAAATTTGTTTCTGAGCTTGGTGTGGTGGCTAGTGCCTCCAGCCCAATGGACCTCTACTGTGACAATAGTGGGGCCATTGCGCAAGCCAAGGAGCCTAGATCGCACCAGAAGTCCAAGCACATTCTACGGCGATTTCATCTCATCCGCGAGATTGTGGAGAGAGGCGATGTGAAGATATGCAAAGTACAAACGGATTTGAACATTGCAGATCCGTTGACAAAGCCGCTTCCCCAGCCAAAGCATGAGGCTCACACTAGGGCAATGGGTATTAGATACCTACATGGTTGACTCTAGTGCAAGTGGGAGACTGTTGGTGATATGCCCTAGAGGCAACATGGAGATGTTGAATATATCACATACTATGTTTATGATACATTGCTTTGTTCCTTGAAATAGACATTATCATTATTGATCAATGAGTATGTGACTTATTCATGAGACTCTTAATGCCAAAATGTTGCTATTTCTAAATGATCCCTGATCATATATCATATGAGGAACAAATATGATTCAAAGATCAGCATATGTATTGATTGATGATCATGTCTCATGGATCATGGTATGGAGATACCAAATCAATAATATGGACATGGGTTAGTGAACATATGTTGGATAGACCCGCCATGAGACACTGCAGAGATTCCATGTGTCATTAGTTGGTCTCAAGTAGTGTTTATGTAGAATCCTTAGACTTGAGATCATCATGGTTCCCAACATGCGTACTAGCCTATTTTGGGACTACTAACCACTACTCCGTAACTGGGTAGTCATAAAAGTAGTCTTCGGGTTTGCTATGAAACATGTAGTGGGATGTGAATGATCAAGATAGAATTTGCCCCTCCTTATGGGAGAGATATCTCTGGGCCCCTCGATGTAATAGATTATGAAAGTGCATGGCCATGCCAATGTGATTGAGGAGTCAATCACAAGTTTATAATCCATCACGGAATCGAGAGAGTGATTGAGCTATTAAGAGGATGACACAGGTCTCGCCTTGAGCTTAATCTATATCGTGAGGCAAAAGGATTCGTACATGAGAACATTACAGGTTCAGCCGATATGATCTTTACGTATACTTTGGGGTTAATATGTCTTGCTAGAGGCCGCTATTAACAGGGTGACCGAAAGGTGTTTCCGGGTCGCGACCAAGTATACGTGAACCTACAGGGTCGCACACTTAACGGGTTGGAACACTAATTCGAATGTGATTCGGATGTGGGCTCAATTCGGATAGAGATCCGGATAGACTCCTATTGGGCCTCGGTCCACGAGGCCCAAGTGAGGAGGTCTATATATTTGGAGGCGGGGGGGCTGAGGGATGCACGCATATGTTCCTCCCGAACAAAACCCTAGCCGCCACCTCCCGAGCCAAACCCTAGCCGCTCGCGAGTGCTGGTACACTCGCGATCGGAGTTCTAGCCCCGGACGTGTGGATACCGGTGGAGGCGCTGCTCGTTGCGGCGTTGATCGGCATCAACAAACTACAGATTGGATCTGCTCGTGGTGTGGTTGATCGCGTGGAGGAGACGATCTGTTCGGGACGATCGGCTACTTCCACTACTACCTCGACGCGCGTGGTTGGATCGGCTTCTCCAACTCTTCTTCCGCTGCGCTGCGCGTCTAGTGGTAACGATCTATGATCCCTTCTTAGCATGGTGTCCTGGTGTGCGCGGTAGAAATTTTTTTATTTTCTGCTATCGTAGCCTACGCGCGTTCCTTCATGGACAAGCTGGCAGATTTGATGAAGATGAAGATGTCAAGGGCTAGGTCGCGAACCTCCAGTTGGCTGCCTGTGGGCATGTCCTGAAGGTCCCACCTGTGTTCTTCGTTCTTCCGCTGCTGCAATTTATTGATTTCGGCCTAATCGGCCCGTGAGTAAGTTTATTATTTTAATTACGTTTCCGCATGATATGTACTTTGACATTCAGAACTGTAACTGTGTGCACTATCTACTGATCCAGGGAATAGTGCAATTAAACACAGTAGATTCCGGATTGTAAAATCTGGGTCTGACAGGTTTGGTATCAGAGCATATCGACTACAGGTCGTGACCTAGTTAGCCTGGCCGTTAGTTTCGTGACTAGAATTATTTCTTAAAAGGTATATCTCCAAAATTATAAGAAGTATTGCTTAATCTCTTCTCTCTTAGCTGATTCCTCTCATCTATGTGCTGCCCAGCCGTTTATACCTCTAAAGCTCTCTTATCCCAAATTCAAAGTGATGAAAATCCAGTACTCCTCTGGTAAACCCCCATTGCAAACATGCTTTTGGCCAAAGCCACAAAAGTTTAAATTTGAAGCTCATTTCAAAAAAAAATATTATTATTATTTTTTCTTATCCTTGGGAGGATTGATTATCCAAAATTGTTTACAAAAAGTCAATTCTCAAACTCATTCATTTTGGCCAACCTGGCCTTCCGAGGAAATTTTCATAAGTTCAACTACTTGCCAAGTATTTCTTCCAAAAGTTCATCTTGGATCCTCAAATAGTTAAAGCAAAGTTATTTGTCAAAAAAAAACTTTTACCTAAAAAGACCGTGTAATTCAAAAATAAAAGCCTAAGGGTAAACCTTGAGGTGTTGTTTCTCGAAAGAGTTAAATTGGTAAAAGCCTATTTTCCATATTCGGTTTTATTACCTGTGGTTGCAAAAACAACTCATTTCAAAAATATATATGCCTATACTTCAAAGCTCTGTATTTCAAACCAAAAAAAAATTTCCATTTTGTCACAAAGATTTACTTACCAAAATGATAACAGGAGAGTAAGTATTAATATCAATCAAATCAGCCCTGAATACTATCCTTTTCCTTCTATTGATTTCAAAAGGAAAACTTTGTTTCCCCTCTCAGACCTCTACTCCAAATTTTAAGGTTAGGAACGTTGAAGATATTCACGAAGATAAGGAGGATTCGTTTTAAACGAACTATGCAGATAAACTATGTGTGTTTTCCCGAATAGACAATGTCTTGTCGCGAGCTTTCACTTTGGCCCTGTGCACTGCCTTCTTGCCCTCGGGCGTTATCTTTCGCAGTCACAGGAAAAGATTGTTTTAAAGAACTTGCAAAATTTGTGTGCCACCCCAGCTTCTCGGGTGTGCTCTTTTAAAATTTAGAGTGGGTTTGGATTATCTTATTCCCACACTCAATCCTCACCTCATGCTATTCCCTCTCGCCTCTTGCTGAAAATCCTATCGGAAGCAAGGAGCTACATAGCCAAGTCAAGGCAATCAAAGGTGAGTGAAGCATTCGCAACTTTCCTCAAGCGACACCTGGACCAAGACTCGAGACTCTGCCCTGCTAACCCTCTCCCCTTACCACCCAGAGGAACCATAGATCAAATCGCCACTAACTAAACACCATAACAAGGAGCGCGTCGACAACGTGAAGAGAAAAGACATTACGCATACCAATACTCCGTGAACTACTCCAATTACAAAGACGACCATCAACCTGGTGAATATCCTATGAGCAAGGCCACGTATTCTCTCTGTGAAAGACAAGACCACCAACCTGAAGATTGCTTCTAAGACCTATGACTGACCAAGCAGCTGAAGTGCCACGGATGAGTTTCCACGTCGCCACAAGACCCATCATACCTGGAGTTAGAAGAGATAAATTAGTGATACCCATTTTAAGGGGGGTAGCACTAAGAGACAAAATGTTGAAGAACTGCCATGATGTAGGTGTTGGAGGTGCGACAACCTAGGCTCAGAGTTAATTGAACCAGTACAAGAAGACTTACAAGACCAGGAGCCTTACAGTGATAAGGATAAAAGACCACCATATAGATATGTCCATAGTCGCCTTTGCACCCCTAAGGTCCTCTACTCCTAAGACACAGACAATTGCTACCCACCTATTAATATGAAATTCTACAACCGTATGTCCAATAGACGATGCAACTACTCCATTCTACGATGGCGTGAAGACAATAATGTTAAAGGGCAAGTACTTGGAAGACTACGACCTATCCAGGAGAACCATGTATCTCTTTTCCCTTTTGACTTCTCCAAGTTCTAACCCCTATTGTGCAGATTTTCATCTCTCTATGAAGCTAAGGAACTATACGTCGAGCAACATCCCCAAAACCTATTGGTGGCCAATATAACTCCTCTCCATTCCTTCTACTCTACCGGAATCTCGGGGTCGAGATCCTATTTAAGGGGGGTAGGTTTGTAACATCCCAAAAATTTGTTTTTGAAAATATGAAGCTTTTTCAATTATATCGGTATTATATTTTGTTTGAAGTTGGATTTTATGGTGTTTTTCTGGAGTTTGGTAAAAATAAAAATTTCAAGAAAGGAACAAACATGTTCAAATAATAGAGAATTAAAAATTAAAAGACGAATCTGAAAAGATGATCCAGTATAAGAAAAGAGAAACCTGAGTTAAAAATATAAAAGTGTCATTTTGAAAATAATAGTATAAAAGGGGCAACAAAAATAAAAATATAAATTGTATACAAAATGAATATGCAAATAATATATATATAAATGGAAGTAAATAACAGTATAAATAAATACTATATATATGTGTATATATATATACTTGTATACACATACATATGTATATATATACACTAAATAAAAAGAAAAAAAAGATCGGAGGGAGCCAGGCCGGCCGAACACGGCCCAGCTCCACTCCTTCCCTCACTGCCGCGCGGCCCGGCCAGCCCCGACCGAAGCCCTCTCTTTCTCCCCGTTCCTGCGCGACCCAACCGCAGCCGGCGCCGTCTTCTTCCTCCCTCCCCTATTCTCCCGGCGCGCCGCCCGCACCAGCACCCCGGCCGCGCCACAGCTACAGCCGCGCCGCTCTGCCGCACGGGCCCGCGCCCCGCTCCCTGCCCGTGGACCTGCGCCCGCGACCGCGCTCGTGCTCTCTCTTTCTTCTTCCCCGGCCCTTCTTCTCCACGTGGCCGCTTCACTCGCGCCAGCTCTCTCTCGCTATGCCGCAGCCAATCCCGCCCTCTCTCTCTCACACCTCCGAGGGCAAGTTCAAAGAACCCTGTCGCCTCCCTCCCCCACACAATCTCGGAGAGATTTGGTTCATTTCCCCCTGGTCGCCATTCCTTCGCGTTCACCCCCCCCCCTCAGCGCCGCCCCCGGTTTCGCTCGGCTTCACCCCGGTTTCACCTCGCCCAGTTGCTACCCGTGCGTGCCGCCTATAAGAAGCCGGCCAAACCCCCTTCATGCTCCCCTTCCCCGTTGTCCTGCTCGCCCCGCCTCGGTTCGACTACACGCCGCCACCGCCCTTCCAGCGCCGCCGCCTCCTCGGTCGCCCCCTGCCCGATTCCTCGCGCTGGGAGCTTCTACTCGGTCCGCAGGAGCTCCTCCGACCGTCGGCCCGCGCTCTTCTCTGCCGAGGGGACCCCGCCACGATCGCCTTCCCGCACCGCCACCTGCGCACGGTGCCAGGCCGCCTCGGCCTCCCTCCGACCGCTTCAAGCATTCTGGTGAGCTCCCCGTGCCTCCCCCATGCTTATGTGCATCTCCATTCTTTCCCCCTCTCGTCCAGTCGCCGGCGCCCAATTCCTCCACACCGTCGGCCGCCTGAGCCACCGCTCGCATGCTTGGCGCCGCTCCGGCCGAAGCATTCACCTCCCGGAGCCACCTCGTCAACCGGGCCGTCCGTTTTGGTGGCCGTCGTCGCCTCCCAACCACTCCCCGCCGGCGACGCCGCCCATCCCCGGCGCCTCCCTACCTCTGTTCGGCCTCTGCTCTGTTCGGGTTCCCAGCCGAAGGCAGTGCCCCTTTGTCCATCTCCCCAGTTCTATGGTTCTGAGTAGGTATGTGGGCTAGCTAGCTAAATGCAACACATGATTCCTCACCCAATGATTTCAACAAAGAATCCATGATCAAGCATGAAGTGAAATAAATTTGTGGATGGTAAGAAGGGTAGAGAAATCACTTATAAATTCATGATAAAAAGATGTATAAGGCCAAATTGGAAACTTAACAATTGGTTAATGTATTTATATGTCACTCAATATTAATAAGCTAGTCCTCATATACAAGATTAATGCAATTGAACAAAAATTTAACATGGGTTGGCTATATGCCAATTAAGGTTAATAGATTAATCCCCATATACTACTAAGTCGAGATCATGCATAGCCTATTTTCAGATGACAAGAAAATCGACTTGGATTAAAGGGGGTTGCTGATAAGATCTAATTTGGGAAAACTAATTAAAGGAATCCTCTTTTATACATCAAAAGTGTTAGAAATTTAATACTAATAATTAAAAGTTGCATGTTAATAGCTAGTACTCCTTTAATCTTTCGTATTAGGTCTTAATTCCTAACTTAAGGTACAGTGAGATATTAATTGGGAAAAATCAGAAACTTAACCCATAAGTACTGCAAAAATCTATTTAATATATAAGGGATGCTTCTTAAACATTTAACCATGGATTAAACATCACATGTTAGTAAATAATATGCCTTGAATATTTATTTTAAATCTTTAGTGACTAAAAGACTTAATAGGAATGTGTCTAAAGATGTGCTCTCATGAAAATGATAACTTAGTAAATAAAGAATTAGCCATTGCAAGATACTAGATCATAAACCCATGTTTTTATGCCCTTGCAATTAGGAGATCCCTTTTGACTATTAGATGGTGTGAAACATTAAGCCAACAACTTTTATCAGAATGTAAACAGGGTAGTTTAAGAGTTAATATTTGACCAATTACCGCATTTGAGCAAATAGCATAGCCGGAATAACTATTGGGGTCTAATTACCATTTAATGGCATTGGTAAAATATAGTTCTATCAATGTCTAAATTTAATAAGGATCCTAATTAAGATATATATATGTGTATGTATGCCGCAATTGTAATAAAGTAACCTCTAGGTCATAGGGTGATTAAAAGTAAGCTACCTAATATAGTTACGTAAATAGTAGTTATCACTAACGAGCCATTAACAAATAAATTTTAGTGTTAGATCTTGCTAAATAGCAAACCCAGGAATATAACCTTATAAATCAAGCCTTGCTAGATAAATAAATAAAGCTAAGTCTAATAATAATAACAAATGTTTAGACAAAAGGATAGCGGTGCCACCAATTAAACCTCAACGTTAGATTTAGTAAATAATATTGGGAATGAGAATTGATTACAAAATATAAACTCTAACCTTAACATATTGCCGACCCTGAAATCTTAGATAGTAGTTTTGATTTAATAGCGATAGCAAAATGTAATCATGTGTAGCAGGTTCGAATAGTAAAGGGATGTAAAAGTTAACCATCTAAAGTATGACTGTCATTTCTATATCTTTAAAAATGTCATCTTAATATATAGTTACTACAATATAATAGCCCTAGGATGTCGTACATTAAAATGACCTAACCAATATGTGTATGTATTCTAAAGAAAACATTAAGTCATTAACACAAGTAATTAGGGTTACATAAAATGATACATATCAAACCTTGTTCAGATTGCTAAGTTTAAACTAAAATTTAAAATAAAGCATAATAATAGCTAAAGTATGAGCAACATAACAGTAGCGCCGTCAGTTAAATCTTACACTAGCTTCTGTACATGTGTATATGGAGCATAATTGTCTATATACAGCAAGTCGGGACTCATATAACTAAACTATAGATTAATAATAAATAAAAGCCTATATCGGAGACTATTCTAAAAACCTAATCAAGATATCCGAGTGTTATAATGCCTTCGACTAAAAGATTTATAGAATAAGTACAGATCTCATCCGTCAGCCCAGTTTGCCATGCCATAACCTGAGTTGCAAGGAATACATACCCTAGAGATAAAATTTGTGCACTAAACTCCTACACCAGACTATATGCCTAACCCGACTCATGGAACTTCCTTGATAAATACAAAAATAATAAAAGAAATTTATTAATAAAAAGGTCAAGCCTCGCTTCTCCCCAATCGGCTATGTATGGCCACATTCCTTTCTCAAAAGCAGATAACTCATGTGAGTGCATCTTTACTTTCGATCCCTCGTATTTCTAAAATTTTCCCTCACGGTAAAGCATTCAGACAACTCATCTTCCTGCTCAAATCCAGCTACCGCTATGCTTACAACACACCAACCTGTATCATCCTTCTACGCTCAAATCATACTAAATGTATAATTTAAATTAAATCGAGTATTTAAAGTGTTTGGATTTATTTGGATCTTTTAAGTTATTTGCTTTCATTTTGGATTCAGTCGTTTGTCGCGTAATTAGAAACTGAAGTCCGAAGATTCCACGGATCAAGCGATATCAAGAGCGAAGTGAAGAAAACATCCGAAGCTCAAGAGAAAGCATTGTGTGAGCTCAAGACCGCGGTAAACCGTGCCAGGCGAGTCAATACTTTGATCATGTTGAACCTACATTTCTGCAAATTACTTTGTTTTAAATTAACAAATTGCATTGCTGTTATTTTTATGCAAATGCATGCTAAATTTGATATTCTAGTTATATGCCATTGTTTACCTTGAATAGTATTACCCCCTCCTTTGAGTAATTGAATGTGTGAACCTTGTCGCCCTAGCAAAAATATATTAGTAGCATTTCAAAAATAAGTCCGTAACCGTATGCCATGCTTAGCATTGATTAGGAACTCGGGGCAAGAAATTGTCCCGAGCATCACTTTTATTCATGAGAAATTGGTTGGGCAGTCATTGTGATAATGACTGGTATATGTTGGATATGATTATTTTACACTCCCAAAATCCCCAACTTGCTTAATTATCTGGGCGGATTGGTTCGATGGTGTGTATGTGTGTGGTGCAGTGATTGCACAAGTGGGTTAGTGGTAGACCGCCCAGATACCACTAAGGACTGAATCTTGTCATGCCACCCGTGTAACACAGTACAACCACAAGCTGGCAAAGTGTAGGCAGGGTTTACTAATTTGTATGGCTCTAGGTGGTTACGTGAAGGTATGACCACGAGCAAAGGGATGGATGGTCGCATCCCCGCCTTTGCCCGTGATGGCTCACGAGGGACCCTTCCCGAGGGATAGTCGGATCCTACGGAAGATAGACCTTAGCGGGCGTAACCACAGTAGGACTATGCATTGTAACAATCCTGTGATAGTCTACTCAACCGCATGGCTAAGGAATCATGTGGGGCAACGGGTGGATTTATCTCTTGTGGGTAAAGTGTGCAAAACTCTGCAGAGTCAAAACTATTCGAATAGCCGTGCCCACGGTCAAGGGCAGACATGGGAACTTAACTAGATATAGTTCTGTTTACAAAAATATTGAAAAATGGGAATGGAAAGATGGAAGGGCAGAGGAAAGCCCTGATTTGAGTTGTCCTGGGTGTCGTCCCAGTGTGTCCTGGATGTCGTTCCAGTGGTTCCTGGGTGTCGTCCCAGTGGTAAGTTAAGCGGCTATAACGCTGAAAAATGTCATACGGTGTGATGCCGTATGTTTGGAGAAATTATGGTGATATTAGGCATATGGTGTGATGCCATATGTATGGAAATTTATATTAAAATTCCTTGAACATTATGCTTTTGTTCAAAACGCTAGGTCTTAAGGAATTTGTTATATAATTGTATTCAAAAGCACTCTTCGCAAAAGAAAATAAACTTAAGCCATCCTTGATTAGCCATACATGTTATATACTGCATTCTGTGTGTTGATTCGCTGAGCACGGGGTCGGAGTGCTCACGCTCGCTTTTGCGGCAAATTCAGAATCAAGAGTCAATTCACCTCGCCTCAGCAACAAGATTGGACAAGCTGGCAGATTTGATGAAGATGAAGATGTCAAGGGCTAGGTCGCGAACCTCCAGTTGGCTGCCTGTGGGCATGTCCTGAAGGTCCCACCTGTGTGCTTCGTTCTTCCGCTGCTGCAATTTATTGATTTCGGCCTAATCGGCCCGTGAGTAAGTTTATTATTTTAATTACGTTTCCGCATGATATGTACTTTGACATTCAGAACTGTAACTGTGTGCACTATCTACTGATCCAGGGAATAGTGCAATTAAACACAGTAGATTCCGGATTGTAAAATCTGGGTCTGACAGGTTAGCGGTCTGACCGCCGGCTGGGCTCCGGTTTGACCGCCATTGAGTGGCCGGTCTGACCGGCCCCAGTTCAGGCAGAGGCAAAAATTCAGCGAGCACCCGACTGAAAAACTTGTAACTACTGAAGCTCACTGTAAAGCGATGGATTGATCAAATCTTGCTGCTCTCCTTGAGTCAATAGATCATGGCTTCAAACTAAATAGCAAATAACCCTCAGAAATCAAGAGAAAGCAGACTTAGATCAATTAAAAGGGTGAAAATTGACTTTGTCAGGAAACAATCAGCAGAATGAGGCAAGACCCACATTACTTGAGAATACCTCATCTTTTGAGTCTGAAACTCTAGATTTCAATGAGATATGATCTCACACATGGAATGCACAAGTCTGAAGCCATCTTTTGAAAGGAAATCAAAAGGTTCAGACCTACTCTGACTTCAAACCCTAGGTGAAGCAGAACAGAGCAAATGAAGCGTAAGTCAAAGAATTGACAGAAATCACTGATTCCTCCATATGCTCGTGGGAATGGAATGGCCAAATGGCCTTGAGTATTTTCCCATCACAGAGCAACCCATTTTGCAAGAATCAATCAAGAGTTCATCTCTAAATCACAAGAACTGAGAACCACAAAAGAACACAGGCAACACAGAGAGCAAATGAAATCAGTCCATCTCAAATAAAAAGCATCTCACAGAGATGAATGATTACACAGGGATTACAATCTTCTCACTACGTCCCCATACGCAATTGAGAAGAAACGATACTACATGTTTCTCCTGAACACACTCACACAGGAGAACACACACCCGCTGCTAAGCTCAGTTCACTTGCTAACTCACCTTCTGCACTGTCTACCCCTCTTCTTAAAGCCAAACACATAGCCTCAAGAGGAATATCAAGAAGTGCAGGCTAACATCCACTCCCTTGCTCCATACACACATGAGGCAAAGAAGTCAAACCCTCTCACAACACAAGGAATGGAGGGAACTAGCCATCCCACTCAAGGCTTGAGTCAATTCTCTAAATTGCCCCTCAAGCACTTTCCCGGAAGCTTCCCGCAACTGGCACCTTGACCGTCTGGACCTCGACTCCTCCCTGAGTCAAGTCCCGGTCCGCTTCACTGCACACGACCGCACCCGGCATCCTGACCGTCTGGACCTCCAACTCCACCTGAGTCTAGTCCTGGTCTGTTCCGTCGCACACGACTGCAACCGACATCCAACCGTCTGGACCTCCGACTCCTCCCTGAGCCTAATCCTGGTCCACTCATCGTTGCCCGTCGTATCCTCCACCGGTAGCTCCAGCTCCGGTTCCTCGTCTCCCGACTCGCAACCACCTCAGCAGTCTCGATCATCTTTGGCATCCCTGACCGTCTGGACCTCAACACCTCCTATGCCTAGTCCCGGTCCTCCTCGCCTCACCATGACCTAGCTCCGAAGTCCTGCAGCCACACAGACAAGCAAACCGTCACATAGCACCGCACGAAACAGCATAACTAACATTAGCATTAATGAAAGGTACTCAACCCTAGAATACCTAAAATAAACTCAAACTCTCTAACACAACCGTCAATTACTCATCATAAACATGGGGATACCTCCACATGGTCTCTCACAATGTATGCTATGCAATATGCTCAACAAGTTCTTTGTCTTTTCTCTTTCTCTTTTGTATTTTACCGGTAATGCAAAGTGTGCATCCGTCGATACACACCCATGCCTGTACCATCTGGTACAGGGACCAATTGCCCATACACCACAAGTATGGGGACCTAAGCCCATGCTCTTCAAGCATGGGGACCTTTAGCCCGTCATCAACATAATGGGGACCTCAGCAATTGCTTGGTCATCACATGACTAATACTTCAATAAGCCAACATGATGCATATGTATGAAAATCTCAGTTTAATAAAAACGTGCATCCACAACAACTTTGCACAAGAAAGACCTAGTCATACTACAATGTTCACACTCATGAACTTCATAACTTTCAAACAACCATGAACATTACCAAATTCACCTTCATCACAATCATGAACACAATTGCTCATAATATAAATCAAACATTGACATTCTATAACATCTATTGTATCCATCATTATACTTGCCTTAACCGCGAGAGGACGAGAGACGTGCAGAAGGTGTTGCCCCCGGGATCAGTCCTCCACCTGAACAATAATTATAACGTATGCTAAGATTACAGTAGTGGACCAAAAACTATATAAAAACTATCACGAACTCACAAAAACGTCTAACTCGACTTCAACCCCAAATCCTAAAGGTCGATCTGTACCCTCTGTGGACAGTCAACTTCAAAAATCTATATCTAATGGTACAGGAGTCCAATAAGATGTTCTTAGACTTTCTAGAAAGATAATTAAATTCTCCAACTAAACCTAGTTGGTGAACCTCCTTGAATCGGCCAAATTATACCCGCACAAGCCAGTTTTCTAAAACATGAATTTCACATCAGGTTCTCTAGACAGAATACTAAAAATATCATAACTTTCAATACAAGTATCCAATCATGAGTTCTTGAGCTTTATGGAAATTTGAGATAATGATCTACAACTTTCATTATACTGAGCTTCTCTAATTCTCCCTTTTTCTAATCGCCTAACACAATTTATCAAAACCTGATAGAAAACCCACAAATCTGCAGAACAGTCCCACTAAAAAAATCATAAATCCTGCTACAGAGGTCCAAACGATGTGTTCTAGCACTTGAAGGAAATATGCCGACGTCCTCTACAATACTCTAGGAGACGTCCAGAACTGAATCCACATGAAACCACATCAAAATGACCATCTAACACAATCTGCCCTGAGCAGACCACAATACCGACATTGCTACAACAATTAAATATGCATCCAACCAGGGGAAACAGGGATTACTCTTGATGAACCACTAAAGAACACATGAACACCACACGATCTCTCTCCCCCTTCCTTTTCCCTTCTCCCCCCTCCTCTCCTTCTTCTTCTAGGTCAAAAGTGCCTCCCGGCGATCGATCTTCTTCCTCCACTTGGCCGGCAGCAATGGGAACCTTCTTCACCAGCAGCAGGGGGCTTCAATGGAGGATGAGGCACTGCTGAACGGGATGAAGGTGTAGAGGAACCGGCCAAAAGAGGAGAGGAGGCGGCCACCCAGGAAAAACAAGGAAAAGGGGGGTTGGGGCTGGCGGCTAGGGTTTGGGGGAGGGGCGCCTCCCCCCTTTGGCCGGCCACCTCTTGGGGCTAGGGCCCAAGCCCAGGTTGCTGGAGGTTTGCAGAAATCCCCCCTAAAAATTCCTGTTAAACACTTTTCTAACTGGTCCTTCTCCCCGATTAATCTATTTTCGCTCGAATCACCATTTGGGGTATTACAGTTAATCTAGTGGCAATATGAGATGATTATGTCTTGTGGGTAAAGTTGTGCAACTTCTGTAGAGTATAAAACTATTCAAATAGCCACGTCCCCGGTTATGGACAATGCTCGATGATTTCACACAAGAGGTAAAGTTTTCATAAAAAATCTAGTTGGATTAAGTTTGAGAAGTGAATGGTTAGTACACTGTTAATTCATAACGTGAATGGTAGTTCACGGGTGGTTCATTGAGTGGATAGTCAGTTTACTTATGGTTACTCTTAATTTCTTTGATTATTTACTTATTAATCATTTTCAAAGTGTGCTTTTAATCTATTTATTGTATTTACTTCAAATTAACACTTTCTGCAAAATAACCACTCAGCCATCATTTGGTAAGACTTGCATACTATATTACATTTTTGTTACAAATAACTTGCTGAGTACTCTATTTACTCACGGCTATATCCATATTTGCTCAGTTGGTGAAGTAGAGCAATAGCATGTCGAATGGCTACTACGCTTATTTCTATTTTTCATTGCAAGTTTCTTAAGTCTTTCATGCTATTATCTGTAAGCTTGGCCATAAGATCGCAACTATGATAATTAATAATTTTTGAGCTTTTTTATAAATCATGATGTGGTTGATATTTCATCTATGTTTATACTGCGTGCACTAGCGTGATCCTAGACTAGTGCAAAATACATAGGAGAGTCCGGATTTGGGTCTCTATAGTGGTGGTATCAGAGCTATATCAACTGTAGGACGAATCCCTAGTTAGAATGGCTAAATTAGCAAAATTTCAAAATCTATTTTCTAAATCAAATCAACCAAATGATTATCTAGTAATTCTCTATTCTTACCTAATTCTTGGGATTCTTACTCTTTGTCTTCGCTGGAATATTGCTTTCAAAATTTTAAATTGACTTCTTATTCCCATAATATCTATAGATGTTCGAGTGTTTCGTAATCAAAGTGGAGGTTGGCATGGAATACTTCAAAGCTTTGCTGTGAGGTTTGGATCAAGGAAGCACTCAATATATTTTAAGACAAGATTGAAGATTACTGTAAAGAGTGGGAGCCGTTAGAATTGAACCCTATTATAGTTTTTAGCATCGTGTAGATCGTTTGCCTTTTCATTGCAGTTGTGTGTGATCTGAGCTGCAGTTTTCCTTTTTGCATTATGTTGCAGTCATATCACGTTTCTTGTTTGTGGAGTTTATTACTTCTTTTGTTAGCCTTTTCGGCTAAGTGAGTATTTTAGTTCAGGATTGCCATTAGAGTATCCCCTTAAATGAGTTTACCCCTTACCTTTGTTATTCCCACTTTTCTTTGTAACCTTGGAAGTACCCCTACCAAGACTCCAAGAGCAAGCCGTGGAACATCATCATCTCAAGGAAGTCAGATATCTCAGAGCGTTGCAAGAGGAAGTCAGCAAAACGTCATCTCCAACGTCGCTCCAGGTAACCTATTCCTTTAGTGAGCCTGAATCTTGGGGTCAAGATTCCATTTAAGGGAGAGGTTTGTAACATCCTGATTTTCAGAGCCTTTCTAAAGCTTTTAAAATAAAATTCACCATTTGGATTTTTCTGGAATTAATATATTTTTATGAATAAAAAGGATTTAATATGATTAAATAAAACTATAATAGGTCTGCCCACCATGTCGCTTCGGTACGTGCGCCGACGGCATCGCGCACTACGCCGGTCGTGCCTCTTCGACTTCCCATGAACCCAGTCCACCGTGCACCATCTCACTGACACACGGGGCCCACATGTCAACAGTCACTATTCCATGAACTATAGACCAACATGAGTCAGCAAGCCATGCAAGCCGCACACATCAGCCCTAATCCTACATGGCAGCCATGTGTCAGTCCACGTGTTCGCCACATCAGCAACTGAGCCCTTCCAGGTGCCACGTCAGCGCCACATGTCATGCCACCTGACCCTACCACCTCAATCCTAGTGCCATGTGTCATGCCTTGTCAGGCCTAGGAGCCCCGTCAGCCACCACGTGACCCAAGCCAATGCCAGTACATTATTCTATGAGTCGAGTCCACCGTAGACTAGCCATTTCATGCACTGGGTACACAGCTGAGAGACCATGTGGTTGTGACCCCATGTGTGTGATGAGTAATTGACATCGGTTTAGGAGAGTCGAGTTTGTTTTGAGTGGTTCGGACCATATCGTTGCGTGGCGCAATCGGCTTCGGTCGGACTTGGTCAAACCTGGTCAAAGTGATTAGGATGCAATTTGACAGGTTTGGGCTTTTTCATGTGTAAGTATGGTTTGCTAATGCCATTTATGCTTTCATGTATCGAGCGGTGCTATTTAATGTGTTTCTTGTTTGTGATGGCTGCAGGACGTCGAGACGGAGTCGTGGCGAGGCACGGAGGACCGGACTAGGCGCAAGTGGTGCCGAGGTCAGAACGGTCGAGGTGTACCGAAGACGGCGTGAACTCGAAATGGTTGCGAGTCGTGGACGACAAGGAACGCGGAAGCTTCCCGGAAGGTGCATGAGGGGCGTTTTGGTAAAAATGCAAAGTTGCACGAGTGGAGGCTGGTTCCGTTCGGGTTTAGCGGGCGTAACGGGGTGGAGACCCGTTAGCCAAGGGCTATAAATAGGAGGGAGTGGCTGCATGTCCCCTTATGGCCTTTGGAGATAGTTAGGGTTTGCTTTAGTCAAAATGGGTTTTAGAGGTTTGCTTTGGCTTTAGGCTTTAGTGGTTGAGAGTGGGTCGAGGAGAGTAGAGTGTGTCCCCTCGTTCATCTCCTCTCTGTGTTGTGTTCCTCCCAGGAAGCATGTAGAGTTCTTGGTGTTCTTGAGCTTGGGGAGAGGAGAGGATGAGTTGAGCCTTCTTGTAACCATTCCTCTGTATTCAATCATGTCATCGGGACTCCTCTGTAATCCTTGTTGATTGGGAATGAAATATCTGAAGTTGATTTTCTGCTCGTGCCTGTTTTTCCCTTCGTTACCTTCTTTGGGCGATTTCTTGACTTTGTGAGATTTGAGTTGTTTCTTGCTGTGAAGTGCCAAAATGGGTTGCTCTATGTTGGGATGATGCTTCAAGATCATTTGATCGAATTTCCCAAGAGCAAATCGCATTTAATCTCAGATCCAACAATTGGTATCAGAGCCGGTTAGCTCTTTTCAATAGATCTTAACCGGTCTCTAGAGCCATGGTGACAGACAAGTATTCAACCAAGTCTCCAATCTTTGATAGCATCGATTATCCGTTCTGGAAAAGCCGGATGGAGACCTACATCCAGGCCCAAGGATATGCCATCTGGAGGAAGGTCAAAGTCCGATTTGTTGTTCCTGCCGATGAGAACATCAATGCCAGAAATATGGATGATGTTGAGGCGAATGCGATGGCAAGGAACATCATTATCCAGGGCCTGAGTCGTAGCGAGTTTGACCGCATATCTCATCTTTCGTCCGCCTTCGATATTTGGAAGACCCTCGATGCTTACCATGAGGGCACCACCCAAATAAAGAAGGTGCGACAGGACCAGTTCAAGCGAGATTACAACAAGTTTGAAATGCTCGCTGGCGAGTCCCTTGATGAGTGCTTTGCGCGTTTTCACAAGATTCTGAGCAACCTCCCAGCGGTCGGTCTCACATACCCCGACTCGGATAACGCTCGACAGATGCTCACTGCACTTGATCTACATGTTTGGGAGATGAAAGTGACCACCATCCAGGATACCACGGACCTCTTGACTTTGACTCTTGACGCGTTGTACTCACGCCTCAAGACTCACGAGATTGACATTGTCTCTCGTAAGTCGAAGTCGCAGTCGATGGCCTTGGTCACCGATCCCACTTTGGCTTCTGG
Organism: Dendrocalamus latiflorus; assembly: GCA_017311315.1. Taxonomy (NCBI): domain Eukaryota; kingdom Viridiplantae; phylum Streptophyta; class Magnoliopsida; order Poales; family Poaceae; genus Dendrocalamus; species Dendrocalamus latiflorus. Next base: position 24,726,995 of record CM029657.1, read on the forward strand.
TCGTTCTTCTAATTCGCTTTGTGGTTTCTCTCTTGCTGCTCTCTGTGACGTAACTGATGATCAGTTAGAGCAGCTTGAAGATGAGCAGTTGGCCCTCCTAGCCAAGAAATTTTCTCATGCTTACAAGAAGAGGAGGGACAGAAAGAGAAGAGGACCTGTGATTTGCTTCGAGTGTGGTGGCCCCAACCACATTCGGGCAAACTGCCCCAAGCTGGAGAAGGGCAAGAACTACTACGGCGGTTCGGACAAGAACGACTACACCAACAAGAACCGCAACAAGAAGCCTCCAGCCCATGTTCAAGGAAATAAGAAGTTCCGCGACCTTGGCAAAACCAAGAAACTCTTCCACCGCGTCCTCACCGCCTTCGATGACCTCGACCTCAGCGAGGTGGAGGGGTGGAGCGACGATGATGGAACGGACGAGCAAGATCCCAAGGGCGGCGACGACTTCTCCGGCATGTGCTTCATGGCCCTTGAGGGCGAACTGAGTGACAGTGAGCTGTACTCCAACTCCGATGAGGTATCCCCCACCTACGACCAGCTTAATGATGCTTTTCTTAAGCTAGGTAGATTCCATGCTAGATCTAGAGCTAGGTGTAGCGAGTTGGAGAAGGAAGTCACGGGAGCTTACTTCACTTAGATCTGCTCCCTCCCGTGACGATTGCGATGTTTGCTCTGCTTTGCTGGATGATATGGAGAAGCTAAGGACCTTGCATGATAGTGTGTCCTCCGAGCTTGACATGATTAAGGTGGAGAACATTAGTCTTCTTGCTGAGCTTGAGATGAGTAGGGTAGTTCCTGTTTCATCTACTTCTGTTGAGACTATTGCTTGCACCTCATGTGAGGATAAGGACAATGCTTTTAGAGGTCTGTATACCATGCTTCTCGATCTGCCCGAGACTTGTGAAAATTGCAATAATCTGAAGATGAATCTAAAACGGGTAGATCATAAAATTGCTGAATTACAAGCTTTTCTTCTTGAGCCCATTGCTTTATGTGTGAATTGTCCCAAGCTTACTGCTGAACTTGATTCTGTCTCCAAGCAGTTTCAAGAATTAGTTGATGATAACAATAGATTGGCTCAATGTGCTTCTAAGGACCCTGTTAGCTCACCATGCATTAATTGTAACAAACTAAAATCTGATTTGATTGCTTTGGATGAAAAATGTGTGAAGCTAACTAAGGACCTTCTAGAGAAGCCACCTTCTGCTTGTAATGTCTGTGCTGAGGTGGGGAAGGAGCCCAAGGGTAAGGTGGAGACGCTTAGCGACGTGAACCAACTGGCTAGTAGTAGGACTGTCCCCTCAGAGTCGGCTGTGCGTGCACAAGCCATTCTTTCCTCTACTGTTGGTTCTTCTTCTGCTCCCTTACCTTCTGCTGTCTCTTCTTCTCCCTACTCTTCTTGCACCTCTCTCTTTCGGGAGTGTCAGTACCTTATGAACACTCTCGAGACATTTGTAGGAGGCAAGAAGAAGCTCAATCTTATTCTAGACCAATCTAAAATCTGCAGATTTAATCAGGGTCTAGGATACGATTTCTATGAGGACATGAGGAAGCATCCACCTGCCGTGCTCAAACCCATAGCACCAGGTGTGATCGAGACTGAGGCCAGGACCGAGAAAGTCTAATTTAAGTCAGCAGGCTTTGTCCAAGGGATTTCTGATAGCAAGGTGAGTTCATCTGCTGCTTCGGCCTCTCAGAAGGCGAAGCCTCACCGTGTTACTTCTACCTCTCAGAAGGTGAAGTACCACTGCACCTTCTGTTAGAAGGATGGACATCTAATCGATCGATGCTTCAGGCGCGCCAAGATCGCGCGTAGAAACCATGTTAAGTCTCTTAGGCGTATTCAGGGTCAGCCCCAGACCTTGAGTGCACCTAAGACCAACACGAGATCCAGGTTTGCTTCAGGTGTTTCTGATGGGTTTGGACAGCATCGAGGACTTGGTTTTTCTGAGTCTTCTGGTTTTCGTCTTTATGCTGCCCTTGGTCGTGACTTCCGCCGTTCTGAGGGTAGATCTCGTTTCCCCCGTCGAGATAGCTACCCGCGGCGTGATCAGCATGTTGCTCATGCTCCGACTCGCTCTCCCGTAGCAGTCGGACCTAGCAACAGCTTCAGGTCTGTTCACAGACCTTCTGCTTCTTTGAGCGACAGAGAGCGTAGGGTAGATAGAGGTCAGTCGTGTTTGACTACTTCATCTGCTCGACGTGTTACTCAGTACTGGGTGCCAAAATCACTCTTGATTTATCCCATTACTGAGCCTTTACTCTCTGTTTGACTCAGGTTCGCCGGGCAGGGAAGGGAGAGGTTTGGCTTGTAGACTCCGGTTGTTCCTTCCATATGACCGGAGACTCCTGTTGGTTCTCTTCCCTAGCCCGCGCTCCAGGTGATGAGACAATCACCTTCGGAGACGCTTCGTCTGGGCGCGTCATCGCCAAAGGTACTGTGTGTGTTAATGATTCATTTCTTTTGAGAGATGTTGCCTTGGTTAGTAAGCTGCGATATAATTTGCTTTCAGTCTCTCAGCTTACCGATGACGGTTATGAGGTGAGCTTTAAGAAAAAACGCTTGCAAAATTCTTGATTCTTCAGGTAGTCTGGTTTGCGGGATTTCTCGTTATGGGAGGATCTTTCGTGCTGATTTTTCTCAGTCTTCTGGTGATCCTCTCCGGTGTTTGGTTGCTTCTGAGTCCCGCGACCTTACCTTCTGGCATAGGATACTTGGTCATATCGGATTTGACCATTTGACCCGAGTTAGCGGCCACGACCTCATTCGTGGTCTGCCGAAGCTCAAGATGGTCAAAGACCTTATTTGCACTCCATGCCGGCACGGCAAGATGGTTGCCGCTTCTCACCCTTCGGTCACAGTTACTATGACCGATGCACCGGGACAGTTGCTCCACATGGACACTGTTGGACCAGCTCGAGTGCAGTCAGCTGGAGGGAAGTGGTATGTTCTTGTCGTGGTCGATGACTATTCGAGGTTCTCTTGGGTGTTTTTCTTAGCCTCGAAGAATGAGACGTTTACCCATTTCCGAGGTCTTTTCAGTAGGTTTTCTGTTGAGCTTCCGGGTGCCTTATGAGCAATCTACAGTGACAATGGCACGGAGTTCAAGAATTCCTACTTTGAGAGGTTTTGTGATGAGACAGGTGTAGAGCACCAGTTCTCTTCTCCGCACGTCCCATAGCAGAATAGCGTTGTGGAGAGGAAGAACCGTACCTTGGTCGAGATGGCCAGGATGATGCTCGATGAGTACTCTACACCGAGGAAGTTTTGGGCTGAGGCTATTGCGACTGCGTGCCATGTTTCCAATCGAGTTTTTCTTCGGGCACACTTGCATCGCACTTCCTATGAGTTGAGATACGGGCGAAAGCCCAGTGTCTCTCATTTTCGCGTGTTTGGTTGCAAGTGCTTTATTTTGAAGTTCGGGAACCTAGATAAGTTCAAGTCACGTTCTTGTAATGGGATCTTTCTAGGCTACTCGACTTCTTCGCAGGCTTATCGGGTTTGGAACTACGAGTCTAGCAAGTTGGTAGGGACCTGTGAGGTGACCTTTGACGAGGCCAATCCAGGGACTAGGCCCGATATCTCAGGTTCTTTAGAGCAATCCGAGCCAATCTTTGTGGATGATGAGGACGATGGAGATGAGGGTTGTCTACCCGATCCAGTCCCTTATCCACCCCTCGAGGTGCCGTTTTCCACCGCACCTCCAGATGATCAGCCCATGCCTTTTGCTTCCTCTGGAGCTAGTGGCTCTGTTCCTACCTCGTCAGCTCATGAGGTAGAGGCCACTTCTTCATCTCATCCTAGACCTCCTCGACATATCCAAAAAACCATCCTTCCAAGCAGATTATTGGAGACCTCTTTGAGCGAGTCACACGCTCAAAGTCTGGCATGTCACATTTCTGTCTCCATTCTGCCTTTGTAGCCACCTTTGAGTCCAAGGATGTTAGTCATGCTCTATCTGATGAGTCTTGGGTCAATGCCATGCACGAGGAGTTAGAGAATTTTGAGAGAAACAAGATCTGGTCGTTTGTTGAGCCCCGTCGAGGTCACAATATCATTGGGACTAAGTGGGTGTTCAAGAACAAGCAGAGTGAGGATGGGGTTGTCATTCGGAACAAGGCTAGACTGGTAGCTCAGGGCTTCTCCCAAATTGAGGGTCTAGATTTCGAGGAGACTTTGCCCCTGTAGCTAGACTTGAGGCGATTAGAATCCTGCTTGCTTTAGCAGCTTCTAAGGGTTTCAAGCTTTACCAGATGGACATCAAGAGTGCCTTCCTTAATGGATTCATTGAGGAAGAAGTCTATGTGAGACAGCCTCCAGGTTTCGAGAACCCCAAATACCCAAACCATGTCTTCAAACATTCCAAAGCGTTGTATGGACTTAAGCAGGCCCCTAGAGCTTGGTATGAGAGGCTTAAGTCCTATTTGTTGAGTCATGGTTTTGAGATGGGTAAAGTGGATAAGACTGTTCATTCACCGGCATGGCACCGACCTCTTGCTCGTCCAGATTTATGTGGACGACATCATCTTTGGCGGCTCTTCTCATGCTCTCGTTTCACAGTTCTCAGATGTCATGAGCACCGAGTTTGAGATGAGCATGATGGGTGAGTTGACCTTCTTCCTTGGCTTACAGATCAAGCAGACTCGGGAGGGTACTTTCTTGCATCAGGGCAAGTACACCTGTGACCTCCTGAGACGCTTCGACATGACTGATGGTAAGCCAGTGTCGACTCCCATGGCATCTTCCGCCACTCTTGACCCAGACGAGGATGGCGAGCTAGTTGATAAGAAGGAGTATCGGAGTATGATCGGCTCCCTCTTATACCTCACTGCCTCGAGACCGGACATACACTTCTCCGTGTGTCTTTGTGCTCGGTTTCAGGCCTCTCCTCGTGTATCTCACCGCCAGGCGGTGCAGTGCATCCTTCGGTACCTTCAAGCTACCATTGACTATGGTATTTGGTACTCTTCCTCGTCCTGTCTTTCCTTGAGAGCCTTCTCGGATGCAGACTTTGCCGGTTGTAGGATAGATAGGAAGAGCACTTCTAGCACCTACCAATTCATTGGCACTTCTCTTGTCTCTTGGTCTTCTAGGAAGTAGTCCAGTGTTGCACAGTCCACCGCAGAGGCCGAGTACGTTGCTGCAGCCAGTTGCTGTAGCCAAGTGCTTTGGATGGTCTCGACCCTGCGGGACTTTGGGTTAGTTATCGACAGTGTTCCACTCTTTTGTGATAACACTTCTGCGATTAATATTGCTAAGAACCCAGTGTAGCACTCTCGGACTTAGCATATTGATATCCGATATCACTTCCTTAGAGACCATGTGGAGAAGGGTGACATAGTGCTTCAGTTTGTGGAGAGTGACCACTAGTTGGCCGATATCTTCACCAAGGCTTTGGATAGCTCAACGTTTTTAGCTCTGCGGGGAGAGGTTGGGGTGGTTTGTCCATATGGATTGCTGTGAGGGGGAGCTTTGTGCTTTACTGCTTTATTTTATTTATTATGCTCTTACTCTTTTCTGTTGCATTGCATATGGGTGCATTTGGGTTAGTCCTTCTAGCATAGGTTAGAGTGTTTCTCTAGTCTAGTTGCTTAGGCGTCTTCCTCTCATCTTGTGATTCTAAGATGCTGCTTGTTAGCTGTTTCTCTTCTCACTAGGTTGAGCTCACTCACTGCTTGTAGGTTCTAGCGAGGGTTGGGCCACCCTCGGGTAGACAGGGTACGTGTTTGCTCTTTAGTGTGTTAGATGTTCAGTTGATAGTTCTAGAGTCATATGGGGTAGATGAGAGTCAGTCTAAGCCATAGCATCTTCTAAATCTTATCTATGGTTTAAGGACTATCTTTTTCGATTTCTTTGCCAGCTTCTCATTTTATTGCTTTTGGTTCAGGGGGAGTTCATTTGGGAGCTTCTGGAGCTTAATATTGTCATAACTCAACTTGAACTAAAAGCTGCATCTCATGTTGAGGGGGAGCTGGAGATTCTGCTTTTTCAGCATTCTGCATTGTAATATAACTACATGGAGCCTTGATTATTATCTTGTTATGACATATGCACAATGCATTACTCTTGCCATGACTTGTGATTATTCGCTAGATTTATCATGACTTCATATGTATAGACTAGCTTTTGCCATAATAAGATCATTAAAAATTGCTCAACTTGAATTAAAACTTGTCATGTTAACTCTCGAGATTAGTCTTTCTTTAGTTATCCTTTTATGATTCGTGCCATGTCAAATAGGCTGAGTTGAGTCTTAAATCTTATTGAGCTTTAGATTGAGTTATGCTAGTTCTTGATGATGCATAAGTTAGTACAACCTTTTTATGAATGCAAAAAGATCTCTTTTGTGCGAAAAACTGATCTCACCAATTCTTTCTCATGAGACTGCTTGCCATTGCACTAGGCATGAACTAAGGGGGAGTTTTGGATGACCAAGATCATTTCCTTAAGCTTCTTGCTTGGAATGATCGTATAAGACTTGAGATCTAGCACATGATTAAAATTTTGGTTGGAAACGACCATGAGCTTCAAAAGAAAATATGTCATTTATGCTCAATTTGCTTAAGCTACAAAAAGAACCAAGTACTTGAACTAATGTTTCACTCTTGAGCGTATAGCACTCTAATTTGACTCAATACTAGCTCCTTGGTTCCGCTTAGCTTATTGACATGATTTGCATCATCCTTGGATACCTCTAGTTAAGACTTTGATCATAGATGACTTGACATACCCACATATTGCACTACATTTCAGATTGTCATCTATTTGGTTTAGCTGGCTTATACATATCTTGTCATGATCTAGATAACTTTTTATTGAGTTATGGCTTGGTGTAATACTTCATGGTCACTTTGGATAATCTTCATGGCTCTAAATGCTTAAAATAAACAAACTTCAGCCATTTCATCCTATATCATGTCATATTCTCTCTTTTGCATCCTTGATATGTTTATTGCCAAAAGGGGGAGAATAGGGGAGAAAAAGCCATTTGGTAAGCTTTCTAGAGCTTTGGAGAAAAATTTGATCTTTCTTGTGTAGCTCTAGTGCCCCTTTGTCGACATGGTCTTGAGCCTCTTTTGCTCTTTCCGTTGGACTATGTTAGACTTTTCAAAACAAACTCTACTTCTTGCTTTTTCTGGGTTTGTCAATATACTCATCAAGGGGGAGATTGAGAAACCATGTGGTTGTGACCCCATGTGTGTGATGAGTAATTGACATCGGTTTAGGAGAGTCGAGTTCGTTTTGAGTGGTTCGGACCATGTCGTTGTGTGGTGCAATCGGCTTCGGTCGGACTTGGTCAAACCTGGTAAAAGTGATTAGGATGCATATTATGATAATTTCACAGGTTTGGGCTTTTTCATGTGTAAGTATGGTTTGCTAATGCCATTTATGCTTTCATTGATCGAGCGGTGCTATTTGATGTGTTTCTTGTTTGTGATGGCTGCAGGACGTCGAGACGGAGTCGTGGTGAGGCACGGAGGACCAGACTAGGCGCATGTAGTGCCGAGGTCAGAACGGTCGAGGTGTGCCAAAGACGGCGTGAACTCGAGGTGGTTGCGAGTCGTGGACGACAAGGAACGCGGAAGCTTCCCGGAAGGTGCAGGAGGGGCGTTTCGGTAAAAACGCAAAGTTGCACGAGTGGAGGCTGGTTCCGTTCGGGTTTAGCGGGCGTAACGGGGTGGAGACCCGTTAGCCAAGGGCTATAAATAGGAGGGAGTGGCTGCATGTCCCCTTATGGCCTTTGGAGATAGTTAGGGTTTGCTTTAGTCAAAATGGGTTTTAGAGGTTTGCTTTGGCTTTAGGCTTTAGTGGTTGAGAGTGGGTCGAGGAGAGCAGAGTGTGTCCCCTCGTTCATCTCCTCTCTGTGTTGTGTTCCTCCCAGGAAGCATGTAGAGTTCTTGGTGTTCTTGAGCTTGGGGAGAGGAGAGGATGAGTTGAGCCTTCTTGTAATCATTCCACTGTATTCAATCGTGTCATCGGGACTCTTCTGTAATCCTTGTTGATTGGGAATGAAATCTCTGAAGTTCATTTTCTGCTCGTGCCTGTTTTTCCCTTCGTTACCTTCTTTGGGTGATTTCTTGACTTTGTGAGATTTGAGTTGTTTCTTGCTGTGAAGTGCCAAAATGGGTTGCTCTATGTTGGGATGATGCTTCAAGATCATTTGATCGAATTTCCCAAGAGCAAATCGCATTTAATCTCAGATTTCACTTTGGGGCTTCTCTGTTCTTGTTTTTGCTTTCTAGGGTTTTGATGAATTTCTTGATTCCCTTGAGAAAATGGCCTGAGATTCTTGCTGGCATGCTCTTAGATTATTGCTAACTTAATTGCAAAATCTCATGTGCAAAGGTCTTGTGAATCTTGAGTAATTTGGGTTGTTGTGCTCCTCTCTGAAGTTTGCCAAGTTTTTGTAGGGTTTGGTTCAATCTTGTTTCCTTCTTTGAGATGGCTTGAAACTTGACATGTAAAGTCCAGAGGCTATTATCTTGCTATCTTCAAAGTTTCATGGCCAAAGGATCAGAGATGGAATGGCAATTTGAGTTTTTGGGCAGTTCTCTGTACTTTTCAAGTTTTTGTCCAAACTCTGAAATACTTGCTTTTGAGGTGGATTCTCTTGGATTAATTGGTCACTCTTGCTATTTTGGTGGTTTCCCTCCAGTTCTGGGCAGAGAAATCTAGAGGAACTTACTCAATTTTGCTGTTGTGTGGAGTTCCAAATTTTGGCTGTTTGAAAATCTGCATTCCAGGCAGCTGCTTCCAAGGGGCGGTCAGACCGGCCGTTTGAGGGCGGTCAGACCAGCGGCACCAGACCGGTCTGACCGACCGGCAGTAGGCGGTTTGACCGGCCGTTCCCCACCGGACTGACCGGTCTTGGTAGACTATATGCAGTCCTGTGGTTTCGTTTAAGTTTTTGCAGCTGCCCTTCCTTCGTTTGTTTTTTTTGTCTTGCCTCTTCTGTGGTTTGCTAAGACTTCCAGTGAGGTTGAATGCTTCTTCATAGCTTTGTAGCTATTGGAGAAGGGTACTTTTTAGGGGGTTGATTTTTTAAGTCGACATTCGCCCCCCCCCCTCTGTCGCCAATCTCGATCCAACAACAGCACAGTAGAATTTCTGAACTTCTAGTATTTTCTTTAGGTTAGATTTTTTGAGAGCCCGTTCTTCTCCATCCTAACTCTGATTGACCCGATTCTTTTTCCTAAATTTATATAAAAGCTCTATCTTTTGATTCTGGTTTTGAAGGTTTTAGAGTTCATTTGGAAATTTATTTGTGTCTCGTTAATTTTCTTTTCCGTTAGATAACGTCTTCGAAAGAGCTGAAACAGGATGAGCAAGAAATTAGTAACTGAGTAAGGCCAAGACAAGTCATATCCTTTGATCATATTAAACCTAGTTTTTGAATCTATTTTATTTATTATTTTGTTCTAAATTATCATTAAGTGTTACTTTAATACAAACCTTTGTACCTGGTAGTTATCATCCCAGTTGATTAATCCACCTTGATAATTTGAATGGCATGATTCCATTGCCACCATAGGATGGTTATCTATCTAGTATTACAATGTTAGTTGTCACATGGGTTGTACCTGGTAGTATGTTGGGCTTACCATCATATGTGATTAATTAATTAATTTTTGCTTAATGGAATATTGAATCAATGTGGTCAGTCACAAATATAAAATTTGTGTGCCATGACATTGGTGTGTCATTAGTGTCGGTTATACAAAATAGTTTTCACTTAGGTGAATAATCGTGCAGTAAAGGGGGTGCAGTTCGCACATTGAGATGCAGATATTTTGCTTGGGTAATACTTAAGGACTTGACTTTATTTGCCATTGATCTAAGCCTTACTGTGCAACCACAAGTCTAATATGGGATGAACTCTCTGCCGTATACCAAAGGAAGTGTGTTAATCTAGTGACAATATGAGATAATCATGTCTTGTGAGTAAAGTTGTGCAACCTCTACAGAGTGTAAAACTATTCGACTAGCCATGTCCCCGGTTATGGACAATACTCGGTGATTTCATATGAGTGATAGAATTTTCATGAAAATCTGGTTGTATTAAGTTTGGAAAGTGAATGGTTAGTTCACTAGTGGTTCATTACGTGAATGGTAGTTCACGGGTGGTTCATTGGGTGAATGGTCAGTTCACTTATAGTTACTCTCAATTGCTTTGATTATTTACTTATTAATCATTTCCAAAGTGTGTTTTCAATCTATTTATTGTATTTACTTCAAATTATCGCTTTTTGCAAAATAACCCCCTAGCCATCATTTGGTAAGCCTTGTATACTATATTGTATTTTTATTACAAATGACTTACTGAGTACTCTATGTACTCACGACTATATCCATATTTGCCCAGTTGCTGAAGTACAGCCATACCAACTAGAGGTATGTGAAGGAGGGTACTTCAACAACTCCGCGAATTAGAACTTTGTTGCCCAATCGGTTACCTGTGGGCATGTCGAATGACTACTACATTTATTTCTATTTTCCGATGCAAGTTTCTTAAGCATTTCAGGTTATTATCTATAAACTTGGCTATATGGTTGCAATTCTAATAACTAATAATATTTTAGTTTTTTTGTAAATCGTGATGTAGTCAATATTTCATCTATGTTTACACTGTGTGCACTAGTATGATCTTAGACTAGTACAGAATACACAGAAGTATCTGGATTTGCATATTCAAGTCTCTACATCTGATAAATAATAATATTTACCAATTTCATAGTTATTCGTGATTACAGTTGATATTTTATGTATGTTTTCATTGTGTTTACTAGTATAATTATGTACTAGTGTGAAATACACAGTGAGTCTAAATTTGTATATTCTGATCTTGATAGCTCTCCCAGCGCAACGCATCTCCTCCATGCCACGATGCTTCGATCCCTGTCCCAAGGATCCCCTTCCGCGCGAGTTCTTCTTCCATTTTGCATTCTCTTCACCCACCCGAGCGCCTGCCGCACCTTTGCCAATGGGCAAGGTAGCGTCGGTGATGGCAATGTCGCGGCTGCGAGAAAAGGAGGCCCTTCTCCCTTCCCAATCTAGAATCTGGCCAATTTCTCCTCCCCTGTATGCCACCTTGCTGCACTCGCCAGCTCCTCCTTCGCTGAGCGTCGCCCTGTCGAGCTTACTACAGCCGCTCCATGGCCCACCGCTCCAACGCCACCATCGAGCTTAAGTTGCATCGGGCGCCAAGCACACACTCCTACAACACCACCGTTTGAGCTCAAGTTCATCAAGGCATATCGGGAATTCGGGATGACGACCAACAAGGAGTCGCTAGTGGCTTACGTGTAGCTGCGGGCGTTGCCGCGTACGTGCCTCCTAGCGTGCCCGGGACCACCATATGATGCCATTCCTGACTATATTTGTCATACCATCAATGTTTGAGGTTGAAATTTGATAACCTTCAAAAAAAGGTTGAACGCCAATGATGGTGATGTCCAGCAATACAAAGATATAAATCGTGATGCTTGTCATTGAATGTAAACTTTTTAAAAAATTTGTGACTAATTGCAGTTGTAATTGCTTCCTGATCTGGATGGCAACAAGCAATGCTTAATAGCATTTTGCATTTTTCAGTCTAGAAATCTCCTGTTTGATGGTAACAGCACTTTAAAGGTGTCAGATTTCGAACTGACCTCACGGTCTCAACAAGTCCGAGTAAGTCAAGTTAATGAAAATTACTATCATTAAAAATTCAGAATTGTTCAATGTGTTCTATTGATTCTATTTTCTTCTACCTTTCAACTTGAAATAATGTTTCAAAACACCCGATAAAAATTAAGAATTGTTCAATATGTTCTGCTGGTTTTGTTTGGAGGCACGAAATAGGCTGGAGTAGAGCTCAGCTGGGTAACGCGGCAGAACCAAGGGTTGTAAGCTAAGCTCACCACAACGACTTGATTTGGCAGGGTAGTATTATTCTTTTTACCTTAGCAAAGCACGAGCATTCAGCAAGTAATGATTTAATTTTAAACTTGTAGCACTCTAAATTGACTCGTTTGTATCTTCTTATTCTATTTAATATGTTAACATGACTTGGCTCATTATTCGGTACCTTTGGTTAAAGTAAGAATTTGAGCAACTTGACTTGCTAGGAAATCTATTTAATTCTCAATTAGCTTAGCTTTGCTATATATGGATTGTCATAATCTAGATAGCTACTTCATATAATATGGCTTGGTATAATACATATAGAGTCACTTTGCATAATTTTCATGACTTCTTATTAAACTAAAAATGAATAAAATACAGCCACTTCATTTCATTCATACTCTGCCTTCTTTCATGTATCTTGATGATTCTATTGTCAAGGGGAGAAAGATTGGTAAATATACATATCTAGAGCATGATTTGGATTTTTTGTATGAATTTTTACTAAATAAGAGCTTTTGTGATTTCTTATGATTCTCTTGATCTTTTGATTTCTTCTCACCATGACCAATATCAATTAGAATATTTATTCTTTCATATAGACCTAGAGTGACATTTCCTAATTTCTTTAATAGAGTTTAAGCCTTTTGTGGAAAACTTGCTTCATTCAGTGGCTTTACTCCAATTTTGGTTCATATGGTCATTTTCAGTTTTTCTAATCCTTCTGTGACCATTTTGAATTTCTCTTTGCAAAATTCCCTATTTGCTTATAAAATCACCTCTAATTTACATTTTTCAGAAATTGTCAGTGGGTTCGTCAAGTGAGAGATCGAGGAACCATGTGAGAAAGTCCATGTCATTGTGTGATAAACCATTGCCATGTTTGTGGAGTTAAAATTTGAATTTTGTAAAGATTGAATTTCTTTAGTTAGAAACCGATCAGACCGGCCTGGGCATGTGATTAGACCACTGGGGGCCATCCGTCAAACCGGTTGGAGGGTGCTGTCAAACCGCAAGTTTCTTATCAGTCAGACTGGCCAGGGCAAGCGGCCAGACCACCAAGCGGTGCAACTGGGGTTTAAATGTCGGTTGCAATTTTCTAGTGAGGGTTTCTTGCACTATGGTTGATCGGTCTGACTAGCGTCTGCTTGGTGGTCAGACCGACCCTATGTTGTTCTCTAGAGTTCATTTGAGAATTTGGGAAATAGGTCGTGGAATGATTTGAACTGTGTTCAATCAATGTATTAATATTGCATGAAACATGTTTTGGCTAACGTGGGTTAAATTATGAAGAACTTATGCCCAAAAAATGAGTTCGTTGTCTGTGGATGTGCAGGGAGGTTTGGAGTCAACTATGGTCAATGATGCAGATCGAGGCTATACTCATGGAGGAGCTGACGCCTAGAATGGTCAAAGATGCCGAGTGAGATGGTTGAACTCAAGCATGACACAAGGAATACTGAAAATATTGAAGGGGGGTTCGAACAATGGGTTGCACAAAAATAGCTTGATCGGTCCAAATAAGGCATTGTTCGGTGGAACCAGAACGGGAGAGAATTGCTGATGTGTAGCAAGCCATTGGTGCACCTACACGCGGTAAGCATGGCGATTGCTTTGCAAGGAAGATAAAGACCGGGTCAAGGCAAGTGTATTTTGATAGTTTACTAGATATCATCAACTTCCTTGGATCAAAACTGCAGCGCTTTGGAAACAATTTAGGTCAAAGAGATGCCAAGGAGATCAAGCGGAATAAAGGCTAAGGATTTAGCGGATTTCAGCTCATGTGCTTTGGAAAATATGCATGAGTTAAGTGTATGAGTACAACCT